>OY723310.1:291590-881590 GCA_963210315.1 Rhynchopus euleeides | reverse complement strand
GTGCAGTTGATGCACCACTGCATATATCTGTCGTCACCACGTCCCACTCGCTCTCCTATGTACCCAGCCCGACGGAGCGCCCGAAATAATGTCGCCTCACGGATGTCGTGTGCCGTTTTCTTCTGACGCAGGTCTGCCACAACGCTCTCTGCCGGGACCCCGCACATCTCCCGTTTGGCGAGCGTCTTTCGAGCAAGGTACCCCTCTGCAGCAGCATCTGACACCTCTGCGAGGCCCTAGGCACACGGCATGTGTTGCTCGGCGTGCTGGGTGAGCGTAGTGATACCCTTTCCTTGCAAAGAACGAAATACTGCGGTCGGGAGTGGTTCAGGTACAAAGGCAAGGTACGAAACTGAGGTACATTTTTTAGGACCCCAAAAAATCATCACAAAAGTGCGCATCAGGTGTCACAAGTGGGCTCCAGACGGTTTCCGGGGGGGTATGGGTCGGATTTTCGGGTCAGATCAGGTATTAGGGCGGTTCTGATGGTATGTTGAAAAATGTGGTTTTGTACGGGCTTATGACCCCCCCTAGCCCCCCCCCCCCTCCAAACGCTGCGTGATTAACTCTTCTCTCAACAACCACTGCTAACCCACCCATCCCCCCCCCCTACCACCACCCACCACCGCCACCACCCACCCTGAGACTTGGCGAGATCAGACCATTGTCCACCATTCAGAAGGACCGATGCATCCTTTCTCTGGCTGCCGTGTGCCCAAACAGGCATACCGGCCCTTCATCCGTGGATCTCTATTTTTTTTTTGACTCGCATTTTTTTTCAAAAATCTTTTCGGGGAGGTGTGCGTGTGTGTGGGGGAGGGGGGGGGTGAGAGGGCTGAAAAAATAACCCTTCGAAATATTCCTCGAATTTCTCCCAGAATCAATGCCTGGAGTACTTGCAGTGCTTCTTGGCAAAGAATTGTCAACGGAAGGGGGGCGGGAGGGGGGAGGGGGGTGCATGTGTGTATGTGTGGATGGTGGGTGGCTGTGTTAAAAGGCAATGCCTCCGTGCGGCCAGGAGAACACGGAACAGCGACCCCCCCCCCCCCCCCTCACCGGGGGATGCCACAAACACGGCCAAAAAATCGTTCAAATCGTTCAAAGGAGGGCAGAGAGGAGCGCCTTCTCGCTCAGAAGTGCAAGAAAAGTGAGTCGCTTCTCTCTAATACCAGAGGGGGTCTTCGCAACAGGGCGATCGTCAGTGCATTTTGGTGCATTTCCTGTTGAATTGGCTGAAAACTGACGAAGTTTGTCGAAGTTTGTCGACCAGCGAAGACCCCCAGAGGAGACAAAACTGGCACAGTTTGACACACAAAGCGACAGCCCACCCCACACCACCCCCATCCCACAATATACTTTCGAAGGCTCTGAAATCCACCACAGAGATCTTCGCACCCACCCACTCCCCCCGAGGGAGATCGTCATTTGTGCTTCCTTCTACTTCTACTTCAATACCCCCCCTCTTTGTTTATGCAAATATATACGCTACAACCTCACACAGCGCCTGGTCCCGTCCCCTCTTTCTGAAGAAATATACGTCTCCATACCGAAGCCCTGCTGAAAGTCTTGCTGAAAATCTTTCAAAGATCCGCTGAAATCGGTTTGATGGGGGGGGGGGGCGATAAAACCTGCCTCCGTTGCATCCCCCTTCTGTCCCCCCCTCTCTCTCCCTCTTTTTTACCTGGGGGGGGTGTGTGTGTGAGTTCGAGCTTTGGGAACGCATGAAGAGTTCCTGTTTTTCCAACACTGAGTTCACAGTTGTCAGCGACCTGCTGCTTCAGCCTTTCGACAGGCCATTGTCCGTACACTGTGACTGCAACACCTTCTGGTAATATTGTGCATGTCGCTGGGCCTGGGCGCCTTGATTCTCCGGAGGAGTTTGCCGTTTTGAGGCCAAAACAGTAAGGCGAAATAATTCAAATTCCAAAACAAACTGAATGCCGGCGAGAAGAGAGAAAAAAAACGACGACGAAACCGAAATAACTGTTCCAAAAATAAAATAAAATAGCTGTTGCCAATGAACGCCCGCCCCCTTCCTTCCCCCCACCCACCCACCCCGCCCCTCTTCCCCTCCCCTCCCTCCGGCCAACGCGCTCCACTGGCTCTGAGGACTGGTCGCTGCAGCGGGGGGGATGGGGGTGGAGTGTGGCGGGAGGGATACAGGCGGTGTTCATCACAGCTCCAACAGAAAACAGAAGAATAAATCCGTGTCGGCAATAATTTTTTTTTACTCGTGACAAGCTGCTGGGTGCTCTGCGGAGAGCGCAGCGGGGTCGCAAAGTAACGGAGGAAAGTCGTAGGGGCTTGGAAGTTTTTAGGATTAGCATCATGTTGCCACTTTCACATGGCCTCAGCACAGCCTTGAGACACAAAGTGCGCGCTCAACTTGACGTGCGACGAAGCGAAGCGAAGTCGCGGAGTCACAAATGGGAGAAAAAACAAAAGTAAACAGGTGTGGGGCCAGGCGAACCAGCGGCTCCCTCCCACCGGGGAGGAGGCTGGAACGGAGGCCCCAAAAAAATCGTTCAAAATCATTCAAAATTTCGTACGAATGAAGCTTTAGAGCTTCGCACCCCCTCCCCTCTCCCCCCGCCCCACTTTAATGCCCCCCCGCCCCCGCCCCCCCGCCCCCTAGCACTCTCGGTCATCTCAGACATAACCTGCATAACGAATGAAGGGATATCGTCCTTGTTGTGCTTCCTTCTACTTCTACTTCAATCCCCCAGCACGTCAATTGAAGAATGGAGCTGATCTCTCGGGTGGCAGGGACGGGGTGTTGCCTGTTTTGTTCAGCCCCTGGATCTGACACCAAAGCAAGACGAACGCGAATGTAGCCAACGGCACACTGCTGCCGTGCAGAAGCGGAGGTGTCAGGTTAAAGCTGAGTTTCAGTCATATTTTCCTGATATTTTTTTTTGACAGGGGGCTGATTTCCCCAGTTTGGGAAGCGTGTGAAGAGTGGAGGGGGTATACACGCCCCACCCCCCCCCCCCCCCCCACCCCACTCCGACGAGACACAACCTGCATAACGAGTGAAGGGTGATCATTCTTGTGCTCCCTTCAAATTCGATTTCACTACCCCCCCACTCCGCACCCATTGATAGATTCTGACACGGTGCAACCCAACAACCAGTGGGGAACCCACAGGGTTCGGCATCGGATGCTGAACTCCACCGTGGACATGAACTGCCACCCCCCCTCCCCTCCCCCCGACGACAGCGAACACAGCTGCATTTAGATCGAATGGATGCCCCCCCGCTCTGGGGGGGGGGGGTGAGGGTATATGGGGTCTTTCGCTCTGCGGCACTGTGACACTGTGTGTGTGAGTGTGAGGCAAAACTGTGCCGTCTTTCCAACCAGTTCTGCGAGGCACACATCAAGGCAGTTCTTTCGCCGTTTTTTTTTTGCGAAAACGGCGCGTTTATCTTGGCGCATTCCCCCCTCCTATTTTTAGAGAAGGATCGCCGGAAACTCTTTTGTTTTTTGTGCAGAAGAAGGGTCGGAGGGGGTCGGGAGGGGGGCCGACCCCTCATACTCCGACCCCCCAAGTTTGCAACCCCCCATTTTCCGACCCCTGAGAAATAGTGCAAAAGTTCCGACTCCCTGCAGAAGAAACCTTGCCGAGAGCGAAGATCCCCCCCCCCCCCCCCCTCCTCCTCCTCCTCTCCCCCCCTCACTTTTGGTGCCTACAAAAAGGACTAATATTGCGAGGTGCTGAGTGACTTGCTTTTCCATTCACTCTCGACGACCAAAAAATACCCCCCCCCCCCCCCACTTTTGTCTCACAAGAAGGTGCTGGGAGACTTGCCTTTGCTTTCACTTTTGACAATCAAAACACCCCCCCCCCCTAGGCATAGCTTCCGATAAGCGGGGGTCGGGGGTCGGGGGTCGGGAGGGGGGGTCGGAGGGGGTCGCCTTACCATTTCCTAAGGAATGTGGCCTGAATGGGGATCACCAATAAGGGGTGTTAATAGGCACCCCATGTCAAAAATGACCCCACTGCGATCCGCACAAACGCCAAATATTCAAAAGAACGGGTTTTTGAAAAACCCGAGGAGGGGGTCGGGAGGGTCCCGCTGGGTGGGTGGTGGGGGTGGCCTGGTGTGCCTCCCGGTCACGTCCTCCCATGACAGTACCTGGACCAGACCCATGTTTCGTCGTTGAAGCTTGGTCCCAAGACCCACGAAATGACCCCACTACGATCCGCACAAACTCCGAATAGTCCAAAGAACGGGGTTTTGAAAATCCCGTGTGGGGGGTCGGGAGGGGGGCCGACCACCCCATATTCCAACCCCGAGTTTCCGACCCCATTCTACGACCCCCGAGAAAAAAACGCGAAAATTCCGACCCGAGTTTGACCACAGTTTCAGACCCCCCATCTTGACGATCCTGACCCCCCAAGAATGGGGGGTCAGGATATAGCCCCGACCCCTCCGACCCCCGAAAAATGGGGGGTCGGGGGGTCGGGGGTCGGATTCCGACCCCCGAGGTTCCGACCCCCCTTTTCTCAAGGAACCACATCCGCATTTCAGAGGTGTTCTGTGGCACCTACACCAACAAAGTGACCCCACTACGATCCGCACGGAGCCCAAACAACGCAGGAGAGGAGGGAACCGCGTTTCCTCGGGAAACCCCCGAGATTTTTTGGGAGGGGGGGGTAGTTTTGCTAAGGGGGGGTCGGGGGTCGGAGGGGTCTGGGGGTCGGATTCTTATCGGAAGCTATGCCCCTAGGGGGGGGTCACTGGGGGGGACAAACCCCAAAATTCCACTTTCCCTCGGAGGGCATTTTTGGGTCAAAAAAATATGAAAAACCGGTCCAGAATGTGTCGGAACCCGGATATACCCCCACTACAACATGATCTGTGGCCTTGTTACCCTCTCAGACCCCATCCTAATTTTCCGTCCCAGAACTTGTACCTAGCCCACCCCCCGTGAGCAAGGTCTCATCGCGATCAACATACAATGGGCCAAGAATAGCTCTGTTTCACCCTTCAAAGCTGCCGAGAAGTTCCTGTGGAGTCGATCGGAACAGCGGTGCAAGCCCTGATGTGAGATGGCGGCGCCGCAGGTCGCAGATCTCGCACAGGAAGGTACGTACCGGTTGTTGTACCGGAAGCACACTGTGGTGAAGGTGCAGAGTGGCCCGGTTGCCCGTGTACGAACACGTACCCCACTGCAGCGCTCGTACTCTCGTGCTGACGTGAGCCGAGGTCGGTGTGGATCGACCTCAAACAGGTGTGGAGCACGACTGGCTGGGGGGTCTCCTCTCATCAATGGTAGTACAGCTGATCAGCCGCTTTCGAGGTGTACAGCCTCAACGGTGACTGCACTCGCACAGCTCAACACAAGCGGAATAGTGAATGAAACTGAGGGGGGAAATCCTCCTGACCCTCGGCAGAGGATGTGTGCGCATTTGTGAAGCGACTGCGTCCCCAAACAACTGCTCAGGAAGCGTTCCCGGAGATACCGGGCCCACAAACAGGGCGAGACCCGCAGCTTCCTGGGAAGGAAACGGAGTGCTGAATTGATGGATCTTGCCGAGGAGAGCGGGCTCCACCAGTATGAATTCACCATCCTTGAGCTCCAGAAGAACCTCCTGGGCGATATGCATGCGGAACTGGAAACAATGCCTCTTCCCAGTGGTTGTGGTCAAAAATGACGAAGCTGCGCGACTTCCCTGAGGTACAAGTTCTGGTACAAAAATTAAAATGGGCGAAAAATGCCTTCCTGCATACATTGGGCGTTATTCCGTTACCAGTAACGGTAATAACGTTATTTTTGCGTTATTTTTTGACCCCAAAAAAGGCAGCATTTCCCGGTGAATCTGACCCGAAACTCGGGTCCCTACCCCCCCTAAAAGAATTTTCTTGGGTAAAATATCACTCCAGGGGGCCACTCCGTGATGTCAAAAAATTGGAAAACGTTTTCTCCTAAAATAACGCGTTATTTTTCCGTTATTTTCATGAAAACTTGCGTTATTCGGACAATTTTGCGGGCGGATGGTGTAGTTTTTGGTGGAGATGGCTCCAGAATACCCCCCTGGGACCATTTTTTGGATAATAACGCACGGACATGTCGAGTTTCGTGAAAAAATCATGTTTTTTGGCTTTTTCAAGGCAAATACTGCAGAAACCCCTGCAACCTTGCAGCATCCAATGTTCCTGGAGTGAAATTTGGAGTGAAAATCACTCCAAAATCACTCAGTGTGGACGCAGAAGTGAATCCTTCAGGAATACACCCGCACACCTCACATTGGCGGTGTATAAACCACCTGATATTTTTACTCGTTACGAGCGACGAAGTAGCGCGAAGTAGCGACGTGCCCATTTTTTCCCGGTCCGTTCTAAAATAGTTACGTTCCAAAAGTCCGTTACTGGTGCTGTCAAAGACGCTTCGCACAATATACGCACGAACTACCCAAAGTACGCTCGGGCTACGCACGAAGTACGCAGGAACTACGCAATTTGAACTTTCTTGCACCCCCCAGTCATTATTTGCACGCACTCCAGGTCCCATATTTGCACCAGTGCAAATATGAGACCTGGAGTGCAAATATGAGGAATTTCCGAGTTCGTCGTGATGTGCAAAACATGACTGGGTTGTGCAAGAAACCATCATCTGCACCCCGTATCGGCCTCAATTGCACCCTCGTGCAGGTAAAAAAAGGCCTCGGGCCTCCGGCCCTCGGACCGTTTTTTAATTACGCACACGACCTTCGCGCGGAAAGTGTCATTCAGCCCTGCCAAACGTGCTCTACACACCACCCCCTTCATCAGGCAAGTGGGTTTGTAAGGGTGTGTGGAAGCGTCAACGCTCGGGTGCAGGAAATTTACATTTTGGTCGCAAATGGCGTTACACATGCACTATGCACAACGTGTGCACGATTTCGGCAGAACTACGCACAACCAACGCAATTTGGACCTTTCAACAACACCATTCACGGTACTTCGATTTTGGGTGGGAAAGATGGGGCAAGGAAGTGGCAAAAACTGCGAAGAAGGTCGAAAATTTTCACATTTTCATCAGAAACCATATTCAACGGATTCCGATTTTCGGGTGAAATCAAGCAGGTTGGCACAATGGCTCATGTTCACCCAAAAATGCACCTACCAAACCTCTTTTGCTTGATTTTTGGGACGGCATGGGTGATCCAGAGGCCAAAAATCACGATTTTTTCACCAATTCCTTCGACAACGGACAGTTCCAGACCACAAGGACCACATTTTGGGGTCAGAATTTTCTCGGTCAAAAAATTCGAAAAATCTGAAATCTCTCGGAATTTTGAGCATTTTTTGAGATTGGCATGCCCATTTTAGACCCTTTGCGTGGCTCTAAACCCAAAAATTTGCTCGAAAATGGCCTCAAATAGCCTAAAACAGCCCATTCTGGCCACCCCGAAAAAAAAATTCGAAAAGGGTCCCCCTATAGAAGTTGCCCAAAAATACCGAAAATAACGCGGTATTACCGGTAATAACGGTAATAACGTTACCGATAACGTTATTACCGTTACCGATAACGGTAATAACGGTAATAACGTTACCGATAACGTTATTACCGTTCCTGATAACGGTAATAACGGTATTACCGTTATCGATAACGGTATAACGCGGAAAAATAACGTTACCGATTTTCGGATAACGTTATTTGGCCGTTCTGGAACGTTATTAACGGTAAGTTATTTTACCGAAAAAATAACGGTATTACCGTTACTGGTAACGCAATAACGCCCGATGTATGTTCCTGGGTGTCAGAAACCACCGAAATGGGCCTAAAACCTGTTTTCCACCACATATCGGCCAACAGATACCCAAAAATCGGCTCTCCGGGGGTAGGAATGGGGGTGTTGGAAAAATTGCCGTTTGTCTACCACTTTTCCTTAACAGTGACCCCCCCCCCCCCCCTACCCCCCCCCCCTCACTTTTTTTGCCGCATTTCTGAGCAGGAAGTTGGACCCTCTCTTGGCCTTCCTTCTTTTCTGCTTTGCCACCACCGCCATCACCGCCCTTGGTGGGGCGCAGTGCACCTTCTCTTGTGTATCGAGAAGCTTCAAAGCCTTCCTTTCTGACGGGTTATCCCAGGGCAGTCGAGGTCCGGACTGTCCACGAAGGCTGCCGGAGAAGGATGGTTTGAGGTTCGCACATCTTTTACTTCTTTTTTTTGTCTTTTTCTTTTGCAGTTGTTCGCAACAGATTATCAACACCCCCCCACCCCCCCGCCACACACTGTCTCTGGTCAAGAAAGGGCCTGGTCAGTGGCCTTGGTAGCCTTACTGATCATGACCAGGAATGAAGTCCGTCCAGGGCATCCATCATATCACCGGATCTCGGACATCCAACCCCCCTGCGGAACGAGTGATAGATTCACACCCCCCACCCCCCCTTTTCTCACATCCCACCACCACCACCGCCGCCACCCCCACATTTAGCGAAGGGAAGAGCCTTATTTGATGCTCCTTTTTTTTCTCCGACTTTCGCGACCCCCCCACCCACCCCTGGCCCCCCAGCCAAAGCCCCATTTTTTTCAATCGCAACAGCTGTTTCACCTGCCTGTATTCTCTTATTCGAATTCATCGCTTGTTTACACCCCCCCCCCCTCCTCTTCATCCACCCTCGACGATCAAACCCCCCCTCTCTCTCTCTGTCCGAGAGTTTTCTCTGTACCTTACTTTGATATTTGCTTCAGCACCCCCCCCCCCCTCCCTCCCCCCGCCCCGCACAGAGTGGGGTTCTTTTTCATCAAATTCTAACAGCTGGGCATTGCACAGCCACACAGCTGAGGCGTTGCCTCCCGTGCCCCCTTTGGTTCATGCCTTTCTGTGTTCTCCCATATATAGCCTTCCGGTTCGGTTATTCCGGGCATGCCCTAACGGGGGAAAAATGAGTAGTTCGGGACGTATGTCCACAGTGAAGATCTTGCATCAGAGTTGCACTCGATGTGACACTACTACCAAACAAAACGGTTTAACGTGTGTGGTGGTGTGGTGCGGGGGGGGGGGGGGAGGAGGGGATGGTGGGGTGTGTGTGTGTGTGCCTGTGGGGCGTGGTGCCCTCGACAAGTGTTCTGCCACACTTTGTGCCCCCCCCTCCCTTATGCGGACTTCTGAAAGAGCTGTGTTTCTCTTCTCATGCCCATTTGTTCGACAGCAGGGATTGATACCCATACCCGATCACCCCCCCCCCCCTTCCACCCTGCCCCTTTCTCTCTCTCTCACTCTCTCATCCAGCCTGCCGTATAGTATCTTTTCATTTCTCTCTTGTGTCAACAGTTCGGTGTTGCTGGCTGAGGCGGAGCTGTTTCACCTCTGTCGCCTGCAGGTGCTTCCTTTGTTATTTCGCGATAACAGAACCCTTGTCGCAGTGAGGAGAAATCGTTGGGCAAGCGCAAATCCACCTTGCCAAAATGCCTGAAGTTTGCTGTGTCTGTGCATGCAGACATGACAGATCTTCATCAATCATACAAGGCAGATCACACTGTCTCAGTCAGACAGTCTGGGTTTAGCACGCAACCATTGCCCGATCTTTTCTTTCTCACCGGTTCCGAGCGACGAAGCGTAGCAAAGTCACGAAGTACCGAATGAAATTGTACGAATGAATCTATACAAAAGGACCACACCTTCATGCCACTTCACATGGGCTTCCGCAGCCTCTGGCACAGGAGTGTGCGCTCGACGAAAAAAATACCCAGATCTGCCTTATTTTACAGTTGCTGGGTAAGGTGGTCTTCTCTTAATATAGCGAACAGAGTACGATTTCAATGCACCCATTCACGATCCGCGCAGAGTACGATTTCAATCCACCGATCCACAATTACAACGCACCAACATGCCGTGTGTGTATGATCAGCGGAGGTGGCAGTGGAAGTTATCATCTGAGTATACCCGATGAGCCCGACACCCAACAAAGCAATATTCTGTTTGTGCGTATGATGGGGTGGCACAGCCACCCTCGTCTGGTCCCGTGGCTGCTTCCTTTGTGCACAGTTCTGAAATCGGGGCTTCCAGCACAACGCCCATCGTTCCAAATGCGAATCTCTTTTTTGTGACAAAGCTCACGGAAAGCGTTCAGATCGAAAAAGGTTGCAGTGGGGTGCAAGGTTTTGTTCACCTCCACTCCACGCCCCAACGTGCAGGTGACCAGAAGGTTGCACAAACAAAACAAAAGAAACCCGGCAATCCTTTTTTGTTGCTGCGGCATCACGACGCCTCGGTTGACTCGTCAAACCAACACACCGACCGACGTCAGCCGTCCAGCCAGCCCCCCCACCCCCAACACAAGCAGGCCACACCCCCTCTCTTTGTGGTGGATCATAACCCCACACACCCACACCCCACCCGCTCGCAAGCTCGCAGGGAGCGATCGAAAATACCAACCGAGAGGGAGAAGCAGGAGAGAAGGAGAGAGGGGCCGGATAGGCTAAGTGCGAAAACACGACGAAAGTACGACCCCATGTCCCCCCTCCCCCCCTCCCTCTCCTCCCCACCCCCCACACCCACCCTGCTCTTCGCCCTCCCCGTGCAGGGGGGGGGGGGGGTGGGACGGGTGTGGTTTTACTGCTGCATCCACTGTGAGACACGCGCACACACACACACACACACACACGCCCCGGGTCGCCAGAGGTGTTTAGCTCAGCTAATCAGCCGTCAGCGCAGCAGAGGGGGCGGTGAGTGGGGCGGCAGGTGCCCTACTCTGGGTACATCTCGCCACGGGTCAGATCTTCCTTGCTGACGCGCTGAGCGGTGGTGCCGAAGGGGGAAGGTGGGTGGGGGGGGGGGGTGGTGAAGGCCGAAGAGATGACCGGGCGGGGTATTGGGGAGGGGAGAGGGGCTGCGGCGGTGGAGGGCTTTGTGAGGTGGTGGTGGCGGTGTTTGGTGTTATCCACCCCCCAACCCACACCTCCACCCCCCCTCACTCCCACCGCCACCCACCCAACCACCCCACCGCGCTATCCCAAAGCCCATGGTGCGACTGGCTCACCCCAGGCGCATGGCTTGGTGAAGGGGGGGGGGGGGGGGGACGCGATCCCAAAAGCCCACAGTGTGACTGGCTAACCCCCAGGCTCACGGCTTGCTGAAGGACTAGGGGGGGGGGGTCAGAGGAGCGTTTGAGGGGTTGAGGCTGACGTGAGTTCCTCGAGCGCCACCACTCGCACCAACGTGTGTTGAGGGGCTGGGTCCTGCTCTCTGCGGTGGTGGGGAAGGGGTGCGGGTCGGGGTTGCCGAGGGATTCCCTGATAATGCCGGGGTTCAGCTTCAGCCTGATCCCTGTGCCGGTTATCGTAGGCCCAAAGGTGGGGGGTGTGTCACGGGTTTCAGGTAGTGGCAGTGCCGGGTCAACAACTGCTCATTAGTGTAGTACCGGGTAAACGGGTAGGTTTTGGTTGCGTTGGGTACAATCCGTGGGCCACCCGATTGGGCTGCCTGGTAGGTATTCCGGGTGTCGGTACAACCCGTCGACGGTTCTCATTAGGTCTAAGGTAAGGGATTGCCTTGGTTCAAGGCTGGTTTGGGTGTACTATGAACAGGGCGCTGGCAGTTGCGGGTAGAATCACGGGGGTGGCAGATGGGGCCGAATCTTGGCGTCCTACAGGGCCCCCTCCAGAAACACGGCAGGTTATGGGTTACAGGTTATAGGGCACAGGTTACGGGTTACCGTCACACAGGTCTTCGGTTATCGGTTATAGGTCACGGGCTATACAGGTAGGGTTACAGCATATATGTCATACACACAGGTTGTAGGTTATAGGCTATGGGCTACAAGTTACACACGGGTTACAGGTTACGGGCCCCCCCTCCCCCCTAAATGGTGTTTCTTATTTCACAGTCTGCCTCCTGGTGCCACCCGCCTCGCTGTTGGCAATGTCTGCTGGCATGGGTGTGTCGTTTCCACTCCGTATTGCTGTCACTGCAGTGCCGTGGCCCTCGGTTGACTCGTCGAAGTAAAAGTACGCCGTACGTCCGCCGCAGTTCCGCCAGATAATTCACATGTTGTCCTGTGCTATGACTCCGTTGACGTGGCTGCGCCGTCGAATTTGGCTTCCCTTCCTGAAGTTGTTCGATGTGGATTACGAGCGCTCTGTGGGCTTCGCCTCCTTCTTGAGACCGACTGCTTCCCTGAACTCTTCCCTGCTTTTCTGGTATGAAGCTGCGCTTTTCTTGGAAGTCGTTTTCCCTGATCTGCCGGTTCTTTGATGCGCCCCATCTCCGCGGTGGTGGGGCCCTTGCCGACTTCGCACGAGGGTACACCCTCGCTGCTCGTCTCGTTGCGCCACTCGCCCCGCCGTCACGCATGCTCCCCTTTTATTTTCTTTGGGTTGGGTTGGGTAGGTCTTCTTGGAGTCTGGGTGGACAGAGCTCCGCTCTTATGCACAGACATGCCACGGGGTTGGGGTGTTGCGTGCCCTGTCGGTGGAGGCACGTCACCCGGATGGCATGTTTCGCCACCTTAGCTGCAACGCAGGGGGATGCGGGTCTGAGGCTCCTGACGCCCTCGCTTGTGACATGTGAGGGCACGTAGGAAGATCTCAAAGTGCTCCAGCCGAGGGCATCGCCATATAGCCACAGCCGCTTCGCAGGCTGCTGGGTTTCGGACGAAGTCAAATGAGAACCCTCGACCTGCCAGGAGAGCGCAGCCGTCCAGCTCTGTAGCTTTGCCGAGCCCCACCTCTTACGCCCCGACGTCCCGTCGCTGTGCACACGTCTTGGGTCCGGGTTCAGACACGATGTCCCAGTCGAAGGAGTCCTGTGAGCCGAGAGCATCGTCGTCCCCTTCTCCTCGTATTTTTACTCCTCGGCGTCATCAGCCTCATCAAGCTTCTTAGGCCCGTCTTCCGACGCCACAGATACCGTCACGCTCCCATCGCCAGAGATGTAGGCGCCGTTGCGTCCCCAGCGCGTCGCGAAGAAGATATACACGGTTAGTGCGCAGGAGAGGTTCGCATCCCTCGTACCTCGTACCCAGACGGAGTGCGTTTGTCCTGTCCACCGCCTTCAATCCCCGAGAAGGAGGGGCGGTGATCCGCCAACGACTGCCACGCGTATCGCGTGGTGGGAGGGGTGTGGTCCGTCTGCGAGGTATATCTCCCCTGGACACACCCCCTTCCTTCGCCCCACGTCAAGCCGGCAGGGAGGGCGACTGAGATCGCAATGCTCACGGCCGAGGGTGTCAGCGGAGGATAGTGTCGGTGTTCTCCGTGCATCACACCGATGCGGTTCATCCAGTCCACCATGTGCGGGATGCACGCATGTGTCGAGAGGGTGCACACGATCCGCTAGGGTTGACTAGCACCCACTGCGGGAGGGGCTTCACGCCGATGGTGCCCGTCTTAGACGTCTCCGGAGACTCTGCATCGCCGTCTTCGAAGCGAAGGCCCCCCAACGCCGTGCTTGATATGATGTTCGCTGCTACGATGTCCGCCCGTTGTCGCATGAGCAAGGGCTTGTGACACAAAAGCTTTGCATCGTTGCGGCGTCAGTGCACCTTGTCCCCGATGCATGATTTCGCACCGAACCTTGCGCACGGGCGGGACCTGTTCCTGCAAGATACAGAGAGAAGAACGTCGCATGCATGCTGAATGCCTGAGGCTCCACTGAAGGCAGCTCGGAAGGTGATACCTCGACTGCCGTTAAAAAGAACACGCGGCCTTCCATAGTCGGGGAAGGTGATCGCTCCAAACGGGAACCGCATCTAATTTGCAGGTGGTTGTTCATTGGAGTTTGGGTTAGCGTGGATGATTAACGGGTTCTATTTCTAAGGGCATATAGCTCATAATAAGGGCACGTTATGGTCGCATAAGGTCGCATTGGTGATTAGGTTAGTGTGGCATCGCAGGTTGTGCCCCTCCCCTGGTGGGGCGGCGTTTCCACCTGTGACGGGAACGAGGTGGAGTGGGGGGTTTCTAGTTTGAAGGACGCCAGCAGCAACGACGACAACGCCGCGGGTCGGGTCGGGTCGGGGCGGGGTGGGTGTGGGGTGGGGAACGCAGCAGCAGCAGAAGGACCTCGATGCGCAGCTGGGGGATCACCATCAGGCAGTCATCTCGCTCTGCGGATAACGGCCTCGATGCGCCGGCGGTGCAGCGCGCAGCGGTTGTCTCTCAGCACAACGGCCAGCGGCTCCACCCCTGGAGGGGAACAAAGCAGCCCGCACTCAAGGGACCTCCCTTAAGGGCAGGCGCTGCGGGGGAAAGCAGCGGGGGGGTGAGAGAGGGGTGGCGTCGCAGGGCGCCACGCCGCACGCCGTATCGCGTTCAAACCCACACGGCCTGGGATGATGGAATATAATATGGGTAGGGACCGTCTCATAAGGTACTGAAATACGTCAATATTACGGCATTTAATTCCACCAGAAGCCCTCAAAAATATGCTTACAAAGTGGCCAGGCCACCCCAAAAACCGCCTGGGTGTGGTCCCACTTTGATGCCCCGGAATGCGGCTGAACCGCTGTGTCATGGTTTGGTACCGAACCCCTCCCCGGGTGAGTCTCCCGAGCACCCTGTCACCTGCGTCAGGCGCCAGGGTAGGAGTGGCGATCTCACTGGAGGGCGGAGGGCCATTCCATGACAGGGAACGGTGTTGGCCCGGATGACATGGGATAGTCGCGGTGGACATCATGGCCATACTTCTGCTTTGCAACAGTGCATTTAGTGTGGGGACACTGCAAGCTATTCTGCATGTCGATGTTGAAGTTGAAGTGTCTGGATGGAGAACTTCTGCCACAGTCGCGGCCGCACCCACCATCCCAACCTACTGCACAGCTGCACTCCAGGCTTTGCCGAGGCTTAATACCCATGGGTTGGGAATCGGAACGTATGAGTGTCGGTCGGTGGATATGACTTCCGGGTGTGACTGAAAGCCTCCAGAAACAGCTAAAGCCCCTTTCAGACACTGAAATTAGAGCCCTGCCCATTGTCGGGAATCCGTTACAGTTCTGACGTTGTCCCCTTCCAACATATGCCCCGCGCAGTGACACATTCACAAAGCTTTACCCCATCAACGTGCATCGGTATAGGCATGGCAGGTCACCAGTCAACACCTCGTCGAGGATTGTATCTCGGATCGGGAGATGCTTGTCGTCTACTGTGGAGGTGAACAGCCTGCATGGTGGAAATGGTTTCCTGCTCCTAATCCGGGCACGTGCCCGAACCCGGGGTGGTAGGCACAGGGGCCGTTAGTGCACGCGTCCTCGGAACCGGTGCCACCGCCGGTAGCGCTCCGTGAGCCAGCAGGTACTCGAACTTTGCGAAGGCGCGTTGGCTACCAGGTACAGCTTCTTCCCTGCGGCAGCACGCACCGCCACCCACACAGCCACACCCGCTTCCGTGGCAGCTCGTGTGATGCGCTTCCCGTCTCCGTTGTTGTGAACCACCGCCTGTGCCCGGTGCTCCGAGTATGCTGGGTTTAATCGGAGTCCCATCAACAAGGGCGGGTCTGCGTCAGATCGACAGCCTCCCTGCGACGGATTTCTTTGAGCTGAGTGTCCTTCATCACCGTCATCTCTCGGTGGACATCTGAGGTGTCCCAGCTGGAGGCGCAGCCTCCCGTTGTGCTCTGGAGAGCCCCCAGCTCCTGGGCGTGTCGTCGGCGAGAGTTTCAGAGTCCCATTTCTTCACTGTCCCATCAACCAAGCCACAACTGCGCACGCGGGATACATTTTCTCGGCCAGATCACGGAGGGGGTGATGTAGCCGATCTGCGCAGATTCAACCACTGCGAACATGTCCTCCAGGTTGCCGCCTTCACTCTTCTCTGGGATCCGACGGGTGCCACAGAGTAGGCGGGGGTTCCTTGGATGAGCCCCCTTGCACCGAGTTGTATACTGTCACAGGGTACATGCAGTTCACATCTCCATTTCCTTCACAGGCCGCACATGGGCGCCTTGGAGGGGCTCACAGGAAGGCCATCCTCCCCACTCTCGCGCCATGCCGGCCGAACGGTTCCAGTGGAGGTACTGCTCGGCTTTTGCCGTAAACGAGGACTTCGCGCCAGTCTCGGCTGGCCACAGGGCCCCAAGGCCAGCCCACCCAACACGGGTTTGCACCAGGCGGGAGACGGTTTCCAGTGTGACGGAGCCTATTGAGGAGCCTCCAGCCCTCACCGCCGGAGTGCAGGTTTGTCAAGGAAGAGAGGGTCTGGGATCCTCGGGCACCGTGTGGAAGGCTCTGCCGATACGTTTCTTCGTTCTCACTGAGCCCCCACCGACGAACTCGATGTCCATCCATTGATGCGTGATGCGTTGCGCACAGATGTGTTGTGCCCCCTCACGCACCACAGTTGCCCTGCTGCGTCTTCCGGCTTCCGTGTACTCTTTGCTCAATGCAATACTGAACCCTCAGTAGTTACTACGCCCGTTCTCCCAGCCCCAGGAAGGGTAGATGAGCCTGTGGGGTTGGTCAGGTCTTGGGAAGAGTGCCGTTGGGAAGAATATCGTCTTTGCTTGACCATACAACACCATTGGGTGAATGAGAAGTTCCTGTACGGACTGGTTTCGAGCGTCCTGAACACCTTGACCTCACATCGTGCCACAATTTGGCTCTGAGGATTTGTGTCATGATGCAAACATCAGTCCACATTGAGGCAAGGTTCGATTCCCGGCTCCCAACACATAGTCCTGTCACTGCGACCTTGCCGAATGTCGCCTCTTCCTCTCTTCCTTCGTTTGCTTAGTTGGTCTGGCATCCACAGGGCGGGGCCGTGCTGACACACAGTACCCGAGGTGCAAGTACACGGTGGACTCCCCACCTGGAAAGTAGACTCCTGCTAGCGGGAGTATAGACTCTTGAGACTCCCAGAAAGGGTTATCCACCGTGTACACTTGGAGGCACAATTCGTATGCCAAGCGGGACCAGGTAGGTCGGGACACGCGTCTCCTGCAGGCCACGACGTCCGCCTTCAGGTCCGCCACATCATATAGGTGAGTCGGCAGCGACGTGACGTTGGCTGTTGCAATCCTGATCATCCCGGGTGCTACTGGCTGTTGTACAGGGCGTCGCGGCGCGGGGCCGCGCGCCGGGGTGGCAGTGGTCCTTTTCCTTTGTTGGATGGCATGGCCGCCCGCAGTCAGGCTCGAATTTCAGCGGCCCAAAGATTTTCAGCATTTTGGGTGAGGCCATTCCCTTCCCAAAGGCGCATCCCACCGGCCGACATACGTTCCGATTCCCGACCCCTCCCAGCTTCGGTAAGACTTGGTTGGGATTGAAGAACACTGCAAGCCCGAAGTACTTCAGCCCCCTTTCAGCCGCAGAAATTAGAGCCTTGTAGGCATCTGTGGGGGGGGCACGAGCAGGCAATCCTCCTGCCGCAGCCAGGTAGCGGGGTGCCGGCTTGGGCCGTGGCGAGAAAGAGATGCTTCAGGGAGACCCCGGCGCTGCAGGCAGGGTACGCGTACTGGTCTGTGTCCGGGCTGCTGTGGTCATCGACAAGGTTTGGTAGTCTGTCCGAAGGAGGTGGGTGGTGGTCTTCCTCAGGCGGGTGAGGCCTTCGCGTCTCTCCGATCCTGCACGGGCTCAGGGGCCTCCAGATGACACCACTCAGCAGACCCCCTTGCCTGCTGTGTCGGTGAGGATGGCAACCAAGCTCCGCCTGGTAGCTGGTCCAGCGGAGCCCCGCAGGTCAGGCAGGTTACTCCTTGAGGCCGCCCTCCGGGGTGAGACACACGCCCCACCCGTGGTTCCTTGTTGTAGAGTCACAGACAGGTCCGTGCGCATGGTGGGCGTTTGTATCGTCCATTCCAGGCGTGCCAGGTGCTGGAGAACAGCCTGTGGTAGATTGGCTGCAATACGGTCGCATGGCACCTAGGCCAAGACCGGTTGACAACCAGACGTAACCTACACGGTGCGCCAGAGAGGCAGTGTTGGCCACACACGCATTAGAACCAGAAGCAACCCACATTTCAGGGGTGGCGTGTGGCACTCTCCCTGATGCCTGAGCCTAGGCTGGCGGCTGGAGTAGAGAGGGTTGAGGGTGGGTAGGGTGAGTGGGGTCAGCTCCCGTCACCTAGCCCGGAACCAGACACCCATTTCATGGATGAGACCTGGCACACCCACAAATGACCCCACCACGATCCGCACAAATCCCAAATATTCCCAAAGAACGGTGTTTCGAACCCCCGAGGGGTCGGGAACCACGCTCGCCCACCTTCGCCCACCCTCGTCCACCCTCGCCCAAGTTGGCTGTTTTCTGGTGGGGTTTGTACTGTACTTGGGCATTACGCCCTCTTCTGTCCCACCACTTCCTCCTGGACCAGCCACAGCCAATCCAACCAATCGAAGTATACCCATCGAGCCCACCAAACCGCGGCAGCACTGGTGGGTCTGGAGGCAGACGTCGCAACGTTGACGCAACGCAACTCTGCAGGATTTGGGCCCATATGGTGATCCCCAGTCAGTGGTGGTGACAGGCACCCCATGGTCAAAATGACCCCACCACGATCCGCACAGATCCCAAACGTTCAAAAGAACGGGGTTTTGGATAATCCGTGAGGGGGGTCCCGCTGGGTAGGTGGGTGGGGTGGGGCAGCGAGCTGCCTCCTCGTCACCTTTTACCTGCAAAAGTGCCTGAACCAGACCCGTACTTCATGGGTGAAGTTTGGCACTTACACCACACACAAAATGACCCCACTACGATCCACACGGATTCCGAGAAGTGCAATGGAAGGGGAAAATGAAGAGCGAGCGGCGAACCTACCGCGGGAACACAGGTTGGAACAACAACCCACCACCCGCCCACGCTCGCCCACCCTCGCACACCGTCGGTCCTCGTGCGCCCTCGCCCGCGTCCGCCCACGCTCGCCCAGCCTCGCCCAGAGGCGGCTTGTTTCAGCTCAGGACCCCCCATGGTGTATCAGAAAGGGAGGGTTTTGACTACGAACGAAGTACGAAATATGGGGGCGAAGTGCGGTTTTTTGCCCTGATATGTGCGGTTTTGTTTGCCCTTTTTACCTTGGTGAGCAACCGTTTCCCCCTTGGAAATGGCTCTGTGATGCTGCCTGGTATTCCAGTGGGAGGGAATGTGGAAACGCGGTGCATGCTGTGTGTGGGGCGGGAAGTAGACGCTGTGGGGGACGTGCCGTCGCACTCAGCAGTGGTTATCACTGTTGCCCTGTTTGTCGCCACGAGAGACGCAGCCCGGCAGCAGGACGTCCTTGCATGAGTGTCACAGCATACACGTGCTTCTTCCTTCAGTTCCACCGTGAGTGACGACCAGTCGCCGAACATTCAACCAACACCTTCAACCAGTCCGCCCCCGCAGAGGGGTATCTCACTTTATGCAGTATCGCCGGAAGCAGTTCTCTTCACGTGTCTGTCAGCTTGTCCTTGGCGGGGCCCAGGTCGTGGAACGAACGGGCCCCCAGGCAGCTTCCGTGCGGTAGAGGCACAACGCATCTTGTTGTAGAAGCACCCGTTGCTCGTACCACCCGATATTCACGGAGTACAGCTCGAACAGGCACGCAGAAATCCTGGTCCACGGCACCCCTGACGACAGTCCTTCCCACAGCTGCCGCATTGCGCAAGACAGTACGTCCCTTCTAGAAACAGGGGGGGTGGGTGTTTCCCCCTGGGTTGATCTCGTCGCCCATGCGCT
The DNA here is from genome assembly GCA_963210315.1 of Rhynchopus euleeides. Lineage (NCBI taxonomy): Eukaryota > Euglenozoa > Diplonemea > Diplonemida > Diplonemidae > Rhynchopus > Rhynchopus euleeides. The sequence continues at coordinate 862,015 of OY723310.1, read as the reverse complement.
TTGTTTCCTTCAGACAGCGGCTCGCAAAGGAGATCAGTGAAGTCTTCCATCTTCTGCTGACAGCATCCTTTTGGTCTGCCACGTTCGCAGCATGCCCCTCAACGCCGTCGTGGGAATCACTGCAACCTGGACCTGGGGATGTATTTCGACATGGTCCCCTCGATACTAATAGCGGAATATCGGAAAGATGTACACTCGCTGATCGCCATCCCTTCGCACCACCGTCCTCTCAGTGCAGGCTTGTTTCAAACCGTCATGTACCCTGTGCCGCACTCTTTCCATTACATCCAAGGGCGATGCCGAAAGCGCCGAATACCCTCCAATGGGTCAAACTCTGCGCTTCCACAGAGGCCCGCAACTTCACCCGATCGTACCCCCCTTGGGCCAGGTTGTGCTGAAGGAGTGGTTAGCCAGGCAGCCATACTTCGGGGCGGCCGAGTCGAACAGCGCCAGGTCCTCCACCCCCAGGTACGGCGCCCCCGGCAGCGGGCTGCCCGACAGCTGCACCTCACAGCCGATGCTGCCCCCGAGGGCGATCGACCCGTCAGCGGCGCCACCGTCAGCAACACCCGTCCAGCAGCACGGCCGGGTTGGCCGCAGTCACGTTCCTGGCCGCAGCAGTGAAGACGATCTCCCCGTTTACAACGGACGAAAGGTTGAACTTGGGCTCGAAGTATATCGGCACCACAACGTCCGTCACGTTCGCCCCGATCTCGAAGAACTGCGTGACACGCAGGAACAGCTTCGGCCGCTCGGTCCTGTCGATCAGCGGCTTGATGTCCAACCCCGCCTCCACCTGCAGCCCCACCTTCGCCGCAAACGACAGGTACCGGTCCAGCCCTGACAGGGACGTCAGCAGCCCGCCCGGACTGTTGATGGGGTCGATTGTCCCGATCACGTTGTCGTGACCGATCATCCCGGACAGCCCCGTCAGCGCCCCCTGCAGCGAGTCCACAATGCACACGGCCGGGTCGGCCGCACCTTCCCCGCGTCGAACGCCAGACCCAGCTGCGCCGTCAGCTCCCAGCGGCCCCGTCCGTCGATAGCCCGGTCATGGACACGCGCGCACTGGATGAATTCCTTGCGGAAGGATATACCTTCAGCATTTCGGCATGGACTCATCGAGAACGAAAGGTCTTCCCCCGCCAACTAACCCGGAAGTTACCATAGAGAGGAAAAGTCATGGAAAATCAAAGCTTCCGAAGCTGGAGGATGTCAATCGCGGCGTATCCCCCCTGGTGGCTGAAGAACCACAACTCAGGTTCCCCAAGAGCCCCAAAAGGGTACATAAAACCGACACCCAAGGGCTGTGGTGTAGCAGAAAAGGGGGGTTTTGACTACGAGCGAAGTACGAAATATGGGGGTGGGGTGTGGGTTTTTTGCCCTGATTTTGTGCGATTTTGTTTGTCCTTTTTTACCTTGGTTAGTGACCTACAACAAGCCGCCTTTTTGGGTCGCCTAGCACTCGCACCACCCTCGCCCACCGTCGACCACCGTCGATCACCCACTTTCGCCCACCCTCGTCCACCCTCGCCCAAGTTGGCTGTTTTCTGGTGGGGTTTTGGGGCTGTCAGGCCTGTTGAAATTCGCATATGCAGCAAAAATTCACAAAAATGCGCAAAAATTCGTTTGCTATGTTGGATTAGCGGATCCGCATCGTACAGAACGTCTACGAAAGACGACGCACGAGAACTGATACGCTATCAGCAAAAATTCACAAAAATGCGCAAAAATTCACAAAAATTCACAGAGAGTCCACAAAAATTTACAAAAATTCACAAACGTTTAGTGTGAGTTTTTGTGCACGTTTGCGAAAATTTGCGAAATTTGCGAAAATTTGCGCAAGTTTGTCCGGATCCTGTGCAATCTCTTCGACACGTGTGTGCGCATCCCACACATGGTGGACAGGATGAACCGAATCGCTGTGCTGTACGAGGAACACCCGACCCTGTCCTCTGCTGACGCCCTCGGCCCTGTGGGCATCGCGATCTCGGTCGCCCTCCCTGCTGCTGGACTAGAGTGGGGCGACGACATCCGTGACTGTGCCATCGGGGATATGTGCCTCGCTGGTGAACCACGGTCCTCCCGGAACCATGCGCTGCGCGACAATCTGCGGCGGCAGGGCTGGAAGGCGCTGGCGAAGCACCGTCCTTCCTTCTCGGGGATCGAAAACGGTGTGGACTACGACAGGACGAACGCGCTCCGCCTGGAGACGAAGGACGGGAACCTCTCGCGGGCGCTGACGGTGGTGCTTGCTGGTGGTGTCTTCTTCGCGACACGATGGGGGCGCAACGGCGCCTACGTCTCTGGTGGCAGACGTGCGAAGACAGACGAGACGTCGGACTCCTCATCCCATGCCCCATCTCCCTCACCGGCTGCTGACGCGGCTATGGAAGGGGACGAAGAGGATGAAGAAGCTGAGGAAGAGGAGGAGTGCGAGTACGAAGAGGAGGAGGACGAGGAGCAGGGAGACGCCGATCTGCTCGGTTCTCGGGATTCCTTCGACTGGGATATCGTGTCCGATCCGGCGGCTGAAGAGGCAGACGTACGGGACCCCAAGCTGTGTGTACACTGCGATGGTGCGGACAGTGACACGCCCGATCACCTTTGGTGGGCATGCAGTGCGTTTGACTCCGTCAGGTCTCAACCTCAGTACGAACCCCTGCTGCAGCTGGACCGCTCAGGGTGGCCCCCGTGCCTTGCGAGATACGGCGTGGTGCCAGAGGGATTCCAGGTAGACGAGACCTTGCTGCACACGCTGATGGGGCGCATCGTGCTGAAGCGGTGGGAGCTCGAGGCGAAGATGCGGCGCGCTGGACCCCTCGTGCACCCCTGGACGGCTGCTCTCTCCTGGCCGGCAGAGGCTTTTGACTTCGACGTATCCAGTATCCCAGAGAAGCCAGCAGCGCGGCTGTGGCCGTATAGCGCTGCGTCTCTCAGGGCGATACTTGCGTGGCTCGCAGCGCTCCAATGGACGAAGCAAGGCACGGTGTCGAACATCGAGCTCGCCCTTGACTTCGAAATCTTCACAGGGAAGGCGTTACAGCCCTCGGAGCGCTCGGCACGAACCTCCAACCCCGCGATGGCCGAGCGTGGCAACCTCCTCTGGACGATGATGGGCTGCCTGAAGAGGCTATGCGACCAGCTAAGCCTTCCTACCCCGTGGCCTGCGCGACGCGAGGACCGGGTCGGCTCCCTCTGCTCGGTAGGCGCTGGAGAGGTCTGGGGCGGGATGACACCCCGGCCCGTGTTCGCAGGTGGCGCAGAGACGATCGCGGCGTTAGAGGCGAGTGCAGAACAGGCATGTGCGGCCGCAGGCGTCGATGCAGACGGCAATATCGTGAGGTGGGGAACAAACGTGTTCCCAGACTACACTGGGATCCCCCGGACCACGCGAGCCTCACAATGGGATGGGCCACGCCCGCCCCCGCCGCGCAGCGCTATACCCGTACCAGTGCCGCGGTCGCTCGCGAGCACGTCTCTGGGCCCCCGGAAAGTGTGCAACGCGCATTTGAAACCGAAATGCGACGAGTGCGATACTGCCAAGCGGAATTACGCACTGACGATAGCTGCGTGTTGCCGCGTCCACCACCACCACGCGGACGGCCTGAAGGTGATGTGCTGTGAGACACACCACATGACGCGATGCGGCACCTGCGCCAATGTGAAGACATGCTGCGCGGCCGGCCACCATGGGCGCGCCCCCAGGGTCGACCAAGTTGCGAGCACGGATGACGACAGCAGCAGCTGCGAAGACGACTCTGACAGCGAGGGAGAGGAGGGCAGCTCTGGTGCCACTGAGCATGATGGAGACGACGCTGCAGATGCGGGCTGCACCAGCGAGGAAGTCCCTCCCTCGTCTGAGATGGATAGCGACACGACGGCTGCGGCTGCGGTGAAACGCACCGCCATCGTTCTGGACGCCTCCGACGAGGACTCGATGGGGCAGGATGCCGTGAAACGCACCGCCATTTGTTTAGATCACTCTGACGAGGGCCCGTCCCTCTGGGGGGCTGGGATAGTGTGTGTGCGACAGCCAGAGTGGGACATGTGTGCGTCTCTTCTTCTTCTTTGGCCGGGCGTGATTGAGCATTTGGCTCTTCGCTGCCCCGACGATCAGCCCAGTGAGGGCGAGTTGGGTTCTTCTGCGGAGTCATCTGCGTTGACCCCACGCAAATTCCCTGGTTTTCTTTTCTCGCCTTCCCCTCGAATGAATACCCCTGCTTCCCCTACCCCGCGTAAGATGGGTGCAGAGCACGTTACGCTTGATGCGGATGAATCGTCGGGCTCCCAGCCTGATGATGCTCGTCTCGCTCCACCAGCAGATACAGCACCGCCTCCGGCGCCCTCTCCGGCTCCGGAGCTCGTGCTGCACACAGACCTGCTGGACGGGCTACAGACCCCGCAGTCGGGCTCGCCGCCCCTCCCAGAGAGCGCCACGCAACGGAGATCTCCGAGCCCTTGCGTGGGGCGCCGCCTTCCTTTCTCTCCCTCTCTCCCCTCTGAGTCCTCGGTGCCCCGCGCGCAGAAGCGGGTAGCACCCATACAGGAGACAGGCGAATCTGCCCTGGGGCAACGCTCCTTTAACAACAGAAGAGTAGAACCTCAACCCCCCGTGTCCCCTGGTTCACCGATTTCAGCGTCAAGCCTTCGGCCTGACGAGGATAGTATCATGTCCCCATCAGAACTTGCTTCCCCCCTTCCTCTCTCGCCTGCACCCTCCCTTGTTGTGGATGACTCGCCGGGCTTTCAGCCCGTCGACACTCGGCTTAGTCCCCCATCAGACACTGTGTCACCCCCACCACCCTCTCCATGTCAGGAGCCCCTAGTGCCTTTAGACACTGCAACCCCCTCTCTTCCCGACTGGCAGGCAGAAACGCCGTCTCACCAGGGGGGCGACACGCTCTCCCACGAGTGCACGTCGCCGAGCCCTTACGTGGGGCGTCGACTTCCTTTCTCCCCTTCCTCCCCTTCTGAGTCCTCGGTTCCCCGCGCGCAGAAACGTGTAGCGCACATGCGGGAGGCAGACGAATCTGCCCTGGAGCGATGCTCGTTTCATAACAACAGAGCAGGTTTTCCTTCCTCCCGCACGATCATCAGCACAGCTAGATCAGGCGTGCCTTCCCCTTTCCCACGGGCCTCACAGGCCTTGCGCTTCTTGGAGCGCAAGACACGTGCTGTCCGTCCTTCTCGTTCTCGTTTCCTCCAGAAGCAGGTGTTGCGTGCGGTTCCGAAGCGCACCCGCTGCATCCCCTCTCCCACCATCTTTCGTTCGGCGGCTATTCCGCGCTCTTTTCAACGCGTCGTCGCGAAGATTGCGCCTCAGTACCAGCAGGCGCAATCTCCGGCATCCAGTGTATGTGTGTCCCCCCTCCTTTACAGCGCAACGAGGAGGAGAGCGAAACCGTGTGGTGTCACGTAGAGCAAGAGTAGGATAGCGGGCCCGGTTCCTCACGGTATGGTCCTTCGGGGCCAGGCTGCGATGCCAGCACGCTAACCCAAATTGCAATACGCAAGTTTGTGAAAGTTTGTGAAGCGTTTGTGAAAATTTGTGAAACGTTTGTATCACACCCTCAATCAGCTGACGAAACGTTTGTGAAAATTTGTGAACTCTCAAAATTTCAACTGGCCTGACAGCCCCAGGTTTGTACTGTACTTGGGCATTACGCCCTCTTCTGTCCCACCACTTTCTCCTGGACCAGCCACAGCCAATCCAACCAATCGAAGTATACCCATCGAGCCCACCAAACCGCGGCAGCACTGGTGGGTCTGGAGGCAGACGTCGCAACGTTGACGCAACGCAACTCTGCAGGATTTGGGCCCATATGGTGATCCCCAGTCAGTGGTGGTGACAGGCACCCCATGGTCAAAATGACCCCACCACGATCCGCACAGATCCCAAACGTTCAAAAGAACGGGGTTTTGGATAATCCGTGAGAGGGGTCCCGCTGGGTGGGTGGGTGGGGTGGGTCGGCGAGCTGCCTCCTCGTCACCTTTTACCTGCAAAAGTGCCTGAACCAGACCCGTACTTCAAGGGTGAAGTTTGGCACTTACACCACCAAAATGACCCCACTACGATCCACACGGATTCCGAGAAGTGCAGTGGAAGGGGAAAACGAAGAGCGAGCGGCGAACCTACCGCGGGGCCCAGGTTGGCCCACCACCCGTCCTCGTTCAGTCACCGTCGCCCGCCCTCGCCCACGCTCGCCCACCCTCGTCCAGAGGCGGCTTGTTTTAGGTCAGTCAATGGCTGACTCGTGTACTACTAACTTAGGCTATCTGGGTTCACGTGACCGACGGTGGGTTTTCAGCTTTTTGTGGTTACATAAGGTCACATAGGGTCGTTTGGTGTGTTGGATTAGCGGACCCGCATCGTACAGAGCATCTACGAAAGACGATGCTATCCAAGTCGTTAACTAAGTCACACCACACGGGCGCAATCTGCTCCTTTCTTTTGTTAAAATGGGGAAAGACACGTGAACACTGAAGGTCGGAGGCTCCACCAAGTGAAGTTCGGAAGGTGATACCTCGGCCGCGCGTTGATAAGAGCGCGGGACCCTCCACTAACTGAGAAGGAAGCCTGAAGACCGCCTGATGTGGCGGGGGGGGGGGGTCAAAAGGGAAAGCCCGGGCTCGGAAATGTTTCTGCCGATGGATCTTCGACAGACGAACCTTGTGGGGAATGGGATCAATTGTGCAGGGGGAAGTAACCACCTCCATGCCTTGACTTTACTGTTAGTAGTGGGGCTGCTTGGCGCATCAAACAGGAAGCCGGTATCCACTGCTGGTCAGGAGGTTTCGAGTCAGATTGCCCAGATCGCCTTTGGTTTCAAAACAGGGGCGCCCTGGGGGCGGGGTGAGAGGAACGAGGGGCAGTGAATACCCTTGCAGAGGGCAGGGGAGGGAAGCCTGGGAAAGGCCGGACGTCCAAGGCGTTAACCGTTGCGCAAGTTGCAGGTACTTTTCCCGGGGACGGGATGTCGGGCGCGCCAAGGGTATCCGCCTCTCTCTTTGCGGCAGATGGGACATGAGGGGGCAGGAAGGTGAACCCAGGTTCAGACCGCGACGGCTGGACAGTGCGCTTTGATGAAAGCACCTTTGCTGGTTTGCCGAGTCCGCCGGCTGTCCTGTCTGTGTATCCGGGTCAGTGACAAGACGAAAGGGAGGTGGGGTGTTCTCCGGCAAAGGGGGAGGGGATGCCGCGTTGGGGAAAGGTCTAAGCGACGAGATATCAGGACATGGGCCACTCAAGGAGCTGACTACGGTGCAGGTAGCTTGTCTTTGGTTGAAGGGCGCGGCATCAGCCACGTCCTGCACGTTAGCCAGCCTCAGCAAGCTAGGATCGTCGCATCGTCGGCGGTCTCGTCGCGCTCGCTGTGGCCGGCACCACCGCCTCCGCCCCCAGCGGCAGAGGGGCTGTCCCCGTCCGCGTCGTCCTCGCAGGAGTCTACCTCGTCGCCGCCGCCCGAGGGGCCACCCGCGGAGTGCCCATCGCCGCTGCCGTCATCCAGAACACATCTCGCTGTCCTCGTCATCGGGGGGCTCGTGGCCCGCCTCGCAGCAGGTCTCCGCCTTGGCGCATGCACTACACCTCGTCATGTTGTGATTCTCACAGCCAATACAGTCAGACCGTCGTCATGCGAGTGGTGCGCGCGACAGCACGCTTCCAGGAGCATCTGGTAGTTGCGCTCCTGACCATCGCAGACGTCACACCTTGGCTTGGAGTGTGCGTTGCAGACCCGCGTCGCATCGTGTATGGCCAGGTGCTCAGGCACAGGTGTTGGCGCGGCGCTACGGTCGGTCCAGGCCCGGGAGTTTCCCACACTGCGGCACGCCCCGCTCTGCTGGTGTAGTCCGGGTACACGTCACTACCCCTGGTCAGGTCGCCTTCCTGGACCCGTGCGGCACGCTTGGCACTGTTCTCTACGGCGGAGATCGTCTCAGCACCGCCGGCAAAGCTGGGTCTGGGGACCCCACACCTCCCCTGCGCCGACGGAGGAAAGGTCCCGCCGCTCGGCAGGCCATGGCTTGCCGAGTTGTGCACGGCCGCAGAGTTGCATCACGTGCTTCGTCAACGTCCATAGGACACGTCCACGCTCCCTGAGTGGCGGGAGGGGGAGGCCGCTGCCCTCTCCGTCGCCGGGGGGAGCTGCATGCCTGTGTACACCTCGAAGTCGATAGCGATCTCGATGTTAGACACTGTGCCCCTATCCGTCCAGCGCAGGGCCTTCAGCCAACCAGTGAACGCACACAGGAGCGCAATGTCATTTTCTTCCAGATCCGCTCCCCAGGAGGTACATTGGGGATGCGGGGGAAGTCAAAGTCATGAGGTTCTGCAGGCAGCGAGAGGGCGGCTGTCCATGGATGGACGAGGGGCTTGGCACCACGGCTCTTCGCTTCCAGTTCCATGCGGCCCATCAGCGTGTGGAGCAGTGGCACGTCGATGTCGAATCCCTCCGGCACGACGCCGTAGCGCGCAAGGCACGGGGGCCAGTCAGAGCGGTCCGCGGCAAGCAGAGGTGCGAATTGGGGCTCAGACCTGACACAGTCGAAGGCACTGCACTCCCACCAGAGGTGGTCTGGCGTATCGTATAAGGTCACATGAAGGCGCATAAGGTCGCATAAGGTCACATAAGGTCGTCAGCTGATTGAGGGTGTGATATGAGGGTTCTATCCAACAAGGATATTAAGGCGGGACTTTCAAAGTCCTGCCAAGGACAGCGCCACATAAGGTCACATAAGGTCACATAAGGTCGTCAGCTGATTGAGGGTGTGATATGAGGGTTCTATCCAACAAGGATATCAAGGCGGCACTTTCAAAGTCCTGCCAAGGACAGCGCCACGTGGGTGTGTGCTTCTGATATATGTTATGTCATCATGTGAAACCCTCCCCAGCGTGTGCCAACATCCCTGACACGCTCACGAAAAGCATGACACGGAGAAAACAGGTGCCGAAACAACCTGCCGAGCACACGGGTGGTGCCACGTTGATCCACGCAGCGATCTCCCATGACAGGAAGCCTTGTCGCCACGGCAGAGTGCCGCAGACTGTGGGAGAGGTGTCGCCAGTCACCTTGAGGTTGCAGTGTGTCATCAGGCTAAGACCCGTGCCCTCTTCACCTCCCCTGTTAGGTTGCTCCCATATCGTTGCCTGCTTTGGGGCCTGAAGGACATAGGGGTCCAGCAGGCACTGCACTTGAGCATCGCAAGGCATGAATGGCTTTTTCAAACTCCTGGTGCAAGCACCCGTCATGGTCTGGGGAAGCCCTCCCAGGTAGTTTAACGTCTTGCCCAGGACGGCATAAGGTCACATAGGCCGAGGGTCAGGAGGGTGGGAAACGCACTGGACACCAAGTGGTACAGTGGACCTTTTTAATCTATCTCCTGCACACACAAAAAGGATCGCCGGGTTTCTTTTGTTTTGTTTGTGCAACCTTCTGGTCGCCTGCACGTTGGGGCGTGGAGTGTAGGTGAACAAAACATTGCTCCCACTGCAACGTTTTTAGTTCTGAACGCCTTCCGTGAGCACGGTGCGTTTCACACAAAAAAACATCACAATCAAAAACCCATGGTCTGCGGGGACGTGAGTCCCTCAGGGAGCAGCGCCCCTGCCACAAGCAGAGCTGGATGGTATGGCCCGATGTAGAGTTGGACAATGGAAGGTCAAGAAGCGCTCCGGATTTGTAGATCCAGTGAGTACGCTGACTGAGTTGCAACACGGGGGAGGGACCCGCACGGAAGGCAACAGAGTTGGTTCTGACCCACCACACCCAACTGAGCTGAAGTGAACACTGACACCGACTCAAAACTCCCCCCTTCTACTTCTATTCCAGCTGATTTGGCAAATCGTGGTTTTGGCCAAGAAGATCGCCCAAACTCCACCCAACACCGCCCAACACCGCCCAGCTCTTTGGAGATCGTATGAATCGTATGGAGACTGCACCTTTGGGGGTTAGGTGGCAATCTGACCCCCTCACGCTATGAGGCACCGGCTGACAAGCAGGCTCTGTTCACTCCCCAGATGATGCCTGGTTTCACCAATGCGGAGCAGTCTGGTGCGATCGGTTCGCTGGGCTGTCGGAGTATCTGTTCGACACATACATGCGTGACGCCGACATCAAACGCCAGATTGCCTTCCCGTTTCCCCCTTGGAAATGGCTCTGTGATGCTGCCTGGGATTCCAGTGGGAGGGAATGTGGAAACGCGGTGCATGCTGTGTGTGGGGCGGGAAGTAGACGCTGTGGGGGACGTGCCGTCGCACTCAGCAGTGGTTATCACTGTTGCCCTGTTTGTCGCCACGAGAGACGCAGCCCGGCAGCAGGACGTCCTTGCATGAGTGTCACAGCATACACGTGCTTCTTCCTTCAGTTCCACCGTGAGTGACGACCAGTCGCCGAACATTCAACCAACACCTTCAACCAGTCCGCCCCCGCAGAGGGGTATCTCACTTTATGCAGTATCGCCGGAAGCAGTTCTCTTCACGTGTCTGTCAGCTTGTCCTTGGCGGGGCCCAGGTCGTGGAACGAACGGGCCCCCAGGCAGCTTCCGTGCGGTAGAGGCACAACGCATCTTGTTGTAGAAGCACCCGTTGCTCGTACCACCCGATATTCACGGAGTACAGCTCGAACAGGCACGCAGAAATCCTGGTCCACGGCACCCCTGACGACAGTCCTTCCCACAGCTGCCGCATTGCGCAAGACAGTACGTCCCTTCTAGAAACAGGGGGGGTGGGTGTTTCCCCCTGGGTTGATCTCGTCGCCCATGCGCTTTGTTTCCTTCAGACAGCGGCTCGCAAAGGAGATCAGTGAAGTCTTCCATCTTCTGCTGACAGCATCCTTTTGGTCTGTCACGTTCGCAGCATGCCCCTCAACGCCGTCGTGGGAATCACTGCAACCTGGACCTGGGGATGTATTTCGACATGGTCCCCTCGATACTAATAGCGGAATATCGGAAAGATGTACACTCGCTGATCGCCATCCCTTCGCACCACCGTCCTCTCAGTGCAGGCTTGTTTCAAACCGTCATGTACCCTGTGCCGCACTCTTTCCATTACATCCAAGGGCGATGCCGAAAGCGCCGAATACCCTCCAATGGGTCAAACTCTGCGCTTCCACAGAGGCCCGCAACTTCACCCGATCGTACCCCCCTTGGGCCAGGTTGTGCTGAAGGAGTGGTTAGCCAGGCAGCCATACTTCGGGGCGGCCGAGTCGAACAGCGCCAGGTCCTCCACCCCTTCTCGCTTCCACAGAGGCCCGAAACTTTACCCGATCGTACCCCCAACAAAGTGACCCCCACTACGAGCCGCACGGAGACTGTCGTGCATACTCAAATACTACTGAAGCACATCATGTGAAAAAGACAAGGCTGTTGTTTGTGCGCCGAATCCGGGCAAACAAAAGCAACACCTCAGCCTGATGAGGAGGTTGAATTTGTTGCCCAAGCGCTGCTTTTTGACACTGACAGGTTCCCTGTTGCAGTAAAAAATGATACCCAATGTCCCTCCTCCCCAGTCTGTGGCCCTAGGTCTTGTACCAAATGGTCCCTCTCCCGCTCGTGCCATCCTCGGGTGCTGGAGGAAACCCAAAAAATGGCTTTCGGGACCAGTATTCTGAGGATATCCCCTGGTATACAGCTGAGGAAGCGCAAGGATTTGGTTACTCGACGGGCACACGCTACATGGGGGTCTGGGGGCGGAGCTCCCCAGCCGCTGGGGGCCACGGTAGTGAGCATCCGTTCATTGTGTGCGTACAATTTTTTGTGTGAGTTGGCTGCGTCTTCCTGAGGCTGCTTCGGAGCTGTTGGATTCCCTGACCTGGTGGGAATCGAAGGACTTGGGTACGAGATATCCGCCGCCGGAGGCCACGGTAGTGAACGTCTGGCTCTTGGCTGGAAAAAACCAGGTTTTAGCCGGAAAAATATCCGGATTATCGGAGAAAGAGGAAAGGGCGGGTGCCCGGCGGACTCATCCTCCTCCCCCACCAGAAACACGCCTGCTCTGGAGGGGAAAATACCCACCCAGGGCGTTCGCTCGGGCAGAAGTAGGGGCCTATTTCGTTAAAAAAAAGATTCTGGGAAAACCCTTCTCCCACCTCTCTCCCCGGCATTTCTCCCAAGGGGGGGGAAATTAAATAAAAAAAGTTTCTCGGAAGTTTTTGCCTCGGGTGGGAAGGGGTTCTGAAGGAGAAGGGCAGCACCCTCTCGTACAACTTGATACCACCACGCCTCGCACGGAGTGGAAATGACCCAAAGAAGCGAGACCTGAACCTGCTGGGGACCGTCGGAGCTATTGCCGGCATCAGCATGGTCAAGGCCAGAGGAGGCCAAAGCCAAGAGCATAGTGGCCTGCCACAGGCGCCAGGCCGATGTACCTCTTGAGCATGCTGCCTCAAGGTGCACGTTGTCTGCATGTGGTGTTCGACTATGAAGCGGACTCGGGGACGAGGCTGCCAAATGTTCACTACCATGGCCTCCGGCGGCTGGGGGGCTCCGCCCCCCAGACCCCCTGTGACCTGTGAAGTCTGCCCAACAGGAACTAACGAGCGCATGTGGCCGTGCCCTTCCTTCTCGAGAACGGGTACCGTCGACGGTCCTGTTTTGGGTTCAAGTCAGGCTCATACACTCAGGATTGTGAGGATCGGCCCCATGTTGGGGCCAAGTTAGCTACCATTTCCCCAGGGTACATTTCTCGAAGGATTCCATAAGGGGCCCCAGAACTGGCACAGAACCTATTAGACCACACCACATATGGGGTACGTATGGATTTCCAGATGTGGTAGGCCAACTGAGGTCAGGTGACTGTCCCATTTTTTCCGCTTTTTTGGCGTCACTTACTGTCACTTCCGGTCACTTCGCTTCACTTGCAGTCACCGCGCTGCCACTGACAGTCGTCTTACCGTCACTTAACAGTCACTCAGGTAGCGGTTGGTTTTCTCGTGTTCTGAGCTGCTCAAGCCGTAATGGCAGAAAACCGATGATCATGGTCAATGACCTAAAACAAGCCGCCTTTTTGGCGTCGCCCAGCACTCGCACCACCCTCGACCACGCTCGCCCACCTTCGCCCACCCTCGCCCAAGTTGGCTTGTTTTCTGGTGGGGTTTGTACTGTACCTGGGACCCCCCGTGGTTAAGTCCCCCCCCGCCCCTGGAGGCGATTTTCGGCCGGGGCGGACCTAAACACAGGGGGGGCTTAAACACGGGGGGTGGCACGGTGGAGACCAAGAAGACCTCTTCCGCTTCCGTCGCAGGGGGGTGATTCCGGTCCGGATGGACTTTTGGCACCCCGCTTTTCGACTCTGACAGCACCTGGAGGGCACCAGATGGCCTAGCGGCCACCTGATGACCCTCCAGACCATTCCACCCCCGTGTTTAGGTCCACCTGTGTTTAAGTCCCCCCCCTGCCAGACCCCCAGGGGGGGACTTAAACACGGGGGGTAGGGGGGGGACTTGTACACGGGAGGTCCCAGGTACTTGGGCATTACGCCCTCTTCTGTTCCTCCTGGACCACAGCCAATCCAACGAATCGAAATATACCCATCGAGCCCACCAAACTGGGTCTGGAGGCAGACGTCGCAACGTTGACGCAACGCAACCCTGCAGGGTAGCGGTTTACTGCAGGATTTGAGCCCATATGGTGACCCCCAGTCAGTGGCGGAGACAGGCACCCCATGGTCAAAATGACCCCACCACGATCCGCACAGATCCCAAACGTTCAAAAGAACGGGGTTTTGGAAAATCCGTGAGGGGGGTCCCACTGGGTGGGTGGGTGGGGTGGGTCGGCGAGCTGCCTCCTCGTCACTTTTTTACCTGCAAAAGTGCCTGAACCAGACCCGTACTTCAAGGGTGAAGTTTGGCACTTACACCACCAAAATGACCCCACTACGATCCACACGGATTCCGAGAAGTGCAGTGGAAGGGGAAAATGATAAGTGAGCGGCGAGCCCAGTGAGGTCAATGGAATCTCCAGAAAAAAGATAAGGCCGTTGTTTGTGCGCCAAATCCGGGCAAAACAAAAGCAACTCCGCAGCCTGATGAGGAGGTTGAATTTGTTGCCCAAGCGCTGCCTACTATCTTTTTGACACTGACAGGTTCCCTGTTGTGGTAAAAAAATAATCTGCCCAAACCAAGGTAGTTGACCTAATCCACCTCGCCTCCACTAAATCGCCCAGGGTCGCCCACCACTCGCCCACACTCGCCCACCCTCGCCCACAACTCGCCCACGTTCGCCCATAACTCGCCCACACTCGCCCAGGATAGCACCGTTTTCGGTCAGTCAGCCAGCCACTCACTCACTCCCTCACTCTCACTCACACTCCCTCACTGTCACTTACTCTCTTACGCACTCTCTGCCACCCTTTGTTCGTCAACGAGTTGAAGCTCCTTCGGAGATTCGGGATGGCAAGGAGAGCTTGTGTGGCTCGTCATCGCCTCGTTCACCGGCCTGCAATCCAGTACGAGACGATTCACCCTCCGTACACTGGCTCACCATCCTCGCAGGCAGGCGCGACACAGGACCTGGCTTTGGTATTGAACCCTTCACATGTGACTGGAACGTCGCCGGGTTGTCCACCATACCCAGCACAGCCGTCTTGCCCGTTCTGCCATGAGCACGAGGTTGACCTTCCCAGATGGGAACTCCTCCAGCCGCTGCACCAATTCGCACTGTGAACCCAGCCCTCCGAACTCGCGCATCGCCGCTCGCACACCCGAGGGGGATGCGGACACGTCCACCTCCACGTCCTCCGGGGGGTCAGCCGGGTCGTACTTTCACCCGCACCCCAACGACCCGAACCGCAGAGCGTCGACCAGCACGTCGAGCCGCCCCCTCCGGGGCCCGGCTACGCCTGCAGCCGGGCTGTCGCCCTCGCGACCTGCTCCCGCCACCGGGGGTTCGTAGAGCGCATGTATATGCGCGTCGTCTCCCCCTTTTTGTGTCGGAGGAGCTTCTTGATCTCCTTCTGAGAAGCTCCTCCCGCCCCGACCTCCTGAGCTGCACCGAATGCAGCCACGACCCCTTCGGCATGGTCCCCTTCAGACCCGCTTCCATCCCTGAGCTTCGCGGGACCGCCGTCCTCGCCCACGCCGCGGACCTCTGCCAGGTCCGCCACGCTCAGAAACCGCAGGTTTTCTGATACCCGCCGCTCGTCACCCACGTCAGCGCGAGCAGCGCCTCCGCAGCGTGCTCCGCCTCCAGCTTCCGCAGTGCGTCCCGCAGCTGCGGCGTAGCTATGGGAGGCCTGGCGGGAGCGAATGAGGGGCGTACCGCTGCAGCGGCTTGCGCGCGGCCAGGAACCGTTCGTCCGTACCCCCTTCACGCCCCGGATGTGAAGCCCCTTCGCCAGTTTTCCGGCGTAGTCGCCGACGGTGCCCGGAGACGCCCCGTTCAACCGGCTCCACAGGAACTTCACGGCTGCCTCGTCGACCGGCAGTCCCCTTCCCTCGACCCCGTGCCAGAAATCCACGAAAGCGTCGGTGATCCGCTCCCGCTCCGCGGCCGCCCTTCCGGTGACCTCGAAGGTGTGTTCGAAGTGCCATTTCCCATGGCACCTCTCGGGTTTGCGCGCTGCAGAGCTCGCCCCAGCTCTTTCCTGTCGCAGATGAGGAACAGAGGGTGGTCGATAGCCTCCCTCTCGCGCGCCGTCAGCTTCCGGGCCCACTTTGCTCGGCTCGCCTCGACCTTTGTACCGAGCCTCGGGCGCACACTCGGCCCCACGTCTTCCCGTGCCGTAGTTCGCACCCGCGTTTTTTGGGCGCGCGGTGACAGGCTGTATCCTGACACCAAAATCTGGTTTTTCCGGTGGCGAAAAAATTTTCTCGACCCTCGATTTTGCCAGAATTTTTTTTTACCCCTCAATTTTTTTCGGCGCCCTTCGGGCGCCGAAACCTCAACCCGCTCGGTCAGTCATGCCCTGCCCCGCCCTTCTGGAACCTCCGCCCCAACGCGTACTTGCCGTTGCCAAATTGCCCGAACGAGGTCTTCCTCTGCATTATTTTGTCCGTCTGGATGACCTGAATGTCATCAAATGAAGCCCGCAGCGGAAACTGAGAGGCCGGACTCCAAATATCCTCGCATACTTGAGGACATCATCGAGCAAGTCTTGCGGGGAAGTGTAAACCATAAACAACCAAAGTGTACGTGACTGTTAGCAACTTCTTGACGGAACTGGCGAAGCATAGTTTTCAACGTCGTCCACTGCGCAACCAGAGCGTCCTCCTGTGCCTGCCTTTGACACAGTCGTGAACTCCAAAAGAGGACACAAATTTCGCTGTCGATGTATCGACCAGCTTGGCCTGCTGTGCGTTCGGGGCTTTGAGAAATAGTTGAAAAGAAATCTGACCTCCAGGGAAACTCGGACTTTTTTCTCCCCAGCCAAAAATCCCGTGGCGAAAATATTTTTTTTCGCCAAGCTGATTTCCAGAAATATTTTTTTTTGGGAGAAAATTTTTTTTTCGCCACGGGGGATATCCACTGGCGCGGTGGGTGGAGGCGAACGAAAACGCGGCGCTCCCTGGCCGTCGGCCCATCGCCCCACCCCCTACTCCTCCGCCGCTCCGCGGGGCAGCCCTCGCCGCGTCCAGCGCCCCCCGGTGCCTCGAGGACAGCACATCCCCTGCCGACAGCTTGTCCCGGAAAGCGTGGGCCGGGGCAATCCGACGAGCCCCGCGCCTTCCAGAACCACAGTGCGCCGTGGGCCTCTCGGAGCGACCCGACCGATATCCCGTGAGGGGAGCAGCATCGCCTCCACGACCCGAAGCAGCTGTTCCACAGCGTCCCGGGCATCGCACTTCCCCGGGGGGAGGAACTCCTCACGCAGCCTCTGCATGAGGATGTACCGGCGGGTGGGGTCTGTCGCAAAAAAGGCCCACTCCTCCGGATCGTGGAGGACGTCCTCGTCCACCTCCTCATCTTCCTCGCCGTAGTCCTCCGCCTCCTCGTAGAGGCGGCGGGGCCCCTCCCGTAGCCGCGAGGCGATCCTGCTTCGCGGTGCACGCTGTCCTCGCGTCCTTCGCCGCCCCCTCCATGGGAGGGGAGCCACCCGCCGCCTCCCAGCCCGCCGATTCGGGCCTCCTTCCTGCTACGTGCATCCGCGAGCTTCCTCACCAGCTCCGCCTCCTCCGCGTCCCTCCCGAGGCAGCGACTGCTCACGCTGGTTGGGGTCGGCGCTCGCCCACCCTCGACCACCCTCGCCCACCCTCTTCCGCACTCTTGCACCTTCGCCCACGTTCGCCCACATTCGCCCACCTTCGACCACCCTCGCCCGGAGGCGAGGTGGATTAGGTCAGGTAGTGCCAGCCAAAAAAATTCGAAAAAATGAAGAAACCCCCGAGTGCTGGAGGGGGCCGTTTGCGCCACCCATGGGGGTGGACCATGAACTTGCCGACTAGTGTCCACAGCTACCGGTAGACCCGGAGCCCCCCAGCCGCCGCAGTTGTCCCTTGCGGTGTACCTGTTCTGTGTGAGCTGCCGTCTTGCTGAGCCTACGAGGGTGGTTTATCGGGGGTCCAGACCCCTGCTCCAGGGGGTCCACCATGCACATGTGGAGCGTAAGGGGTGGGGGGTTCGGTGTGAATTGGGCTGCGTTCTGAGTGGCCCGGACCCTACCCGATGTGACGATAAATTGTTGCGCAAGGATATGGCACAGGGGGGTCTGGGGGGCGGAGCCCCCCAGCCGCCGGAAGCCACGGTAGTAAACGTCTGTTCACAGGTTGACGTGATCCATGACATGTCACGCCCCGACCCTGACCAAAGTCGGTGGGTCGTTGGCTCGATAGTTAGGACGAGCCCTGCCTCCCTCTCCCCAGTGGGGGAGGGGCGCCTGCAGAAATTCGGTGGGTCGATGGAAAAAGTGGGGGGGGGGGCTGGGATGGGCGATACGTGACCAGGGCCCACGTATCGCGTATAATACGTATTATACGTACCGCGTATTATACGTAAAAATACGTATTATACGTACGATACGTGTGACTTCCCGTTCCCTTTCTACAGTCGATACGGTCATACATTCAGATGTTTTGGGTCACCATTTGTCGCAAACTCCCCCCCCAGATGGGATTTGCCCATCGGCAACCCCCTACTCCTCACCCCTCAGCATTTCCGATGCCTAGAGGCCCCCTGTGATTCAGCCCCTTGGAGGCCGTTCTCGGGAGGGGTCCACGGGCCCGGGGTCCCAGGTCCGGTGTCGTGGTAATACTACCCGGGCGAAAATCGAGTGTATGATCGCTGTAGGCCAGGGGTGTTTTTAATCCCCAGTGAGAGTCATCAGAATCAACGAGCCAGACCAGGCTGCTGCAGTATCACAGTAGCTTCCTTTTGATAGGGTAACCTGGGGCGGGCTGGGGACTGCTACTCTCCACTCTGCTCTTGGTGAAAAAGCATGGTGGAAGCTTGCGACTTGGCCAGTTTCGGCAGGGTTGGTCAGATGCACTCGGCAGGAGACAGGTTCAATCCATGGTGGGAGACCATACCGCCACGTGCACTGCACGGTTGACGGGGCAAGACCACCACCACCCTCTCCCGCCCCCAGGTTCCCTGCCTATCGGGCCTCACACCGGGTCTCATCCCTCCCCTTCTGGTGATCAATAAGGACGGAGTGCACAAATGGGGTGACGGGTCCCGTAAAAAAAATAATGAAAAAAAATTATGGCCTCAAGGGGCTAACGAAGGCACCCTGACTAACCTACTGTTGCCTAAGGAAACAGACCCGTCCCAAGGGTCCACGTATCACGTATTATACGTATCGCGTATTATACGTATATGGGGCTGTCAGGCCTGTTGAAATTCGCATATGCAGCAAAAATTCACAAAAATGCGCAAAAATTCACAAAAATTCACAGAGAGTCGTCAGCTGATTGAGGGTGTGATATGAGGGTTCTATCCAACAAGGATATCAAGGCGGCACTTTCAAAGTCCTGCCAAGGACAGCGCCACGTGGGTGTGTGCTTCTGATATATGTTATGTCATCATGTGAACCCTCCCCAGCGTGTGCCAACATCCCTGACACGCTCACGAAAAGCATGACACGGAGAAAACAGGTGCCGAAACAACCTGCCGAGCACACGGGTGGTGCCACGTTGATCCACGCAGCGATCTCCCATGACAGGAATCCTTGTCGCCACGGCAGAGTCGCCGCAGACTGTGGGAGAGGTGTCGCCAGTCACCTTGAGGTTGCAGTGTGTCATCAGGCTAAGACCCGTGCCCTCTTCACCTCCCCTGTTAGGTTGCTCCCATATCGTTGCCTGCTTTGGGGCCTGAAGGACATAGGGGTCCAGCAGGCACTTGAGCATCGCAAGGCATGAGTGGCTGTTTCAAACTCCTGGTGCAAGCACCCGTCATGGTCTGGGGAAGCCCTCCCAGGTAGTTTAACGTCACAGAGAGTCCACAAAAATTTACAAAAATTCACAAACGTTTAGTGTGAGTTTTTGTGAACGTTTGCGAAATTTGCGAAAATTTGCGCAAGTTTGAGCAACCTAACAGGGGAGGTGAAGAGGGCACGGGTCTTAGCCTGATGACACACTGCAACCTCAAGGTGACTGGCGACACCTCTCCCACAGTCTGCGGCACTCTGCCGTGGCGACAAGGCTTCCTGTCATGGGAGATCGCTGCGTGGATCAACGTGGCACCACCCGTGTGCTCGGCAGGTTGTTTCGGCACCTGTTTTCTCCGTGTCATGCTTTTCGTGAGCGTGTCAGGGATGTTGGCACACGCTGGGGAGGGTTCACATGATGGCATAACATATATCAGAAGCACACACCCACGTGGCGCTGTCCTTGGCAGGACTTTGAAAGTGCCGCCTTGATATCCTTGTTGGATAGAACCCTCATATCACACCCTCAATCAGCTGACGCAAGTTTGTGAAAGTTTGTGAAACGTTTGTCAATGCCTCTAGACACGGCAACACCCTCTCTTCCAGACTGGCAGGCAGAAACGCCGTCTCACCAGGGGAGCGGTTTCAGCGTCAAGGGTCTCACCAGGGGACCGGTTTCAGCGTCAAGCCCTCGGCCTGACGAGGATAGTATCATGTCCCCATCAGAACTTGCTGCCCCCCTTCCTCTCTCGCCTGCACCCTCCCTTGTTGTGGATGACTCGCCGGGCTTTCAGCCCGCCGACACTCGGCTTAATCCCCCATCAGACACTGTGTCACCCCCACCACCCTCTCCATGTCAGGAGCCCCTAGTGCCTCTAGACTCTGCAACCCCCTCTCTTCCCGATTATCAGGCTGAAACGCCGTCTCACCAGGGGAGCGACACGCTCTCCCCCGAGTGCACGTCGCCGAGCCCTTGCGTGGGGCGTCGACTTCCTTTCTCCCCTTCCTCCCCTTCTGAGTCCTCGGTTCCCCGCGCGCAGAAACGTGTAGCGCACATGCGGGAGGCAGACGAATCTGCCCTGGAGCGATGCTCGTTTCATAACAACAGAGCAGGTTTTCCTTCCTCCCGCACGATCATCAGCACAGCTAGATCAGGCGTGCCTTCCCCTTTCCCACGGGCCTCACAGGCCTTGCGCTTCTTGGAGCGCAAGACACGTGCTGTCCGTCCTTCTCGTTCTCGTTTCCTCCAGAAGCAGGTGTTGCGTGCGGTTCCGAAGCGCACCCGCTGCATCCCCTCTCCCACTATCTTTCGTTCGGCGGCTATTCCGCGCTCTTTTCAACGCGTCGTCGCGAAGATTGCGCCTCAGTACCAGCAGGCGCAATCTCCGGCATCCAGTGTGTGTGTGTCCCCCCTCCTTTACAGCGCAACGAGGAGGAGAGCGAAACCGTGTGGTGTCACGTAGAGCAAGAGTAGGATAGCGGGCCCGGTTCCTCACGGTATGGTCCTTCGGGGCCAGGCTGCGATGCCAGCACGCTAACCCAAATTGCAATACAAACGTTTGTGAAAGTTTGTGAACTCGCAAAATTTCCCGGATTTTTTTCTGGGGGGGCGGGGGGGTCCGGGTCACCGGGGTTAACCCGAGTCCGGTGGTTCAGGGCATCTGCCCTGGAGGCATCATCACTTGGAGCATCATGTTGGGGAGACAGGGGGGGGTGTGGGGTGAACGTGGCAGTGGGAGGGGTGGGGGTGGGGGTGGGTGGGGCTGCTTGGCATCTCGAGTTATTCCTTTGCACGCTCCTCGTTCATGATTCCCGTCATCATAGCATCCTTGCCCCCCCCCCCCCCCCTCCCACCACGTAGGAAGGAGGTCGACTCAAGCTGTGGTTCCTTTTCTCAGAAATAAGTCCCCCTCACAGACGACCCTTCACTGATCTACTCCGGGGGGGGGGGGGTGATAAGTAAGTTCAAAGACAAATGCTGTTCGGGGGGGTGTTCGGTAGAAGGAACCACAGCTTGAGTAGACCTCCTTCCTACTTGGTGGGGGGGGGGGGGGCAAGGATGCTATGATGACGGGAATCATGAACGAGGAGCGTGCAAAAAAATAACTCGAGATGCCAAGCAGCCCCACCCACCCACCCCTCCCACTGCCACGTTCACCCCCCCACCCCCCCCTGTCTCCCCAACATGATGCTCCAAGAGATGTTGCCTCCGGGTAAGCGAGCTTTCGAGCACGCAGTGTCATTGGAAACCACTTCGTTTCACTACTCAGTACACCCTCTCAGATTCCTCATGTCGGCAACATTCAACTCAGAAGCAACTCCATCCGCGTCGCGCCGTGGCGTTGGGCCCAACGCCACGGCGACCCAAGCCCACAGGTGCGACAAAAAAAATCGTCAGCTGATTGAGGGTGTGATATGAGGGTTCCATCCAACAAGGATAACAAGGCGGCACTTTCAAAGTCCTGCCAAGGACAGCGCCACGTGGGTGTGTGCTTCTGATACTTATTATGTCATCATGTGAAACCCTGCCAACATCCCTGACACGCTCACGAAGAGCATGCCACGAGAAAAAAGGGCCCGACAAGCAACTCCATCCGCGTCGCGCCGTGGCGTTGGGCAGAGCCCAACGCCACGGCGACCCAAGCCCACAGGCACGACAAATTCGCAAAAATTTACAAAATTTCGTTTGCTATGTTGGATTAGCGGATCCGCATCGTACAGAACGTCTACGAAAGACGACGCACGAGAACTGATACGCTATACAAAATTTCACAAATGAGTTTGTGAACGTTTTGTGAAAGTTTGTGAAAGTTTGCGAAAGTTTGCGAAAATTTACGAAAATTTGCGCAAGTTTGTGTGTGAGCGCAACTACCAGACGCATCTGGAAGCGTGCTGTCGCGCCCACCACTCGCATGACGACGGCCTGTCTGTACGGTGCTGCAAGAAGCACAAGATGACGAGGTGTGGTGCATGCGCCAAGGCGGAAACCTGCTGCGAGGCGGGCCACCACGAACCCCCCACTGACGAGGACAGCGAGATGTGCTCTGCTGATGATGACGGCAGCGGCGATGGGCACTCCGCGGGTGGCCCCTCGAACGGCGGCGACGAGGAGGTGGACTCCTGCGACGACAACGACGCGGATGGGGACAGCCCCCCTGCCGCTGGGGGCGGAGACGGGGATTCCGGCCTCAGCGAGCGCGACGAGGCCGCCGACGCGCCCTCGGCGGCCGCCGACGATGATGATGATGGACCCCCATCTGAGGGATGTGAGACCGCACTGGGACAGGTTGCCACTGAGAGCGCCGCCAGTTATGTTTATGAGAGTGGCCCAGTGCCAGAGAGGGTGGAGCCCCTCTGTTCGGATGTGTCTTCTCCTGGTGTGGACGAGGTTGTGGCATGCTGCGACCTCGAGCTACCGCCAGCCCCTTCTCTCTCTTCCCTGCCTCTTCCTAGCTTGCTTAAGAGGCTGGCTGACGTGCGGGACGTGGCTGATGCCGCGCCTTTCAACAAAAGACAAGCTACCTGCACCGTAGTCAGCTCCTTGAGTGGCCCTTGTCCTGCTATCTCGTCGCTTAGACCTTTCCCCAACGTGGCATCCCCTCCCCCTTTGCCGGAGAACACCCCACCTCCCTTTCGTCTTGTCACTGACCCGGGTACACAGACAGCCGGCGGGCTCGGCAAATCAACAAAGGTGCTTTCATCAAAGCGCACTGCCCAGTCGTCGCAGTCTGAACCTGGATTCACCTTCCTGCCCCCTCATGTCCCATCTGCCGCAAAGAGAGAGGCGGATGCCCTTGGCGCGCCCGACATCCCGCCACCGGGAAAAACGCCTGCAACTTGCGAAACGGTTAGCGCCTTGGACGTCCGGCCTTTCCCAGGCTTACTTCCCCTACCCCTCTGCAAGGGTACTCATTGCCCCTCGTTCCTCTCACCCCGCCCCCTGGGCGCCCCTGTTTCGAAAACAAAGGCCGTTGGGCAATCTGACTCGAAACCTCCAGCAGTGGCTACCGGCTTCCTGTTTGATGCGCCAAGCAGGCCACTCACTACAGCTAAAGTCAAGGCATGGAGGTGGTTACTTCCCCCTTGCGCGATTGATCCCATTCCCCACAAGGTTCGTCTGTCGAAGATCCATCGGCAGAAACGTTTCCGAGCCCGGGCTTTCCCTTTTGACCCCCCCCGCCAGATCAGGCGTTCATCAGACTTCCTTCCCAGTAAGTGGAAGGTCCCGCGCTATTATCAACGCGCGGCCGAGGTATCACCCTCCGAGCTTCATTCGGTGGAGCCTCCGACCTTCAGTGTTCACGTGCCTTTTCCTATTTTAACAAAAGAAAGGAGCAGATCGCGCCCGTGTGGTGTGACTTAGTAAATGACTTGGATAGCGTATCAGTTCTCGTGCGTCGTCTTTCGTAGATGTTCTGTACGATGCGGATCCGCTAATCCAACATAGCAAACGCAAGTTTGTGAAAGTTTGTGAAGTGTTTGTCCGTCGCCGAGCCCTTGCGTGGGGCGTCGACTTCCTTTCTCCCCTTCCTCCCCTTCTGAGTACTCGGTTCCCCGCGCGCAGAAACGTGTAGCGCACATACGGGAGGCAGACGAATCTGCCCTGGAGCGCGGTTCGTTCCACAACAGAAGAAAATATTTCCCTTCCTCTCGAGTTATCGTCAGCACAGCTAGATCAGGCGTGCCTTCCCCTTTCCCACGGGCCTCACAGGCCTTGCGCTTCTTGGAGCGCAAGACACGTGCTGTCCGTCCTTCTCGTTCTCGTTTCCCCCGGAAGCAGGTGTTGCGTGCGGTTCCGAAGCGCACCCGCTGCATCCCCTCTCCCACCATCTTTCGTTCGGCGGCTATTCCGCGCTCTTTTCAACGCGTCGTCGCGAAGATTGCGCCTCAGTACCAGCAGGCGCAATCTCCGGCTTCCAGTGTGTGTGTGTCCCCCCTCCTTTACAGCGCAACGAGGAGGAGAGCGAAACCGTGTGGTGTCACGTAGAGCAAGAGTAGGATAGCGGGCCCGGTTCCTCACGGTATGGTCCCTCGGGGCCAGGCTGCGATGCCAGCACGCTAACCCAAACTGCAATACGAAGTGTTTGTGAAAGTTTGTGAAGTGTTTGTGAAAATTTGTGAACTCTCAAAATTTCAACTGGCCTGACAGCCCCAAGTATAATACGTATTTGCCATCCCAGGGGGGGGGGGGGGGGACCAGTTTCTGGTGGGCCGATGGGTCGATAGTTAAGAATTGCCCTGGTCTGGGTGGGTGCTGGCTGCCCGATGGACTGACCCTGTCACAAGAAGTGAACTCACCCAGTCACTCACACCAAACCCACACTGTGCTGAAGGCCCCAGACCCTCAGAATTGCGAGCATGGCTTCGGAATCTGTGCGGATCGTAGTGGGGTCACTTTATTGGCGTACCTAGGGTACCCCGGGAGAATGTCACCCCCCCCGAGGGCCCAAGCCCGGGGGGGGGTGACATTCTTCCATGGCACACCGTATATAGGGTGTTGTGGGCGACGTGGCGTGGTGTCTGGTGACCTGTGGTGAGTGTGGCGACATGTGGTGACATGCGGTGACATGTGGTGACGCCCAAGGTGGCAGCGTGATCAATAGTGCCAGGCTGGCGAGCACTTGGGGCTGGGGGTCGGGCGATTCTGCTGGAAGAAAGTGCCCAATATGCTCCGGAAACTCAACTCACTCCCAGGTGGTGGTATGCCCCCGACGATGCCGTTTTTAGCGACCAATTTTTTGGGACAGAACTTGTACCTGAGGCTATTAGTGCGGTCTGCTTACTTCCGCTGGTGCCCTTTGTATCACCCCCAGGGACTGCCAGCGGCGCCGGATGGCCCTCAGGAGGAGGTCCTCCGTCCGTAGTTCTGGTACATGAACTGCGTCCTGCATAGCACCTTGCTCATCGGCGAGAGCAATCAGATCTGGTTTCCTCTTCCTTTGAGAGACTGGCCCGTATCTCAACTGTAGATTCCGTCGACCCCCTCAATCCAGTCATTTGTGGCTCCCAATCAGCCTCAAATTTGACAATGCAGACATGCCTGAGCACTTCCCGTTCAACTGACCTTTGACATTCAACTGACATTTCCCTACGTGTAACCGGGTGTAACCGCCTCAAAACGGCATGTAACCGCCTAAAAACGCTATGTCCAGTACAGCCAAAGGGCAAAAACACGCAAAAACGCATTTGGCGAGGGTGCGACAGGGTCTCAGACCCCCCCAGGACCATATGGGACCCATTTTGGGGTCTAGTGGCCCTTCTGAGGACAATAATTTTTGTTGCATCGACCCCAGCCTGACGGTCCACCCTCTAATGGTGATGTGTGCGTGCGTGTGTTGTGTGCACGTGCGTTTGTGTGTTCGTGCCGATATGTGACAGCGTGTGTGTGGCGACAAAGCTTCAATGCGGCGCCAGCCCTGCATGGGCCAATCACCCCCGCACATCGTTCAGAGGATTCCCCATACGACACGGCACCCCCTCTTCGGGTTGTGAGGGACACAGGAGGCTCGTTTGCCCAGTAAATGCGGGAAACGCAAGGCTTCGCACAGCAACGTCACCCAGCACCCCCAGTGAAAAAACCCCCTGTTCCCGAAAGGCAAGTACCGTTGGAGAATGTCACCCCCCCCCCCCCCCCCCCCCTGGAGGCTGGGGGGGGGGGTGACATTCTCCCGGGGTACCCTAGGTAGGTGCCACACATCACCCCTGAAATGTGGGTCTGGTTCCAAGGCTGGGTGGACCAACACTGCCTCTGAGGTGACACCACAGGCTCTGGAAGGGCTCGAGTGGACTGTGCTGGGCTCTCGGTCGGTGGTGCACTGTGCAGTAGTCGGCACAGCCACAACCTAAAACCTCAAAGGCAGTGAGTCTGAGGAACCACACGTACACGGAATCGACATGGAACCCGATTTTCAATCACCCCAACATCGGGTTTGCATTCATTTGAATAATTGGACCCCGCGCAAATCGTAGTGGGGTCACTTTTGCAGTGTAGGTGCCACACCACCCCTGGAATGTTGGTTTGCTTCAGGTGTGGGGAAGTGACTCGCTCCCGATTGGGCCCGACAGACAGCCGTTATGGATTGCACATTAGGTACCTGCCACCTACCCACTGACGTGACCCAGTAGTACCTCACCCTCTGGTTTTCCAACCCCTGTTCAGTTGAACATTAGGAATATGTGCGTATTGTGATAGGGTCATTTGGCCACGGGGTGCCGATTCACACCCATAGCTGGCCTTTCGTCTGGGGCTCACCACAAGGTTTGTTTGTGGTCTCTCGACCCACTACAGGGCCACTACAAACCTGCACGGACATTTCCTGAAGGATTGTGGACCGGTGTTCTGTGCCAGTTCTGTGCCGGTTCTGTCCGAGGTCTGTGCCAGATCTGGGGGGTTCCTTGATCACACCAATTGATGTTTTGTGTCTGTCCGACCGAAGACTCCCACCTGCACAGCTACACAGCCACACGGCAACACAATACAACACACCTGTGGGCTGCTGTACCGCAGCTCTGCTCAGCATGGAGGGTGACACAGGGCTGCGGACGGTGCTGGTCGGGGTAAACCTGGTGCTGGTGATGCTGACGATGGCTATTGTTGGGAGCATCTCGTTGCAGACGGGCGACACCCTGCTGCAGGACGCACGCGACACGGGTGAAGAGCATGTGTCGCGCAGCCTGGCTGCGAGCAACGCCGACCTGCAGGTGCTCGGGGGGCTGTACCTCACACGCGTGCTGGATGGGGTGCGCAAGGATGCGCCAGTTCCTCGACCGCCCTGTGACGGCGATGCGCCAGATCTCCCAGTTCATCCTCCAGCACGACGCTGACACCATCACAGACCCCGACTGGTTTGCCAACGTGGTGCATCCGATACTGTACTCGAAGATGGCGCCGCTGATCGACGGCGGGACCACAGATATTTTCTTGGGTGTCGTTCCCTTCAGCCCGTCGCATCCCAACGCAACAAATGGGCGTGGTAGCGAGGTCGTTTACTACACTGCCAGCAACAGCACAGGGCGGCTGGGCCCCAACCAGCGTGTGATGATGATGATCGAGAGACATGACGTGCGCGGCCCGTTGCCCACTGGGCGCCGGAGTGGCACTGGGTCGTTCGGTTACGTGGCCCAGGCCACGGAACAGGGTCGATTTGTGAACAAGCCTTGCAATCTGTATCCAGACTTCACTAAGGGCGAGATGCGTGGGGTCTGCGCCTTGCCGTGGGTCCTGCTGTACCATCCGGTGCGCGAAGAGATGCTGAACAGGTGCTACCTCAGGTCCATCGACCCGAATGTGTCGGCAGACGCAGTGATCGACGAGCCGAGCACAGTGCAATTGTCACCCATGCATCCGTTCTACACATCGTTAGTCATCTCAACGTACATGGGCCTGGCTCGCCCAGACCAGGTGCGGAAGGGACCACGCCACGCAGGGCAGCTGGGGTACATCTACCTCAACATGGATGGCATCGAGTTGACAAAGATGTTTGCACGACAGGCGCTGCCTGCAGACTCGCTGCTCTACGCTGTGGCGCTGAACCACTGGACAGGCGAGACTGGTGACCTGGTGGCTCTCAACAAGTATCACATGGTGGAGTACTACGAGGCTCCGTGGCTCACACAGATGCGTGTATTTGCAAAGATGATCCACGTGACGAACCACACGGTGGGCCCCAACTCGACGGTGCTGTCGCCCATCGGACGGCACGGGCGTGCTGTGCTGTGGGAACGTGACGGCGGGTACGAGGGTGCTGTGGCACGCACACGCAAGTCGTTCGAAAGCTGGACGGACACGGCGAACGGGACCACCACCGAGTACTGGTTTGTGACGCAGAAGTCAACACGCGGGAAGCTTGTGTGGTACGTGTCGCTGCTTGTGCCGCGGGGAACAGTGATGGAGTCGATCGACCTGTCGATGGCAATCATCCGGACCGACAGCGCGCGTGCGAAGGCAGACAGCACCCAGCAGCAGCAGGACGTGTACATCATGATCGGGTGTGTGATGGCGGGTGCGGTGGGCGGGATGCTGGCGATCTCTGCAGTTGTGGCACGCCTTGTGACGGGCCCCATCCACAGGCTGCAGCACGACATGCACTGTGTGGCACACATGAACCTGGACGCTGTGGATCCAGATGCCGCAGCCGCAAGCATCAGCGAGGTGGCAGGCATGCAGGAGTCCTTCATGGCGATGGTGCGCAACCTCACAGAGTACAGGAACTACATGCCCGACTCGCTGCTGATGAACGAGGACCTGACGTCAGGAGTCGAGTCGGGAACTGTGTGTTCGTCAGAGAGCATCACTAGAAGCCAGGATAATGATGCGACAAATATGGTGTCATCACCAAGGAGTTCACCGGAGTCGCCGAGACTGAAGGAGGTGGCTTTGGTGATGAAGCGGCGTCAGGTGACTGTCGTGTGGTTCAACATCAGGGGTTGGCACAGCATGACGGAAAGCCTTGCTGACGCAGAGGTGATGCGTTTGAATGCGGATGTGATGTCAGCGCTGCTCTCGGCTGTCAGGGTGAACGGCGGGGTACAGGACGGCTTCTTCGGGGATCACCTGGCCGGGGCGTTCAACGCATTCTCTGGGTGTACTCAGCATAAGACGTCAGCTGCCCTTGCAGCATGGCATGCACGCAAGGATATCATCTGCTTGGACCTCAAGGGGAGCGCCAGCCTGTCGAGTGCTGTTGCCACCGGCTCAACACGTGTCGGGCATCTGGGGTGTGCGGGGATGAAGCGGGTGACGATCCTCGGGCACGTGATGCCGTTTGCCGCAGCGCTGGAAAGGTACAACAGTGGCTTTCGAATGCAGGGGCTGGCTGATGCGCAAGTGGCGATTGCGATTGCACGTGAGTTCGACACGAAACAGCGGGGATTCGTGAAGTACTGGAAGCTGGGTGACCGTCCCCTTCCGGTGTTTGAGTTATTCTTCAGAGGCACTGCATGCGAGAGCGACGAGTGGATGTACGAGATGGAGGCGCTGGAAGCCAGCAACCCGCACGTTCACTGGAATGCCGTCTGGCACTGTGTCAGCGCGAAGGACTGGAAGGGGGCAGCCGCTGAGCTCCATCGAGTTTCTGACGTTACCTATGGATATGCCGAGCTGGCTGCCGTTGTGTCTGCACAGGAGTACACACCTCATGATTTGTACCCTGCTGCCCCGCATGCACCGTGATGTCTTCTGTCTACTCGTGTTCCGTACCCAGTGCCCAAACCCCCCAGACCATTCTGGCCTCTGAAGAGGCCGTCCGATTTCCGTCATTCTCCTGTATTGTTCCAGGCAGTGAAAATGCGACAGACACATGTCCTGGCTTGTTGGGCTCGATCTATCTTTTCATTCCTACGACTTACTGAAGCCACAACGAGGAGCTTGCCTTTTCCAAGGCACAATCCACCACTCGTCATGACCGATGATTGATCGTGATATTCGGCTATCTGGGTTCAGGTGAGGAGCACCGTGCTTTCAGCCTTTATGTGTCACATCAGCATCACATAAGGTCACGTGGGGGGTACACTGGCTCCCTCCCGTCCGAAGGCGCCCCCTTGCACCACTGTACAGGGGTGTGCCTTGGCTCGATTGGTTTCCCAGTCCGGGGTATCAATCGGCTCCCCTGACCAACCCAGGCCAGAGTGACCACCACCACGATCCGCACGGACCCCAAGTATCCATAAGAACGGGGTTTCGAAAGCATCCGAAGGCGGGTCCCGCTGGGTAGGTTGGTGGTGTGGTGTGGCTGGCTGACTTGGCACGCCCAGTCAGCCCTAACAGGGGCTGGGTAACTTTTAACAAAGGAAGAACTGTCTGGTTACAGAAGGTCACATAAAGCCACCGGAGCTGAACCCAGATAGCCACTATTTATTGGGGTGTTCTGCGTTCGAAGAACACAAGCTGTCGTTGCTACCTTCTCTCTTGAGATTCACTCGGTTGCATTAGTTTTCTGATCTGGAGCTGAGCTATTGCTACGGTTTATCAGTATTTGCGTCGCAGTATCCCGACATACCCCGGCCGTACCAACGGTTTCTGCCCACACCCAACCTAACCAGTGCCTTCTCAGACTAGGGGCAGGCAGCTGCCGACGGACCTACGGAATGAAGCGAGGGGTGGGGGCAGGCAACTGTCGAGAGTCGGGGTGCTGGGCTTTTTTACGATCCCCAGGAAGTGCAACATGCCCCTGCGGTGGCGCGCGCGCGACCTGGCTGAATCCCACGATCGGTGTGGCTCGAGCAGGGGTGGGGGCCCCTTTGGATTTCCCCTTTCGGCAGAGCACGCCCAGCCCTGCCTTTGGTGCAGGGGCCGCACTGCAGCGAGTTCCCTCTCACGCCCACCCCACCCCACCCCACCTCCACCGCCACACCCCCCAGGGCACACAGGGCACTGCGATGGGGAAGCGTCCCCACCCCGACCAAGGCGACGGGGAAGATGAGCTGCGACGTGCCTGCCTGCCTGTCGAATCCGACTCGGGCGGGGAGGGTAGTGAGGAGGAACAAGGCCCTCCGATGGACGCCTTCGAATACCTGAAGCGCGTGCGTGCTGAGGCGAAGAGCCACTCGGGCACGGTTGTGGCGGCAAACAGGGATGCGCTGATGCAGGCGCCTGCCGCGGAGGTGCTGGAGCCGGCACGCATCCTCGAGGAATATATGGTGCCCAAGCGGCGGTGGCGGCTTGCGGTGCTCCGCAAGTTTATCGGCATGCGATCGCATTATGCAGCGCTGCCGGCGAAGAAGGGCAGTGTGGCGCTGCCCGCACAGCGCAACCCTGTGGAGTGGAAGGCGTTCACCTTCGGACGCCGCACCCCGCCCTCCGAGCCCCTCATGCAGGCGATGGACCAGGTGACGCTGTCGTGGCTCGTCGTCTGCCATAAGAACTGGCTCTGCAACTCACCAACCAGCGCGTCGTCAGCCCCCGCCTCTGTCACGCTGTCTAAACACCGCCACCTCTATAAGATGGCCTTCCAGGCTGCCGGTGAGGAGTACGGCGGGGCAGGCTCCCTCGTGTGGCTCCACGCCCTCCTGGCGTGTATAGCCGAGCCTCTGGTTCCCGCCGACCAGACGGCGCTGGCGGAGCTGCTGCTCACGCTCTGCCAGCTGTGGAAACAGGTGTGTTTTTATTTGCGTTTAATCAGCCTGTGGTGGCAAACCATGATCAGGGGGGGGGGGGGGTAGGGGGGGTCGAAAGCCCCGTTTTTTTGTCCCAAAGTGGTGCTTTTCGACATGGCAGCCGCGGCCCTCTATTTGACCTTCTGACCCCCCAGAACCCACCATACCCCGGTTTTTGGGCCCAATGAGTCCGATTTTCGGGTTCCCGAGCCCCGGAAAGTCGAATTTTGATGATGTCAAAATTTTGTCCCCTATACTGCACCTCAGGGTCATGGCACGTACGCCTGCCACGGGCAGATAGAAAATCATTATCATCCTGGGACGTCCGAGCGCACGCCATGCTGCGGCTGTGATTTTCTGATGCACCCGCTCATCCGCGCGACAAATAACGTCGTATCTCAATGCTTTGGGCAGTGAGAGAAGATGGCAGCGAATACTGCCATCTGACACAGTCGTTGGGCGGCCTGCTGCACTGGAAGGCAGAACTCGGAGCTGCCAGGAACAGGGAGGACGCCGTCATACCCGACAGTGATGCACTAATGGTGATTCTCTTTCACAAGGCAGGTACACCTTGCCACTGCTGCTGTTATCTGAGAAACATTTCTCCTGTGGATGCAGACAGTCAACGAGGTGAATAGCGCAGCGAGTACGCAGCTGCAGCACAGAGGTGCGCCCTATCTAGTCATCAAGGGTCACTTCCGGGCGCTCAAGACCAGGGTCCTGTGACCCTGGTCTCAGAACAGTGTCCGGGTATTTATGCTGCAGTGCAGCACGCGCCTTATGGAACGACGAGTGCGCAGAGCTGGTTAAAGAAGCTGCAAAGGATATGCTTGGGACAGTCAAGCGTTCTCCATACGATGAGACGAGGAAGGGGGTCGAGGAAGCACACAGTGCAACTCCCGCAACAACGATTACACAGAAGAAGTGCGCGCTTCAAATGCACGTCCTGAATAATCAGAGTCATTGCTCCTGCACGCCTTGCTCAGCAAGCCATGAGCAAGTCGTGAGGGTTGGTTCGCAAACCCCCCTCCCGACGGAGGAGACCTTTCAACTTACAAAGAGTTCGTTGGCCAGACCAGCATCTCAGTGTCGGAGTAGTGGCCAGTTGTGCCGCCTGTCCCTTGCAGCCAAGTTCCGCACACTGTGAAAGTTGATGACAGTTCCCGCTATGCATCAGTATGCATCTTTGCACGATCTGGCGGTGTATACAGAAGCAGAAACGGGAAGGAGATAGTGGCTGCCCGCGTTCGGTATTTTGGTGCGACGCTGGAGTGAGAAGAGGGTCAAAAGATGCGGTATTGGCACCTATGGAGGTTCTTAATGATGCAGGGGAGGAAGGGGTGGAGGAGGTCGAGGAAGTGGGCGTGCACATGGACTGACAGTGTACTGGTAAACCTGTGCGTGACCCTGAGGTGCAGTATAGGGGACAAAATTTTGACATCATCAAAATTCGACTTTCCGGGGCTCGGGAACCCGAAAATCGGACTCATTGGGCCCAAAAACCGGGGTATGGTGGGTTCTGGGGGGTCAGAAGGTCAAATAGAGGGCCGCGGCTGCTATGTCGAAAAGCACCACTTTGGGACAGGCTTTCGACCCGCCCTAGGGGGGGGGGGTGGCGGGCAGTGAGGTCAATGGAATCTCCAGAAAAAACTAATCTGCCCAAACCAAGGTAGTGCCAGCCAAAAGTTTTCGAAAAAAATGAAGAAACCCCCGGGTGCTGGAGGGGGCCGTTTGCGCCACCCATGGGGGTGGGCCATGAACTTGCCGACTAGTGTCCACAGCTACCGGTAGACCCGGAGCCCCCCAGCCGCCGCAGTTGCCCCTTGCGGTGTACCTGTTCTGTGTGAGCTGCCGTCTTGCTGAGCCTACGAGGGTGGTCTGAATTCCATTCGCTGTAAACCCAAAGGACTAGCTATGAGGCAGGCATACGGCACAGGGGGGTCTGGGGGGCAGAGCCCCCCAGCCGCCGGAGGCCACGGTAGCGAACATCTGGCTCTGAGCGGGGACAATATCCGGGTTTTGGCTGGAAAACCCCAGGTTTGGGCTGAAAAAAACAGGAAGAAGGGGGTGGTTCCAGAGGACCCATCCTCATCCCCCACTAGCAATATAAACCCCCCCCGCGTATATAATTTACGTATTTATTTGGTAAATAATAGGCGAAAACGTAAATAATAGGTGATTTTCATTTCTTCGTAAATTATAGGCGATTTGTAAATAAGATCACCCATTATTTACGAACAGCCCGTTTTTTGCACAGAATCAGAGGAGAGGACACCCACACAAGCCCATAGGTAAGCGCATGTCGCTTTGCTTGTGTGAGTCTGGCATTGCCCAGATGTGCTAGAGCTCTGAACCACCCGGAAGCCGTGGACCTCTCCATCCCCGTGGCAGAGCCACGCCTACACCGGTGGTGTGTATGGAGAGACTCCATCCCAACTGTGCATACTGGAACAGGGCAAGGACGCCTGTCTCCTTGAGGGCACCGAAGTGCCCGCATACCCCCACACAGCGAACACACTCTGGGACTACGTGTATGCAGTGTTCTGACCCGCACATCACCCGACTCGCCACCCTCATGCCAGTCGCCAGCACACTCACAACGGAAGCGCTGAAGGCGGCGGTCTCAGCCGAGGTCCATCTCCAGCGCTTCGAAGACGAAGCCGTTCTCGTGGAGACCGACTCGGAGGTGGAGGAGGTGGGACAGTGGGGCTGAGTCGACCCCTCTGGTGGTCCACCAACGGGTCACTCCCCTCCCCCCAGAAAAAAATAAAGGCGATGTAAATAATACGAATTCGTAAATAATAGGCGAATTCGTAAATAATAGGCGAAATGTAAATAATAGATGAGGTAAATAATATACGTGGGGGGGGTTTAATACAGGTAGTGCCGGCAGGTCGTGCCGGCACCACCTTCCCATTTTTTCGAAATCAATTCAGCCCAAACCATGCACTACCTGTTTGGGCAGGCCTGACGACACTGGTGGCGGGGTAAGATAGCAGGCGGCACTTTGGGCAACAAAATACAACATCCTCATCAGGCAGAAGGTCTTGCTTTTGTTTTGCCCGGATTTGGCGGCACAAAATAGCAGCCTTGGGGGGTCTTCGCTACGGGGTGATCGTCAGTGCATTTTGGTGCATTTCCTGTTGAATTGGCTGAAAACTGACGAAGTTTGTCGAAGTTTGTCGACCAGCAAAGACCCCCCTTGTCTTTTTTTGTCAGAACATCGTGTTTTTCCAGCTAAAAAGACTTGTTGCAGCGTTCGGTATCTGCACACATGCACTAGCAGGCACCGTTCGTACAAACAAAGAACGCAACTCCAAGTCCTTTTTTTTGTTAGTTGTTAGTTCAGCGTAGCCAACTGGGGAAACTTTCTGTGCCTTTGGCTGGATCGTGCGACCCCCCCACTCACACCACTTCATCAGACCGGGGGGTGGTGTACACAAAGAGTGGGGTCTGCGTTCCAACAAAACAACTTTCGGCAGTAATTCGTTTGTTGTCTCGTTTTTGCTGCCAATCCACTGCCCAGTGGGGGAGGGGGCGTATATAATTTCCCTTCCCGCGAAAACTTGCCGGGGGCGACCCCGCTACGTGTGTGCGCCATGCCAACTGCTTTGAACGGATTGCCCCTGCACAGAACAAACCTCACTTTTCACACACCACACAGATGGACACCTGGGGATGGATCCAGCGCTGGGAGTCCTACCAGACGGAAGCGGCTGCTGCTGATAGGGTGCCAATCCCAGAGGGGCTTGACGTGAAGAAGCTGGAGGGCGAGATTGCAGCGATCGTCACTATCGTTCACAGCTACTTCAAACAGGGGGACCCGAGCCAGCTGTGGGAGCGTGATCGGGTCGAGTAGAGCACCCGCTGAGTTGGGATTTGAGGGTGGCCGTCCCCGTATCCCCAGCTCGGAGTCTGGCTTGGCTCGGAGTGCATCTGTGCTGCACTGGTCGTCGACCACCGGTAGCAGCGTGTGTTGTGTGGTGTCCCTCCACGTCACCCTAGCCCCTGCCTGCTGGGGGTGTGGGGGGGACGGCGGCTCTGGCCCTTCTTTGCAACGAGCAGTGGTGTGTCTCTTGGCATGTGCGCCCTTCTAGCATCACAACTATCCCCACCTGCCACTCCCCAGTGCAAGTATGGTCGCCGCCTGATGTCGGAGATTCACGGTGTTGATCTGACGAAGAGGGTCGCGAAACTTAAATGTGCTTGACAAAAGCTTCATGTACCCACAGGCACACCATGAGTCGGTGGTGGCCTGTTCTTGTGGAGCTGTGATTTTCCAACACCACATCGCCTGTTCCACCACACACCCACCTGCACAGCTACACAGCCACACGGCAACACAACACAACACGTCACACCTGTACCGCAGCTCTCCCAGCATGGAGGGTGGCACAGGGCTGCGGACGGTGCTGGTCGGGGTGAACCTGGTGCTGGTGCTGCTGACGATGGCCCTTGTTGGGAGCATCTCGTTGCAGACGGGCGACACCCTGCTGCAGGACGCACGCGACACGGGTGAAGAGCATGTGTCGCGCAGCCTGGCTGCGAGCAACACCGACCTGCAGGTGCTCGGGGGGCTGTACCTCACACGCGTGCTGGATGGTGTGCGCAAGGAGGTGCGCCAGTTCCTCGACCTCCCTGTGGCAGCGATGCGCCAGATCTCCCAGTTCATCCTCCAGCACGACGCTGATACGATCACAGACCCCGACTGGTTTGCCAATGTGCTACGGCCAGTGATGTACTCGAAGATGGCGCCGCTGATCGACGTCGGGACCATGGATGCTTTTATGGGGCCGTTCCCTTCAGCCCGTCGCATCCCAACGCAACATATGGGCGTGGTGGGGAGTCCCTTTTCTACGTTGCCGACAACAACACAGGGGTGGTGGGCCCCAACCAGCGTGTGATGATGATGCTCGAGAGACATGTTATGCCCACCCCATCGCCCAGTATCACTGGGGCATTCGTGTACAACGGCCAGGCCTCGGAACGGGGACAGCTAAAGGATCCTGACGAGCCTTGCGTGATGACACCAGACTTCACCAAGGGCGAGCTGGCTGGGCTGTGTGTCTTGCCGGCGTTTCTGTTGGAACAGTCGAGCCGCACCGAGATACTGCAAAGGAGTTTTTTCAGGTCGAACGACCCAAATGTGTCGGCAGACGCAGTGATCGACGAACCGAACACAGTCCAAGTGTCACCCGTGTACGCGCAGTACGCATGGTTGCTCCTCTCAACGTACATGAGCCTGGCTCGCCCAGACCAGGTGCGGAAGGGACCACGCCACGCAGGGCAGCTGGGGTACATCTACCTCAACATGCGGGGCATCGAGTTGACAAAGATGTTTGCACGACAGGCGCTTCCTGCAGACTCGCTGCTCTACGCTGTGGCGCTGAACCACTGGACAGGCGAGACTGGTGACCTGGTGGCTCTCAACAAGTATCACGAGGTGGAGTACTACGAGGCTCCGTGGTTTGGTACAACTACACGTACTATGGCAAGGATGATCCACGTGACGAACCACACGGTGGGCCCCAACTCGACGGTGCTGTCGCCCATCGCACGGCACGGGCGTGCTGTGCTGTGGGAACGTGACGGCGGGTACGAGGGTGCTGTGGCACGCACACGCAAGTCGTTCGAAAGCTGGACGGACACGGCGAACGGGACTACCACCGAGTACTGGTTTGTGACGCAGAAGTCAACACGCGGGAAGCTTGTGTGGTACGTGTCGCTGCTTGTGCCGCGGGGAACAGTGATGGAGTCGGTCGACCTGTCGATGGCAAGCATCCGGACCGACAGCGCGCGTGCGAAGGCAGACAGCACCCAGCAGCAGCAGGACGTGTACATCATGATCGGGTGTGTGATGGCGGGTGCGGTGGGCGGGATGCTGGCGATCTCTGCAGTTGTGGCACGCCTTGTGACGGGCCCCATCCACAGGCTGCAGCACGACATGCACTGTGTGGCACACATGAACCTGGACGCTGTGGACGCAGATGCCGCAGCCGCAAGCATCAGCGAGGTGGCAGGCATGCAGGAGTCCTTCATGGCGATGGTGCGCAACCTCACGGAGTACAGGAACTACATGCCCGACTCGCTGCTGATGAACGAAGACATGGCGTCAGAAGAGGAGACAGGAACTGTGTGTTCGTCAGATGGCAGACGGAAGAGTCGCAGACATGATTCGGCAAGCGCGATGTCGTCAGGATGTTCACATGAGTCAGCGAGACTGAAGGAGGTGGCTTTGGTGGCGAAGCGGCGTCAGGTG
Source organism: Rhynchopus euleeides (assembly GCA_963210315.1). Taxonomy (NCBI): domain Eukaryota; phylum Euglenozoa; class Diplonemea; order Diplonemida; family Diplonemidae; genus Rhynchopus; species Rhynchopus euleeides. The sequence goes on along the minus strand of OY723310.1, from coordinate 824,363 downwards.
ACTGTCGTGTGGTTCAACATCAGGGGTTGGCACAGCATGACGGAAGGCCTTGCTGACGCAGAGGTGATGCGTTTGAATGCGGATGTGATGTCAGCGCTGCTCTCGGCTGTCAGGGTGAACGGCGGGGTACAGGACGGCTTCTTCGGGGATCACCTGGCCGGGGCGTTCAACGCATTCTCTGGGTGTACTCAACATAAGACGTCAGCTGCCCTTGCAGCATCACATGCACGCAAGGATATCATCTGCTTGGAGCTCAAGGGGAGCGCCAGCCTGTCAAGTGCTGTTGCCACCGGTGCAACACGTGTCGGGCATCTGGGGTGTGCGGGGATGAAGCGGGTGACGATCCTCGGGCACGTGATGCCCTTTGCCGCAGCGCTGGAGAAGTACAACAGTGGCTTTCGAATGCAGGGGCTGGCTGATGCGCAAGTGGCGACTGCGATTGCACGTGAGTTCGACACGAAACAGCGGGGATTCGTGAAGTACTGGAAGCTGGGTGACCGTCCCCTTCCGGTGTTTGAGTTATTCTTCAGAGGCACTGCATGTGAGAACGACGAGTGGATGTACGAGATGGAGGCGCTGGACGCCAGCAACCCGCACGTTCACTGGAACGCCGTCTGGAACTGTATCAGCGCGAAGGACTGGAAGGGAGCAGCCTCTGCGTTCGAGAGTGTCGCGAAAGATGCGGATGGATATGCCAAGCTGGCTGCCGTTGTGTCTGCACGGGAGTACACACCTCATGATTTGTACCCTGCTGAACCTGAGTGATATCACAGCAGAACGTGATTGGGATCTCCCATCACTCCAACAATTATGAAGGAATCACTGGTGCACCCGACTACCCCCTATTTCACTACGCACAAAGTACGCAATTTAGGGTAGTCGGGCGCACCAAATCACGTGTTTAGTGGGTATACCCCCAGGAACACCTCCCCCGTTCCCTACGTCATGTTGGGTTTCTTTCAGGGGAAGAGCGGCATTATACTACGCTGGGGAGTGAGGGTGCATATTCCGCAGCATCCCCCCACCCCCACCCCCCCTCGCTCCATACCTGATGAGCAGTGTGGAAGGCTCGAAACGACGACGCAACAAGTATCGAGAATAATTGACCCCTAGTGGGGGTCTTCGCTACGAGTCACTGTGAGTCACGAGTCGTCAGTTTTCAACCAAACATGGCTGACTTCTCACTTTTTCTCACTCAGTCACACTTGGTAGCGAGGGCCCCCAGTGTTTTCCCCCCGAATCCCCCCCCCCCCCCCCAAGGCTGGACAAATGCTGCATTTTAAAAATAAAAAACATAAAGGAGGATTCTTCATATTCCTGGATTTCCCGAATTTCCTGGATTTCCCCCGGCCCCTTAGGCGATTTCAGGGCGGACAGGGCGGACATATCCGGGCCGGAAATCCGGGTGTCCGGATGTCCGGGTCCAATTTTGACCCCCCCCCCCCCCCCCCCCCCCGGACATTTCCCGAATTTCCCGCCCGGACATGTCCGGGCGGACATCCGGACACCCAGAAATGTCCGCCCCGGACAGGGCGGACATGTCCGGGCGGACATTTTCTGGTGTCCGGATGTCCGGGCGGACATGTCCGGACCCGGAAATTCGGGAAATCCAATTTTGACCCCCCCCCCGGACATGTCCGGCCAGGACCTCAATAGTTTGATTTTTGGTCCAGAAAATAGTTTGAAAATTTTTGAAATCTGGGTGCCCAAATTTTTTGCTCCTAAGACCGGCGATTTGTAGGGGGACCCTTTCGAATTTTTTTTTGGGGAAGGGTAAATTGAACGTTTTTGGCCAAATGAAGCCACTGCGACCATTCCCGGGCCTCGGAAATCAGATTTTTGCCCCTCAAATGCGGTACCGGTCCGGACAAAAAACCGAAAAAATCGTGAAAAATGGCCCATTTTCCCCACACGGTGGACTCCAGCGGGGGTAGGGTAACCCTTTTCGGGAGTCTCAACTAGGGGGAGTCCAACTCCCGCTAGCGGGAGTCTATACTCCCGCTAGGGGGAGTCTGACTCCCCCTAGCGGGAGTCTTTTCACCTATTTTCACTCATTTTTCCCATGATATCTATGCAATGTGGCACTCGTCACTGAAGTACAGCCACACCAAACGAAACGGACGTTTCCACCCATCCCAGCTCGCAGACCTGATTCACAAAAATGGGGAAGACGACAACGAAGCCGGCAGCGAAGCCGGCGGCAAAGTCGATTAAGAAGAAGAAGAGCGCAGAGAGTCCCGAGGCTGCGGAGGCGACGAACATTGTGCATGATTTTTGCACGGCCTTCCCTGTTAAAAAAGGGGGCAGTGTGCTGACACTGGGATCCATTAGAAGGCTCCTAGCAACGGTGTTGAGCAAGGAGCTCCACCAGCACAGCACCCAGGTGGCCAACGCAATCATCGCCATGTCTTCCCTGACATGGATAAGTTCGCTGTCAGGGAAGTCGCAACGATGCGGAAGGAGGGCGCTCTCCGTCATATACAAGGTGGAGGCGAAGTATGGCAAGGTGCAGGATACAAACGTGTCGTCGGGGGCAGCCTGAAGCCGCGAATGATCGCGACACGGGCGAACGGCTTGGCACCGTGGGTCTGGATAGATGCTGGAGTTCGGCCGGGTGAAACCGGAAGTCGCAGCAAAATTTGCCCCCCCAGATTTCTTCCTCAAACCCACCCGTGGGCTGATCCGGCCTTGCACGGTGGACTCCAGCGGGGGTAGGGTACCACTACCGGGTTTAACCCTTTTCCGGTACCTCGCGGGAGGCTGGGCCCGAGCACTGATCTCTGAGACGAACCGGGGGGGAACCCATAAGAAAAAATTGGCTGACCCGATCTGACCCGATCCAGCCCGCAACCCCATATTTCAAGCTCCACCCCTGCTGGATGAGACAACAAAAAAATATTCGACAAGACCTGTACAAACCTTGCACTGAATGTGTCGCAGCATGGGACAGGTGCTCAGTTCCGGAAGGTCGTGCTTGCCTGTCACAGGACACACCTACAAGGGCTTGTTCCGCTACCTCTTTGTCTCCCTTGCAGACCTCATGCATTTCCGGTATGCAGACATCCCCTGGCGCTTCTGGGGATGCAAGGATGAGTCAGCCCGGATTCCCTTCTTGCGTGCTCGGATCTCAGGGCATATATTTCACTGGTTGATGGAGCATGCCGAAAAGGGATCAACGCGCAATGCCTACGTACACAGTCTCCATCATTGGTGGGCTCCAGAAGATGCAGTGCCTCTGCAGAACAACGACGAATTTGAAGAAGCAGAGAACGGACATCGCAAGAAAGATGCCGTTACAATCGCCAGCTCCGCAACTTACGAGAGAGATCTTGCGATGGCAGAAGAGAAGCGGCGCGCATCGGGCATGCCTTGGAAGGTTGCGCACCTGTCGCAGGACGGGATCCTCGGGTATAGAGAAGTCATCCTGTGTCCGTGTCTGCACACCCGACACGCTCATAGATTGGCTGTGTATGTTCTTTGCACACAGTTGACACAGCTGCAGAAGGGGTTTGTGCACTGCAACACACAGGACTTCGTTGAACCCATCAGCGCGCCCTACTTCCTGTTCCGGTTCCCCGAAGGACACCGCAAATTATCGCTCTGCTTGTGCAAAATGCCAATCCCGCTGGGGGCGACTTTCACACCATTCGTGTCATCCGAGGCGACTTTGAGCACGCTTGACCAACGCGCACAGCAGGAGGGGGATGACAGTTCTGACGAAGAAGATGAGGCCTGCAGGATGGCTTGTCTTGCCCAAGGTGTAACACAACTACGACAGGCGATGGCCGCACTTTGACACCTCAAATTCTAACCGCTCACCTCCGCAGGTGTAGCCGCTACCAGGAGGATAGGTAGGTAGTCCAGAGTCCGGGGAAACTGACAGAAGCAAAACAAGCCCCTCCCCATCCCTCTTCCACCATGATTTTACCCCCCACGCCAGTAGACTGTAACTATATCATGGGAAAAATGGATGAAAATAGGTGAAAAGACTCCCGCTAGGGGGAGTCAGACTCCCCCTAGCGGGAGTATAGACTCCCGCTAGCGGGAGTCTTTGACACCCGCTCAGACTCCCGCTCCCAGACTCCCGCTAGGGCCGCTGGAGTCCACCGTGCAGCCAAAAATGGGCCAAAAATGCCCCCCGGACACCCCCAGAGACATGTCCTAATCCGGGGTGCCAGTAGGGGGGACCTTTCAATTTTTTTTTCGAGGAGAGGCCAATTGAACGTTTTTGGACATCTGAGGCCACTGCGACCATTCCCAAGCCTCGGAAATGAGATTTTTGGCCCTCAAATGGGGTACCGGTCCCCACGAAATTCCGAAAAATTCATGAAAATCGAAAGGTCCCACGCACCAAATTCTGCCCAAAAGTCGTCAAAAATGGACATGTCATATGCAGCAAGGGGGCAAACCACTCCCCAAATTTTGCTCAATGATTCCACAGCAAGCCAGATTTTCTGATCAATTGGTTTGTTTGAGCATGTTCCTGGCCCTTGTTTGGAAAGTAGATGACCCCGAGCTGGGGAGAGGACGGTTGTGCTCGACCGGACGGAGAGAGAACCTTCTCCATAACCACCTCCACTCCACAATGCCACAAGTGGCAGGAAGGCCGGGTGTTACAGGCCTCAACCAGGGTTCCAAGGCTCTCCACTTCCTGGCTGCGTCAGGGATCACCGGGTACAGCGAGCAGGATTACCTGTCCCGACACCCCAGCATGTACCACCGGAAGAACCCGAAACAGCAGCCCCCCCTCATGGGGGTTGCAAGAGGCACGGCCGGAAATCGTTCAAATCGGACCAAGTCCGAAAATTCGGCACTTTCTTGGGTACAAATTGCGGTCCGAAATTTTCCGATTTTTTGAAAAAAGGCTAATTCTGTAAGGGGGACCTTTTCGAATTTTTTTTTTCGGGCACTTTTTCCACAAGGAAATGTCCGCCCTGTCCGCTACTGTCCACTACCGATTTCAAGGATCCTCCAAAATAAAATAAAGTGCAATAAAATGCAGTAAAGTGCAGTAAAATGCAGTAAAGTGCAATAAAGTGCAATAAAGTGCAGGAGAGCGTGTTGTAGGGGTGGCTCGGCGTGACGGTGGGCAGGATGCTGACCTGCCGTGCCAGGGGACCCTGATCCGCCCACTCTGGCCAACACAAGGCCACCAAGGCAGTGCCCCCGCCAGGCCCGCCCTGCTGCTGTTCGGCATGCTTGATGCTGCTTCCGAGTGCCGGGGCCAATCAGGCAGCAGGCGCACCCCAGCACCGCAGGCGCAGCAGGGCGGACCAGCACGGCGGTGTGCGGTGGGCAGTCCACCTTCCTCGGACGTTGTACAGCTGAGCTCTGGCGTACGGGTTCTTCACCATCCCGTTCGGGGAGGCTGGACATCAGAGCGGACTGAAAGCACTCAAAGCAGGACTGAAGCCAGGCGGAGGCCGCACCGATCAGGTCCTGCGAACCCACCGACCCAACATAGGCAGGGCACATCCATCCCGGCCTGCATTCTCTGCCGGAGCCTTGGTGCGTCCCTGTGACCTTCAGGAGAACCTCCGTGCAGGAGCGGTACTTTTTGCCATCTTCTGCGGGTTTGCGGCTGTCCGCAAACTTGCAGACGTGGCTGCACCTCTGTAAAGTGGGTGTGACTCCAGCATTTGGCCTGTCCATAGTGGTCCTCCCAGCTGTACGTATGCGAAGCCCAAGGCACCACTAAGGACCATGCACTTTATCCAAAAATCCGGAAAATAAAATACAATAAAATGCAGTAAAATGCAGTAAAATAAAGTGCAGTAAAGTGCAGTAAAAATTTGCTGCCAGCCTTGCCCCCCCCCCCCCCCAAACCAGGAGCGTCAACCCACCAAATCTCCCAAATCGAAAAGTTAGCGACAGGCCCGCACTGCTAGGTGCTGGGAGAATCGTTTTTTGCTTTCATTCCCGACGCTCAAAACCCCCCCCCCCCCCTACCCTACCCTTCTTATCTTCTTTTTCAGGGTACGTCGTCACAGTTGTTGCTTGGAGTGATGCGATTCTCTGCACTGAGGGACAGGGAAGAGGCGTCACAAGGCGTATTGCCTCGCACTGCGGCCCGCCTCACCCGCTGACACGAAGCGGCGGAGTGGCCTTCGGGCAGGGTGTGACGAGTTCCGCCGAATGCCGCCACACCACCGCCCAACTCCGCCAAACTCAGGGCAAAATCAGGTGGGTTGTCGTGAAGAATCGCTGTGTATCCATGGTGACAGGCCGGCCTCTGAAGCAAAAAATGTTCCCATTTTCAAAGGAGAGGCCCACCCATTTTACGTAGTTCTTACACGGTGGACTCCAGCCACCCTAGCCATAGGGTGCGGGCGATTCGGTTATCGCCCAAATTGCAAAAATTATCGCCCTCATTATCGCCCATTCTGCCAAGGCGATAAGTGGGCGATAATTTTTCCGTCGTATTTTTGGGGGCAAAATGGCCCGGCCAGGGACGTCAGATCACTGCTGAGGTGGTGAGTGGGTCATTGCCTCAGTGAAGACCCGGTTCCTGACCTAGATCAAGCCCTCTGCTCCAGTGTTCTCAGTGGGTCATGACTCTGTGACCAGGGTCAGAACCGCCCCAGGTCTCAGATCAGCCGTGAAGCTTCCTGTGGGCTCTGCAATGAGTCATCTCAAACGTACGGAGTGCATCTCCTCCCATTCAGACCGACTACACTAGAACCACGCATCTCCTTCAACACTAAGGTGTACCCGCTTCATGCTCACGAGTGCTCCTAGTAACGGCGAGTGAGCAGGTCCTGAGCGAGGTCAGGATCTGGGCCAATGCCCAGTTCCTCACGTGGGTTTTGACCGAGGAAATGACCCACCCGCATGACGTCAGTGGTCAGAAGCTGATTTCTGATGCAGAATCCTAGGTCTTGGCCCAGTTGTTGACGAGGTCACAGGGCCCTGTGGGACCCAGGGTCAGTAGAGCGGTAACCCACTCACCACTAGCGGAAGACCCCTTCAGAAAGTGTGAAAGAAAACGGGCGATACTGGGCGATAATTGGGCGATAATGGGCGATAAGGCGATTCGATACGCGATAATCGGGGCTCGAACCCGGTTGGGCGAATATAGGGCGATAGGCGAATCGCCCGCACCCTATGCCTAGCGGAAGTCTGATAACACCCGCCAGTGGGCGAATTCGCGGGAGATAGACTCCCCCGAGGCATACATGTACCCCCATTTGGGGAACCCCCGACTATGGGGCCCCCCATATTTCCCCCGTACCGGTTCGTGTAATACTGTATGTCACCCCCCGCCAGGGCCGCCTGGGGGTGACATAAACACACCCCTTTTGGGGGTGAGCAGCACTCCTCGCACACCACCTCTTATATTGCCTGCTCTTTATAGCCCCAGCCCGAGACGATGGGCAGTCGTGTACTGACGACACGTACTTCGAACTCTGTGTATGTCGCGGTAAAAGCACTCACGGTTCCGTTCGTGGCCACAAGCGTGGACTCGATTTTTTCTTCTATGAACGCGGTATTCAGCGACAAGAGAAGAACACAATTGGGGCCGGAAAAGGCCATGTTGGTAGCGTCTTTGTATATCACAAAGACCCACGCAACTTTTTCCCTGAAAGTGCTGCTCTGCCGGATCCCAGCAATGAGTGCGAGGGCGGCGTGTGATCCTGCACCCTAGCACGGTGTGTCTGCGTATGTGTGTCAAGCACTTCGAGACCACTGAAGAAGAGACCACCCAGGTACTGACAGACCCCCATAATTCCCCCATATGGGGGTATATCTATGCCTCGGGGAGTCCAGACTCCCGCTAGTTGAGACTCCCGAAAAGGGTTACCCTACCCCCGCTGGAGTCCACCGTACGTTGGGTTTTCAGGGGCAGCACAGTCTGAGATTTCTTTGTTTTGTTTGTGGCCTCCATCTTTTGCGCATGCGGAAAGAGTGACAACATAAGCGCCTCACAGAGGACTGAACCTCGCCTGTGTTGAGCCCTCTGAAGCGGGTCCGCTGAAGAGGGAAACCCCCAAAACAAAGCAAGCAAAACAAAACCGCTTTGTTTGTGCGCACCTGTACGTGTATGGGTGTCTATACGTGCGCTGCCAACAGTCTTTTTTACCGTGACCTGAGCAGGTTATAGCAAACAAAACAAAAACTGGCAACACAGGTCGCACTAAAAAAGAGTGTTTTATTATGTGTTAAAGCCCCGACTGGACTACTGGGGGCACCTTTTCCAAGGACAATTGCCACTCAGAGAGTTCCCTGCCATCAGGGCCGTCCTCTCCATCACCTGCATGTACATCTGATGGATAAACACAAAGCTGTATTAAACATCTGCAACAAATAGTTACTGCGTGGGATTTGAAGATGCATGGGATGCTGAGCTCGTCTCAGCCGATGAATCCTCATCTGATTCGGATCAGCCCACGCAAACGTGCCTACTGAATCATGAATGCAAACAACCCCCCCCCCCACAACAGACACACGCGCCTCCCTCTTCCGGCTCACCGAATCAGCAACCCTGCCGTGCAGCCCGGGGTTTTTTCCCCTCAGTTTCCCCCCCCCCCCCCCCTCCCCGCTGACATACGGCAGGACACCTCTACTCTTTTCTTTTTGAGAGTTGTGCTCACAACGCAGGAAACTGTGCCAGTGAAAATCCTTTTGCAGAACATCACCACGCTTCATGGCAGGCGTGTGGGGTGTTCTCGCGATCGACGAATACCCTTCGGCTCTTCTCTTTGTTTCTCTTTCAGATTTGCACTAATGCACAGTTTTTGCCAAGGCAATTCCTAAACAGTGGCAACGATTCCACTTTTTTGTCCCGAGGCCCACACAAACATACATTTCCCCCCATTGCCTCGTCGCGACAGGGTAGGAGAGGACAGGTTCGAGGCATTCGAGTCGTCCGAGGGCAGGGACCAGGACATCAATGTCGGCCAACCAAGAACAAGGACGACATGACATGACAGGCTCCCATGCCGAGAGGGCCACATCTGGTGGCAGAGTGTGGTTACTGCAAGGGTGTTACGGACCTGTCGTCATATCGCACGAACCATGTCAGAGATGTAAAGGAACTGTACAGAGGTCCTCTCCTGAGGGTCAGTGCTCGCGCCATCCTCAGGTACGGAGGAACCCCAAAGAACGAGTCTCAAGACCGTTTTGATAACGCCACCCCTTTCTTGAACCACAGTCGCACGCGCGCAAGCACTTGGTTACTCGACATACATGCAGGGTGGTCTGGGGGGCGGAGCCCCCTAGCCGCCGGAGGCCACGGTAGTGAACGGCTATTCCTTGCGGCTTGGTTTTTCAACTTCCCACTCGAAAAACTACACGGTGCCTGGGGGGCCCTCGCTACCAGGTGTGACTGAGTGAGAAAAAGTGAACCGCGGCCCACTTCCCCTCACTGGCTGACGAGCTGTGACGAGCTGTGACTGGTAGCGAGGGCCCCCCTGGTGAAACGTAGAAAAGAGATCCCACTCACGCTCCACCACCTGGTCTCAGCCTCGGATCCCCCTCCCCCCCCCCCCCCCCAGGTAACCAAAACCAAGGTTCAACTTCCCGTAAAAAAATGACACCCTCTTCCTGAAAAAGTGACATTTCCCCAAAATCTCGGTACTGGGAACCCGGTTTAGGAATTGCCCTGCCCACCTCCTTCTGTTTTATGTTGCTGTGGGGCTTGCGCCCCCCCCCCCCCCCTAGGCCCTTGCATAGCCCCCGATTTTCTGTCACAAAACCAAATTTTGGCCATTTTTTCTATTTTTGGGTCCAAAATACCCCCCAAAACACCACCAAATGACTTTTGTGGGTCTCTCCCACCTGTTTCCCACCCTTCCACCCCAATTTTCCAGCTTTTTTTGGGGATTTTTCGGGTATTTTTGTGGGAAAAAGCCCCTCCGTTAGGGCGCTTTTCTCCTGTTATTCACCCAGAAAATTCACAAATCCACGTTTGAGTATGGTTGGGACCTCAGCACCTAGTTCTGCTGCAAATTCCTGCAGTTCATTCCTTGTCAAGGGATACAGAATCCCTTCTTGGCGATTCTTGAGTCTGACAACATTGAATTCTGCCAGACTGTCTGCCCGGCTGTCGGATCTCGGCTGCAGTTGAGTGTGCTTGTGCGAGCCCGTTTTCTCGTTCCAGAGTTTTGCCCTGCCATCGTCACCCTGCTGTTTGCCGCCTTCTCCCAGCCCCTCTTCGTCCTACAGACACACCGGTGTCACACATGGGTCTCTTCTGCGGGCACTGCACCTGATGCCATGTTCAGCTCATAGTGTGTGCCCACTTGGTCGGTATATGCTAGGGGGGCTACTGTTACGCGACTGTTACTGACCATTTACATATGTGGATACCACTGAAATATTCCGTAGGTTTGACCCGAAAACAGGGTACTCCGCCCAATTTGGGCTCCCGGAATCAATTGCGAGCGGAATTTTTCACTTTGGTGACGATTTTGGCTGATATTTTGGGTGATTCATGCCCACCCTGGTTACACCCCCTAAAAACAAGGGATTGGTGGGGTTATGGTGGGTCTCCCACGAGAACCCTCTTTCAGACCGCCTCTGGGCGTCACAAGGCCACCAAAACCACTAAAAACCACCCAGGAACCTACCTCAGGGGGTAGCTGTGTGGTTGTGGGGTGTTTAGAGGCCTTCTCCGCCTTTGAAAGTGGTTGCTCAGAACTGGTCCAAAACGGCCCAAATTGGGGGGTCTACTGTTACACTACTGTTACAGACCATGACATGGGCGGATATCATTGAAAAAATCAGCATTTTTGACCCGAAAACAGGGTACTCCACCCATTTTGGTCTGCCGGAATCACTTCCGGGGTGAATTCTTCACTTTGGTGACGATTTTGGGTGATAGTTTGGGGATTTCGTGCAGATTTCAGCACCCAAAAATAAGGGTATTTTCGGGAAAGTATCAAATTTTTCCACGAGAAACCTCTTTCAGACCGCCTCTGGGTACCATGAGGCCCTCGAAACCACTAGAAACCACCCAGGAACCTACCCCGAGGGGTATCTGTGTGGTTTTGGGGTGCTTAGAGGCCTTCTCTGCCTTTTGGAAGTGGTATTTTTGGACCGTTACAAATCGGCCCAAGAGCGTTACACGAGCGTTACACTTTTTCGGGGGTTTTTTCAGGAAAAAATGCCAAGTAATTCGAATGGATCGACTTTCTCGAGGGTGTCCGCTATTTTCTCGGATTTTTTCAGTGATCCCCCACGAGATTTTTGGCCAGGTACGCCCATTTTGGTGGAGTTTTTGGCCCAAAATCCAAACAATCGTGTTTGTGACAGCCCTAAACAGAGATTTAAACAGCCATGCAAGGGCCTACCCCCCCCCCCCCCGAGGCCCCTGCACGGTCCTTTAAATCTCTGTTTAGGGCTGTCACAAACACGATTTTTTGGAGTTTGGGCCAAAAACTCCATCAAAATGGACGTACCTGGCCAAAAATCGAGTGGGGGATCACTGAAAAAATCCGAGAAAATAGCGGACACCCTCGAGAAAGTCGATCCATTCGAATTACTTGGCATTTTTTCCTGAAAACCCCCCGAAAAAGTGTAACGCTCGTGTAACGCTCTTGGGCCGATTTGTAACAGTCCAAGAATGTCACGTCCAAAAGGCAGAGAAGGCCTCTAAACACCCCAAAACCACGTAGATACCCCTCGGGGTAGGTTCCTGGGTGGTTTTTAGTGGTTTTGGGGGCCTTATGGTACCCAGAGGCGGTCTGAAAGAGATTTCTCGTGGAAAAAATTGATAATTTCCCTGAAAACGCCTTGTTTTTGGGAGCTGAAATCTGCACGAAATCCCCAAAATATCACCCAAAAGCGTCACCAAAGTGAAGAATTCCGCCCGGAAGTGATTCCGGCAGACCAAAATGGGTGGAACACCCTGTTTTTGGGTCAAAAATGCTGATTTTTTCAATGATATCCGCCCATACTATGGTCTGTAACAGTAGTGTAACAGTAGACCCCCCAATTTGGGCCGTTTTGGACCAGTTCTGAGCAACCACTTTCAAAGGCGGAGAAGGGCTCTAAACACCCCACGAACACACAGCTACCCCCTGAGGTAGGTTCCTGGGTGGTTTTCAGTGGTTTTGGTGGCCTTGTGACGCCCAGAGGCGGTCTGAAAGAGGTTTCTGGTGGGAGACCCCCCATAACCCCACCAATCCCTTGTTTTTAGGGGGTGTGACCAGGGTGGGCATGAGTCACCCAAAATATCAGCCAAAATCGTCACCAAAGTGAAAAATTCTGGTCGCAATTGATTCCGGGAGCCCAAATTGAGCGGAGTACCCTGTGTTCGGGTCAAAACTATGGATTATTTCAGTGATATCCATGTGTGTAAACGGTTAGTAGAAGTCGCCTAACAGTAGCCCCCCTAGCATATACAGGCAAAGTGGGTACACACTATGAAATGAACCTGGCATCAGGTGCAGTGCCCGCAAATGAGACCCGCGTGTGACACCGGTGTGTCTGTAGGACGAAGAGGGGCTGGGAGACAGCGGCAAACAGCAGGGTGACGATGGCAGGGCAAAACTCTGGAACGAGAAAACGGGCTCGCACAAGCACTTTCAGCTGCAGCCGAGATCCGACACCCGGGCAGACAGTCTGGCAGAATTCAATGTTGCCAGACTCAAGAATCACCAAGAAGGGTTCTGAATCTCTTCATGAGGAATGAACTCCAGGAATTTGCAGCAGAACTAGGTGCTGAGGTACCAACCGTACTCAAACGTGGGTTTGTGAATTTCCTGGGTGATATACAGGAGAAAAGCGACCTAAGGAGGATGTATAACGAACTGTAAATTCTGTAAAATTTTGTAAAAAATGGGGGGATTTTTTGGAAAAATGGCCAAAAAAAGAGTGTGGGGAGTTGGGTCCAGTTTAGCAAAGTCCGTGTATTTGGACGCGGCCCCTCAGATAAGGAAGCCGCGTCTCAGGTGCGATATGGGGTGTTGGAGAATTTCAGGGTTCGGCCCGAAATTCCCGTTCGAACCGCTATCCCAGGTCCGACTCAAAACTGTGCTGGGCTCTCGGAGACGGGAGCCCGAAAGCGGGAAGACCAAGCCAATTGTTTTTCCGTGCGAGGATCACTCCTCGACACTGTGTGGAAGCCCTGCAGGGCACATCCATGAGACGCATCACAACAGAAGGGACAGAAGAACATGAGGCCACGAGGAAGCTGGCCGTGTATCGCAAAGTTTTCGACAACGTAGCATGCCCGAGAGGAACGTTCTTCCCGTTCCCATTCAGGGTACGGTACACCTGAGGACAGCAAAAGACGGTCACCTTGCAGGCGGGGCAACGCCTGCATGAACGCAGATAAAATTGCAGCATACGTTCCCTGCATCAGGAGCCGGTTGTCAAGCCTCCCGTGTTGCAGTTGTAGGGCTCCGAATAACACCCAGTTTCATCGGACCGTAACGAGGATCTTGGCATCGACGAGCCACAGACTGTGACACTTTACAGTCGGAATCGCGTCCGACACCTGGTAGGCATTGCCATGCCGATGGAAGGCCCCCCCAGCCCATGGGGGGCCCGGGGTCTCAGACGGTGGGAGGCACTCCAGAGTGGCGTGTGGCCTCCGACCGGCGCGGACTGCGCTACAACACCGCAACCGAGGGCACCTGCAACTACATTTGGATGCGGGACACGGCATCTTCTGAGATGCTCGGCGGGGAGAGGGGGTCTCTCTGTACCTCCTAGGGAAAGCGGACAGAACGAGGTAGGCACTCGGAGATGGAGCCGAGAGGGGCGGACGGGGGTTCTTTCAGGCAGCGCCGCAACAGCGAGAAGAACACGTGCAACCCCAGAACATGAGGCGCCGTGACGGAGCAACAGGAGAAACCCATAAAAACAGGGCGTCCGGACGACAGACAGGCACGGGACTGGAAACGCAAACAAACAGACAGCCGAAAAGAAGTCGAAGTGAAACGGTTGTACAAAGGGCTCGGCTTTACCGACGTCCTTCGTACAGAGTGAAACGACGGCGCCGCCGAAGGCGGCCAATCCGCCGCCCTTCGGGCGGCGGAAAAATTTTTGGGGTGTTTTTGGGTGAAAATCCGGGCAACCCGGGCCCTTTGGGACCACATAGGCCAGGAAAGGCCAAAATTTTCGACTTTTTTCGGAAATTTTCCGATTTTTCACAGTGTGGCAGTCCGCAGACACAGATTTTCGGGTCAGAAAAAAAAAAATTTTTCGACCCAAAATCAGGGCTGTTCCTAACTGGGGGGCTTGTTCCCCACTTTCAGGATTCTGAACTTTTTTTCTAAGAATTTTTGTAAGGGGAAAAAAAGTTTTTTTCTAAGAATTTTGTTAGGGGATTTTTTTCTAAGGTTGTTTCGCAGAGGAAAAAACCTTTTCTAAGTTTTCCCCAGTCGACAGGGCGCGCACAAGGATGGAAGGGAAGTCTGTCCCACGTACCGTTCGCCTTGCTGGCCAACTGGAGAGCCAGACGTTCACTACCGTGGCCTCCGGCGGCTGGGGGGCTCCGCCCCCCAGACCCCCCTGTGGCGTACGTCTCGTACTCAAGTCCTTCGAATCCCATCAGGTCGGGGTCCAACCACTCCAGTCGCCTCTGAGGACGCAGCCAACTCGCACAGAATCTGTACGCCCACACGAACAGATGTTCGCTACCGTGGCCTCCGGCGGCTGGGGGGCTCCGCCCCCCAGACCCCCCATGTAGCGTGTGCCCGTCCATCTATCTCACTTCCCTGGGTACAGTGCAGCGTAGGAGGTCAGCGCCGCATCCATGAAGCGCTTCTTCGAAGCCTGACTGACATCGGACAGGAGGTCGGGCTTCCCCACCTGGGAGGTACACTTGCCGCGTTCGCGACATGCGTGACACGCGACACGCTACCTGAAACGTGAGTGTGCCTTGCTAACACGGGCATTTCAACGGTCTGCCGACGACCGTTCCCCAAACCAGTAAACCAGCAGTTTTGGAAAATCGGAGAGATCACCCTACTGCGCTGAATATGGTGCGCACCACTGCAAAAATCCCCGGGAGCTTTTGGGCTTTCAGACCTGAAGGGGCCAGCAGGGCCAGCGTCGGGGAGTGGCAGCTTTGTAACTGTCCTCCAGCTGCTGGCATGTCCAGCCCTGCGAGAGTGCCAAGGTGTATTGAGTCCCTGCGGAGCACAACCCCCGATGAGAACGAGTGCCAGATGATCCTCATTCATTTTCAGCTGTAACGCGCATGAGGGGCACTCTCTGCCGCAAGCATCTCTGGGCATCACTCGAGAGCTGTCAATGATGACGCGGAGAGAAATCAGAGAAAAAGTCCCGCCTGACGGGCACGCGCCTGGAAACTGTGGGGGGGCGAGCAAAAAATCCCTTGTAAAAATTCTTAGAAAAAACCTGGTTCCCCGACCCAAAAAACCTGGAAAAAGGGCTCGTTCCCCGCCCAGGCCTGCCCAAAATTTTCGGATTTTTTTCCGGAGGGTGTATGGTGACCATCCCGGAAATCCGAAAAAAACCTGATTTTTCCTGATTTTCGGATTTTTCTCGAAATTCGCCCTTGTGTCAACCAGTGGCAAATTTTTCGGAAAATCGCATGGTTTGACAAGCCGCTTAAGAATCTTGTTGGATTCTTATGGATTCTTACGCTTATTGGCTCCGAACACTTACGAAAAAAAGCCAAGAATTCTTACGATAAGCCGTCAAATCTTATAAGACTTGTAAGAATCTGAGAAAGTCTTATAAGATTTCGGGAAAATCTCATAAGATTCTTGTAAGATTCCGGAAAATTCTTGCCAGAAATCCGATAAGTCTTATAAGACTTGCGGAAAATCTTATAAGACTTATAAGATTTCCCGTAAGTCTTATAAGACTTACGGATTTTTCCGATAAGATTTGTAAGTCTTATAAGATTTTTGGTAAGATAAAAAAATCTTATAAGATTTTCCGTAAGCCTGATAAGAATCCGTAAGATTCTTATAAGACTTATAAGAATCCGTAAGATTCTTATAAGTCTTATAAGATTTCCGTAAGATTTCCGTAAGTCTTATAAGACTTACAAATCTTACGGAATAAGCGTAAAAATAAGTAAGTCTTATGTCAAACCATGAAATCGGGAAAAAACAGGAAAATCCGGAAAATCATACACCCTCCTAACGGAGGGGCTTTTTCCGACAAAAATACCCGAAAAACCCCCCAAAAAACTGAAAAAATGGGGGGGATAGGTGGGAAACAGGTGGGAGAGACCCAAAAAAGTCATTTGGTGGTGTTTTGGGGGGTATTTTGGGCCCAAAAATTGAAAAAATGGCCGAAATTTGGTTTTGTGACAGAAAATCAGGGGCTATGCAGGGGCCTACCCCCCCCCCCCCCCACTCAAACCACTTCAAAACGGGGCAAAGATGCAACAAACAAGTCACCGGTCGGCCCCCTTCCGGTTTCGCCAAAAAAAGCATTTGCTGGGATTCTTTTGTTTTGTTTTGCCACCTGCCGAGAGGCCCATTTTCAACTTCCGGATATCACTGGCGATACCACCGCACAACACCGCCAAACCCGGGCCGAAATCAGGTGGGTTTGTGGGATCTTCCGATTGCCACTCCTCTCTCTGTCTTCCATATTTTACGTGCATGAGGCGGAATGGACGCTTTAATATGTGTTGAATCCCCGACCGGAGTGCCTTCTGGGATGCGATGCCTTTTCCAAGGACACAATCGCCACTCAGAGAGTCAATGGCATGGCCGGTGGGGCCTTTCCAGTGAGAACCAATGCGATGAATTGAGGGTGTTCTGTTTCCTCTCACTGACTGACGACATGATGCGAGGCGGATCCGCCCGCATCACGGACCATCACGGAAACTGGCGTCGCAGCGTTCCACAACTGATTCCCACACACAGCTGCCTGCGGAGAGACAGAGAGACGCAAGAATGTATCTGCCGCTGGCGAGCAACCATGCCCCTCACGTGTGGGAGGCCCGATGGCTCAAGGCGAGCTTCCCGGAAATCCCACGCGGGGGGAGAGCGTTGGTTAGCTTATCCCTACCCTCCAGAGGGGAAGGCACTGTGCAATCCTCTCACGCTTTTCCAATTCCTCCCGGACCCCCCCCCCCCACCTCGAACATTGCAAGAAGGTGCTGGGAGACTTGCTTTCCCATTCACTCTCGACAATCAATCCCCCCCCCTTTTCCCACCACTGCTGTAGAAGACTCCCGACTCCCCCAAGCCTTAATTCATTAAAGATTATAGCAGTGCCCTTACAGCATGCGGGTCCTATGTGCGCATGGGATGCGCGTGCTAGCCCAATTCCCCCAGTTACGGGTGAATTGCACTGGCTGTGGTGCCCCTCCAAAGAGGGTGCTCAGAAACGTAAAAAACGGCTTTTTAAGGCAACACTGTGTACGTCACGGTCTGGTCGTCTTGTACGTCAGGCTGGAGGTCGTCGATGCCAAAAAAAAACGGCGGCGTTATCCAGTCTTTCAACAAACATTGGTGGGTTATGTACTCCGTTGGATTGTAACCGGTGTTTTTACGCTGATGATATCATGGGACAATGCAAATTACACTTGACCCCACGCCACCCTATCTTCGTCTGTACTTTCGTACGAATCCCCCCTTGTGTTTTCTTAAATGAAAAGTTGTCTGGGAGGTGCTGCAGTTCTGGTGACAGGCAAAGAGACGGGTGACATGACAAGGCTATCAGACCCTCTGGAACCCCTCCGGAGAGGCTCGTTCAGTGATCTCGCTGGGGGTCGGGCAAACCAAAAAAGAGGTAGGGCACAGGGTGGGCCGAGTGAAGACGGAGTACGTGCAGACGACCATCTCGCACAACGAAGTCTGCCCGACTTCCTAGTTGTCCACTCACACCGCACACTGCAGATCATATCGATCAGAACGACTGTTGTTGCGGGTATATGCGCGCATTGCAGGAGGAGACAATTTTTTCATCACCCCTTTTTCCGGATCAAAACTCGCCATCATATTTTTTCCGGAGTGGCGAATCGGGAGAACACTGGGCTCCATGTACAAGACATTTTTTCAGCACCAAGGTTGCCACCCCACTGCTGACTCTGCTCACCCCTCCCCTCCCTCCGCGCCCGTGGAGTCGCGCTCCGATCCGCACCTTCGATTCCTTTCTTCTTTTACTCGTTACGAGCGACGAAGCAGTAGCGAAATCGCGAAGTAACGAAGGAAATCGTACGGCTGAAGCTTTGTAAGGATCACCTTCATGCCACTTCACAGGGGTTTACACAGCCTTGACGCAGGGGTGTGCGCTCAACGAAAAGTAGCCCGGAACTTTTTTTTTGCGGTTGCTGGGCAGGGTGTTTCTCTTATTATAGCGAAAGGTGTCCGATTTTTTTCGCTTTCTCCCAACAAGGTACTTGTCACATCACAGGTCGCGATAAAAAAACTTGTCAGGCGGGAATGCAGCGATAGGGGAAGTGCTAGGTGCTTGCCGTCACGCACAGTCTTATGCGCCTGCCAATCACGCACCAACACTTCCGCAGGCAAAATATGCCTGTGTGTGTCGTACGCAACGAACAGCCTTTTCTCGCTTACCGTTCGTAATTCTTCACGAATGATCCTGCATCCCAGCTATATTTCTTCCCCTTTTCACTTCTATTTTTATTTCCCTCTTCTTTTCGCCCTCTTTTCTGTCCCCACTTTAGCACAGATATGGAACGCGCGTGCCTCTTTTTTACCACAACAGGGAACCTGTCAGTGTCAAAAGGGGTAATTACGATAATGGAGGGTGTATGATTTTCCGGATTTTCCTGATTTTTCCCGATTTTCCGAAAAATTTGCCACTGGTTGACACAAGGGCGAATTTCGAGAAAAATCCGAAAATCAGGAAAAATCAGGTTTTTTTTTTTTTTTTTTTTTGCGTATCCGTCAGGTGGACCACCGGGTGGGGAGAGATCCGGTGTGAGGCACTTGGGTCCGTCCAGGTGGGCAGGGGGAACCTGGGGGCGGGGGGCCTCAAAACCCGTCTACCAGTGCCGCTTCTAATCTCGTCGGTCTTGTCCCAACCACCACCAGCCAGCCCAGAACGCCCTGACGCTGCGACCTCGTCGATTTTTCCGTTTCGCCCATCCGCCCAACTCCGCCAACCCAACCAGCCCTACCCTTTCTCCCAGTCAGGGCGGTACTCACACGAGCGGCAAAGCGCTGGGGGAGGGGGGGGGGGACATCAATAGGGGAGGGGAGGGGAGGGGGGAGGAAGGGAGGGGAGGAAGGGGGGGGGGGTTATGTTGTTTCTCGTTTTTTTCGGATTTCCGGGATGGTCACCATACACCCTCCGGAAAAAAATCCGAAATTTTTGGGTCGAATTTTTTTTTTCTGACCCGAAAATCTGTGTCTGCGGACTGCCACACTGTGAAAAATCGGAAAATTTCCGAAAAAAGTCGAAAATTTTGGCCTTTCCTGGCCTATGTGGTCCCAAAGGGCCCGGGTTGCCCGGATTTTCACCCAAAACCACCCGAAAAAATTTTCCGCCGTTTCACCCCCCAGACACTAGGAGGGTGTATGATTTTCCGGATTTTCCTAAGGCACCACATACATACATCAATGTGTCTGAGGAAACAGCAACTAAATATGATGATACACTGGTCACGGGGGGGCTGGACAGGGAAATGGCACTCGAGGACCTTCAAACTGGTTTCAACACACAGGGACACAGGGCGAAGGCCCCAGTGGACCCCATGAGGGGACACTGTTGTTCTGTCACTGTGTGGTGTGTCTTCCGTTGCACCCTGAGTGCAGTGTCTCGCAACCTGTTCCCTGCATTTGTCCCATTTTCCGTGACCAGCACAATGCAGAGAGAGCAGTGCTGTGGTGGTCAGGGCGAAGACCACCTCTTGTGGTACAGCACAACAGCCTGTCGGAGGCTGTGTGGGTGTAGGGGCAACACAGTCTCCCTGTCGTTATGTGAGGGGCTCACTTCTCAGCACTCTCGAGCGAAGACCCTCTCTTGCTGACAGCTGCTGCAGCAGGGTGGCAGGTGGCGAGAGGTGGGTGTGGGGTGGTGCCGTGATCCGACCTGAGTGTTCCATTCCAAAAGCAGTGAGGGGGTCGGGTGTGGGTAGGGTGGGTTGCGTGTTGTGCCCGTCACAACAGCCCAGCATCTCCCTCAGACCCCCTGACACACTCGCAAAGTCGTTCCGAGCAGAGAGAACAGAAGACGAGGCTCTTCCCCCAACCCCGCCACAGCCCCATCCCACGAAGGAGCGACTTACATGTCACCACTTTGAGGGACCCGTCTCGGATCCCCATACACACTGTCACCGTCACCCACTGCACACACCGCCACACCCTCCAGGAAGGCTTTGCAGTTTGTTTGTGCGTGCAAGTTGAACGGGGAAGAAGAAGCAAATACCATGGATGTGACTGTGCGTCACAGCGGGACCGGTGACAGCTGTGTCGTCGGTGTTCCGGAAGGCGGGACCGTGGTCGGGCTGAAGGCGGATGCGCTCAACGAGATGTTCCCGGGTTCTATCAACCCAGTCCGTGAGGCTGAAAACGTCGCAGCACACATCGAAGGGTGTGAGGAGGAGCTGGACGATGCACAGCGCGTTGCCGACACGGGTCTGGAGGACGGGGGTGCTGTCCAGCTCGTCCCACGCTGGCCCAACCTCAAGGCTCCCGCAGTCTACTCGTCGACGCATGGCGAAAACGTCACGACCATCACACTGTCGAGGTGTGGGACGCTGTGTGCTGTGGGTTACCGCAACGGACACATCACTGTGTTTGACACCACCACCGCTGCTGTGGTGGCGGACTTAACACACGGCAACAACGATCCTATTTGCACAGCGTTCTCTGTCTGTGGGACGTGGTTGGCAACGTGCTCTGATGACGGCACCGTCTGCGTGTGTCTGACTTCAACTTGGGAGGAGGTGTGCATGCTGCACTACAACAACAGCGACGTGTGGACCGCAGCGTGGACACACTGCGGACGTCTGGTGTCCGGAGACTTATCAGGCAAAGTGCGTGTGTGGGACTTGAAGGGCACACCGAGCGCCACAGTGCTGGAGGGTCACAGCGATGATGTTAACAGCATTGCTGTGTCGGGCACGAGGATCTTCAGCGGGTCACATGATGAGACCATCCGTGTGTGGGACATCAGCACCCTCACACACACACACACCGGAGGAGAGAGGGATACACGGGCAGGATGTCACAGGCCGACCTCCACGGGGTCTCCTCCGGGAACACCGGCTCCCAGGCCGGTGGCCAACAGGCCGCCCCCCTGCCCCCCCTCGAATTCACGGAACCTCGCAGATACGAGCTCCAACCCCTTCCCCCCCTCTATGGTGCCGCCCACGTGCGCACCATTCTCGACCACCTCCGGTGGGAGGCGGCGCTGGACAGCCTGGAGGGCGGCGTCGCCGTCCTCGCTGCCGAGCAACCCCCCACCCACGGCACCCCCCCCACATGGACTCTAGTAGTCAACGGGAAGGAGGTGGTCCTGACGGACACGCTGCTCCTCGAGGAGCAGAAGCAGAGGGAGGCGGCCGCGAAGAAGCAGGCCGAGGAGGTGCTCCGCCTGAAGCGGCGCTATGAGAGCGTCCGCGACAGGCTCCAGGAGGAGCGCGCCACGGCCGCGAAGGCGGGAAGGTCTGCGAAGTCGCAGGCCAGCGGCACGGTTGGGCGGACCGGGCGTGGTGGCGGAGCAGCAGCGGCGGCGAAGCAGCAGGCGCAGCAGAGAGCTGCCCAGCTCCAGAAGGATCTGGAGAAGCTCGCCGGGCGCCTGCGGGAGCTCGGGCATGACCCCGCACCTGCCGCCGCCGACTCCGCCACGCAGGGCGACGGCGCGGCTTGTCAAGCCGAGCTGCAGGGCCTGCGCCGCCTCCTGCAGGACCAGGACGGCCACCGCAAGCGGCTGGAGGCCCAGCTGCTGACCCAGCAGGCACGGCAGGGCGAGCTGGGGCAGCGGATGGAGGCGATGCAGGGGCACCCGGGCCTGTCAGAGCAGTGGCTCGAAGACCGCCTGCGCCGCCAGGGGGAGCAGCACGCCGAGCAGGTGGCGCTGCTCGAGGCCCGGCTGGACAGCCACGCCCAGCAGCACGAGCTGCAGATGCAGCGCATGGGGGACCGCCTCGGCCGCCAGGAGGAGCAGCTGCAGGCGCAAGGGGCCCTGCTGAAGAGCCTCCAGGAGCGCCCCACCACCACACCCCCCACCACTACAGCCACTACGTCCACACTGAAAACGGAGCGTGAACTAAAGGAGCACAAGGCCCAGCTCCTGGAGGTCGCGAAGCACCAGCAGTCGATGGGCGTGACGGTCTCCCGCCTCCGCGAGCATGTCGGAGGGCTGGGCAAGGCGGTGGGTGAGGCAGCAGCGAGCACGGATCTGCAGAAGCTGGCTGCTGGGCTCACCGCCTTGGAGGGGCAAGGCCGCGCGCATGCGACGGATCTGACTGCGTCGCGCAAGGGCTGGGAGGCCAGCCACAAGGCCCTCGAGGCCGACATGCAGGGCCAGCTTGCGCAGCGGGACCTCAAGCACCGGGCGCTTGAGGAGCGCCTCAGCGGCGCTTGCAAGGCCATGCTGAGCCTGCAAGCCGCGGAGGCGAGCGAGCAGACGCCCCTCTCCCACCACCAGGCGCAGCAGCTCCAGGCGGAGGTGGACGCGGTCAGGGCCGACCTGGAGGCGCAGCGCGGGCAGGAGCAGCAGCGCCTGGACGCGGCGGTGGCGGAGCTCCGCAGGGCGTGGGAGGCGCAGCAGGGGGAAGCCGCGGTGGGCGAGCTGCGGCGGCAGACGGAGCGCCTGGGGGTCACGGTGCGCGACCTGCGGGCCTCCTGCGAGGCTGACCGCAAGGACGCCACGGCCGCCCAGCAGCAGTCGGAGCGGGCGACCGGGGAGCAGGTGGCCCGCCTCCAGAGCCGCCTGGATGAGGTGTGTGGGGAGCTGCGGGGGACCTGCGAGGCGCAGATGGCGCGGCACGGGGCCCAGCAGCTCAAGGCCCTTGCCGAGAAGGCAACCCAGCTCGACACTACCCTTCGAGCTGACCTCCAACAGGCAGGGAAGGAGGAGGGCGAGAGGGTGCAGCGCCAGCTGACGCAGCAGGCCAGCGAGCTCGGGCAGAGCTGGCAGGGCCTGCTAGAGGGGGTGCGCGACGCGGAGGAGCAGCGCAAGCTGCAACACCAGGAGATGCTCATCTCCGTGAGGCGGGAGCTGAGCGCTGCCACAAAGGGGCTGGGTGCGTCCAAGGGGGCGAAGGGCAAACCGCCGGCGGGGCCCACGGCCGGGCCGGCTGCGGATGCCCTGCCAGCACCCACAAAACCCGCCCGCTCCTCCCCCAGCACCACCACCACCACCACCACCACCTCTGCCACCTCCGCCGCCTCTGACTCCTCCGCCCCTGCCCCGCCCAGTGATTCGAGCAGTAAACCCGTGACACCTATGGCACCCGGGGCACCAACAACGTCGAGCGCCGCCCCGACCCCAGCGCAGCCAGCAGCAGTGCCGCCGGCAGCACCGGCGCCGCCTGCCCAGCCTGCCCCGCCGGCCCCACCCCTCCTCGAAGCCCTGACGCCCACGGCAGTTGGCGGGGATGAGGCCCCACCCTGTAGGGTGCCGGGAGCCAGCAGGAACGGGAGGACCAGGCAGGCCTCCATCACGGCGTACCTGAAGCCTCGTTCCAACCGCCTTACCCCCTACCCGCAGAAGCCGGATGAGGAATAGGGGGGCGGGCGCTCCGGCCAGCGGGGGGGACCCGCGCAGGAGATTAACGTTCCCCCTGGCCGGGGTGCCGACCACGTCTGGGGACAAATCACGTTCGCCGTCGGGCCCCCAGCCGCACCCCACCCCGAGAAACAGGAGGTCTCGGGGCGTATACAAACACCTCCACACACCCCAAGTAGAACCCCAACCCCAACATCACCCCCAACCCCACCTAGACCCAGCCGAGCCGCTGTACGGGCAGGAGATACCCGGGCAACGGCCCCGTGCTGGGACCCCGTAGATTTGGCGACAGGGGCAGGAGAACCCCGGCGCCTCCGTGGGGGGGGACAGGAGTACTCCCCCTCCACCATAGAGCAAGACGAGCAGTGGTTGACGCATGCTGCAAGGAGACTGATGGCGCTCCGGGTACCAGTGCCGAAGGACGGCAACTGCCAGTACGCCGGCCTTGCAGAGCAGTGCGCGGAGTGGACAGCAGGCGGGTTGCGTGCAGCGGTGGCGTCGTCCATGCGGCAAAACGCAGAGCGCAGGGCCTCGTACGTGCCCGACCACGATGACCCGCAGGCCCCTACATCCTACGACGACTACGTCGAGAAGCAGACGCGCCCGGGGACATACGGAGACGCGGCTACCCTCCGGGTTGCGGCAGAAGTTCTGGATGCCCAGGTGTGGCTGCTCGCCTCCAGCAGCAAGCAATGCATGACCCGGTGTGGGGAGGGAGCCAAGGTGCTGGGCCTTACGTGGAGGCCCTTCCACTACGATGTGCTCCGTTTCCCCCTTAGCCTGGCCCGGGAGCTAGCTGTGACGCCGACGAACCAGTGGGACATCCCTGCAGCCCTTCCTATGCCCACCCCGGCCACAGCGGACGGGACGCGAGTGCCTACGCCCGTCCAGGGGTCCACAGCGTCACCGCCCCCGCGGCGATTGCGGCATCCTGCATATCAACTAACAACACCGGGAGTGATCAGGCTGGCGACAGCGAATGTAACGTCACTGCAGACGCACCTAGGCGACGTGGCGGGCCTGAAGGCGGATGTTGTGGCCCTGCAGGAAACCCGAGTCCCGGACCCGAGCAAGGGCACGCACAACGGCTACTTCGCAGCCCACGGCTGGGCTATGCACTGGGGCAAGGGCATGCCCAGGGTCGCAGGCGCGAACGGCCGCGAACAAACAAGGCCCGGAGGTGTGGCTGTCATGGCGAAGGAGGGCCTTGTCGCGCAAGTGGTGCAGCCGAAGACCGCGCAGGAGCAGAAGTTGTACGACAGTACCCGCATGGTGCACGTAGTGCTAGCGATTGGAGACGGGAAAACGGCGCTTCATATCCTGAGCGTGTACGGCCACTCGGGGACCGAAGTGGGTGAGCAGCGGGAAGCCCTCCTGCAAGAGACGCTCGACCTCGCAGCTGGGTTGGGGCAGGTGCCCGTGCTACTGATGGGGGACCTCAACACCAACCCGGAAACCAGCGCCACGCTGTCCCAGGCGTGCCGGGTGGGCGGCTGGGTCGACGCGGCGACGACGCATGCGGAGCTCGCACAACAGAGCGTGCAGAACACGTGCTGGGCGTCGGAGAACGGCACTCGGCTGGACATCTGCCTGATGAACTCCTGCGCAGCGCCGGCCCTGCGTCGCGTTGAGGTGGCGAAGCGGGGGGACTACAACATACCCACGCACTGCCCGCTTTTTGTAGACCTAGACCTCACTGCCTTCCGCCGCCCCAAAAAGATCTGCATTCTTCCCACCCCTTTCCCTGCGGGCAAGCCCAAGCTGGGAGACGCTGCGGCGAGAGGGATAATGCAGGACGTGCTTGCAGAGGGGGAACTGCGCCACGGAGCAACGGCCGCGCAGCTCCTCCACCGAGCCTCCACCTGCGGCGAGCGTTTCCTAAAGCGTGTCCATGTAGGCCACCTGGAGAGGCAGGAAGCGGCCTACACAGGCAGAGCGGAGGGCTACCACATGCAGTGGTCGCGGGCGGCCACCAAGCACCACCCCGCCTCTGCACGGGGGGCCGGTGACACGAACACCCGGGCGAAGGACGGACTGTTGGGGAACCTCCGATGCCTCGTCCAAGAGGGTCTCAAGCGACTGCAAGCCGATGCACCGTACGGCCTCACGAATGGGGAGAAGCACGCCTGGAACGCCGCAAAGAAACGCCTGAGGGAGGGGGGCCTCCCCCAGGGGCTGCAAGCAGCGCTGACGAACACAACCTCGCAGTTGCCGGACCTGGAGATCCTGGAGCAGGCCCTCATTGCCTTGGAGGGGTCGCAGAGGGGCATGTTCGACAGGCTCCGCGACGCGAGGATCCGCACGTGGAAGGCGAGGATGCAGAAAGCTTGGACATACGAGGCAGGGCAGGTGTTCGCGTACCTCGCAGATCGCTTCTGCGCTCCAGCCACCTTCATGCGGCGCGAAGACGGCTCTTTCACGGCCTGCCCCAAGGAGGCGGACGAGCTGCTGAGGAGCGACACGGCGTGGGGAGGGTACTTCCGTAAGTACGCAACGACGCCAGAGCCCCGGTGGGACACCTTCCGCCAAAAGTACCTCCGCTTTCTCCCCGAGGTGGCTGACATGGAGTGCAAGACCATCACGGCAGAAGACGTTGGGAAGGCCTTGGCCAAGATGTCCACGTCCACCTCGCCGGGCCTGCACGGTTGGCGGGTCCACGAACTGAGACAACTCCCGCACGAACTCCTCAGGCTCTTCGCGGAGGTGTTCAACGAAGTTGAACGGTCGGGCGAGTGGCCGGAGCAGCTGATGCACGCCATGATCTGCCTCATCCCCAAGCCTGGCAGCTCAGGAGAGCCACTGTCGCAGCGCCCCATCAGTATCACCCCCGTGCTGTACAGAGTGTGGGCAGCTATCCGGGTGAAACCGGCACTGAAGTGGTTGGAGATCATCGCGCCCGAAGACCTGCACGGCTGCCGGCCTGGCCACGGTGCGGAGGACCTCATCTGGCACCTGGCGGCACGTATTGAAGAAGCCCACCTCACGGGGCGACCGCTGCACGGAGTCGCCCTCGACTTCAAGAAGTGCTTCGACACGGTGCCAATCGACCTCACCTTCCGCCTGGCTGCGGAGCTCGGTTTCGACGCCCGTGTCCTGCGCACCCTGCGAGCAGCGTACAGGACGATGCAGCGGCACTTCCGGGCGAGCGGCACCATCGGGGAAGGCTTCCTGCCAACTAACGGCATCATGCAGGGTTGCCCCATCAGTGTCGTGCTGATTAACGTGCTGGTGGGTGTGTGGATGAGGATGGTCGAGCACCGGCAGGACACAAGGGCGCTGTCTTTCGTTGACGACGTATACGCCACAGCCCCCAGCCCGGAGATCCTGCAAGACGTTGTAGACGACTCTGCGGGTTTCTCCCACGACACCGGGATGGCTATTTGTGCAGAAATCAAGTCTCGCGTTTTCTCGACATCCCCCGGGCCGCTCCGGATTATGTACCGGGCAAGGGATGGCGAGGCCACTCCCCTCCGGCAGCGCAACAGCTTCGACTGTCTCGGGGCCATGCTACACGCGCGCCTGATCAGGGAAGGGCGCACAGCGCCCCAGTCCGAGCGCATCGCCCGCCGGAAGGAAGGTGCGCAGCAGAACCTCCGCAGAACCTCAGCGCTGCCCCTGCCGGTGCAATGGAAAGGGCAGGCGGCGGCGATGACGGCAGGGGCTCGACTATATTACGATGCCCTCGTAACTCGTTGGGACAGCAAGGACATCAGGCGATGGAGGGGCCTCTTCGTCGCCGCGCTCTGGTCTGGCCCACCTCGCAGAGCACAGGAGATTGTGCTGTGTGTCCTCCATCAGGCGCACCGGGTGGACCCCGCTGTCGCCCCCCCCTACCGGCAGATCACCACATGGGCCAAGCAGATCAAAAAGTGGAGTCACAGCAGGGTGCTGTCCGAGGCAGCCTGGGGGAGTAGAGAGAGGCTTGAGGGGACAGGCCCCTTCGCGCTTTTCTGGGCCGCCCTGCAGGGGATTGAATGGCGCTGGAGTGCTGCGACCACCCTGGCTTACACTGACGAAGCTGGTCGCGATGTCACCTTCGACCCTGTTGCTGCAACACCGAGCGCCTGGGCTATCTTTGCACACGACCTCCGCCAATCCCTGCGTAACGCAACGGCGAAGAAGCTGGCCGAACGCAGAGACGACTTCCAAGGAGCAGAGCACGGCATTGACGGGAGGGTGACACGTTGCGTCCTGGAGGGAGAGGGCGCTGCAATCACGGGGTACCAGCGAGGCCTCCTCCGCTCCGTTGTTGCAGGGGCGGTGCCTGCTCGTGGGCGCACAGGTCTGGGGGAGGTGTGCCGATACTGCACATCTGGGACCCCGGAGACGGTATCACACCTGTGGTGGGACTGCGCGGCATGGGAGCCAGTCCGCCAGAAGCACCCCATAGCAGCGAGGGACCGGACGGCCTGGCCGGCATGCCTGGCCCAGTGCGGGGTGGCGCCCATTTACAGATACAGCGTCCCGGAGAACGAGCAGCCGCTGCCCATGTCCTTTGCGGACAGGATCACCACCGTGGCACAGCTCCACCGCTACTTCATCGCAGTCCTGGCGGCGCGACAGGAGAAGGACGGGCTGCTCGACCGCTCTGTGCGCCATCACCGTACTACCGTCTACCCCTGGGAGTGGAGCACCCCTAACCCCGAGAGTGCCTCCATCCCTGCACTGGCGCCTTCCGAAGTCAAGCAGACGTGGGGCAAGCGGCCCCCAGGCATGTGGGTGGCCCTCTGCGACTGGCTAAGGGGCCTAAAGTGGGGACCGCAGGGGAGTGAGCATACTGTGACCCTGATGGAGCTGGCCGTGGACTTCGAGCTATCAACTGGCCTTACCCTCCCAGACACCGTGACGCGCCGCATCCGCCCCCCCGCCCACGTGGACCCGAATAGGAAGGGCGCGAGGGAGGCCCGCTCGCGCATCCCTGCAGACACAGCCCCAGGGCTCACCCTGTACTTTGACGGTGGTGCGCGCGACAATGGCACCCCCTTCGCCGTGGCGGGGGCAGGGGCGGTGCTATACCAAGACGGTTGCAAGGTTTCAGAGAAAGTACTCCCGCTGCTGAACGTGCGTAGCAACAACATTGCTGAGTACGAGGCGCTCCGTGCAGGTCTGCGCCTCCTCGAGAGGGGTGATGCCCCTGAGGGCCCAGTCACAGTGCGGGGCGACTCCCAGGTGGTGCTGCGCCAGCTCCAAGGGGACTCATTGTGCCGGGATGCCGCCCTCCGTCCTCTGTTCCTCAGCACGTCCCGGCTAGCTGCGGACCTCCAACCGAGGTTCACTCTCACATACGAGCATGTGAAGAGGGAATCCAACACAGATGCTGATGCCCTCAGTAACGCCGCGATGGACGAGGCTGAAAGGCTGGGGGCCTCACGGCAGCAGCTCCAGCAGGACCTCACGGTGTTCCAGAGCAGTATCCTGGGGAAGGCTGCCTCGCTGAAGGGGCTCTGCAGCATGGTGACGAAAGTAGGCACTGGGCCCTGGCATTGCGGCCATGCTGCCAACTCAACAGTCCTCACGGCGATCGGTGGATCTGTGGCGGCGGGCCTGTCGAGGAGGGCCCAGCTGAACCCTGCCACTGAGTCGGTGATGCGCAGCCTCCAAGCGCACCTGGCTGTGCCAGCCCCCAGCCGGACGGATACAGTGTTCCATGATCGCGGAATGGCGTGGGCCGCTACCTTCGCTCCGCAGCCGCACTACCCTGAGGGTTGGCAGCAATCGGCCCAGCAGTGGGCGGCGCGTGGTCGGCAGGCCAACAGCCGGGTAGGGCGCCCATGGGAGCGGAGGGGCGCTGCCCCCCGAACTGCTCCCCCTGGTGCCAGGAGGAACGCAAAGGTGCTTGCCTGCAAGTTGCATTGGAAGCCCCGTTGCTCGGCATGCCAGAAGCGGCGCCTCCCGGAGGAGGTGTGCTGCCGCAACCACCACAAGGAGGGGGACGGGCTCCCGGTCACTATGGGCTTCTGCAAACGCCACAGCATGGACCGATGCGGTGACTGCTACAGCGATGGCAAAACACTACCACATTGCTGCCAAGCACACCACGCCGGCTATGCTGCACGCCCTCCTCCCCGGAGTGGCACTGAGTTGGCCCCACACTCTAACCCGAGTGGGGCCTCCGCTGTGACGTAGAAATGGGCGGGGGTGGGCAATGATCCGCGCAGGATCTCCCCACACAAAACGTGGTCACCACACACACACACCCTGGATGACCACACTGGTTGGGTGACCGGCATCGCCCTGACTCAGGACGAGCAGCACCTGGTGTCGTGCTCTTTCGACAAGTCACTCAAGGTGTGGTGCACAACCTCCCTCAGCTGCCTGCGTACTGTGCAACTGGTGGACTATTCCAACTCACTTGCTTGTGTGTCACAGCCAGGTGATGTTGTTGCGGTGAATGAATCTGGCACCACCGCACTATACCGCCTCAGCACAGGTGAGTGTCTGGGGAAGGTGGACTCAAAGGGTTATGGTGTAGCACTCAGCCTCTGCGGGAGGTGGGTCTTCACACCAACGAACAACACAACTTCAGTCTCTGTGTGTGCTGTGTCTTCCGTTTCACCTTGAGTGCAGTGTCTCGTCACCCTGTTCCCTGCCTTCGTGTTTGGTGTCGTGTTGCACCTCCCCGCGTATTTTTTGTGTTCTGCATCTTTCCCGAGCCTCGCAACACACCTGCTGGGCAGAGGGCAGCAGCATGCCCCGCTGTGTCAGGTGGAGGAAGGACAGCGGCTCGGCCTGCCCACCCGCCCACCCAAACACCCGCCCCGAATCCCCCTGAAGTATCAACTGGTGGCACCGCTTTGAGGCAACCTGTCTTGATCCCCATCCCCACCATCGCACACTCCACACACCGCCACATTCTCCAGAAAAGCTGAGCAGCTGGTCGCCAAAGTCATGAATGTGACTGTGCGTCACAGCGGGACCGGTGACAGCTGTGTCGTCGGTGTTCCGGAAGGCGGGACCGTGGTCGGGCTGAAGGCGGATGCGCTCAACGAGATGTTCCCGGGTTCTATCAACCCAGTCCGTGAGGCTGAAAACGTCGCAGCACACATCGAAGGGTGTGAGGAGGAGCTGGACGATGCACAGCGCGTTGCCGACACGGGTCTGGAGGACGGGGGTGCTGTCCAGCTCGTCCCACGCTGGCCCGTCGTCAAGGCTCCCGCAGTCTACTCATCGACCCATGGCGAAGGGGTCTGGTCTATCACACTGTCGAGGTGTGGGACGCTGTGTGCTGTGTGTTACTTCAACGGACACATCACTGTGTTTGACACCACCACCGCTGCTGTGGTGGCGGACTTAACACACGGCAACAAGGCGATTCGTTACACAGCGTTCTCTGTCTGTGGGACGTGGTTGGCATCGTGCTCTGATGACGGCACCATGTGCGTGTGGCTGACTTCAACTTGGGAGAAGGTGTGCATGCTGGAGCACAACAACGCCGGGGTGTTGAGTGCAGCGTGGACACACTGCGGACGTCTGGTGTCCGGAGACTGGTCTGGCAAAGTGCGTGTGTGGGACTTGAAGGGCACACCGAGCGCCACAGTGCTGGAGGGTCACAGCGATGTTGTTCGCAGCATTGCTGTGTCGGGCACCAGGATCTTCAGCGGGTCACATGACGACAGCATCCGTGTGTGGGACATCAGCACCCTCACACACACACACACCCTGGATGGGCACACTGATAAGGTGATGGGCATCGCCCTGACTCAGGACCAGCAGCACCTGGTGTCGTGCTCTTGGGACGAGTCACTCAAGGTGTGGTGCACAACCTCCCTCAGCTGCCTGCGTACTGTGCAACTGGACGACTATCCCTCCTCACTTGCTGTGTCACAGCCAGGTGATGCTGTTGCAGTGCAAGGCATGTTCGCCACCGCACTGTACCGCCTCAGCACAGGAGAGGGTCTGGGGAAGGTGGGCCCAGAGGGTGATGGTGTTGCACTCAGCCTCTGCGGGAGGTGGGTCTTCACACCAATGAACGAAACTTCAGTCTCTGTGTGTGCTGTGTCTTCCGTTTCACCCTGAGCGCAGTGTGTTTGAAATCTGCGCACGTGCCCTGCGTTGTGTGCTTCCTGTTGTATTCAAGCAGCGCCTCTCGCTCTGTGTTGATTTCAAACCGTGTCACTTTGCCCCCAGTTTTGTGGAGCGGCTTGCTTGTTCTCGCTGCGTCGTCTCCTGGTTGGGGTTGGGTGGTGTGCTATGAGGGTTCAATCCTGCAGGATGTCAAGGCGCCACTTCCAAAGCCCTGCCACAGAGTCGCGGGAGAGGGTGTCGATCCGTTGTCTGGAGTGCAGCCTGGACACACTGCGGACGAGCGTAGTGTGGGTGTGGGTGTGGGGGGTTGGGATGGGAGGGGAGGGTGTACTATTGAATAGTCGGGAGCATGTATGACTGCTCGACGCGAAAAGCACAACAAATCAATAGGTTGCCTGGAAGGCCGGAGAGGGGAGGTGGGCCAGCCTGCCGAGTCAATATCTGCGAGAGGGGCCAACCGAGGACCGACGCACACACAACCCGATTCCCTGATGAAGGGTGGTGGCCTGAACTGGCAATCCTGTTCAGTGGGAGCATGTCTTCGCTAAGAGGTGGTCAGAGAAGGATACAATACGCTCCAAAGGCGGAGTGTGCGTGGTTGGGAGTGCATCAAAGTGAGTGGTCGCCTACCATGAGAGGAGGCAAGCTGGCACAGTTTGGCACAGAGCAGAAGGGTCCCATCTTGTTATTTGGGGGTGGGGTGGTGGGGTGGGGGTCGCAGAGCGCTGTGCCGCCTCTCTCTTGCCCTCCCCTGCACCTTCAGAGGGGCGGGCCTCTGCCTCCACGTCAGTGTATGGTGATGTGTAGGAACTCAAGCAAGGCCTCTCCAGTATTTCGCCCAGGGTCACCCACCACTTGCCTGTCTTCGCCGACCCTCGCCCGGAGGCGACTTGTTGGAGGCCACCACGAGGCTGGAAGGAAGCAATTGAAGTCATTCCCTGACCACCGCCACCACCGCCCGCACGCAGGGCGTGTGGGGCACACCACCCCACGCGCACACCACCACCCACACAGCCTCCTCCCGGCACCATGACTGCGAGGGGCGGGAAGAAGGGGAGGTGCGTGACGCCCCCCGCAGCGGAGCCGGGCACTCCCCCACAGAGCGCGTCGAAGCGGCGTCGCGTCACGGCCTGCCCGGTGCAATCGCCTGCGACCCCGGGTGCTGTGGGTGGGTCCCTGGAGGGGGGCATCGCGGCGGAGGGGGGCCCAGTCGTGGAGAAGGCGCTCGCCACCAACCCCACAGAGCCCGCAGGTGTCGAACCCAGCGGTTAGAGTATGGCAGCACCAATTCAGGGAACAGTTTTCGTGTGTGTTTCCGTCTGCGGAAGCGTCAAGCGATTGGAGTGTCAGTGTTGTGGGGAGGAATTGGAGGTCGCTTTCGATCACCCACTCAATCAGCTGACGACGTGGTGTGCAAGCTTGTGCCCGGACAGCTCTACACATCGTTCAACCACCCCCACCACAGGGATGGACGGCCCCACCATGGATGTGACTGTGCGTCACACGGGGACCGGTGACAGCTGTGTCGTCGGTGTTGCGGAAGGCGGGACCGTGGTCGGGCTGAAGGCGGATGCGCTCAACGAGATGTTCCCGGGTTCTATCAACCCAGTCCGTGAGGCTGAAAACGTCGCAGCACACATCGAAGGGTGTGAGGAGGAGCTGGACGATGCACAGCGCGTTGCCGACACGGGTCTGGAGGACGGGGGTGCTGTCCAGCTCGTCCCACGCTGGCCCGTCGTCAAGGATCCCGCAGTCTACTCAGCCACGCATGGCAGCGACGTCTTCCGCATCACACTGTCGAGGTGTGGGACGCTGTGTGCTGTGTGTTCCGACAACGGACACATCGCTGTGTTTGACACCACCACCGCTGCTGTGGTGGCGGACTTCACACACGGCGTCGAGACTATCTTTCACAAAGCGTTCTCTGTCTGTGGGACGTGGTTGGCAACGTGCTCTCATGACGGCACCATCTGCGTGTGGCTGACTTCAACTTGGGAGGAGGTGTGCATGCTGCACCACAACAACACCCCGGTGTTCAGCGCAGCGTGGACACACTGCGGAAAGGGCTGAGGAAAGGGATGCTTTCAGGGGTTTCCTTGAGAAGGAGTCGACCATCCTCGTGTATTGTGATAAGGATGCCCCTCAGGAGGAGAAGGTTAGCATGCCCAACTCGCCAGAAGTGTATGTATCTCCCACACAGCAACCTGAGCTCACGGGGAACACGGGAGACATAATGCAAAGATTGCAGGATGCTGCCGTCCCCGAGAGTGCCAACGTTTTGAATGAACCACAGGAACCACCCCAGCAGCGCGGGGAGGAATACCTGACTTTGGAACGCAGGACTTTGGAAATGGAGGAAAGTGCAGAGCGGGCTCATATTGTGGAAGAGGAAGCCTCAGCACGTTTTGATTTGTTGCGTGAAATCGCGGAAGCCCTTGAAAGGTATCGGACCGAGGAGCAAACGAAGAAGCTCGTCAGTTTGTGCCAGAAGGAGATCCAAGAGGCGATGGAGGAGCGAGAGGAAGAGCAAAAAAGAGCAGCAGAGGATCATGAGAGGTCAGTCGTGGAGAAGGAGAAAGCTTTGGCAAAGGCGGAGAGTGAGGTAAAGAGGGTGAATGAGGAGAAGGAAAAGGTGGCGAGTGAGGCACGGGCCAAAACGGATTATTTGAATCAACAACGACAGGACATACATTTTCACGGCGTTTTTTTACACCGTGAAAAAAGTTCCCTTTTTTTCACGGCGTTTTTTCTTTTTCTCCACGGGCCCGACGGGGTGAGATTTCCAAAATATTTTTTTTGGGGCCACGAGCGTTCCATAAGTATGAAGGGTAAATTGAACGTTTTTGGCCAAATGAAGCCACTGCGATCATTCCCGGGCCTCGGAAATCAGATTTTGGCCCCTCAAATGCGGTGCCGGTCCGGACAAAAAACCGAAAAAATCGTGAAAAATGGCCCATTTTCCCCAGCCAAAAATGGGCCAAAAATGCCCCCGGACACCCCCAGAGACATGTCCTAATCCGGGGTGCCAGTAGGGGGGACCTTTCGAATTTTTTTTCGAGGAGAGGTCAATTGAACGTTTTTGGACATCTGAGGCCACTGCGACCATTCCCAGGCCTCGGAAATGAGATTTTTGGCCCTCAAATGGGGTACCGGTCCCCACGAAATTCCGAAAAATTCAGGGCGCATGGTTCCACAAAATCAGTCAGTGTTTTTGTCCCGCCAACACTGAGTCACCTGCAGCTCAACCCCAGCCAGTGCGCGGTTTGTTTGTCCTAGAGAGCAGCAGAGAGAAGCGAGAGTGAAAAAAAACAAAATCATGAAAATCGAAAGGTCCCACGCACCAAATTCTGCCCAAAAATCGTCAAAAATGGACATGTCATATGCAGCAATGGGGCACCAATCACACCCCAAATTTTGCTCAATGATTCCACGGCAAGCCAGATTTTCTGATCAATTAGTTTGTTTGAGCATGTTCCTGGCCCTTGTTTGGAAAGTAGATGACCCCTGGCTGGAGAGGACGGTTGTGCTTGACCGGACGGAGAGAGAACCTTCTCCATAACCACCTCCACTCCACAATGCCACAAGTGGCAGGAAGGCCGGGTGTTACAGGCCTCAACCAGGGTTCCAAGGCTCTCCACTTCCTGGCTGCGTCAGGGATCACCGGGTACAGCGAGCAGGATTCCCTGTCCTGACACCCCAGCATGTGCCACCGGAAGAACCCGAAACAGCAGCCCCCCCCTCATGGGGGTTGCAAGAGGCACGGAAATCGTTCAAATCGGACCAAGTCCGAAAATTTGGCACTTTCTTGGGTACAAATTGCGGTCCGAAATTTTCCGATTTTTTGAAAAAAGGCTAATTCTGTAAGGGCAGGGCTAATCCTAAATCCGGGGGGGGTCGGGGCCAAAATCCAGTTTTGGGTGTCAAAAAAACGCGCTAAACAGGGATCCCTGTTTGTGGGTGGTTTTCATGGAGGGGCACACCCACGGTGTCCAGAAAGATGCACGAAAATGTGCGTTTTTGGACTGTTCCGCTCTCGCTCTCGTCACGCCTCCGTCGATGCACCACTCAAGGCAAAGGTTTTGACGGGGAGGCGCTGCGGCTCAGGCACATCTGCGCACCTTTCGTATAGCCCCAGACGGACCGGGATAGAGGAACACTGCAAGGCTTGTTGCATGTGACTCGAAAGGACTTGGGTCCTGGACAGGCATACGCCACAGGGGGGTCTGGGGGTCGGAGCCCCCCAGCCGCCGGAGGCCACGGTAGTGAGCGTCTGGATGTGTGTTACCTGCAAGAAAACCTGGTTTGGCTAACCCGTGTAGCGGGTTTGGGGGGTTTGGCTGGGAATAAACAGGAAAAGGGGCGGGTGTCCAGAGGATTCATCATAAAGACGTCATCCCCCACGAGAAACACCTGGTCCACCCATTTTCCCATAAATATGTCTCGACCTCACCCCTCGCTGGGAGACCGCACCTCCAGTTTTTCGGACTTTTTCTGGTCGCAGTGTAACGGTTCGCGACAGCGGTTTCCACGAGTATGTTTTTTCCCACACAGGCCCAAAAATTTCACCCGTTCCTGCATGGGGCTCCCAGTGGTAAAAAAAACGCGCCAAACAGAGGTAAAAAAACGCGCTAAACAGGGGAGAAATCTGGGAATTCCTGACCCCCGGGTTTGGG
Source organism: Rhynchopus euleeides (assembly GCA_963210315.1). NCBI lineage: Eukaryota > Euglenozoa > Diplonemea > Diplonemida > Diplonemidae > Rhynchopus > Rhynchopus euleeides. The sequence continues at coordinate 788,079 of OY723310.1, read as the reverse complement.
TATGAAGTTAGGATTAGCCCTGTGTAAGGGGGACCTTTTCGAATTTTTTTTCGGGCACTTTTTCCACAAGGAAATGTCCGCCCTGTCCGCTACTGTCCACTACCGATTTCAAGGATCCTCCTGTGCGATCTTCAACTTCACTGTGAGGGCTTGTCGCCCTGCATCAAGGTGTGCAGAACCGTGTCACTTCAGCCACCTGCTCTGTGAGGGTCAGGGCTCGCTCTGTCACACTTTGCTCGGGTGTGCCACTGTGCGTCTTTACTTGTCAGTTTCTCTTGTCGTGCCCTGCGCACCTCACCACCCCATCCCGCCCAAGCATGCTGTCCCGAGCATGTGCCGTGCAGCCCTGGTGGCCTCAAGGGCCATCAGGAAGGACTCTGCACCCCTCAGCCCCTTCCCCCAAGTGCGTAGTGTGGCCCATGTGTGTGGAGGCCGTGGATCCTTTGCAAGCGGCCTTGCCTTCATACCTTCGATGCTGCAGCCTTCAGCAAGACAGCAGCACTCCAACCACCCACCTCTTCTTCGGGCTGTGCAATGCGCCTCCTGTGACCACACACTGCGAGACACGCTCTCGCAGGGCAAAGTGTGCTGCAACAGGCACACCCCAACGCCTTCCCCTGCATCAGATGGGATGCTGCCCACACCGACTGCTCCAGTCACGGGCAGCCTGCTTGGATAGGACTGCTGCCTGGGGTGGTTGCTCGCGTGCAGCTGTCGAGTTTCAAAACACTTTGACACACACAGAGTAGAGGGCCCCTTCTGTTCTTCACCAACCCCCACACTTCCCTGCCCTTTCTGTTGCTTCCTTCCCCTGCCCCCTCCACCTGCACTTGCCAGCAGTCATCATGTTTGCAGGGTCAGACCACTGCACCACCACACTCCACCAGATTGGGCAACAAGAGCTTGAGCCAAGGAGCGCTCCCGAGGAGGACGACACACTGACACACCGCAGGCATGGCAGCTGTAGCGGCGCTGCTGTCGCTGTGCTTCGGTGCACTCCCACCATGCCCGAGTGCTGCAGGGCCGCAGTGCAGCGCAGAGCTTGCAAGGGGTCCTAAATATCCGTGGCGCGGCGCAGTTTCACCTGACGACACGTTGGCTGCAGTTGCAGCGTGGGATACCGGATTACATGTGTACAATGTGGCAACAGGTGCTGCTGTCACAGTGCCATCCTATCCTTCTGCAGAGCAACCTGCATTCTCCCCTGATGGCGACAAAGTGGCGGTGGCATTGCACTCTGGTGGGGTGGCTGTCGTCAGCTTGAGCAGCGGGACGGAACTGTGGTCCGACAACACGAAGGCGCCTTGCCGTTCTGTTGCATACTCACCAGACGGGACGCGTGTTGCCACTGGGCACATTCTCGGCAACATCTTCATCTGGAATGCCGCGACAGGTGCCTTGCTGCAGACCCTCACTGGGGGTCATACTGTCGGTTGGAATGAGCAGGTTTACGGGTTGGCGTACACCCTTGATGGGGGAAGACTCATCAGTGGGTCGTCTGACGACAAGGTCGTTGTGTGGGATGCAACGACTGGGACTGTTCTCAAGACGCTGACAGATCACGCAAGTAAGGTTTTGGCCACACAGGTGTCACCAGATGGCCTGTACTTCGCGAGTGTGGGTTTCGCTAAGGGCGACACCGTTAACATCTACAAGCTGAGTGACTACTCCCTGCACAAATGGATTCCGAACGTGGTGCCTACTACATGCCTTTCCTTCAACCACGACGGGAGCAAGCTGGTGGTGGTCGGAGATAGCTCGGTTGGAGAGGGTAGCATGTGGGTTTACATGGTGGAGAGCGGGAGCCTGGCACAGTCGTACACCACGACGACGCAGGCGACGCGCACAGTGTCGTACTTCCACAAAAGTGACACCATCATCACTGCTGAGTGGTTGAGCAGCAATGCCGGCGTCCACCTGTGGGAAGACCTCTCAACACCTGCACCTGAAACGCCTGCACCTCCATCACCTGCGCCCTCAACACCTGCGCCTGCCACGCCTGCACCCTTAACACCCGCACCCGAAACGCCGTTGCCTCCGACACCCACACCCGCGACACCTGTGCCGGTGAGCTGTGTCGAAGCAGACACCGTAGCTGGTGTGTGCCGTGCCGGAGCGTCTCGGCACTGCGTGCTGCTGATCCGACACTCTGGGCGCGTGCTGAGCGTGGGCTATTCAGCAGACGGGACACAGATCGCGGCAGGAGGGTCGGACGGTGTGGTTCGTGTGTTCAGCGCTGCCACGGGGGCGCAGCTGCGGTCGCTCGGATGCGGCGGTTTTGCCGCACACGACGTGGCCTTCTCGCCGGACGGAGGGCGTATTGCTGCGGGCGGAGTTGGTGGGCGTGCTGTGCTGTGTGACGCCACCACCGGGGCGGTGCTGCTGGAGCTGGAGCAGGGGGGCGCGGGGGCGGGACCTGTGCGGCGCGTGCGGTTCTCGCCGGACGGACGGCTGGTCGTGGTCGCTGGGGCGGGGCAGGTGACGCACGTGCACGACGCCGTGACCGGGGTGCGGCCGGAGCTGGTGCTGCACAGGCACGCGCGCGAGGTGGCGTTTGTGCCTCCTGCGGCTGGTGGGGGTGGGTCAGTGGCGCGCGTTGCCGCCGTGATGGCGATGGTGCACGCAGAGACGGCCGAGGCGGTGCACGTCTTCGCTGTGGACAACGGGGAGCAGGATGCGGCGGTGGTGTCTGTTGGGGCACGTGTCACGGCGCTGTCCTTCTCCCCGGGCGGGGACGAGCTTGCGCGCGGGATGGACGACGGGACGGTGCGTGTGGGGCTGTGGGCGGGCAGCAGCGCTGAGAGCGCCGCCAGTGTCGCCAGCGAGCGCCTGCGCCTGCAACACGCGTCCGGATTCGTGTTCGACGTGCAGCACTCGCCTGACGGGGGCCTCGTTGCCGCTGCCGGGGTGGGCCCGGTGGCGGTGTGGGGCACCAGCACCGGGGCCCAGGTGGCAGCGCTTCTGGGCCACACGGGTGGTGTGCACCGCCTCAGCTTCTCCCCCAACGGCACACGTGTGGCCACCGCAGGCCACGACGGCCAGCTGCTTGTGTGGGACGTCTCCGGCCTCTGACTCCCTCCACCCATGTGACCAGGTCGTCCCTCCCGCAACAGTGATCCCACTGCAGCCTGATTGGGTCTGGACACTTTCCGTGAACACGGTACACGCCTTGACGCACCCACTACCCTCTCGCTGCTCCTGTCGGGCACCTTCAACTGCTGCTCTGTCTTGGGTGTGGAGAAAGTGAACCAGCACCACCGCTGCCACAAGACGGAGTCGCCTGCCCCTACGGTGCAAGCGACCAGATGGCTGCACATGCAAATCAATGGAACCCCTGCAATCCTCTGTTTACTGGCATTCTCTTCTGATTTGCACCACACAGTTTCATCCGCATTCCCCACACGGCTTCCTCAGATCCGCTGATCGGTGCATGTGGTCTGCCCTGCCGCAGCCTTGGGCGGAACCTCCCTCCAGGTTGTGTGGGCAGCTCAGCCCAGTATTCACCCTTCTGCGTGAGGGACGAAGGCGTGTGTTCCTCTTCCCCAACTCATACCTTCAGGACCTGCAGTCCTGGTCTTCCTCACCCCTACTCCAACCCCCTGTGCTGCCTGATCTCAAGGCGGGCCCTCTGCTCTGAAGTATACAGGGAAGACGATTCGTTCTCGCATTTGCGGGAATCTTGTCAAATTCTCGGGTTTGCAAGAAATGCGCCTCGTCTTGGCTGTGTGCCTCAGGAGCACAACGGAGGCGTGCCTCACACATTGGGGTCGTCTCGGCACAGAGTGGAGTCTCCCACCCCCGCTCTTCCGTTCGTGTTGTTGTTTCCCCAGAGGCAGGCTCAGCGACGGATCGATTCGAAACTCACCTCTCGGAGGTCTTCGCTACTCGTCAGATGAAGAGGTGCATTCTTTTGTGCATTTCCATCAGGCCTGGGCGGGGAACGAGCCCTTTTTCCAGGTTTTTTGGGTCGGGGAACCAGGTTTTATCTAAGAATTATTACAAGGGATTTTTTGCTCGCCCCCCCACAGTTTCCAGGCGCGTGCCCGTCAGGCGGGACTTTTTCTCTGATTTCTCTCCGCGTCATCATGTGACAGCTCTCGAGTGATGCCAGAGATGCTTGCGGCAGAGAGTGCCCCTCATGCGCGTTACAGATGAAAATGAATGAGGATCATCTGGCACTCGTTCTCATCGGGTTGTGCTCCGCAGGGACTCAATACACCTTGGCACTCTCGCAGGGCTGGACATGCCAGCAGCTGGAGGACAGTTACAAAGCTGCCACTCCCCGACGCCACCCACCTGCTGGCCCCTTCAGGTCTGAAAGCCCAAAAGCCCCCGGGGATTCTTGCAGTGGTGCGCACCATATTCAGCGCAGTAGGGTGATGCTCTCCGATTTTCCAAAACTGCTGGTTTACTGGTTTGGGGAACGGTCGTCGGCAGACCGTTGAAATGCCCGTGTTAGCAAGGCACACGCACCACTTGCCCGAATAGCGAAGACCACCTCTGTCTGCTGTTGTGCTGCTGCTCCAAGCTGCAGCATGGTGCATCCCGTAGCACTTGCAGACAATGGTGTCGACTTGATGCCCCCGTCATGCCTCCCTTTCTGCCGACTCGCCCCCTCCCCTTTGCATTGTGCGATGCAGCCGGCTGTGTGGCTTTCTGCATGAACGATCGCTTTTCATGTGTCCAACGTGTGCCCAAAGGGTGCTCGAATTGTGTCACACCAAACAGGTGTCCCGTATTACCGTTATACCGTTCCTGATAACGGTAATAACGGTATTACCGTTATCGATAACGGTATAACGCGGAAAAATAACGTTACCGATTTTCGGATAGCGTTATTCGGCCGTTCTGGAACGTTATTACTGGGGGGGTTCAAATACAAGACGTATTCAAATACAAGATTACTGGGGGGGGGGGCAAATACAAGGGTATACTCTTCTATTCACCGTGCCAGCTTACGTAATTCAGGGTTTTCAAAAAATTGTTTTTTAGCTGAAAAGTTGTCTAGTATGCAAATACAAGAGTATATACTCTTGTATTTGCATACTAGAAATGTGGCCTCCGGGTGGGCCCTCATGGGGCAGCGGCGCCGAAGAGACAATACGAGCGTCCTCTTGGCCTTTCCCACCCCGAGGCGACTCCCACCCGACCGTGACGACTCCAGACAGGAGGCCCACTGGCCTGGGGGAGGTCATTGGAAGTACAAAATACGATGAAAACCCCACAAAAGTTCTCCAAAAGTCTAGTATGCAAATACAAGAGTATACTCTTGTATTTGCTCGGTGAACTTTTTAAAATCGCGATTTCTGGAGTACTCTTGTATTAGCATATACCTACCACCCCCCGTGTATATGTCACCCCCCCCAGGTGCAAAAATCGGGAGGGGGGTGACATAAACACACCTTTTTAGGGTGGTTGCCTTTGAGGCCCTATACGCACACGCGCACACACCTCAGCCCTCTCACAGGCCAATCTGGAGTGCCAAGAGACGCTCGGGGGGCGTCTCTTGGCACTCCAGGTTGGCCTGTCGGGAGGACAGGCAGAACTGGATGTCATCCCCGGTGGAAGGGGAGGAGGAGACAGGGCATGGTGTCCCGTTATTGCGAGACAAACACTTCAAGCTCACATGCGTGTCCGTCCGGACAACCTACATGAATGGCACGGACAGCGCATCACCGAGAGTAACCGAGGAGGAGCACCGCGTACTCTCACTTTGGATGGGTCGTCGTTGGGCAATATGTTGAAATGCTTGCGCTGCAGGAGAAGTGCTGGGTCACCCATCTGACACGTGAATCAACCTGCAACACAGCGTTGGCGAGCAGGTGGCACCGAAGTTGAAGAGACCCCGCATTGCCCGTGTTGAAGAGCCTGCGTTGGGTCTTTCTGGAGCGCAAGACACGTACTGTCTGTCCTTCTCGTTCCCGTTTCCTCCGGAAGCAGGTGATACGTGCGGTTCCAAAGCGCACCCGCTGCATCCCCTCTCCCTCCATCTTTCGTTCGGCGGCTATTCCGCGCTCTCTTCAACGCGTCGTCGCGAAGATTGCGTCTCAGTATCAGCAGGCAATCCCCGGCTTCCAGTGTGTGTGTGTGTGTCACCCCTCCTTTCCAGCGCAACGAGGAGGAGAGCGAGACCGTGTGGTATCACGTAGAGCAGGAGTAGGAGAGCGGGATCGGTTCTCACTGAGTGGACTCGAGGGGACACTGCTGCGATGCCAGCACGCTAACCCAAGCTGCAATACGAACACCAGGGATATCCCATCCGTCCCATGGGATGTCGCATGGGAGGACAGGATGTCCCCTGGGAGAACCTACGTGACCCAATCGGGTCTCCCATGGACAAGGTCGGTACCGTACGTTCTCCCAGGGGGGAACACGTGCCCTCCCCTGTGGGATAGTGACCATCACCCGTGTGGGATACCCCATTGGGATATCCCACATGGGAGGTCCCAGTCCTGGCCACCGTGATGAGGCCATTTACTCCCCAAAATCTTGACCAACACGTCGTCTCAGCCTGTAAGAGTGCCCACGACACCCCACCCCCCAAAAGGTGTGTTTATGTCACCCCCCCAGCAGCCCTGGGGGGGGGTGACATAAACACACCCCTTTTGGGGGGTGACATATACACGGGGGGTGGTAGGTACCCTTGTATTTGCATATACTCTTGTATTTGCCCCCCCCCAGTAATGGATTAGAAGCCGGGTCGTGGTTTTCCAAATTCCACGGTTTGAAAATTTGAATACAAGCCGTACGGCTTGTATTCAAATTTTTGGGTTTTTGAGGGATTTTCGCTCCAGCCCTCCGCACGCGAACTGATACTACATGCAGAACTGGATGAACTGACCTCCCCCTCCCCCCCCCCCCCCCCCCTATCTCCTTTGTACCCTCTGACCGAGCAAGACTCCCCACCCCACCCCACCCCCGCACAACGAGTGAACGGAGATCACCCCTGTGCTTCCTTTCTACTTCTATTTCAATACCCCCACCCACCCACCCACCCCCCCATCGCAGGAGGGGGTGCAGGGCGGTGTGGCACTAACCCCATACACCACTGCCTCGCCTTTAACACACCCACCACCCCTCCCTCCTCCCGCCTGCCATGGACCCTCCGAGCGACGAGTTGGAGTGGGAGTGGGGCCCTGTCCCTCTGCCTGCCCCTGCGGCTCCAGGCGGCACCCCACCTCCACCTCCACCTGCAGCAGCAGCAGCAGCACCGGAGGGCACAGGCAGCTCCGGCGGGTCTGGGCCTCTCCCCTCCCAGCCAGGCCCCTCCCCGACACCACCCGCTGCCGCGGGTCGGAGCCAGGGGAGGGGGAAGGGGAAGCAGCAGCAGCAGCAGCATCAGAGGGAGGAGGCGTGCGCCGCACCCGCCGCACCACCCGCACCCGCCACCGCACCTTCCCGGCAGAGGGGGAAGCGGAAACAGCCGGCGTCGCAGGATGCGGCGGATCGAGCCCCTCCCCCAAGCTCTGGCGCATCCACCGCGCTGCCTGACGCGGCGGGGGCGAGCGGCGGCGGTGGCGGTGGTGGCATCCCCGCGCCGAAGCGGCAGCGGCAGCGCGGGTCTCCCGTCCCTGCGGAGGAGGTATCGGCAAAACCGACGGCTGCTCCGAAATCCCGCAGCCCCGTTGGGGGCGACGAAGCAGACCCGGGAGCTGCCCCGCCGCGCCAGACGGTGACGAATTCGATGAACGGGCATCCCTTCGTCGTCCACAGGGGGACCGACGTGTTCCTCGCAGCGACCCCGCTTCGGCCCACCGCGCTGAGCGTGATGTTCAGCCACCTCCACAAGCACAAGCATGTCGTGGACACCGATGAGGATTGGGACCCCCTCGTGAAGGCGATCTGCCAGGAGGAGGGCGTGCCGGGGTGGGACACACCTCCGGGGTGTGTCGTGCGTCTGAAGCTGCGGGAGGACTGCTATAAGATCTTCCGGGCGAAGCAGATCGAGCTGCAGGAGCCGTACAACGTGTGGTACTCCCCCAGGCATGACACGCGCACCCCGGTGTTGAACCTCCAGTTGAAGCCGACGGTGTGCCTCCACTCGCATCAATCTCAGGCGCTCTGCCGTGTGGCAAGGCATGGATTTGCCGGGTCAGGCTGTGTCGTGCTGCCCTGCGGCAGTGGTAAAACCCTCACCGGGATTGCCCTGGCGTGCCAGATCAACCGTGCGACCCTCATTGTGTGCAACTCCCTCACCAGCGTGGCGCAGTGGCAGGCTGCTATCGGGCAGTTTTGCAACACCAGCCCCGGGTTTGCGATGGAGGTGTTCTCCCTGAAGCATAAAGTCCCCACGGAGTGCAGGCTTGTGCTGACAACCTACAGCATCCTTGCTTCGGATAGGGGGATGGCGGCGAAGAGCAACATGGGGCGTCTGACCCTGGAGACCAAGACATGGGGGCTGATCCTGCTGGATGAGGTGCACTGCGTCCCCACCGCTACCTTCCAGAAGGCGTTGGCGCGGCTGCGGGCGAAGTGCATCCTGGGGCTGACAGCGACCCCCCTCCGTGAGGATTCGAAGCTGGGGCACCTGCCGTTCCTCATCTCGCCCGTCACCTTCTTTGAGGAGGAAAGTTGGGAGCGGCTGACGAACGAAGGGTTTCTTGCCAAGGTGCAGTGCGTCGAGGTGATGTGCTCTCAGGATGAGTCCTGCACGAAACAGCTTGAGAAGGCAAAATCGTCACGCCTCGGGGCTGTGAAGCGCGAGCTGATTGTGACGGCAAACCCTGCGAAGCTGCGGTGCTGCCAGGCCCTCATGATGTTCCACGAGTCGCAGGGTGATAAGGTGCTGGTCTTCTGCGACTCGATCTACGTCCTCAGCTTCCTGGGCACATCGCTGATGCGCCCCGTCATCCAGGGCTCCACAAAGGACGACACAAAGATCGAAATCCTCAACGAATTCCGCATGTCGCAGGGCGGGTCGACCATCCTCTTCTCCCGGGTCGGCGACACGTCGATCGACCTGCCGGAAGCCAACGTCATCATCGAGGTGGGTGCACACTTCGGGTCGCGCTGCCAAGAGACCCAGCGCTTCGGGCGGGTGTCTAGGCCGAAGGCGTCACACCCCGAGGCAGATCCCGACGGCCCTCAGGCATACTTTTACTCGCTGCTGACCTCGGGCACAGATGAGGTGAAGTTTGGGCAGCGTCGTCGGATGTTCCTGCTGGAGAAGGGGTACAACTTTGCGGCGGTCAGCGGGGAGGACATCCTGGCGCACCACACGCGGAGCGATGCCGGTCAGCTCATTCTGTCGACCGACGATGAAAAGGTGTGTGTTTTGCGTTGCGGGGCATGGGAGTCGTGGTGGGGCGGGAGGGGGGGGGGGGTTGAGGATCAACTGGGGATTTTTCTGTGCCTTTGGCTGGATCGTGCGTCCCCACTCACACCACTTCATCAGACCGGGGGGTGGTGTACACAAAGAGTGGGGTCTGCGTTCCAACAAAACAACTTTCGGCAGAAATTGGTTTGTTTTCTCGTTTTTAAGCACATGCATGATGCGTAAAAGTGTAGGAGTGCTTCCGACGACCTGCTTCTTTTCAGTGTGTCTTGCTATTTCGTGTTCACATGTGCTCCACACCCACATCAAAGCAGCAGGCTAGGGTGGTGGAAGCGTCAACGCATCATTAAGGAAGAAGGAAGCACGGTCGCTACGCTTTTTTTGCTGGCACTTTACGATCCAGCGGAGGCACAGATAGTTTTCGCTGCCCACTCCACGATCCAGCTGGATGGCACATTTGGGGGAGGGGGTGGGTGGGGAGGATTTTTGTTCCAGCACCGCCCAGCATCAGCTCCCCTCATCACCTGCTCACCACCACCCACGCGCCACCGCCCCAAACGGGCCTGTCTAAGGCAGAGGTGATGTCGTCCACCGGACAGCCGCCTTTGAGCCCACTTCATTCCTTCTAACCTGACATGCATCGGCATCGCCACAGGCTTATTGCACCCCCACCGCCCCTTCCCCGTGTGAGGGTGTGCAGCCCTGCTTGTGTGCCGCAGCTTTAATCTCCAGCAGGAAGAGCGGCTGGGCCAGGCGGGTGGCCAGAGGGCGGTGCCCGCACCACGGCCCTCCCGGAGGAGAGGGGTCTGATGAGTCGGGGGGAGATGATTGCTTTGTGGGAGCAAGTGCCTACTCCTGACAAGCGAATCAGCAGTGTGTATCTGTACACAGAAATAAACCAATAACATGACAGTAAAGTGCCTACTCCTGACCTCCACCCACCCCCACCCCCACCCCCCCCCCCCCCCCTTCCTGCACAGGAGGCGATGTATGAAGGTGCGCTGAAGGCAAAGCCCCAACGTAAAGAGAAGGCGCCGTAGAATCGTGTAACGCGCGACAGCAACAAAAGCGCGCCCCCCCCCCCCTCCCCCCCGTCCCACACACACCACACGGATGGGATATGGATGAGCATAACAAAGCAATTGACACCACACGGCGGCTCTGCCTGATTCGCTGTTGCGCCACCCCGCCACTGCCACTCCCTAACCTTTGTGGGAGGGAGGGAGGGATGGGGTGTATTTTTTCCCCCCGCGCAAAATTGAAATCGTGGAGCAGCCACGTCTGACATTGTTTTTCCACACCCTTCCTAGCCCCCTTGGAGCCCAGAAAGGAGAGCAGAGGAGGTGTGCTGTGACAGGGCGGTGGGGGGGGAGGAGATGGCAGGAACAACGGGTGGTCTCACCACCCCCTGCCTAAAAAATGACTCGGATCCATCTGGCTTCGGTTGGGGGAAGGGGATGGGGGGGGGGGGGGGTGTGAGGGTGGGGGAGCAGGGGTTGCTGCCCGCTGCTGCTTGCCGGGCCAAACGTGGAGGGAGTGTGGCAGTATGGGCGAGGCTGCTGCTGCTGCTGCTGCTCCAACCCAGTGCACCGGATGTCCTCCCACCCCTCCTCCCCGCCTACCCGCTCCCCGCTCAAACATTGCGAGATTCTGATCAGGTGCTGAGGGACTTGCCTTTGCTTTCACTCTCGGCAAATCAAATCCCCCCCACACCCCACCAGCCCACACCAGCCCACCCCCCCGATGCCCCAGCTGGCTGCCCCCCAACGGGGCCCCCATGTCGCGAGGGCGGAGAGGGGTCGCCCCCCTAAGGAGGATGCAGCTGCTGCCCCTCGGATGCCCAGGGCACACCCGCAGCAGCAGCAGAATCTGCATCAGCAGCACCGGCACCGCATCGGGAACCCGGGGATGGTTGCGGAGCGCGTGGATCAGTGGAACCGTGTGGCGCTGGGCGGGCTGCAGGGGCATGGGGACAACATGCGGAACATCCGGGCCAACCACGCGGGGCAGCGCCTGGAGAAGAGAGGCAGAGCTCCTCAGCCTGAGGCACGGCAGCAGCAACAGCCATCCGCGGATCAGCTTCCCCAGCCTCCCCAGCAGCAGCAGCAGCAGCAGCAGCAGCTTGAGGCAAAGGCGGCCCGTGCACAGCAGCGGCAGAAGCTCCGCCAGCAGTATGCTGACATGAAGAAGGACATCCGGGACCTGGAGCAGAACCGTCGGCTGTGGGAGGAGGGGAAGCATTTCCGTGCCATCCTGGGCCTGCCGCGCGAGGCGCGCTCGAAGGATGTGATTGCGGAGCTGCGGCAGAGGCTGGGCCTGTGGAGCCAGGAGGGCGTGGCGCGGTTCTGCCAGGCCTGCCACGAGCTGGGGTTGCTGCCGGAGCCCCGGGCCCCGTGGGGCTCCGAGGCGCAGCGCGGCGTGGCGGAGCTGCTGGGGGACATGAAGCGCGACATCAAGCAGCGCATCGCAGCTGCGGAGGGCGACGCGCGGCAGCCCAGGAGAGGCCAGAGGGAGCAGCAGCCGCAGCAGCAGCAGGATGCCCCCCACACCAACCCCGAGCCGCCTGCCCCCGCTGCGCCTGTCGAAGCGGAGGACGTTGTGGTCGCCATCCCGGTGGCGGAGGGTGTGGTGGTGGCGGGTGCAGCCGCCCCGCCCGCCCCGGCAGCGGCTGGCGGTGGTGGCGGTGGCGGTGGTGGTGGCGGCAGCCGCCCCCCGCTGCTTGCGGAGCTGTTCCCCTTCCCCAACGCCGACATGCTTGTGTCTGTGAGCTGCGGGAATGGCGGCAACGCGGGGAGGTCGCGCCGGAGGAGCGGCAGCGCGCCCCACGTGTCTGTCGTGTCGGGCGTCTTCGCCGGCCTCCCCGTGACTGGGGTGCCGCAGCCGGATGCGCAGCGCATCGTGACGTGGCCCCACCCCCTGGTGTGGAACGAATGCTACAACGGCAACCTCGAGGCGGTGAAGCGGCTGGTGCGGGACGACATTGCACAGCTCGACGCCCTGGGGTACCTCAAGACAAAGCCCACGGCGGAAATTGCAGAGCCGCAGCGCCTCGGGATCCGGCGGATGCGCCCGGAGGGCTCCAACCGCTACATCCACGCCGTCCTCCCCGCCCCGATGGGCGACGACTCGCGTGCCTCCCCCCTGCACTACGCGGTGCTGGGAGACCAGGTGGAGGTGGTGCGGTGGCTTCTTAAGAAGGGTGCCTCCATCGATGCGGCAGGGCAGCAGGGGTTTTCCGCGCTGCAGCTGGCGTCGCGCCCGGACAAGCCTGCGGTGCTGCGGCTGCTTCAGAAGGAGAAGGCACGGAGGGAGAACCACGGGAAGGGCGTGCTGCACCGCATCGCGGCTCTGTTTGACTGAGGCTCTACCGCGTTGGCTGCCCCCGCCCCGCATCGGGAGGTTCACTCATAGGGTGGGATAGCAGTGAGTTGAACGGGTTTGTGGAGGGGAGTTGGAGGACACATTTAGCTTCATACATGCGTGTGTGCGTTGGTTTATATTTTGTATATTTGAACTCAACGCTGTGGCCGCTTCACTCGGAGGGGTAGTGGTGTCGAACGCCATGTGCTGACCTAGATATTTTTTAAAACCTAAACGATGGTGTGTGTGTGGGGGGGGAGGGGGTGTAAAGGCCTCTTCTTGCAATTTGCTTTGATAACTCTTGAGGGATTTTTTTGCGTAGGGTTTCTTTCCTCCTGCCCAGCCGGAATCTTTGTCGGGGCGGGCATGCGACGGGAGGGGGGTGTGCTGTCACACAGCCTCTTGCGCCTGCTGCTCGCGTCATTTCACTTCCGTCGGGCAAAGTCTGTGCGTGATTCGTCCAATCGTATTCCTTCTGGAGAGGAGGAAATTTGAGAGCGCAACACAGCGCTTTCTGTGTTTCGTTACTCATTACGAGCGACGAAGCGTAGCGAAGTTGCGAAGTAACGAAGGAAATCATACGACTGAAGCTTTTGGATTAGCACCTTCATGCCACTTCACAGGGCCTCAACACAGCCTGCAGCAAGTGTGCGCTCAACAAAAAGTAGTCCGGAACTGTTCTCCCACAGTTGCTGGACAGGGTGTCTATAATAAAGCGAAATGAGTATGATTTTATTCTAGAACATTGGGGGGGCAGTCTTTCTGTGCCCCGTTCGCTTTTCGCACTCGTGTTGCGCAAAGTCACCCACCACAGCAACCAGCCAAACGTGATCTACACATTAACCCAGTGCGAACACCAGTTCAAGGGTTGTGCGTAGAAGCTGGGGCGGCTGAGACCCCTTCTATCAGAGGTTCATCAGAAGTTTAAAAACGCTGCTTCAGGCGCACTGGTGCTCCTGAGACCCCTTCTGACAGAAGTTTAACCGAAAAACGCTGTTTCAGGCGCCCCAGAATCGTCACCGCATCAACAAACAGTACAGGCTAAGAGCGGTTGCTGCTGAACAGTGGTGTGGCTTTCTACCAGGTTGCTTTTTAAATTTGCAGGCTTCTTGGAATATAAACCCTCTCACAGGGGGCCTTCGCTACCAGGTGTGACTGAGTGAGAAAAAGTGAGCCACGGCCCACTCCCCCTCACTGACTGACGAGCTGTGACGAGCTGTGACTGGTAGCGAGGGCCCCCACAATAACAAGATTACACCAACCCATCCGGCCCATTCTTCAGGCTGGTTTCTGCACGCACAACAGGAGTGTGGCGGGGGGGGAGCTGTGGCCTGCGTTTGCAACAAAGCGATTCCCCAGCCCAGAGAAAAAAGCTGTGCTGGCCTGCCTTTGTTGCACTCTCTTCCGCACAGCCGTGCTCCAAACCCCTCCACCCACCCCACACCCACACCCACCCCCGCCCCGCCCCTCCCCCGTTGTTAATCCCCATCTCCCAGCTGTACAGGTTGGGATCGCAGGCAAATAGAATTTTGAAAGAAAACTAGGCGGAACGGGAAACCGGGAACTCTGCTTGTTGATGAGTCTAGCGAAAAGGCCTGCCTGGCAACCCTCTCTGGTTTTGCCGGAAAAGAACTCAATCGCTGTGCTCCAGATGAGTTGGGGTGTGTGTGTGTGTGTTTACTGGCTTCCGTCTTGAAGTGTAGAAGTGCCCCCTCGCCAAAGTGCATCGCCACGGCCTGGCGATCGCCTGACCCGCTGACACACAGCGGTGACTAAGCGGTCCCAGAGGGGGGCCTCGCTCCCAGGTGTAACTGACGTCAGTAAGTGAGAAGAAGTGAGCCACGGCCCACTTCCCCTGACTTACTGACGAGCCGTGACGAGCTGTGTGACTGGTAGCGAGGGACCCCAGGGAGCGGTATTGAAAAATAAAGTAGGCGCCTGGTGTGACGAGGGAAAGAGCACTGCCGCCTGCACTGATCTTAGATATTGGGTTTGCCGGGCTTGCAGCCAGCATCCCACACGGCTGTACCCCGGTGTGTTGTCAGCCCCTGACACGGTTCCAGACCCTCACAGAGAGAGCCGTGCAGCAGTGCGTCCCAACCTCCACCCACCCCATCCCCCCCCTCCACTCCACTCCCTTGCAAGAAGGTGCTGGGAGGTTTTTCTTTGCTTTTTCACTCTCGACAATCAAACCCCCCCCCCCTCCTCTCCCGTTTGTTCTACACTATAATCCGCACACGCGCAGCACACTGCCTCTGCAGGCGGGCTGTTCAAAAAAGAGATGCCGTGTTTCGAGATGCTCTTTTTTCTGCAATCCCCACCCACCCCCCCCTCCACAGGAAATAACCACACCACCATCTGCGGGGCCCCGGGGCTTGTGCGCGCGCGCGTGTGTCCCCTCCCCCCCCCCCCCCCTAGACACTACACTCCCCCCTCTCCCACCCCTCCTCCCAACAACCACTTCTTCTATTTAACCCCCCCACCCCCACCCCCCGGTGCGCGCAGAAGGAAATGGCATCTGTGGCAAGCATGGAGGACCCGCACGACGTGCCTCCCTCTCAGCATCTCACCGGTGACGATGCCCTGCAGCTGTCACGCCACGCGTCCTCCATCCGCTTCGACGACGGGGGTGCGCCTGGCCCCATCGGGTCTGCCCAGACGCCTGTCTCCTCGCTGCCTCCACCCTCGGGACAGTCCCTCAAACACCTCCCGCAGCACAGCGATGACATGGGGCTCGATGACACACACCACACTGGCGACTCCTTCAATGCTGGGATGTCTCTTCTGGATGCCTCACCGATAGCCGTGCAGCGCCCTCAGATGGACCACCCTACAGACCCCGACACGGCAGTCACCCCGAGGTACAGCGGTGGGCCGCCCGGACATCTCGATCATCATATGGGGCATGCTGGGGCGAATATGTCGGCTGATAGCTATGGCGACATACTGGCGGAGATCGACGGGATGAATTTTGCAACGGCTGCGCCGAACATGCAGGAGGGCGACTACCTCCCGACGGAGTCGAGCGATCTCGACATAGCGAAGCTGAGCGTGGGGGAGCGTCTGTATTACATCGGGTGTGGGATGGAGAGGAACAAGCAGGAGCGTCTCCGGAGGGAGAGGGAGAATCGGGTGGTGTCGGAGCTGTCGCAGGTCACGGCAAAGCCGATGATCACCCAGCGGGCGCGTCAGATGTCGAGCAAGGGTGTCGAGTTTGCGGAGAAGAGCGTGCTGTGGTCGAAACGCCTGGAGAACGAGAGGCGGAAGCAGTCCGCAAAGCAATGTATGGAGACCATGGCGGAGACCCTGGAGCATGTGCAGATGAACCCGCGCTCCGCGGCCCTTTTGGAGAAGGGGCGTTTGAAGGCGACCTACAAAGGCCCTGTTAAGGGGTGGAATACCCACTTCGCGAGGTATCAGACGAAGAAGAACATTGTCCCGGAGAGGGAGGTGTTTGCGCCGAACATCAACACATCTAGCGCGACGCTGCACCGCGAAGGGGTTGTGGGGGACAGGCTGCATGACGAGGCCTTCCGGAAGACGGAACGCCTGCGGGACATGATGGACGTGGCGTCGATGCAGGAGTTGGTCGACCCGCAGACCGGAAAGCCTTACTTCCAGCCCTCCACTGTGCGGAGCCACTCCCGGGACATCGACACAGTGGTGAACACGCTGCTGTCGAAGGGGCAGGAGGCAGCCCAGAAGCGGACAAAACGTTCCCAGGAGACCATGGGGAAGGAGTACACCTTCCGCCCCCACCTCAACCCGAGGTCGAAGGAGATCGCGACTGCGCGTGGGAGGAAGCCGCTGTACGACCCCTCGAAGTTCAGCAAGAGGGGCGAGGGGGCAGGCGGGCAGGACGGGGGCAAGGGGGGTCCCAAGCGGGCGTCCTCATCGATGCCGTCGTATGGGATTGGGACGCAGTCCTTCCACAGGCGGAACGAGCGCCTGCTGCTGAACAGGCAGGAGAGGGTGCGGGCCATCAAACACGAGCAGGAGCAGCGCGAGCTGGAGCACTGCACCTTCGCGCCCCGCATCTGCCGCCAGTCGGAAGACATCCTGACGCAGGGGCAGGCGCTGTCGGGTGCAGTCCCCCTCAGGAGCAGGTCTGCAGAGCGGCCCGTGCCACCGAGCCCTGCAGTGGGTGCACGTGCTGGGGTATGTCCCGATGTGGGTGGTATCACAGGCAGTAGGGTGAAGTGTATTGTTGGAGTTGGTGTGTGTAACAGTGGAGGCAGCGCCAGTGCTCGCCCGGTCCGGCCGACACTAAACTAAAAAGATTAACGTGTGTGTGCGTGTATGTGTCCAGTGGGTGTTGACTCGTGCGCCGTGTGTGTGTGTGTGTGTGGAGGGGGTGGGGGGGGGGGGGTCAACACCACCCCGCTACTGCCCGGCACCAACACTTGCCTACCTTACCTTTTGCAGAACACCTCTGGTGTGGATATGATGCCGGCACGCATGATGGCCGAAGACCGCTCGCGCTGGGGTGCCGCAGAGAACAACGCCGAACCACATGTCACGTATGGACCTCATCGCGGGTACGGGGTGTCTGGTTATGCAGTCTGCGCAAACTCGGGTTGGGTGGCTGCTGGGCCTGCCTGTTGTGGCGTTGTGACCCGGTTCATGAGGTCAGCTGGTGCGTAGTGTGGTGGAGGAATAGCAGTTGGGCCCACCGTGATGTGGAAGCCTTTTTTGGCCAGCGATTCTTCCCCTATTCGAATGTGAGAAAATATGCCAAAAAGATTTGCCAGCTTGCTGGGTAGCGAAGATCACCCACACACACATGCACACACCAGTTCCAAGGAAGCTGGTTCACGCTGAAGAGTTCAGCCACTGGAGGGATTATGTGAGTACAAACGAAACTGGGGCCACGTCGGGTGAATCCTCACGAAGTGACGCGTGAGGGGAGGTGCTTCTGTCGAGAAAGGTTACACTAGCCAGACACCGCCTTAAACCTGATTTCAACACACACACACTCTCTCTCTCTCCCTCTCTCTCTGCAACTGTATATACATTGCGTCCTACCACCCACCCTCCTCCACCCCCACACGCAGGTCCTTCGAGAAGGAGATGCTCAGTGTGCTCGAGGAGTGGCGCAAGCTCGAGGAAGTCTAATGGAATGTGTGTGGGGTGCCCGCCCTTTGCTGGCATGTGGTTATTGTGAAAAATAGAAATCTGCGGCACCACCCGTCACACCGGTTGTATTTATTTTGTCCTTTATTTTGTACCTAGACGTTTTCGGGCGGGTGGGGTGGGGGTGATGTATGTCTGAATAACAAGCTGCTGGAGCCACCACCGACAATGTCGTGCATGTGTGTGTTTCATATATACAGTACCCAGTGGGCCGCATCAAGGATAATCTGTGATCACTACAGCATTGCAGGGATCACATAGGTGTGGAGGACACATCGCCAGATCTCGCTTGGGGTACCGAGCTAGCCAGACCAATTGTTCTAGGGAACTTGCTGTCGTGGATCAAGACCGTACCACGCAAAGATTGCTACCAATCGACGCCCGCGGGTATACGTTGATAAGTTGCATTCCGACCTGCGGTGTCGCTGTCGGCAGCGAACAGGGAATGCCTGCAGGTTGGTGCGCCTTTGTGTGCGTGTGTAGAGCGGGCGTGCTTTCCTATGGGCTTGAAGGGTAGGTTGCCTGCCCCTCCTAGGTGCCACCGACACTTTCCAAAGAGATTTGCATGTGGAGGTTGCATCCGAGCTCGCTCGGTGCAACCCCACCCTACACAAGAAGGTTAACGTGTGTATCCCTTCATCACACTTCTCGAGCGGGTGGTCCCTGCACGGACCATTGTGTGACGCAGTTCTCGCTCGTCAAAACTACGAGGTCATGTCATAAGGAAGGTTAGGAGCGGGAAAATCTGCCACTCCCCACACCGCGTTGCTCTCCAGGCAGCGGGGCTTGCCTTTTGAGCAGACCATGTATCCGTCTTGACCCAGGTGCTCCGCTTTCTCGCACCCTCCGTCCTGCACTGGTGTTGCTGACCAGCAGATTGAATATTCCCCGTTTTTGTCAAAAAAAATCAGGCCCAAAATAGGCAGGGTAGGGTCGGGCGGTGGCGGGTGGGGGCGCTGGGTCCTCCTGAGGATGGGAGGTGGTGAGAGTGTCGGGTCTGTATGCTCGCTAGACGGAGTCATGTGGCATGCCGCGCAGCCCCCGACCCCCCTCACCCGTCTGCCCCCACCCCTCGTGATTGTGGGCGGGCTTCGCTGTGGCACACCTCCGTCAACATGTCCTGAATCTGGCTGATTTTCCGTCGATTGGTCTACGCTTCCCAGGCTGGGAATCCCGAAGAAGAGCTGTGTGTTGTGTGGGACACATGCCGGTCGTCGTACGGTCTGTGCACCCCACGAGTGTGTGTTGCCACCACCTTCGGACCTTGCGGCCACCATCGGATGAAAGACAGAGTACCCTCAAGGACTCCGAATCGAACGGCGCCCGTGCAGGCGCAGTGACTTCTGACTTTTTCGATCCCCTAGAGACAGTGGGCATCACATCAAGAGCAAGTGCTCGGTGTGTATCTACACGGTGGGGTACGACAACCAGAGGGTAACCCTTTTAGGGACCCAAATCGGCCGAAAATCCGATACCGCATTTAGGTACCCTGGGTACCTAAATTTGGTACCCTAGGGTACCTAAAAAATGGGTTACCCACAGGGTCCGACATCGGGTGTCGTACCCCACCGTGTACACTAATACCTACCCCCCCCCCCTTGTAATTGTCCGCCTCGGGGCCTCCTCGGGGGGCGGACAATTACAAGGGTTATACTGGGAACTAAGGCCTGCAGTGCGAGTGGTTGGGTTGGCGGGAGTTGGGGGTGTTAAGTGACCCCCGAACACCCCTGCTGATGTCGGTGGGCAACACAGAAGATGGGCGCACGAGCAGGTCATCCCGCTTGTGCCCGGCGCCACCAGGAAGCTGTGCCATACAGTGGAATGTGGCGAGTGGTCCTCTGAGGAAACTGATCGAACCGTGCACAACACGCTGGTTGGTGTTCACAGCATGCACCGGCGCACTGCGGACCCAGCCAACCCGTGGTCTCCTCGCCCGCTCCACACCATACCGTCGGGTGGGGTGCGGAGCGTGGCTGGGGAGGGCTGGGGCAGCAAACAAGGCAGGGATGAGGCCGAGGGCGGGCTCCGCCTGCGTGACAAGGGTCTCTTAATCACCCCTCGCTACTCACCCTATCACCCCTGGGGGTGGTAGGGGTGAGTAGCGAGAGCCAGAGCGCACAAACACTATGGAACGTGCCTCTGTTGTGTTGTGTGCACGCTGCAGCCAGTGGTACAGGCTAATCCCTTGTAATTGTCCGTTTCAGCCAAAAATGCCAAAATAGGGCGGACAATTACAAGGGGGGGGGGGGTAGGTACAAAAATATTCACACCGCGAAAAATATTCACACCACGGACGCGAAACGAAGCCCTCCCGCCTCTTTGGGCACGAAATATGGGGCGTTCTTGCGGGGATATAATTCCAAGCGGCTGTTCCACCCAAATGCACAGCCACACAGCCACACGGCAACACAACACAACACACCTGTGGACTGCTGTGCCGCAGCTCTCCCAGCATGGAGGGTGGCACAGGGCTACGGACGGTGCTGGTCGGGGTGAACCTGGTGCTGGTGCTGCTGACGATGGCCATTGTTGGGAGCATCTCGCTGCAGACGGGCGACACCCTGCTGCAGGACGCACGCGACACGGGTGAAGATCATGTGTCGCGCAGCCTGGCTGCGAGCAACGCCGACCTGCAGGTGCTCGGGGGGCTGTACCTCACACGCGTGCTGGATGGGGTGCGCAAGGAGGTGCGCCAGTTCCTCGACCGCCCTGTGACGGCGATGCGCCAGATCTCCCAGTTCATCCTCCAGCACGACCCTGATACGATTACAGACCCCGACTGGTTTGCCAATGTGCTGCAACCGATACTGTACTCGAAGATGGCGCCGCTGATTGACGGCGGGACCACGCAGCTGTTTGTGGGTGCAGTTCCCTTCAGTCCCTCGCATTAGGGTATGGCAAGTTTTGCGGGACCAGCGTGTACCGTAATATTGCACAGCTGGGCCAGCAAAAAAAATCGCATTGTCTCGACCTGCCCCTGACCAAAAATCATTATTTCGAGGTATCTGAAGGCACGGGCAGGCACGGGCACTCCCGAAATGCTCGCCAGGAGGTCGCAAATCGTATTTTTCACAAAAATCGGCCCGACGGCCCTCAACACAATACGATTTTCGCGAAAAATCGAAAAAAAATTCACCCCGAATTTTCGCCCAAAACACCATTTTTCCGCCCCCAGGCACACCCACACCCAAAAAAATGGGTTTTGGGCGAAATTTTGGGGTGCAAAATTTTCACTTTTTTGGGTGAAAAATGGCCTGGGGGGGCCTCTGGGCCTATTTTGGGGGGTTTCCAAGGGTTTTGGGACCCTCCAGACACCACAACTGCACTGTCTGGAGGGGTTACTGCATGTTAAACGCCATTCTCTGCTCCCAAGGCAGGGCAGCTCCTGATGAGTAGCTGGTACCTGGCACGTCCTTGACGTGTGGTGCTCCTCTCATCAGCAGCTGAGTGGTGAGGGGCATGCCTCCATTGTTAAGAGTGTTGGAGTGCACGCCTCCTGAAGGTGTGGTGTTGGGCAGGACGAAAAGCCGACGGCTAGATACTCCTGTGCGAACATATGGCGTCAGGCTGCGGATAGCGACATACGCGGTGCTGAGACTGACGACGAAACGTCTGGACAGTCCTTGCTTGGTCTGCGGCATGCTGATTGAGACGGCGGCAGGGTGGAAACGGGTCGGAATAGGTCATCCTGTGCCTGGAGTACCTGGGGGCTGCTCAGGAAAGTCGGGGGCTGCTCAGCGGATTTTATTGGTCTCCGGCATGCTGATCGGGTATCCGGCAGGGTGCAAATGGGTCGGAATGGGTCATCCTGTGTCTCGAGTACCTGGGGGCTGCTCAGGAAAGTCGGGGGCTGCGCAGCGGATTCTATTGGTCTCCGGCATGCTGATCGGGTATCCGGCAGGGTGGAAATGGGTCGGAATGGGTCATCCTGTGCCTGGAGTACCTGGGGGCTGCTCAGGAAAGTCGGGGGCTGCTCAGCGGATTCTATTGGTCTCCGGCCTGCTGATCGGGTATCCGGCAGGGTGGAAACGGGTCGGAATGGGTCATCCTGTGCCTGGAGTACCTAGGGGCTGCTCAGGAAAGTCGGGGGCTGCGCAGCGGATTTTATTGGTCTCCGGCATAGGGTATGGCAAGTTTTGCGGGACCAGCGTGTACCGTAATATTGCACAGCCGGGCCAGCAAAAAAAATCGCATTGTCTCGACCTGCCCCTGACCAAAAATCATTATTTCGAGGTATCTGAAGGCACGGGCAGGCACGGGCACTCCCGAAATGCTCGCCAGGAGGTCGCAAATCGTATTTTTCACAAAAATCGGCCTGACGGCCCTCAACACAATACGATTTTCGCGAAAAATCGAAAAAAAATTCACCCCGAATTTTCGCCCAAAACACCATTTTTCCGCCCCCAGGCACACCCACACCCAAAAAAAAATGGGTTTTGGGCGAAATTTTGGGGTGCAAAATTTTCACTTTTTTGGGTGAAAAATGGCCTGGGGGGGCCTCTGGGCCTATTTTGGGGGGTTTTCGAAGGGTTTTGGGACCCTCCAGACACCACAACTGCACTGTCTGGAGGGGTGACTGCATGTTAAACCCCATTCTCTGCTCCCAAGGCAGGGCAGCTGCTGATGTTGGTGGTACCTGGCACGTCTTGACGTGTGGTGCTCCTCTCATCAGCAGCTGAGTGGTGAGGGGCATGCCTCCATTGTTAAGAGTGTTGGAGTGCACGCCTCCTGAAGGTGTGGTGTTGGGCAGGACGAAAAGCCGACGGCTAGATACTCCTGTGCTAGGATGGCGTCAGGCTGCGGATAGCGACATATGCGGTGCTGAAACTGACGACGAAACGTCTGGACAGTCCTTGCTTGGTCTGCGGCATGCTGATTGAGACGGCGGCAGGGTGGAAACGGGTCGGAATGGGTCATCCTGTGCCTGGAGTACCTGGGGGCTGCTCAGGAAAGTCGGGGGCTGCTCAGCGGATTCTATTGGTCTCCGGCATGCTGATCGGGTATCCGGCAGGGTGGAAATGGGTCGGAATGGGTCATCCTGTGCCTGGAGTACCTGGGGGCTGCTCAGGAAAGTCGGGGGCTGCGCAGCGGATTTTATTGGTCTCCGGCATGCTGATCGGGTATCCGGCAGGGTGCAAATGGGTCGGAATAGGTCATCCTGTGCCTGTAGTACCTGGGGGCTGCTCAGGAAAGTCGGGGGCTGCGCAGCGGATTTTATTGGTCTCCGGCATGCTGATCGGGTATCCGGCAGGGTGGAAACGGGTCGGAATGGGTCATCCTGTGCCTGGAGTACCTAGGGGCTGCTCAGGAAAGTCGGGGGCTGCGCAGCGGATTTTATTGGTCTCCGGCATAGGGTATGGCAAGTTTTGCGGGACCAGCGTGTACCGTAATATTGCACAGCCGGGCCAGCAAAAAAAAACGCATTGTCTCGACCTGCCCCTGACCAAAAATCATTATTTCGAGGTATCTGAAGGCACGGGCAGGCACGGGCACTCCCGAAATGCTCGCCAGGAGGTCGCAAATCGTATTTTTCACAAAAATCGGCCTGACGGCCCTCAACACAATACGATTTTCGCGAAAAATCGAAAAAAAATTCACCCCGAATTTTCGCCCAAAACACCATTTTTCCGCCCCCAGGCACACCCACACCCAAAAAAATGGGTTTTGGGCGAAATTTTGGGGTGCAAAATTTTCACTTTTTTGGGTGAAAAATGGCCTGGGGGGGCCTCTGGGCCTATTTTGGGGGGTTTTCGAAGGGTTTTGGGACCCTCCAGACACCACAACTGCACTGTCTGGAGGGGTGACTGCATGTTAAACCCCATTCTCTGCTCCCAAGGCAGGGCAGCTGCTGATGTTGGTGGTACCTGGCACGTCTTGACGTGTGGTGCTCCTCTCATCAGCAGCTGAGTGGTGAGGGGCATGCCTCCATTGTTAAGAGTGTTGGAGTGCACGCCTCCTGAAGGTGTGGTGTTGGGCAGGACGAAAAGCCGACGGCTAGATACTCCTGTGCTAGGATGGCGTCAGGCTGCGGATAGCGACATATGCGGTGCTGAAACTGACGACGAAACGTCTGGACAGTCCTTGCTTGGTCTGCGGCATGCTGATTGAGACGGCGGCAGGGTGGAAACGGGTCGGAATGGGTCATCCTGTGCCTGGAGTACCTGGGGGCTGCTCAGGAAAGTCGGGGGCTGCTCAGCGGATTCTATTGGTCTCCGGCATGCTGATCGGGTATCCGGCAGGGTGCAAATGGGTCGGAATAGGTCATCCTGTGCCTGTAGTACCTGGGGGCTGCTCAGGAAAGTCGGGGGCTGCGCAGCGGATTTTATTGGTCTCCGGCATGCTGATCGGGTATCCGGCAGGGTGGAAATGGGTCGGAATGGGTCATCCTGTGCCTGGAGTACCTGGGGGCTGCTCAGGAAAGTCGGGGGCTGCGCAGCGGATTTTATTGGTCTCCGGCATGCTGATCGGGTATCCGGCAGGGTGGAAACGGGTCGGAATGGGTCATCCTGTGCCTGGAGTACCTAGGGGCTGCTCAGGAAAGTCGGGGGCTGCGCAGCGGATTTTATTGGTCTCCGGCATAGGGTATGGCAAGTTTTGCGGGACCAGCGTGTACCGTAATATTGCACAGCCGGGCCAGCAAAAAAAATCGCATTGTCTCGACCTGCCCCTGACCAAAAATCATTATTTCGAGGTATCTGAAGGCACGGGCAGGCACGGGCACTCCCGAAATGCTCGCCAGGAGGTCGCAAATCGTATTCTTCACAAAAATCGGCCTGACGGCCCTCAACACAATACGATTTTCGCGAAAAATCGAAAAAAAATGGAGGGGGAGGGGGAGGGGGACCTCCCGCAGCCGGCGGGTGGGGTGGCGGCTGACCCCCTGGCCCAATTGCTGGAGTGGCGCGGCCAGACGGACGGGAGGCTGAGCTTGTCGTCCCTGCAGCAGCAGGCGCGGCTGGGCCTGGTCGAGCCGGACGGGTGGTCGTTCCGGGTGGGGGACTGTGCTTTTGATGCGTTGGCCACGCTGGGTGCCCGATCGGTGAAGCAATCCAGCGGGTGGCTGCGCCAAGAGGCAGTCCGCAGGGCGATGCGCGACCCGGACCTCCGGATGCGGGTGGAGGAGGGTCCGAACCAGTGGGCCGAGCAGATGATGCGCGCAGGGAGCGACGACGTGCGCACCTGGGCGGACTTCATCGCCCTGGCGGCGGCTGCGCGCGTGACCAGATGCGTCGTCCTCGTGCTCATCGACAACCACCAGCCGATGCTTCTGTCCCCAGTAGGTGCGGGTGCAGTGGTGGACGCCCACTGTCTGCGGAGGACGGGGGGGCAACATGGGCACTACGTGCCCCTAGTTATGCCGGAGCCCATGCGTCAGCACCTGGCGGGTCTTCCCCCGAAGCCGATGGCAGCGGATGTCACGGGGTGCGATGGTGATAGTCCCATGCAGATGGTGCGTCAGGGGGGCTCGGCGGGCCAGGTGGAGGAGTGCGAGAAGTGCCGCCGCCCGTTCGACCGCTCCGCGAGGCATCACGCGTGTGGCAGATGCTGGCGCAAAGTGTGCGCGTCATGCGCAGTGCGGGGTGAGCGGTGCCCAGGCTACATTGACCGGGTGGCGGTGGATGTCGACGCTCCAGACCCTGCGGAGCAACCCGCGGTCACCCCGGATCTGCGGGAGGTCCTGGAGTCCGCCCGGGCGCGCCCCCGCCGGCGGAAGCCCATCCCGAGCCGCATGCACGACACGCCGATGGGGCCCAGGCAGCCGAGTGCCCCGCACGACTCGTCGGGGGCTGCGCACCATCCAACGCGGGTGAAGGAGGAAGTGGCGGAGGAGCCGGTCGCTCCCGGCCAGGACGTGGAGATGCACCAGGGCGGAGGCTCCCAAACCTCAAACACAGCCCCCTCTGGTGCGCCCTCCGCGACCCACGGCCACAGCGTGCCCCCGGCGGAGAGTGCCTCCCGGGCTGCCCCAGCCCCCATGCAGGGGCAGGCCCAACATGCAGAGTGCCCGCCGTCGGGGTCGGGGGCCACAGAGAACCACCAGGGCGGAGGCTCCCAAACCTCAAACACAGCCCCCTCTGGTGTGCCCTCTGCGGCTCCGGTCACGGCGGCAGGCGCCCAGCCGTCTGGCCCCGCTCAGGCCGCGCGGCGCCGCCAGGGCGGAGGCTCCCACACCTTCAACACAGCCCCCTCTGGCACCTCTGGCGGAACAGCCCCCGGTGGGGCTGGCGGGATCCAGGGGGTTGCTGCGACGATGATGCGCAACGCCGCGCAGGCCCGCCGGGACGGGCAGCGCCGCAGCCGGACGGCCGCGTCCTCGAGACGCCTGGAGGAGCTGCGTCAGGGTGACGCGGCGGGCCCCATGGAGTTCGACGACGACCCGGCGAACGTGTGGGAGCCCGAGGACGACCTCCAGGCCATCGACGCCTACGGGGACGACGAGACGCCCGCGGCGAACATCCCCGCTCTGCAGGAGCTTGCGGCGTCCCGTGTCTGGGCCGAGGGGGTGGTAGCGCGGGCCCGCGGCATGGCCCCCTGCGTCTCGATGGGAGGAGCCATCCCCCGCACCGTCGAGGCGTGGAGGCACTGCTTCCACCCCAGCTATGGCCTTTGCCCCCTCTCGCCCAGGGTGGCAGGTGACGTAGCGGCGGAGTGGCTGCAGGCGCGCATCCTGCAAGGGGGCGCGCAGGCCGAGCCCGGGAACCAGACGAGGGAGCCGGGGGTCAGCCTGCGCGTCTACATGCGCAAGCTGCAGACGGAGGTGGAGCGGGGCGAGTAGGCGGAGCAGCGTCCCCACCCCCACCACCCCCCCCCCCCCCGGGACCTTCCACGGTGGGATCTTGTAAATTTTACATGTATAACTACAAGTATAATACATGTATTATACATGTATAATGGGGGCCTTCGCTCTGGAGTGAGAAAAGTGAGAAAAAGTGAGCCCAAAAATGGAAAAAATGGCAAAAAAAAGAGTGTGGGGAGTTGGGTCCAGTTTAGCAAAGTTGTCATATTTTTCGGGTGTTTTCTGAATGGGGACACCCGAAGAACCCCATGACATGGTCATGACATGTCGCCATCTGCAAAATTGATCTTCACCTGACCGTGAAGACCGGAGGTGGTGAACACAGTGTTACGCAATCACTTTAGTGGCGTCCCCACAGTCCAGCGGGATCCGGTGTGCCAGGTGGGGGGAGGCGTCGTGGCCTTGGGACACCAGGTCAGGTGCGTGTTCCCCGTTGAGGGGAATTCCATAGAAGACGTGCGGGTTCCCTTGGTATTTTGAGCGTCTCATTGTTCCAGGTAGACCGATACCCCTCCGGCTAAATTGGCCAGGTTGGCGAGGCGTTCATGGCGTGTTAGCACTACACCCCTTAATCAGGTTTTTGGTTCCCATGGCGACACCCTCTTCGTCTAGGGTGAGCCTGTAGTGGAGGCAATCTACCTGCGCCGAAATGTCTAGTGCTGTCGAGACCCCACGGGAGGCAGCGAGGAAAACGCTATTACCTGGGATCCCCCGTGTTTAAGCCCCCCCTGGGGGGTCTGGCAAGGGGGGGCTTAACCACAGGGGGCCTCAAGTTGTCAATACCACCGCGATGAGCCCGATGACCTGAGGGCCATCCTCCAGCACCCCGTCGAGGGGCGCTACACCTTCACCCCCTCGCGAGCGGCTCATGAAAGCGATACAGGAGACGGGCGCTGTATGACAAGGCCGTACGGCTGGGGACGAACCCAGTTCCGGAGGGGTTCATCCCCGAGGCGATGAAACACGTGAGCTACGGGACTGGGCGGGCCTGGGCGGAGATGCGGGTCGAGACAGGTCGCAGCCCTGCACCTGGCCGCACAAGCTCTGGGGTTTGCGACGATCCGGCTGCAGGGACCGCGGCGTCGATCCAGCAGCCTGCACGAGGTGTAGCCATGCGGCACCGCCTAGCCCTCCCATCCGGGGCCCCCCTCCAGCGCGCGCAGTCGCTGCATCGGGGGGACGCGGAGGAGGCGGAGCTGGTGAAGCAGCTCGCGGAGGCCTGCGTCAGGGAGAAGCGTGACGATGGCGAGTTCTGCGAAGCAAGAGCGCATCAGGTGGCTGCAGGAGGACCTGTGCCGGATCGTCGAGCCACCCAACGGCAGGCAGCCCCTGCAGGGTTCAGGTGTGGCAGTGTGTGCGGCAGCATTTCCAGACTCGGTGAGACAGGAGGCATTTGGGTCGGGGATGGCTTGCAGACAAATCCGTACGGGAAGTTGGTGTGGTGCTGTACAATGCACATGTCGGGCGGGCGTGTCCTGCACACGTGGGTGGCAGGGCTCTTCGTAACAATCGACCCAACGACCCACCGAATTTGGTCAGGGGCTTGGCATGGCATGAATCATGTCAACCTGTGAACAGACGTTCACTACGGCGGCTGGGGGGCTCGACCCCCCTGTGGCATGTCCTTGCGCGACAATTTATCGTCACATCGGGTAGGGTCCGGGCTACCCAGGATGCAGCCCAATTCACACGGAATCTGCGCCCGCCGTTTTGCAATTTGGGTTAGCGTGCTGGCATCGCAGCCTGGCCCCGAGGGACCATGCCGTGAGTAACCGCGCCCACCAGGAATAAATGTTCACTCCCATGGCCTCCGGCGGCTGGGGGGCTCCGCCCCCCAGACCCCCCTGTCCAGCAGGGACAGGCACCCCGTTTGAAAGGCAGCCTACTGGCTCCTGCGTGTCATTTGAACATGATGCACACTGTGCGAAGTGACGCAAGAGTTCACGCGCCTATTTCAGGGCGGGGGCAAGCCGCTGTCGATACCACGTCATCGTCCGCCAAGCTATACCCCCAACTCGTCAATCCTGGGGGAGGTCCTGCACCCCCAAGGAAGATAAGGTTAAACCCCCACCCCCACCCCCAGCATAGCTCTCAGTATTTCCCGTGCATGCAGCGCATGCATCCACAACTTTTGTGGATGCATCCACACACAGGCTGGAGCTCCGAAGCCCTGCATGCAGGCCTGCCTGCAGTGAATGAATGCCTGTATGCCTGCATGCATGGATGTGTGCATGCATGCATCCATGCAGGCATGCCTGCATGGATGGATGGATGGCTGGATGGATGGATGGATGGATGGATGGATGCATGCATGCACACATCCATGCATGCATGGATGAATGCATGCATGCATGCAGGCATCCATACCCGGTTTGCCTGCAGAGGATGAAATTTCAAGGAAATGTGCCAAGGGCCGGTATGGACACCCCTAAAACCCTTCTGAAACCAAAAAGTCCACGAAAGGGGTTAAAACGGCTTAATTCGTTGATTTGTTGCATTTCCCTGCAATTTTCAGCCAAAAATCGAATTTGGCTGGGCGAGTAGTTGGTCAAAATCGCGAAAATTCCCAAAATACAGCAGCAGTCTCTCGAGTCTTCCTTTCAGATGATTTTTGCATTGATCGCTTCCACCTCAACCCGTCACTCGTCACGCGTTTTTTTTTTCTCGCTGGCGCTAGTGATGTCGGCTGGCAGAAAAAACACACAACAAAAAAACCCCCCCCCCCGCGTGTCGAGTGACCTTACCTGTCTGAAGTACAGAAAATGTGTCGGGTTGGGTGGAGCATACACACACACATACACATATGTTCACACAACACAGGGCAAACCGCACAAACGTGTTCACACATCCGGCATCCTATGCGAAATACCCGCCGCTCCCCGGGAGCTGTTGCGGGAACCATCTGCTCTTCCGACCCACCGAGACTCTTGCCGTATTTTCTCTACCACACGGGGTGTGTTTTACCAAAAAATCGATTTTTCACAGAGGCCCAAAAACGTGTTTCTGGGTGAAAAATGGGCCCAAAAATCGGTTTTCCGACGTTTTTTGGTCGATTTTTGGGGTTTCCAGCGATTTTCCTGTGTCAAATCGAAAATCCATTTTTTGACATTTTCGGGCATCCCTGGATGCCGTGGATGCATGCATGGATGCATCCACACCATCCACGGGCCCACTGAGAGCTATGCCCCCAGCCCCGCGACCCCACCCCCACCCCGCGCTTCGCGCGGGGTGGGGGTGGGATCGCGGGGCCGCGCTTCGCGCGGCCCCCCGCGCAAAAGTGTCAGCAGGGGATGTGCTGTCCTGCGCTGGACGCGGGGGGCGGTGGGGCGCCGGGGGGGTGACGACTGGCCGATGGCCAGGGGGTGCTGCGCGTTCCCGTGCGCTCAAAAAACGATGCGCAAGGGGGCTGGTAAAGGGTGGGCCTCTCCCCCACGGAGAGCCGCCCGTGCGGGGGTGGGCGCGAACCCGACCCGGGAGGCGCGCGTACTGGGGACAACAACTGCCGAGGCGGGCCGAGCGGGGTGTGGCCCAAAGCTGGCGGCACGCGAGAGGGAGGCGATCGACCACTGACTGGGCGACGGGAGGGGAAGAAGTTGGGCGGGCAGCTGCAACGCGAGGCGCAGTCGGAACTGGTGCACACCTTCGAGGTCACCGAAAGGGCTGCCGCGGAGCGGGAGCTGATCACCGACGCGTTTGTTGACTTCTGGCACAGGAACGAGGGCGGCTGCCTGTCACGAAGTTGTCTGCCGGCCGTTCCTGTGGAACCTCAGCGGACACCGGCGACGACTACGCCGGAAAGCTGGTGACAGGGCTGCACGGGCTTACTTTGGTACCCGGGGGCGAACCGGGGGACTGCTACACTCCCTTCTCTGCTCACGGGTGTCTGCTGCATCTCGAGGCGAGAAGCTGCACGGGCGTGAAGGGTAAAGGGGGTGCGAACGAGACGGAGGAGCACAGCGCAGGGGCGCGGTAGAGATGTGTGTGACGAGGGCGCGGGTGTCAAAGCTGTGCTTCCTGAGTGGCGGAACTGGCGGAGGTCGGCGGCGTGAGGCGACGGCGGGCCGGACGACGCTGCCGAAACCCCGGGATACCTCCCTCGAGGTGGTGACGGGCAACGGGACGGAAGCCTCACTTGGTTGCAGCGGGAGGGACGGAGCACTGCGATCGCCGAAAAGCCACGAAGTGACTGCGATGGAGTGGGGGAGGAAGGCGGCCTGGGGGCATGACACAGTGTGTTAGAAGCCTGGGGGGGCATGACACAGTGTGCTGGAAGCCTGGGGGGGCATGACACAGTGTGCTAGAAGCCTGGGGGGGCATGACACACAGTGTTAGAAGCCTGGGGGGGCATGACACACTGTGTTTGAAGCCTGGGGGGGCATGACACAGTGTGTTAGAAGCCTGGGGGGGCATGACACAGTGTGTTAGAAGCCTGGGGGGGCATGACACAGTGTGCTAGAAGCCTGGGGGGGCATGACACAGTGTGTTAGAAGCCTGGGGGGGCATGACACACTGTGTTTGAAGCCTGGGGGGGCATGACACAGTGTGTTAGAAGCCTGGGGGGGCATGACACACTGTGTTAGAAGCCTGGGGGGGCATGACACAGTGTTAGAAGCCTGGGGGGGCATGACACAGTGTGTTAGAAGCCTGGGGGGGCATGACACAGTGTGCTAGAAGCCTGGGGGGGCATGACACAGTGTGTTAGAAGCCTGGGGGGGCATGACACACTGTGTTTGAAGCCTGGGGGGGCATGACACAGTGTGTTAGAAGCCTGGGGGGGCATGACACACTGTGTTAGAAGCCTGGGGGGGCATGACACACTGTGTTAGAAGCCTGGGGGGGCATGACACAGTGTGCTGGAAGCCTGGGGGGGCATGACACACAGTGTTAGAAGCCTGGGGGGGCATGACACAGTGTGTTAGAAGCCTGGGGGGGCATGACACAGTGTGTTAGAAGCCTGGGGGGGCATGACACAGTGTGCTAGAAGCCTGGGGGGGCATGACACAGTGTGTTAGAAGCCTGGGGGGGCATGACACACTGTGTTAGAAGCCTGGGGGGGCATGACACAGTGTGTTAGAAGCCTGGGGGGGCATGACACACTGTGTTAGAAGCCTGGGGGGGCATGACACAGTGTGCTGGAAGCCTGGGGGGGCATGACACAGTGTGCTAGAAGCCTGGGGGGGCATGACACAGTGTGTTAGAAGCCTGGGGGGGCATGACACAGTGTGCTGGAAGCCTGGGGGGGCATGACACAGTGTGCTAGAAGCCTGGGGGGGCATGACACAGTGTGTTAGAAGCCTGGGGGGGCATGACACAGTGTGCTGGAAGCCTGGGGGGGCATGACACACTGTGTTAGAAGCCTGGGGGGGCATGACACAGTGTGCTGGAAGCCTGGGGGGGCATGACACAGTGTGCTAGAAGCCTGGGGGGCCATGACACAGTGTGTTAGAAGCCTGGGGGGGCATGACACACTGTGTTAGAAGCCTGGGGGGGCATGACACAGTGTGTTAGAAGCCTGGGGGGGCATGACACACTGTGTTAGAAGCCTGGGGGGGCATGACACAGTGTGCTGGAAGCCTGGGGGGGCATGACACACTGTGTTAGAAGCCTGGGGGGGCATGACACAGTGTGCTGGAAGCCTGGGGGGGCATGACACAGTGTGCTAGAAGCCTGGGGAGGCATGACACACTGTGTTAGAAGCCTGGGGGGGCATGACACAGTGTGTTAGAAGCCTGGGGGGGCATGACACAGTGTGCTAGAAGCCTGGGGGGGCATGACACAGTGTGTTAGAAGCCTGGGGGGGCATGACACAGTGTGCTAGAAGCCTGGGGGGGCATGACACAGTGTGCTAGAAGCCTGGGGGGGCATGACACACTGTGTTAGAAGCCTGGGGGGGCATGACACAGTGTGTTAGAAGCCTGGGGGGGCATGACACAGTGTGCTAGAAGCCTGGGGGGGCATGACACAGTGTGTTAGAAGCCTGGGGGGGCATGACACACTGTGTTAGAAGCCTGGGGGGGCATGACACAGTGTGTTAGAAGCCTGGGGGGGCATGACACACAGTGTTAGAAGCCTGGGGGGGCATGACACAGTGTGCTGGAAGCCTGGGGGGGCATGACACACTGTGTTAGAAGCCTGGGGGGGCATGACACAGTGTGCTGGAAGCCTGGGGGGGCATGACACAGTGTGCTAGAAGCCTGGGGGGGCATGACACACTGTGTTAGAAGCCTGGGGGGGCATGACACAGTGTGTTAGAAGCCTGGGGGGGCATGACACAGTGTGTTAGAAGCCTGGGGGGGCATGACACAGTGTGCTGGAAGCCTGGGGGGGCATGACACAGTGTGCTAGAAGCCTGGGGGGGCATGACACAGTGTGTTACAAGCCTGGGGGGGCATGACACACTGTGTTAGAAGCCTGGGGGGGCATGACACAGTGTGCTGGAAGCCTGGGGGGGCATGACACACTGTGTTAGAAGCCTGGGGGGGCATGACACACTGTGTTTGAAGCCTGGGGGGGCATGACACAGTGTGTTAGAAGCCTGGGGGGGCATGACACAGTGTGCTGGAAGCCTGGGGGGGCATGACACACAGTGTTAGAAGCCTGGGGGGGCATGACACAGTGTGTTAGAAGCCTGGGGGGGCATGACACAGTGTGCTGGAAGCCTGGGGGGGCATGACACAGTGTGCTAGAAGCCTGGGGGGGCATGACACAGTGTGTTAGAAGCCTGGGGGGGCATGACACACAGTGTTAGAAGCCTGGGGGGGCATGACACACTGTGTTTGAAGCCTGGGGGGGCATGACACAGTGTGTTAGAAGCCTGGGGGGGCATGACACAGTGTGTTAGAAGCCTGGGGGGGCATGACACAGTGTGCTAGAAGCCTGGGGGGGCATGACACAGTGTGTTAGAAGCCTGGGGGGGCATGACACACTGTGTTTGAAGCCTGGGGGGGCATGACACAGTGTGTTAGAAGCCTGGGGGGGCATGACACACTGTGTTAGAAGCCTGGGGGGGCATGACACAGTGTTAGAAGCCTGGGGGGGCATGACACAGTGTGTTAGAAGCCTGGGGGGGCATGACACAGTGTGCTAGAAGCCTGGGGGGGCATGACACAGTGTGTTAGAAGCCTGGGGGGGCATGACACACTGTGTTTGAAGCCTGGGGGGGCATGACACAGTGTGTTAGAAGCCTGGGGGGGCATGACACACTGTGTTAGAAGCCTGGGGGGGCATGACACACTGTGTTAGAAGCCTGGGGGGGCATGACACAGTGTGCTGGAAGCCTGGGGGGGCATGACACACAGTGTTAGAAGCCTGGGGGGGCATGACACAGTGTGTTAGAAGCCTGGGGGGGCATGACACAGTGTGTTAGAAGCCTGGGGGGGCATGACACAGTGTGCTAGAAGCCTGGGGGGGCATGACACAGTGTGTTAGAAGCCTGGGGGGGCATGACACACTGTGTTAGAAGCCTGGGGGGGCATGACACAGTGTGTTAGAAGCCTGGGGGGGCATGACACACTGTGTTAGAAGCCTGGGGGGGCATGACACAGTGTGCTGGAAGCCTGGGGGGGCATGACACAGTGTGCTAGAAGCCTGGGGGGGCATGACACAGTGTGTTAGAAGCCTGGGGGGGCATGACACAGTGTGCTGGAAGCCTGCGGGGGCATGACACAGTGTGCTAGAAGCCTGGGGGGGCATGACACAGTGTGTTAGAAGCCTGGGGGGGCATGACACAGTGTGCTGGAAGCCTGGGGGGGCATGACACACTGTGTTAGAAGCCTGGGGGGGCATGACACAGTGTGCTGGAAGCCTGGGGGGGCATGACACAGTGTGCTAGAAGCCTGGGGGGGCATGACACAGTGTGTTAGAAGCCTGGGGGGGCATGACACACTGTGTTAGAAGCCTGGGGGGGCATGACACAGTGTGTTAGAAGCCTGGGGGGGCATGACACACTGTGTTAGAAGCCTGGGGGGGCATGACACAGTGTGCTGGAAGCCTGGGGGGGCATGACACACTGTGTTAGAAGCCTGGGGGGGCATGACACAGTGTGCTGGAAGCCTGGGGGGGCATGACACAGTGTGCTAGAAGCCTGGGGAGGCATGACACACTGTGTTAGAAGCCTGGGGGGGCATGACACAGTGTGTTAGAAGCCTGGGGGGGCATGACACAGTGTGCTAGAAGCCTGGGGGGGCATGACACAGTGTGTTAGAAGCCTGGGGGGGCATGACACAGTGTGCTAGAAGCCTGGGGGGGCATGACACAGTGTGCTAGAAGCCTGGGGGGGCATGACACACTGTGTTAGAAGCCTGGGGGGGCATGACACAGTGTGTTAGAAGCCTGGGGGGGCATGACACAGTGTGCTAGAAGCCTGGGGGGGCATGACACAGTGTGTTAGAAGCCTGGGGGGGCATGACACACTGTGTTAGAAGCCTGGGGGGGCATGACACAGTGTGTTAGAAGCCTGGGGGGGCATGACACACAGTGTTAGAAGCCTGGGGGGGCATGACACAGTGTGCTGGAAGCCTGGGGGGGCATGACACACTGTGTTAGAAGCCTGGGGGGGCATGACACAGTGTGCTGGAAGCCTGGGGGGGCATGACACAGTGTGCTAGAAGCCTGGGGGGGCATGACACACTGTGTTAGAAGCCTGGGGGGGCATGACACAGTGTGTTAGAAGCCTGGGGGGGCATGACACAGTGTGTTAGAAGCCTGGGGGGGCATGACACAGTGTGCTGGAAGCCTGGGGGGGCATGACACAGTGTGCTAGAAGCCTGGGGGGGCATGACACAGTGTGTTACAAGCCTGGGGGGGCATGACACACTGTGTTAGAAGCCTGGGGGGGCATGACACAGTGTGCTGGAAGCCTGGGGGGGCATGACACACTGTGTTAGAAGCCTGGGGGGGCATGACACACTGTGTTTGAAGCCTGGGGGGGCATGACACAGTGTGTTAGAAGCCTGGGGGGGCATGACACAGTGTGCTGGAAGCCTGGGGGGGCATGACACACAGTGTTAGAAGCCTGGGGGGGCATGACACAGTGTGTTAGAAGCCTGGGGGGGCATGACACAGTGTGCTGGAAGCCTGGGGGGGCATGACACAGTGTGCTAGAAGCCTGGGGGGGCATGACACAGTGTGTTAGAAGCCTGGGGGGGCATGACACACAGTGTTAGAAGCCTGGGGGGGCATGACACACTGTGTTTGAAGCCTGGGGGGGCATGACACAGTGTGTTAGAAGCCTGGGGGGGCATGACACAGTGTGTTAGAAGCCTGGGGGGGCATGACACAGTGTGCTAGAAGCCTGGGGGGGCATGACACAGTGTGTTAGAAGCCTGGGGGGGCATGACACACTGTGTTTGAAGCCTGGGGGGGCATGACACAGTGTGTTAGAAGCCTGGGGGGGCATGACACACTGTGTTAGAAGCCTGGGGGGGCATGACACAGTGTTAGAAGCCTGGGGGGGCATGACACAGTGTGTTAGAAGCCTGGGGGGGCATGACACAGTGTGCTAGAAGCCTGGGGGGGCATGACACAGTGTGTTAGAAGCCTGGGGGGGCATGACACACTGTGTTTGAAGCCTGGGGGGGCATGACACAGTGTGTTAGAAGCCTGGGGGGGCATGACACACTGTGTTAGAAGCCTGGGGGGGCATGACACACTGTGTTAGAAGCCTGGGGGGGCATGACACAGTGTGCTGGAAGCCTGGGGGGGCATGACACACAGTGTTAGAAGCCTGGGGGGGCATGACACAGTGTGTTAGAAGCCTGGGGGGGCATGACACAGTGTGTTAGAAGCCTGGGGGGGCATGACACAGTGTGCTAGAAGCCTGGGGGGGCATGACACAGTGTGTTAGAAGCCTGGGGGGGCATGACACACTGTGTTAGAAGCCTGGGGGGGCATGACACAGTGTGTTAGAAGCCTGGGGGGGCATGACACACTGTGTTAGAAGCCTGGGGGGGCATGACACAGTGTGCTGGAAGCCTGGGGGGGCATGACACAGTGTGCTAGAAGCCTGGGGGGGCATGACACAGTGTGTTAGAAGCCTGGGGGGGCATGACACAGTGTGCTGGAAGCCTGGGGGGGCATGACACAGTGTGCTAGAAGCCTGGGGGGGCATGACACAGTGTGTTAGAAGCCTGGGGGGGCATGACACAGTGTGCTGGAAGCCTGGGGGGGCATGACACACTGTGTTAGAAGCCTGGGGGGGCATGACACAGTGTGCTGGAAGCCTGGGGGGGCATGACACAGTGTGCTAGAAGCCTGGGGGGGCATGACACAGTGTGTTAGAAGCCTGGGGGGGCATGACACACTGTGTTAGAAGCCTGGGGGGGCATGACACAGTGTGTTAGAAGCCTGGGGGGGCATGACACACTGTGTTAGAAGCCTGGGGGGGCATGACACAGTGTGCTGGAAGCCTGGGGGGGCATGACACACTGTGTTAGAAGCCTGGGGGGGCATGACACAGTGTGCTGGAAGCCTGGGGGGGCATGACACAGTGTGCTAGAAGCCTGGGGAGGCATGACACACTGTGTTAGAAGCCTGGGGGGGCATGACACAGTGTGTTAGAAGCCTGGGGGGGCATGACACAGTGTGCTAGAAGCCTGGGGGGGCATGACACAGTGTGTTAGAAGCCTGGGGGGGCATGACACAGTGTGCTAGAAGCCTGGGGGGGCATGACACAGTGTGCTAGAAGCCTGGGGGGGCATGACACACTGTGTTAGAAGCCTGGGGGGGCATGACACAGTGTGTTAGAAGCCTGGGGGGGCATGACACAGTGTGCTAGAAGCCTGGGGGGGCATGACACAGTGTGTTAGAAGCCTGGGGGGGCATGACACACTGTGTTAGAAGCCTGGGGGGGCATGACACAGTGTGTTAGAAGCCTGGGGGGGCATGACACAGTGTGCTAGAAGCCTGGGGGGGCATGACACAGTGTGCTAGAAGCCTGGGGGGGCATGACACACTGTGTTAGAAGCCTGGGGGGGCATGACACAGTGTGTTAGAAGCCTGGGGGGGCATGACACAGTGTGTTAGAAGCCTGGGGGGGCATGACACACTGTGTTAGAAGCCTGGGGGGGCATGACACAGTGTGTTAGAAGCCTGGGGGGGCATGACACACAGTGTTAGAAGCCTGGGGGGGCATGACACAGTGTGCTGGAAGCCTGGGGGGGCATGACACACTGTGTTAGAAGCCTGGGGGGGCATGACACAGTGTGCTGGAAGCCTGGGGGGGCATGACACAGTGTGCTAGAAGCC
Organism: Rhynchopus euleeides; assembly: GCA_963210315.1. Classification (NCBI taxonomy): domain Eukaryota; phylum Euglenozoa; class Diplonemea; order Diplonemida; family Diplonemidae; genus Rhynchopus; species Rhynchopus euleeides. The sequence goes on along the minus strand of OY723310.1, from coordinate 750,271 downwards.
TGGGGGGGCATGACACACTGTGTTAGAAGCCTGGGGGGGCATGACACAGTGTGTTAGAAGCCTGGGGGGGCATGACACAGTGTGTTAGAAGCCTGGGGGGGCATGACACAGTGTGCTGGAAGCCTGGGGGGGCATGACACAGTGTGCTAGAAGCCTGGGGGGGCATGACACAGTGTGTTACAAGCCTGGGGGGGCATGACACACTGTGTTAGAAGCCTGGGGGGGCATGACACAGTGTGCTGGAAGCCTGGGGGGGCATGACACACTGTGTTAGAAGCCTGGGGGGGCATGACACACTGTGTTTGAAGCCTGGGGGGGCATGACACAGTGTGTTAGAAGCCTGGGGGGGCATGACACAGTGTGCTGGAAGCCTGGGGGGGCATGACACACAGTGTTAGAAGCCTGGGGGGGCATGACACAGTGTGTTAGAAGCCTGGGGGGGCATGACACAGTGTGCTGGAAGCCTGGGGGGGCATGACACAGTGTGCTAGAAGCCTGGGGGGGCATGACACAGTGTGTTAGAAGCCTGGGGGGGCATGACACACAGTGTTAGAAGCCTGGGGGGGCATGACACACTGTGTTTGAAGCCTGGGGGGGCATGACACAGTGTGTTAGAAGCCTGGGGGGGCATGACACAGTGTGCTAGAAGCCTGGGGGGGCATGACACAGTGTGCTAGAAGCCTGGGGGGGCATGACACACTGTGTTAGAAGCCTGGGGGGGCATGACACAGTGTGTTAGAAGCCTGGGGGGGCATGACACAGTGTGTTAGAAGCCTGGGGGGGCATGACACACTGTGTTAGAAGCCTGGGGGGGCATGACACAGTGTGTTAGAAGCCTGGGGGGGCATGACACACAGTGTTAGAAGCCTGGGGGGGCATGACACAGTGTGCTGGAAGCCTGGGGGGGCATGACACACTGTGTTAGAAGCCTGGGGGGGCATGACACAGTGTGCTGGAAGCCTGGGGGGGCATGACACAGTGTGCTAGAAGCCTGGGGGGGCATGACACACTGTGTTAGAAGCCTGGGGGGGCATGACACAGTGTGTTAGAAGCCTGGGGGGGCATGACACAGTGTGTTAGAAGCCTGGGGGGGCATGACACAGTGTGCTGGAAGCCTGGGGGGGCATGACACAGTGTGCTAGAAGCCTGGGGGGGCATGACACAGTGTGTTACAAGCCTGGGGGGGCATGACACACTGTGTTAGAAGCCTGGGGGGGCATGACACAGTGTGCTGGAAGCCTGGGGGGGCATGACACACTGTGTTAGAAGCCTGGGGGGGCATGACACACTGTGTTTGAAGCCTGGGGGGGCATGACACAGTGTGTTAGAAGCCTGGGGGGGCATGACACAGTGTGCTGGAAGCCTGGGGGGGCATGACACACAGTGTTAGAAGCCTGGGGGGGCATGACACAGTGTGTTAGAAGCCTGGGGGGGCATGACACAGTGTGCTGGAAGCCTGGGGGGGCATGACACAGTGTGCTGGAAGCCTGGGGGGGCATGACACAGTGTGCTAGAAGCCTGGGGGGGCATGACACACTGTGTTAGAAGCCTGGGGGGGCATGACACAGTGTGTAAGGACCACGTGGGAGTATGTCACTTTGGAGCCAGTTTTGTGTGGCACCCAATTTTTTCACCTCTGCCAGAAATTTTTTTTCGAGATTTTTCGCAAATTGTGCATTGTCCCCAACACCCCTGTGTCACGGGACCTTCGCTCTGTGTCAGTGACACACAGTGACACAGAGCGAAGGCCTGGCGGCGTTTTTGCCGATTTCGCCTAAGGTGAAAAAAACCGCCTGTGTGACACACTGACACAATTTGACACAGTTTGACACAGAGCGAAGGCCCCCAATACTTGCATGTCAACTATTATGCATGTATAATACATGTATATGCCTGAAATATACATGTAAAATACATGTATATCAAGTAAAAATACATGTATAATACTTGCATGTCAACTATTATACATGTATTTTTACTTGATATACATGTATTTTACATGTATATTTCAGGCATTTACATGTATTTTACATGTATATTACTTGTCATGCAAGTAAAATACATGTAAAATACTTGCATGCAAGTATTTTACTTGTCATGCAAGTATTATACATGTATTTTACTTGTCATGCAAGTATTTTACCAGGGTATAAGATAGACTTTTTTTCTGGCACCGTTTTCCGGTTTTTCTGGTTTTGAAAATTTTTCGCGCGCGCCTTCGGCGCGCGCGACCCGCGCAAACCCTCCCAGAGTCTGAGAAGGCCCGGTGCCTGCGCGCGTCCTGTCGTACTGAGGCTGCTTGGTGGGGCAGGCGCAGCAGCTGCTTTGAAAGTTTGGACTCTCGACCAAAAAACCGGTCTGGTGCAATGCTTTTACACAGGGGGGTCTGGGGGGCGGAGCCCCCCAGCCGCCGGAGGCCACGGTAGTGAACATCTGTTCACTACAGTCTGGATTCGCTTGTAAGTAGGAAGGCTTCGCTGTATCGCAGCCCGGCCAGCAGGAGATCACTGGTCCTTGAGGGTTCAACCTTCAGGGTGGAGGAGGACGGGGGAGCGACCACTCGTGACAGGTGTGCGTTGTGGGTGGAGTGGGTGCACGACAGAATGGCCAAAGGGTCCACGAGATCTCTGCACACATTCCGTTATCGAGGAGATGGGCACCTAGCTGTGACGACAGGCAACAAACAAATCTCATCTGTTAGTTGCCCCCAATAGGCTTGGCGACCTTCAAGACTGCTTGAAAGTCGTTCGTGTTCTCGTCTCAGCCCTCCAGACTGCAGTCTTAGACTCCCTCTTAGACATGGTGGCTGGAGTCCACCATGTGTGCACCTTCAAAACAGAAGAGACCTGCATGACGAGGTCACCACCCACCGGGCCATCCGCTAGGTCCATTTTTCTTCTCCGCTTCTCTGCCTTCTTTGGACTATTTGAGCTCTGTGCGGATCACGATGGGGTCACTTTCTATTTTTTTATGGCGTTTTTTCTGACTGTTTTACTGTCCCAAAGTCACAAGAAAAACCGCCAAAAATGAGACCGACCTTTTTTTTTTTCCAGAAAACCGGGAACCGGGAAACCCTGGTTTTGAAAACCGGAAAACCAGACCTATCTTATCCCCTGATTTTACATGTATAATACTTGCATGACAAGTATTATACATGTAAAATACATGTAAATGCCTGAAATATACATGTAAAATACATGTATATCAAGTAAAAATGCATGTATAATAGTTGACATGCAAGTATTATACATGTATTTTTACTTGATATACATGTATTTTACATGTATATTTCAGGCATATACATGTATTATACATGTATAATAGTTGACATGCAAGTATTATACATGTATAATACATGTATATACTTGTAGTTATACATGTAAAATTTACAAGATCCCACCGTGTCCCCCCCCCCCTTTCATAGATGTGTGCAGGTGGCCGTTGTGAATGGTTAGACAGGGGCTGGCCACCCCCTCCCCCGGGCTCTGCACAGCAGGTCTGGGTTAGAAACAACATAACCCCCCCCCCCCCTTCCTCCCCTCCCTTCCTCCCCCCTCCCCTCCCCTCCCCTCCCCTCCCCTCCCCTCCCCTCCCCTCCCCTCCCCTCCCCTCCCCTCCCCTCCCCTCCCCTCCCCTCCCCTCCCCTCCCCTCCCCTCCCCTCCCCTCCCCTATTGATGTCCCCCCCCCCCCCTCCCCCAGCGCTTTGCCGCTCGTGTGAGTACCGCCTACGAACGACTTTAGTCGAGTGGCTTCGCCACGGTAAGGGAGATTTAGAATAGGGAGGAGCGGCGCGCGCGAGGTTTCTGTTGCTGTTTGCTTGCTGTTTTTGCTGTGTTGTTTCTCATCACTGTTGCTGCATAGTGCAGTTTCCGCCACGTGCGTTGCACGGTTGGACGGGGGCGCGACCACCACCACCCTTCATCAGGAAATCGGGTTGTGTGTGCGTTGGTGCTCGGCCCCTCTCGCAGATCTTGACTAGGCAGGCTGTCCCCCCTCCTCTCTCCGGCCCTCTGGGCAAATTATTGCTTTGTTGTGTTTCTCGCGTCGCGCGAAGATACTTGCTCCGCACTATTCACTAAATCTCCCTGACTGGGAGAAAGGGTAGGGCTGGTTGGGTTGGCGGAGTTGGGCGGATGGGCGAAACGGAAAAATCGACGAGGTCGCAGCGTCAGGGCGTTCTGGGCTGGCTGGTGGTGGTTGGGACAAGACCGACGAGATTAGAAGCGGCACTGGTAGACGGGTTTTGAGGCCCCCCGCCCCCAGGTTCCCCCTGCCCACCTGGACGGACCCAAGTGCCTCACACCGGATCTCTCCCCACCCGGTGGTCCACCTGACGGATACGCGAAAAAAAAAAAATTCACCCCGAATTTTCGCCCAAAACACCATTTTTCCGCCCCCAGGCACACCCACACCCAAAAAAATGGGTTTTGGGCGAAATTTTGGGGTGCAAAATTTTCACTTTTTTGGGTGAAAAATGGCCTGGGGGGGCCTCTGGGCCTATTTTGGGGGGTTTTCGAAGGGTTTTGGGACCCTCCAGACACCACAACTGCACTGTCTGGAGGGGTGACTGCATGTTAAACCCCATTCTCTGCTCCCAAGGCAGGGCAGCTGCTGATGTTGGTGGTACCTGGCACGTCTTGACGTGTGGTGCTCCTCTCATCAGCAGCTGAGTGGTGAGGGGCATGCCTCCATTGTTAAGAGTGTTGGAGTGCACGCCTCCTGAAGGTGTGGTGTTGGGCAGGACGAAAAGCCGACGGCTAGATACTCCTGTGCTAGGATGGCGTCAGGCTGCGGATAGCGACATATGCGGTGCTGAAACTGACGACGAAACGTCTGGACAGTCCTTGCTTGGTCTGCGGCATGCTGATTGAGACGGCGGCAGGGTGGAAACGGGTCGGAATGGGTCATCCTGTGCCTGGAGTACCTGGGGGCTGCTCAGGAAAGTCGGGGGCTGCTCAGCGGATTCTATTGGTCTCCGGCATGCTGATCGGGTATCCGGCAGGGTGCAAATGGGTCGGAATAGGTCATCCTGTGCCTGTAGTACCTGGGGGCTGCTCAGGAAAGTCGGGGGCTGCGCAGCGGATTTTATTGGTCTCCGGCATGCTGATCGGGTATCCGGCAGGGTGGAAACGGGTCGGAATGGGTCATCCTGTGCCTGGAGTACCTGGGGGCTGCTCAGGAAAGTCGGGGGCTGCGCAGCGGATTTTATTGGTCTCCGGCATGCTGATCGGGTATCCGGCAGGGTGCAAATGGGTCGGAATGGGTCTTCCTGTGCCTGGAGTACCTGGGGGCTGCTCAGGAATGTCGGGGGCTGCGCAGCGGATTCTATTGGTCTCCGGCATGCTGATCGGGTCTCCGGCAGGGTGGAAATGGGTCGGAATGGGTCATCCTGTGCCTGTAGTACCTGGGGGCTGCTCAGGAAAGTCGGGGGCTGCGCCGCGGATCCTATTGGTCTCCGGCATGCTGATCGGGTATCCGGCAGGGCGGAAACGGGTCGGAATGGGTCCTCCTGTGCCTGGAGTTCCTGGGGGCTGCTCAGGAAAGTCGGGGGCTGCGCAGCGGATTCTATTGGTCGGTAACTGTATCCGTCCGGGTGGAAACGGGTCTGAGTGGGTCGTTCTGTTGTTGGACCGTGGAGTCGGGGCTCAGTAGTCCTAGGCCACGACCCAGCCTCGCACACTGCACACACCCCCCTCCCCATTCAGTAAACTTGCTACCCCGGGCTGTGCGCCCGCATCGCGAGAGAGTGACTTCCACTCAGATACTTTTTCTTATGAGTGTTTTGCGTCATTCTCAGCTGTTTATTTTGCGCTCGCACCCCCAGTCGCTGATGAGGAACCCCTGTTCAGTCAACTTGTGATCGGCGCACTGATAGCTTTTGTCACCACCACCATCCTCCTTCTGTGTCAGGAGTCAGGCCCTGCTGTGTCAGGGTTTGAACCCCTTCTGGCGATGCCCTGGAGATTGCTAGAGGTTGCTGGAGGTTGCTGGAGGTTGCTCGAGATTGCTAGAGGTTGCTAGAGGTTGCTGGAGGTTGCTCGAGGTTGCTGGAGGTTGGTAGAGGTTGGGAGTTTGGCAGAAGTGTCCGACTGCGGGAGAGTGCCTAAATGGGTGTTTGGGAGTTCGGCAGAGGTGTCCGACTGCGGGAGAGTGCTGAAATGGGTCGTTCGGAGTTAGGACGAAGTGTCCGGAAGTTGCTGGAGGTTGCTCGTGGTTGCTGCGGGCTCCTGGAAGTCGCTGGTCGCTGGAGACGGTCAGGAACAGGTGTTTTCTTCCTTTTCCTAGCTGTTGCTGGGCTGGATCGGGGCAGCCTCCTGAAGGTGTGGTGTTAGGCAGGACGAAAAGCCGACGACTAGATTCTGAGTGCGAGCGGCAGAGCAAGCGTCTTGCGACCATTTTCAACGAGGCATGTGGGGGCGCGGGCGGCGAAGCCGCCCGCGCCCCCCCGCGCCCCCCCGCGCCCCCCCGCGCCCCCCCGCGCCCCCCCGCGCCCCCCCGCGCCCCCCCGCGCCCCCCCGCGCCCCCCCGCGCCCCCCCGCGCCCCCCCGCGCCCCCCCGCGCCCCCCCGCGCCCCCCCGCGCCCCCCCGCGCCTCCCCGCGCCCCCCCGCGCCCCCCTGCGCCCCCCCGCACCCCCCGGGCCCGCAGCGGGCCCCGCTCCCATGTTTGGTGTGGTACCTTCATGGAGAACTAACATTGCAAGATGGTGCTGGGAGACTTGCTTTTTCATTCACTCCGTCTCTCAGAACCCCCTGCTCGGCTGATCGCCGACTTCCGGCCGGTTCCCTGGTCAAGCTAAGGGTTGACTGCTGCATCACCCGGGCGCTCCCGTTAGCCCTTCCGTCGTCGTATGATCTAGACGCCTTGCTGTACTGGTCGACACGATGCGTGCGGTCGTCGTGCACTTCCGGGGTCTCCTGGCAGTTCCCGCTTGACCCGGGAGTCGACCGGGCGGGAGCGGGGTCTTTTGCAGATTGGTTTTGGCAGCGGGTGGAGGACAAGGGGGTGGGAACCAACGCCACGTCCTGTGTGCGGGTCGTGAGTGGGACCATAGTGCGGTTGCGGGTGCGAGCCGAAGTCGCGGAGGTGTAGCGCGTCGGGTGTGGGGTTGTGGCGTGTGGTCGGAGCGTTGGTGTGCACGTTTTTTGCGCTGGGTGTCAGTGGGTGATTGGCTGTGCGACGTGCAGACCTGCTGGATTGGGTGCGGATGCAGGGACTACTAGGAGCGACCTCGGAGCGACCTGTTTCGGTGCTGAGCGACCTCGGAGCCACCTTGAGCGGCCTGTTTTGGTGCGGAGCGACATCTGTTAGCCGTGAGCGACCTCGGAGCGATCTTGAGCAACCTGTTTCGGTGCGGAGCCGCACACAGTGAGGACAGACTGAGGACTCCCCTCCGAGCCCCTGCCCCTGCCCCAACAGCCCTCTTGTCTGTGTTTGTAACTGCCGGTGCAGAGACACACCCATCCTACAATCCTACAGGTGCAGGATTTCTACAACATGATGTCATCAGATGCAAGAGACTGTGCACCACTGTTGAGAGAGTGACATCTGCTACCACCCACCTACCACCCCCTTCAGAGGCTTGCCCGTGCAGGGCTCCCTCCACTCTGGGGGAGGCTTGAGGTTCCTGACAGTCAGCAGACCAAGTCCTGCGTGTTCTTCTCGGCGTAGAGTGCACATTGTCAGTATTCTCCGGGTAGGAGACGTGTAGTTGTGCCAGAGATGCACCGGCACCACATTTCTACCGGATGAGGTGTCGTTTTCTCCGGTTCAGAATGCGAAAATACAGCTTGTTTTCCCACTTTCTGGCCAGAAATCCCGATTTGCCCGAGACTTGTGGCCAGGGTGGCTGGGTATTGGCCCAAACGGCCCCAAAATTCACCAATAATATTGTACACGGATTTTGGTTTTTTCTTACAAGGGATTTTCAGCCAAATTTCAAACTTGCCACCCCCTACCTCGCATCCCAACGCAACAAATGCGCGTGGTGGCGATGCCATTTTTGAACGATTTGAACGATTTTTGGCCGTGCTCGTAGCATTCCCCGTTGAGGGGGTCGCTATTTCGTGTTCTCCTGGCCGCACGGAGGCATTGCCTTACGTCGCCTCTTCCTCTTTTCCTTTGGTGGTGTGTTGGTCTGGCACAGAGGGCGGGACCGTGCTGATATGCACAGTGACGACTCTCCCTTTTGTTTTGTGCCCGCCTCCACCGAGATTCGGCTGATGCCTCTCAGACTGGGGGCGGGCGGTCGCCGACCCTTTTCTGTACGAGGTTTTCCACAGGCTGCACACCTGCCCCGCGGCTGTGTGGCAGTCTTCGCGGAGTGCAATGCGAAGGTCTGGCCTGACGTGGTGTGACTATTTAGACTCCAGGTGTCTCCACCCTTCCTGGTCTGGGGAGCCTCGGTACCCAAGCAGTTTTCGGTCATGCCCTGGACCACGGCCGTGCTAGACTCCTGGTGCAGGCACCCGTCATGGTCCGGGGACGGCCCCCCCAGGCAGTTTAACGTCTTACCCAGGACCTTTTTTTTTCCCTCTTGTGTCCCATGCCTTGTTTGCAGTGATCGCATTGTTGGCCATCCTTGCTGTAGTTCGGCATGCCGCCCTTCCCACCTTCCCCCACCCCCTCCCCGGCGGTTTTGCTCTCCGTGTGGTTTGGTGGTACTGGTGAGCCATCTGGGGAAAGAACCTTGACAATCCCGGGCCGGCAGTACGTTCGTCACCCCCACGGGCTCGGCCGGTTTCTAAACCTTTAGGCAATCTACGTCCGCAGGCCAAGAACCCGGTGTGCAGATGCACGTTGGGAGCCCCCTGAAGTCCGCACACGCCCTCTCTGAGTAGTCCCCGACCAAGCGCTGGCCTCTCTGACCGACTACCATGCCGCCGCAGGCCAAGAACCCGGTGTGCCGAAGCACATTGGGAGCCCCCTGAAGTCAACACAGCACCCCGCCAGTGGCTCCAGCTGTCCCTCCCCATGTCAGAGTTGACGGAAAAAGGCGGACCCTCTTTTGTCCCAGTGCTCCGTGCTATGCACTGGGACCCCGTTGCCCAGGCGGACCAGCCTGGGGGAGCCCTCGGGGTGTGGGGTTGAGTTTTACGACTTCCCTAGGTCTTAGGTAGTTTAAGGTCGTGCCCAGGACCTTTTTTTTTTTTCCCTCTTGTGTCCCATGCCTTGTTTGCAGTGATCGCATTGTTGGCCATCCTTGCTGTAGTTCGGCATGCCGCCCTTCCCACCTTCCCCCACCCCCTCCCCGGCGGTTTTGCTCTCCGTGTGGTTTGGTGGTACTGGTGAGCCATCTGGGGAAAGAACCTTGACAATCCCGGGCCGGCAGTACGTTCGTCACCCCCACGGGCTCGGCCGGTTTCTAAACCTTTAGGCAATCTACGTCCGCAGGCCAAGAACCCGGTGTGCAGATGCACGTTGGGAGCCCCCTGAAGTCCGCACACGCCCTCTCTGAGTAGTCCCCGACCAAGCGCTGGCCTCTCTGACCGACTACCATGCCGCCGCAGGCCAAGAACCCGGTGTGCCGAAGCACGTTGGGAGCCCCCTGAAGTCAACACAGCACCCCGCCAGTGGCTCCAGCTGTCCCTCCCCATGTCAGAGTTGACGGAAAAAGGCGGACCCTCTTTTGTCCCAGTGCTCCGTGCTATGCACTGGGACCCCGTTGCCCAGGCGGACCAGCCTGGGGGAGCCCTCGGGGTGTGGGGTTGAGTTTTACGACTTCCCTAGGTCTTAGGTAGTTTAAGGTCGTGCCCAGGACCTTTTTTTTTTCCCTCTTGTGTCCCATGCCTTGTTTGCAGTGATCGCATTGTTGGCCATCCTTGCTGTAGTTCGGCATGCCGCCCTTCCCACCTTCCCCCACCCCCTCCCCGGCGGTTTTGCTCTCCGTGTGGTTTGGTGGTACTGGTGAGCCATCTGGGGAAAGAACCTTGACAATCCCGGGCCGGCAGTACGTTCGTCACCCCCACGGGCTCGGCCGGTTTCTAAACCTTTAGGCAATCTACGTCCGCAGGCCAAGAACCCGGTGTGCAGATGCACGTTGGGAGCCCCCTGAAGTCCGCACACGCCCTCTCTGAGTAGTCCCCGACCAAGCGCTGGCCTCTCTGACCGACTACCATGCCGCCGCAGGCCAAGAACCCGGTGTGCCGAAGCACGTTGGGAGCCCCCTGAAGTCAACACAGCACCCCGCCAGTGGCTCCAGCTGTCCCTCCCCATGTCAGAGTTGACGGAAAAAGGCGGACCCTCTTTTGTCCCAGTGCTCCGTGCTATGCACTGGGACCCCGTTGCCCAGGCGGACCAGCCTGGGGGAGCCCTCGGGGTGTGGGGTTGAGTTTTACGACTTCCCTAGGTCTTAGGTAGTTTAAGGTCGTGCCCAGGACCTTTTTTTTTTACCAGGCTGACAACAGCACAGGACGGCTGGGCCCCAACCAGCGTGTGATGATGATGATCGAGAGACATGACGTGCCCACTGGGCAACGGAGCGGCACTGTCCCATTCCTGTTCAACGGCCAGGCCACGGAACAGGGTCGGTTCATGAACATGGGCATGCCTTGCAACATGTATCCAGACTTCAGCAAGGGTGAGCCGCGTGGGTTGTGCGTCTTTCCGTGGTTTATTCTGGACCATCCGGTGCGCAGCGAGATCCTCGGAAGGTCTCACCTCAGGTCGATAGAACCGGATGTGTCGGCAGACGCAGCAATCGACGAGCCGAACACAGTGCAAGTGTCACCCATGTACCCGCAGTATTCATGGTTGGTCATCTCAACGTACATGAGCCTGGCTCGCCCAGACCAGGTGCGGAAGGGACCACGCCACGCAGGGCAGCTGGGGTACATCTACCTCAACATGCAGGGCATACAGTTGTCAAAGATGTTTGCACAGCAGGAGCTGCCTGCAGACTCGCTGCTCTACGCTGTGGCGCTGAACCACTGGACAGGCGAGACTGGTGACCTGGTGGCTCTCAACAAGTATCACGTGGTGGAGTACTACGAGGCTCCGTGGCTCACACGGATGCGTGAATACGCAAAGATGATCCACGTGACGAACCACACGGTAGACCCCAACTCGACGGTGCTGTCGCCCATCGGACGGCACGGGCGTGCTGTGCTGTGGGAACGTGACGGCGGGTACGAGGGTGCTGTGGCACGCACACGCAAGTCGTTCGAAAGCTGGACGGACACGGCGAACGGGACCACCACCGAGTACTGGTTTGTGATGCAGAAGTCAACACGCGGGAAGCTTGTGTGGTACGTGTCGCTGCTTGTGCCGCGGGGAACAGTGATGGAGTCGGTCGACCTGTCGATGGCAATCATCCGGATCGACAGCGCGCGTGCGAAGGCAGACAGCACCCAGCAGCAGCAGGACGTGTACATCATGATCGGGTGTGTGATGGCGGGTGCGGTGGGCGGGATGCTGGCGATCTCTGCAGTTGTGGCACGCCTTGTGACGGGCCCCATCCACAGGCTGCAGCACGACATGCACTGTGTGGCACAGATGAACCTGGACGCTGTGGACGCAGATGCCGCAGCCGCAAGCATCAGCGAGGTGGCAGGCATGCAGGAGTCCTTCATGGCGATGGTGCGCAACCTCACAGAGTACAGGAACTACATGCCCGACTCGCTGCTGATGAACGAGGACATGGCGTCAGAAGAGGAGACAGGGTCTGTGTGTTCGTCAGAGGGCAAAACCAAAAGTCCCAAACATGATTTGGCAAGCGCGATGTCATCAGTAATTTCACATGAATCGGCGAGACTGAAGGATGTGGCTTTGGTGATGAAGCGGCGTCAGGTGACTGTCGTGTGGTTCAACATCAGGGGTTGGCACAGCATGACGGAAAGCCTTGCTGACGCAGAGGTGATGCGTTTGAATGCGGATGTGATGTCAACGCTGCTCTCGGCTGTCAGGGTGAACGGCGGGGTACAGGACGGCTTCTTCGGGGATCACCTGGCCGGGGCGTTCAACGCATTCTCTGGGTGTACTCAACATAAGACGTCAGCTGCCCTTGCAGCATCACATGCACGCGACAACATTAACTGCTTGGAGCTCAAGGGGAACGCCAGCCTGTCGAGTGCTGTTGCCACCGGTGCAACACGTGTCGGGCATCTGGGGTGTGCGGGGATGAAGCGGGTGACGATCCTCGGGCACGTGATGTCGTTTGCCGCAGCGCTGGAGACGTACAACAACGCCTTTCATATGGGTGGACTGGCTGATGCGCAAGTGGCGACTGCGATTGCGCGTGAGTTCGACACGAAACAGCAGGGATTTGTCAAGTACCGGAAGCTGGGTGACCGTTCCCTTCCGGTGTTTGAGTTATTCTTCAGAGGCACTGCATGTGAGAACGACGAGTGGATGTACGAGCTGGAGGCGCTGGAAGCCAGCAACCCGCACGTTCACTGGAACGCCGTCTGGCGCTTTGTCAGCACGAAGGACTGGAAGGGGGCAGCCGCTGAGCTCGCGGGTGTCGCGAAAGATGTGGCTGACTATGCCAAGCTGGCTGCCGTTGTGTCTGCACAGGAGTACACACCTCATGATTTGTGCCCTGCCGCTCCTCAGAAGAAGTAGACAGCAGAACGCGCTGCACTCCTCCAACCAGAAGGAAAATATGCGTTTTCAATGACAATGATTGTTCTGTAAATCTCCGTGAACACCCCCCCGCCCTCTTCTACTTTCTCTTTACCCCCCCCCCCTCTTCCTTGTGTGAACCAGGCACCCGGTCTCTAGCAAAGGAGACGGTTGGCAGCGCATGTGTTCACCCATCTACCCACACAGGCAGCGAACCAGCGCACAAACAAGCTCTTCAGCATTTTGAACGATCTGGACGTCTACTGCCGTGTTCGCAGCGCCCCCTGGTGAGAGGGCCCGCCATATACGACGGACTCCAGCCAGAATAAAGTCAGTGAAAAAAGGGTAACGATTTCTTAAGCTAAAAAAGGGCAACGATTTCTTAAGCTACAGTTTCTGGACTTCATTGGGGTTTCCCGAGGAAACGCGTTTCCCCCCTCTCCTACTGACCCCCCCTCCCCCCCTCCCCCGCAAATGGCGCCCCCCTCCACGTCGGGATCCGCTGGGCTAGGCAAAGCGGCGCCGGAGCGCTGGGAACTGCGGGAAGGAGATTGGGACACCCCAATAGCGAAGGACGCGAAGTCCTTCCTCGAGCAGGGCGGAGTTTATCTCTGCCACAAAAATGAGACGCAGGCTGCCATGAAGGCAGCGATCAACGAGAACGTGCAAGCAGCGATGCTGCTTATCTGCGCCGACGAGGCCCCAAAGAGCCTCGCAAAAAGCTGCACCGACGTCGTGCTGCAGAGGGGGGGAGAGCTGCGGACGGTGCGACGCTGCATGGTGAACCTGCGAGGGCAGGTGCGCTACGCCCCACGGGGCGTCACGGCCCCCACCATGGGGGAAGGACTCAAGCCGGTCGTGGTGATGGGACGACAGCTGTCGAAGAAGACGGCGTGCGACTGGGTGAGACGGCACGGGGGTGATGTACACGGAATCATCACCCTCAACCCCAGGAGGCCCCACCAGGAGGCCCCCACCACATACAGGGTGACGGTCGACGCCACCGAGCTGGCAGGGCTGCTGAGAGCGAGCGGCGACGGCGGGGTGTTTGCGCGCCCCTTTTTCACAGGGAAGACGAGGAGCAGCACGGAACGAGTGACGCCCCTCGCACCCGACACACAGGTGGACGCCGCGCGCCAACAGGCACAGGCACTGGGCGGCAGGGTCATCCTGCTGAGCAAAGGTGGGCTCGGGATGGCGGTGCCCACAACAACGCCGCTGCAGACGGCAGCACAGGTGCTGGGTGACAGCCTGGCACGCAACCTCGCGGAGGAGAAGTGGCTGGTCGACGGCTTATCGACCGACTACTCTCGGAAGTGCGTGGGGAAAATGCTGGAGGAGCTGGGGTGGACCCCCACCTTCCTCACTAGCGCACGGACGGAAGGGCGACGCGTGGCGATGTACCGCGGAGCCCCACCACCAAGCACCAACCCCATCATCACGCAGAAGGGGATCATCACCGTCCGACGGTACAGGCAGGAGCAGGATGGCCACCTGTTCGACCGTGCAGCCCCCCGCAGCACAAAGCCGACCAAGCCCACCACACAGAAGACGCAGAAGAACACGCCTGCGCCGAAGAACACGACTGCGCCTGCGCCTGCACCCACACCGACGCCGCCGGCGGGAGTGCCTGGGAGCGAGATGCTGCCGATCAAGAAGAAGACGAAGAAGAAGAAGGAGAAGAAGGCAGCCGGACAGACGGACACCCAGATGAGGGACCCCGCACCCACACGCGCACCCACACCCGACCCGCTAGTGGCAGCTCTGCAGGCACAGCTGGAGAGCACACGCGAGGACATGAAAATCCTCCGTGCGCAAAACCTCGCCCTCCAGACGCGGCTGGACAAGATGCACGAACTAGTACGTGCAAGTCTGGTCGCGAAAGGGGCCCCCGCAGAGCCCCAGACTACCGCAGAGCCCCAGACTACACCACAGAAGACGACACCGCGGACGAGGACGGACAGGGACGAGAGGCCACCGACGCCGATCCCCCTCACCATGTCGCCTGACAAGCGGGACAGGGTCCGGGGGACAAAGACCACTGCTACCTCTTCGCCACCACGGGGCACTGGGCGTGAACGCGACGGCGCGCGTAAAGCCGCGCCACGGTCCCCTAAGTCCCCGGATAAACCCTTCCGGGTCTGACCACCAGCGCCCACACGCCTCCACAGTCAGGCCGAAACCACACGACGACTGCTACTCGAGGCAGGCATAGAACCCAACCCAGGCCCCCTCCTGAAATGCCTGAGCTGGAATATCAACGGCCTCACCCCGGCGAGAAAGGCGGAGCTCAACACCCTCCTGGAGAAGAAACGATACGACGTCGTCCTCCTCCAGGAGCTAAAGGCCGCCCAGACGGGGAAGATCAACTTCAACGGGTACGCAGCACACACCCGTGTCCGGAAGGCGTCGCGGGCCAAGGGGACAAGTGAGACCCACGGGGGCGGTATCACTACCCTGGTGCGCAAAGACCTGGGCGCAACAGTGGCAGAATACAAGAATTGGAAAGTCACAGAGCGACAGGACGTGGAGGTGTGCGGCGTACATATCATTCACATCTACCGTCCCAGCGCAGTGGGTTTACAAAAGGCGGACACCAGGCGGGATGACTTCGACACCGAGGAGTTGCCGTGTGGAGATAACGTCGTGATCGCAGGTGACCTGAACGCGCACCACCCAACATGGAGCGC
The DNA here is from genome assembly GCA_963210315.1 of Rhynchopus euleeides. Taxonomy (NCBI): domain Eukaryota; phylum Euglenozoa; class Diplonemea; order Diplonemida; family Diplonemidae; genus Rhynchopus; species Rhynchopus euleeides. Next base: position 735,021 of record OY723310.1, on the reverse strand, counting down.
GGCGAAGACACCGAACACCGTCGGGACCCAACTCAATGACTGGGCACAGGAACACGGCATGCGCATCTACAACACCCCTGAATCATCGACGCGCATAGTAGGCGAAAACGCTACATCACCCGATGTCGTCGTCGCGAGTGACTGGAACCCGGTGCAATGGAGGGTGCTGAACACCGGGAGCTCCGATCACCTGCCGATGGAATTCGACGTTCCCTGCGAGCACCTCACAGAACCGCAACACAGGGACACAACGAATACCAAACCGCTGTGGAACTGGAAGGAGGCGGACTGGGAAGCTTACTGCGCTGAGATGGAGCGGAGTGCTGACGGAGTAAGCGGGTGGAAGGATGCGACCACCGCGTACGCGCGATGGGCCCACACGCTGCTGGAGGTGGCGAAGCGCCACATCCCTAGACACCGCAGGCGGAAGCGGAAGCGTCGATGGTGCGACAAGAAGGTGCAAAAAGCGATCCGCGAGAGGGACACGGAGATCGGGCGCCAACAACGCACACCACCGGCGCAGCTCACGAAAGATGACGGCACAACCCTCACCCGCCTCAGGAGGGAAGTCACCAACCAAATCCGGCGAGCGAAGCGTGAGGTCTGGGAAGCCCGGGCAACTGACGCCTCGCGCACCAACGGGGCCTTCAACCTCCTGCGTGAGCTGGACGGCAGAGCGGACAAAGCCCAGCCGTACCCACTACTCGACGAGGGGGACCCCCTCACCACTGACAGACAGAAGGCCGACTGCCTCGGACGACTGTATGCGGCGACAAGCGGCGGCGGGGGGGTGGCCCACCCGGACGAGCCATTAAGTGCCCCACAACTCCCACCGGAAAGCGCGAAACCCCACCCCTCAGAGGCCCCCTTCACCAGGGCGGAGCTTGACATCATCATCCACTCGCTGGCCGACAAGAAGACGCCAGGCCCAGACGGTGTCCACAATGAGTTCCTCAAACACCTCGGCCCCAGGGCACGGGAGGGCCTGCTGCACATCTGCAACCTGTCGTGGGTGAGCGGCAGACTCCCGAAGGAATGGACACAAGCGACCCTCTTCCCGATCCACAAGCCGGGGAAACCCGCCTCCGACCCCAACTCCTACCGTCCAATCGCACTCACGAGCGGGGCGAGCAAAGTGATGGAACGGATGATCGCCAAGAGGCTCACACAGCTCATGGAGGACCCCACAGAGCCGATGCACAACCTCAACGACGTGCAGGCAGGCTTCCGTCGCCACAGGTCCGCGGTGGACAACGTGGCGATGCTCACACAGCTGGCACGGGATGCACTGGCAGAAGGCCGCAGCGCAATCCTGCTCACCGTGGACATGGAGAAGGCGTACGACACGGTGAGTCGAGATGCCATCCTCCGGCGCCTCAAAGAGATGAACACACCAGCACGATACCTTCGGTGGTTCACAAGTTACCTGGACAACCGAAGGGCGACTACGACAGTATGTGGTACACACGGGGATACCTACCACATGGCCGAGGGGGTGCCCCAGGGTACAGTGCTGTCCCCCCTCCTCTTCAACTGCGCCATGGCAGAGGTGGCGAATACCCTCAGCGCGCACTGCAAAGGGTATACCGCCATATATGCCGACGATCTGGCCATCCTCCTCACGGGGGACGATATCGATGACACAACAGCGAAGACCGAAACGGCACTCGGCCTCCTCGAGGAATGCCTCCCCCGACTTGGTTTCCGCCTGTCCCGCGACAAAACCTCCTTCCTCCCTTTCGTGTCACGGCGAGATGCGGAGGGCATACGGAAAACCGACCTCCCCCTCACCTACTCAGATGGGAGTCTGGTCAAGCGGGGTGACAGAACGAAGTACCTGGGGGTCCTCATCGACGAGACCTGCAGCATGACCGCGCACCTCGAGCAAGTCAAGATCACTTACCGACGCCGCCTAGCACTCCTACACATGCTGGCAGGACGAGACTGGGGCTGCGACGCGCACACACTGCGGCAGGTGTACCTAACATACGTGCTCCCCGCGGTAACCTATGCCATATGCGTATGGGGGATCGCACTCACCAACAAGGCCTTCGGCGAGCTGGAGACGATCCACCGCCGGGCTGCGCGGCTCATCACGGGCTGCGCCTTCACCACGGACACAGCGGAACTGCTGTGGGAGGCACACCTGCCGACCCTCGAAGAGAAGATGTACACCGAAGCGGCTACGGCGTACGAGCGGATTCGACGGGTTGGTGGGTCCCCGGGGTCAACGGCGATCCAAAAAGCGTTGCGCACCGCCGGCAGCACGTGGCTTCGTTTGGCTGAATCGGTGGTCAAACGCACCGCCATCTACACACGCAGCCCGGGCCCTGCCACAATCATATCCCACTACCCGGTGGCACCGTGGGAGTGGCAAGGGATGCTCGGGAACATCCAGATACACCCCGCCATCCCTGGCCTGAGCCGGAGCGACCCCGACCAGACCGACGCGGAGAGGTACGCTATGGCGCAGGTGATGCTGGCGGGACTCCCCCAGGCGGAGCTGCACGCCTACACGGACGGGTCGGTAAAGGAGGGAGTCGGAGGAGCGGGTGTTGTCCTCCTGGACCCTTCTACAACAGACATCGTCGACAAGCGCAGTGTCGGGGCGGGCCAGAGCTGCGTCTCTTACCAGGCGGAACTGGTAGCACTGCGGGAGGCGACTCAGATGATCGCAGCAAGGGGTGTAGCCCGCGTCGTGATTCTCACGGATAGCCAATCCGCCCTGCACGCGCTAGAAGCAGGGCCACACCGTGCCAAAGCGGAAACGCTTGTCGACGTCTGGCGCGGCCTGGCCACACTCACCAGCTCAGGCACGACTGTCACCTTGCAGTACGTGCCGGCCCACGTCGGGGTGGAGGGAAATGAACTGGCAGACTATCAGGCGGGTCTGCGGACGAACAACCACCAGCTGCAGACGGAGCCCATCACACTGCTGGCGGCGAAGGCGGCAGTGCGGAGGGTGACTGCGGAGCGGACGCCCCGGCCCGGCGAGAAAAGTCTGTACGCCTGGACGCCACCTAAATCGGCGGGGCCTACAGCGCGCCGGCCCGCGCTACACACACCGGCGCTGACCCGCCTCGGGGCCAGCACGATGCGACTGCTACGGACGCGCCGCCACTACCTCCTGTTCGACTACATGTCGAAAAACAGGGCACCGAAATGCCCCATGCACGGATGCACAGTGCAGAAAACGACGCTGAAGCACCTACTGCGAACCTGCCCGAAGCTTAAGGACCTACGGGAAAAACACCTGGACAACCTCTCCCCCCATGTCCTACTCCTCACCCGGCCCGTGACCACCCTGCGTTTCCTGATGGACGCAGGCCTGCTCCACGAGACCGAGACGGAGCTACTGACGAAACGGGGGAAGGGGTAGGGACCTCAACCGGGCGGGGCAAGGGGCGGGTTGGTCACAAATCACAGAACACGAATGAAAACAAAGTACGGGCCCTGTCCACGCACCCTGATGGGCGCGACAGACCAGGGGGAAACCAACGAACAGGACCTTTGCCATATCAGGTGAAGACGTCTCAACACAAAAACTTTGGCTTTTAATGGGGAGGTGTCTCCGTGTCGACGCACGGCAACCCACCCGCTCTGCGGGAAAAAAAAACGGCACCACACAGGGCACTATCCCTGACCCGACCCCGGAAAGAAGCACACGAGTGAGCCAACGCTACAACGACGTAGCGCACAACGTGGGGGGACGGGAACGAAGTTAAAAAAAAAAAAGGGGTTAGCCCGAGCGGGTTGGTACCCCCGCTTTTCGGGAGTAACCCCCCCTTTCCGGGGCACCCAACCCCCTCTCGAATATCCTATCTCCCATTGTTACGCAGGAGGCGCCTCACCGTCTGTTCAGGTGCTCCTGGTGCAAGCACCCGTCATGGTCCAGGGCCACCCCTGCTGTTTCATACTCCTGGCACAAGTGCCCGTCACAGTATGGGAAGCCTTCCCAGGCAGTTTAAGGTCGTGCCCGGGACCTGTTTGGCGATCCTGGCACCCCTTGGTGCCAGGTACTTTTCAATTGACTTTTTAGAGGCCACTTCGAAGTGGTCTTCTTTCGTTGATCGCAGGACACACACAGGAAATTTTGCCTGCGGAATTTGGTGTGCGATTGGCAGGCGCGTAAGACTGTGTGTGACGGCAAGCACCTAGCACTTCCCCGATCACTGCATTTCCGCCTGATAATCACCTTGTTGACAAGGTGACCACTTTTAGGAACCCTGCACCCACCACTCTATTTTTTTTTCTCGCAACACGACTTCTGTCCCGTGTTGAAAGGATAGCGGGCAGCGCAGCCACAGCAGATTGTATGGGTTGATGTTTCTTGATCTTTGGATTCAAGATCTTTGGATTCTCCGTTTTTTAGGCGGGTTTGCGGGGCAGTATGGGGTGTATGCCCGTCTGACCTCTTGCCTTCGGGTAGGATGGAAGGGGAAGTGTACCAGCCGCATCCCAGCGCCCTTCATCAGGCCGCTGAGTCGCTTCCCCCTCCTGAGCGCTCTCTCCCCCGTACGGTTCGCCTTGCTGGCCAACTGGAGACCTCTGCAGGATGGCATGGCACCCGTCCCACCTCATCTTGCCTCGATATATGTGTTGCTGTTGTGTTGCTGGTTCCTCACCATACCTTCACATTAGGACCTCCCATGCCGGCCCTACATACCACCCACGCATAGGAAGCAGTTTGTCATCTCATTTTAGAGGGGCAAGGTGGTGTGGTTTGCTGCAACGCAGCTCCCACTGTGTACACTACCCCCAGGTCTGACGAGGTGCTGAGGCAGACTTCCGACTGAGAGTTGTGCTCTTTGAATTGTTTGTATGAACAGTGCCTGTGAGCTGTTCTTCCAAATAATGTTGGGTGAAGGGTTTGGTGGGTAACAGTCATCACTGGGTGTGTCACTAAAAAAAGGAAAAATCTGACTTTCAATGCAGGCAAATGCATGTATTGCAAAGTGAAGGCAGAGTTGAAGGTTCTTTGGCTATCGGCCCGTCAACCTCCACGGCCGGATTGGAGAACTCTCATTTGATTTGATCAACGTATTTCTGCACAGAACCAACCGTCCTTCCCTCCCACCTGGCAAGAATCTGAACCCACGGACAACTGGGAGAACCCTTTGCGATAAGTGCAACACATATTGTCCGAACAGGGGCCTTCGCTCAGAAGTGCAAACCTGTAGTGTATCAGTTCTCGTGCGTCGTCTTTCGTGGACGCTCTGTACGATGCAGGTCCGCTCATCCAACACAGCAAACGCAAACCAGTGGGAAAGAGTGAACCGCCTCACAACACTGGCTGCAAAGTGACACAGTTTGACACACAGTGGCACAGAGCAAAGGCCCCCAACAGGTATAGTGCAACGTGCACACAACACAAGAAAGGTGTATTGAGTTCCCTCCAGGATCAGGGTTCGAACTTGGGTTGTGTCCCGGCCCTCGAAGGCAGACACGTTTCTCTCCCTCGGGAACAATGTCAGCTCTGTGATTTACCTTTCTTCGACTTTATAAACCCCCCCCCCCCCTTTGGCTCAGAATTCCACCCTCACCCGACTAGGGTAATGTTCTCCGACTTTGCCCCTTCCCTTCGAGAGTGTTCCCACTCTTGACGAGTTCCCTTCCCCTTCGTTCATATTTGCACCTCCCAGTTTCTGGTGAAGCGCAGGGAATCCACACACAGTCACACTGGTGCAAATCTTATCGAGCTCTTACCATCCCCCCACTGTTCAAAGAACACGGCAGGGTGCAGGGTCATTCATTTGCGGTGGAGTGCAGAGGGAGGAACGAGAAAATAAAACGGGGGTTAAGTAACGAAGGAAATCGTACGACTGAAGCTTTTGGATTAGCACCTTCATGCCGTTTCACAGGGCCTCAGCACAGCCTTGAGACAGCAAGTGTGCGCTCAACAAAAAGTAGTCCGGAACTATTCTCCCACAGTTGCTGGACAGGGTGTCTATAATAAAGCGAAAGGAGTACGATTTATCGTTTGATCGCGTTTTCGGAGCATGCTGCATATATCGATGATACCAAGTGGGCAGGCAACACACAGACCGTTGCACAGACAGCGCCTTCTCACGGTGGGGGGAGGGGGGGTACTGATGGTTTTTCTAAATCATCAGGCCTCCCCCCGCCCCCCCGCTCCACTGCCGGCCATTGCCGTCAACCGGCTTTTTGGCTGCGACGCCGGATGGTGATGGATTCCCTCAGAACCCCCCTCCCCCCTCCCTGAGTGATATTTTCAACATACCGAGGGGTCTCGCCTACCAGTCACAGCTCGTCACAGCTCGTCAGCCAGTGGGGGGAAGTCAATTGCTTTGCAATGCTCATCCACATCCCATCCATTATCAGCAATCCGGGGGGAAGTGGGGCCGTTGCTCACTTCTTCTCACTCGGCCACATCTGGTAGCGAGGGCCCCCCACCGTATCCGCAAACATTTTGGCACGCGGCTGTTTTTGGCTGGTCCGTGCCAAAGTAGGGTATTTACACGGCGCTTATTCAGGAGCTTTCCACCCCACTTCCCACCTTACACAGGAAGGGCGCAGCAACACACGCTCCCCACCACCCCCCCCCCCCTCCGCCTCTGCGGCACCTCTTGATGTGATCCCTACTTCAACACACACACACACACACACACACACACACTAAACACCCCCCCCCCTTGTGTGAATGTCCAGGGGGCACATCACCCCCCCCCCCCCCACCGCTTCCTTCCCCTTGCCCTTTCCTTTGTTCGTCCCTTTCCATCATCTGCCCCACCCCCCTCCCCCACTAGCTCTTCTCACCCTCAGCGTATTAACCGATGAAGGAGCAAATCGTGCGGGTCAGGGTGTTGGATGCGGCGACGGCGTTGCTCCGCCCTAATGGAGGGGGGGATAGCCGTGGGGATGATGTCTACTGTAAAGTGATGTGTCGGGGGACGATTAGCAAGAGGAGTTCGCCTGGGCTGCGCGGGCCTGGGGGGATTGTGAAGTTTGACGAGTGGCTCTACTTTGAAGTTCCGGAGCAGGTCGGTTCCGAGGCGAAGATCAAAACGCAGCTCTTCCGGGCGAAGCGAAATGAAAAATCGGAGTGCATCGGGCAGACCGACTGGATTGACGTCTTCTCCCAGGGGAGCGGCTACAGCCTCTACCGCTGCGACCTCACCGACAAATCCACGGGGGGCATCGTCGGCACCGCCTCTGTCGAGGTCAAGACAACCCCCGAAACAACACAGCAGAAGGGCCCCCCGATCCCACCCCTCCGGGGGAGCAACCGGCACAGCCAGCAGCCCCCATCTGTCGCCTACCTTCCCACCTCCGACCCGGAGGTGGTGACCGACATGCTGAACTGCACGATCTGTGTCATGTCCCTTCTCTGCTGGGTCAACGTGATGGACAGCCTCGCGCTCTACTCCATAGGCATCCTCCTGATGGGCTACGGGACCGACACGACATACGCCGCAGCTGCATCGGGAGCTGCTGCAGCGCTCTGCGTCAGATCCATCCTCCGAACCTCCCTCTCAGGCCCTGCAGGGAAGGGAGTCCTCTCCCGCATCACAGGGTTGATCGGACCCCTCCTCGGCTATGAGGATATGCGCAGCAGCCTCCGGAGGTCGAGAAAGCACTTCGGGAGGGACAACATGGGGCTTATCTCAAAGCTTGCAGCCCTTCGGGACCTCTCCGCGTCTTTACAGCACCACGCGGATGCGGCGCTGCACACCGTTTTCTCCATAGGATGGGGTATCCTCGGGATATACCACTGCCTCACCCACCGGACAAAAAACCGCCGGAAGGGAATTCTCCTCCTCTGCTCCACCGTGGTCCTCTGGATGCAGGTCGCCCTCGGCACACCCATCCTCCCCCTCCTCCTCGTCTGCTCGATGACGGTCTGCCCCCTCGCGTTTTCCTGGAGCCTCCAGAAGGAGCGGATACCCTACCTCCCCGAGTTTCTCAACCTCACCCCCGAGTGGCTCAACCCCGCAGGGGGCGTGGGGCTGCGGCTGGTCCAGAGGGACCTGGCGTTCCTCGCAGAGGGCGGTGTCAGGCAGGGCATGATCGAGAGGGAGCGGGAGGCAGCTCTGCATGGAGGGGCGGGATCCGCCACAGAGGCCACCCCTCCGGAAGCGCTGCCCGCCTACCCCGAGGCGCAGCCAAGGGGTGCGTCTGGCGGTGCTGGCTCTGCCGAATACGGCTCGGGGAAGGGTGGTGGGCTGCCGGGAAGCCTAACAGATCTGGCACGGTTCATCCCGTTTACACCTGCCCTGGGAGAGTCCGATCAGGACCACACGGATGCGTCGGGTTTTGAAGGAAACCGCCCCGACACAGCGCGGAGCAACGACACAGACATGGGGAACGGGACAGGAGAGGAGGGGAGGCGTGGCGGTGGTGGTGGTGGTGGAGGCGGTGGGAGGTTTGTGCGGCACACCTATTCAAACTCCTCCCCGTTGACGCGGAGAGATGTGGATCACCTGAACCTGTCGGTGTCGTTAGGGCAGTCCGCTTTTGCGGGGAAGGCTCCCCCCGTGCGGAGCGGGAGCGGCAACCAGCAGCAGCAGCAGCACAACGGGCACAGCAGCGGGAGCAACCACAACAACGGCAGCACCGCTGCAAATGCCTCGCCTCCTACGAAGGCGGGCGTGCCTTCGGTGCATTCAGACCCGAGGGCGGTGCATCCCCGTGGAGGGGATGGGCGGGACAGCATGATGGCTGTGCCGAGGTCGAAGAGCCTCTCGCATTCTCATCACGCCGCTGGCGTGGCGGAGGCAAGAGATGCTGCGGCCGGAGGGGGTGTCGCGGCGGGGGGTGGTGCGGTCTGCAGGCCGAAGGAGGATTCGTTGGAGTTCTTCTGCGCCGTGGCTGTGCCGTACCCCGAGGGGAAGGACGTGATGGGGCAGCTGAAGGAGCTGCACGAGAGGAAGATGCGGGGGCAGGAGTCGGGCAAGGTGTTTAAACACGACATCACGCATGCGGCGTGCAACCTGCTGCACATCATCGCGTCGCAGTTTTTAACGCAGAGCCGGAAGAAGCACACCCAGCTCCACAGGCTTTTCCTGATCCCCGACGAGACGCGGAAGAGGCTTGAGCCGCAGGTCGACTTCCGCCTTACCACAACCAACACGGCACACCTCACCAAGGTGTACGTCCCCCTCAACCGGGAGCGGGATCTGTCATTTCCATACAGGCTCAACGCAAAGGGGCAGCCCAGCCGAGGGAGGGTCTTTGAGAAGGACCTGCAGGAGGTGCTGTCGCAGTGCACCAACCTCTACCCGGTGCACCGGGGGTACCGGCAGCGCGAGGTGGGTGGGGAGGACAACTGGAAGGACATTCTGGTGGGGCTGTCGTATATTGCGGCGGAACTGTTCTCGCCCCGCGTGTCGGTGGTGTTCCGGACGGTGGATCCGCAGCCGATGCTGGTGATCATGACGCGGGTGAAGCCGCAGGCGAACCGGAGGGAGGCGCAGAGGTTGACCCTCCCCGAGTCGTTCCACCCGGAGTTCAACAAGGCGTTGATCCACCCCGCCTTGCTGCGGCAGCTGATGATCTGTGCCTGCAACATTGAGACGACCCTTCAGGCCTTGCTGGACCAACTGGCGAATGCGAAGTACGTTTACTACCGGTCGTCCGATGTATGTCAGGAGTGATGTGTCGCAGGATGGTGGTGGGGTAGGTGGGGTGGGGTGGGGGTGAAAGGGGGGGGGGGGGTTTGTCGTTGGGTTCGATGAGTGGGGGGAGGGGGGAGGGGAGGGTGGGAGGGTGGTCGTTTTGGCACTGCTCTTTTTATTTGGGCCGGAGGGACGGATGGGTTTCCAGAGATGTTCGGTTCGCAGAAGCTAAACCCTGTCCCGCACTGTCCCAGCCTCACTTTCCACGCACAACAACACCACCACAGACCGCACCGTTTGAGCTGGAAGACGACTCGGATGCCAAGTGCCACAATGAAGAAGGCGGGTATGTTCTGTGATGCCTCGGATTTTATCGCATCACATGTTGTGACCCGTCACTACTGAGAATAGTACTCTCACGCGGCATACACTCTGTCATACAAAATGTGACACCCCACCCCCCGCAAGGCATTTCTTGGATTTCACCTTTGCCGTTTGATTGCCCTTTCCAAAGGCTTCTCAGACACCAACAAAAATCTCAATACTTTTGCGACAGACAGTGCAGCACACACCGAACACACCCTTCTCTTGTGCAGACTTGATGTGCTCACCCACACACACACCACAGGCGATCGCCCCCGCATCCACGCTCCACTTCGTCGCACGCCAAGACTGCCATCCGGAAGGAGCTGAAGGGTGCGCAGGCTGCAATGCGCTCTGTCTTCCCCGGCATATTTGGTTCGGGGAAATAGGAAGAGGACTGCAGTGGGGTGAGGGGACGTGATCAACTCGCTTATATATATAGTCTCCACCGTGCCACAGCCAGCGTGTCACGGCTCGGCGAGTCAGGTCGGAGCGAAGGGGAGGTCGGTCGCCTCCTCGCGATGGGTGTCTCTCATATGCCCCCCCTGCTCTGCTATATCGTCAGCTGATTGAAAGGGTGGTAAAAGGGCCTCCAGTGGGGGGCCTTCGCTACCAGATGTGACTGAGTGAGAAGAAGTGAGCCACGGCCCCACTTCCCCTCACTGACTGACGAGCCGTGACGAGCTGTGACTGGTGGCGAGGGTCCCCCAGTGCCTGCTTATATAGATGCCCCAGGCCTGCATGCAGGGGACAGAGAGTCTCAGAGAGAGAGTTCAAACGGATGTACCTCTTCGTGACTCTTCAGCAGGATGGGGTCGGTTCGATTCTCACTGGGTGGGGTGGGGGTGGGGGGGGGAGGGGAGGGGAGGCTTATCTTATCGTTTTGTCGCTTGTTGCACCGCGTGCCGTCTGTTTTTTTTTGAGAGACGCGCAGAGGGGGTGGTGGTGGTGGTGGTGCAGCGTGGAGGGAATACAAAAGCCACGGTGTGCCATGTGTATGTCATAAAGCCCGAGGGGGAGGGGCGGGGTGGAAAGAGGGATGTGTGTGGAAAAATGTGTCGCCGCAGTTCTCCGGTAGCTGTGGCACCTTTTCTGCACAGCCCCTCCCCCCCACCACCACCGCCACCTCCTCCTCCTCCTCCTCACACACACTGGGTCCACTCTGTGATTCCCCTCTTATTTTTTTCTCTTCTTCACCTCTTCGCTACTCCACTAACCCCCCCCCCCCCCCCCCGCCCACCCTCACCCGGCGGGGGTATTTTTTTGTTTCCAAGTGGGTTGCTGAGGAATTTTGCCAACAAAAAAAACAATCTAAATCCGGATTCTTCTTGGGAGGGGCTGCGCACCCGCTTCTTGTTGTGCAGCACCGCTCTGGCAGACCACGCATGACTTGTGAAATACCCCCTCACAGGACTGTGCAGATCACACGCAGCTTGGAACCTGCTTGCGCAGCAATGCGTGGGTGATAGGGTGTGACGGTGCGATACCCCCTCTTCTGCCTTCGCTCTAAAGTAGTCTAAAGATAGCGTATCAGTTCTCGTGCGTTAGTCTCTTGTGGACTTCCTGTACGATGCGGGTCCGCTAATCCAACATAGCCAGCGCTCTAAAGTGCAGAAGGGTGAGCTGTCGAACAGCACATGTTGCAACCTGATACACTTTGACACATAGTGGTGGCTTAGTGGTGGCCCTTCCGTGTGTATTCTGTTTTTTTCCACCGGATTTGGCGCACAAACAACAGCCTTATCTTTTTTCCACCTCGTCCCCAACACACACGCCCGACTGGGTTCACTGGCTGGCTCTCACTGCCCGGTGGCGGCGGCGTGGAAGAAGAAGGGTGGGTGGGGTGCGGGCGTTGGGAGCGTTCACTTCCGTTGCGTGTTCCTGAAAAATCTGGCAGAAAAATCGCACACCCTCACCCCCACTCCCTCCCCCCTTCCCCCTCCTCCCCCCCCCCCCCCTAGGGGGGGTCAAATGCCACCCTTTTACGTGGACAAACACGATTTTTCAAAAAACCGGCGCAGAGGCCCCAAAGCCCCCGTAAACCCTCCAAACCCCCCCAGATCGGTCCGGAAACCCATCGAACCCCACTTTTCCACCATTCCGGGCACCTCAGGTGCCCGAATTGGGGTACCTAAATTTTGTGCCACCGTTTGGTACCGGACAGTGCCACTGTGTGGGAGGTTGGAAAAGAAAATGCCCCAACACACCACATCTGAGGGTTGCAATGCATGTTGCTTGCCAACCACGTCATCCGGTGGGTGTCAGGCGCTATGTAGGTGGCATTAGCCAGGTCTTCGATGAGTTCTGGCTTGTATATGTACCTCCCTGCCACCATGCACCGGGAGGCTGCCTGTAGGTACGGAACAAGTCCAGATGGTCGTGTGATTCCTGTGCAGCAGTGCTCCACAACCGGGATGTGTTGACAACGACTGTTGCAACACGAGCTGTACATTCCGGGAACACACGAAGTGCGCTGTCGTGGTACCCATTGTGCCAGAATTGGTAGTTGCTGCGGTCTACTTTGCCTGGCCCAAGAGCACTGGTACTGAACGGTGCAATATGCGTGGCGAGGTGAATGCAACGGAAGGGCGCAAAGTCAATACAGCTCTCGGATGGCGGGTGGTGGTGCCACTAGTGTGTGACGTTCACTCGAGGATACAACGCATCACAATGAATCAGCAACCGTGGACCGAGTACAATACGCTCTCTGTGGCTGGTGTGGGGGACAAAGGCAGTGCCTGTGCCGCAGGCAGGGAGGTACATATACAAGCCAGAACACATCGAAGACCTGGCTCATGCCACCTACATAGCGCCTGACACCCACCGGATGACGTGGTTGGCAAGCAACATGCATTGCAACCCTCAGATGTGGTGTGTTGGGGCATTTTCTTTTCCAACCTCCCACACAGTGGCACTGTCCGGTACCAAACGGTGGCACAAAATTTAGGTACCCCAATTCGGGCACCTGAGGTGCCCGGAATGGTGGAAAAGTGGGGTTCGATGGGTTTCCGGACCGATCTGGGGGGGTTTGGAGGGTTTACGGGGGCTTTGGGGCCTCTGCGCCGGTTTTTTGAAAAATCGTGTTTGTCACCCCCATTTGACCCCCCCTATCCCCCCCCCCCTCCCCCGAAGTGTAAAAGATCTGGGAGCGTGGCATGTGGTGTAAGGCGATGCCGCACAATACTCTCTTGTGCAGCTCTCTCGTGCCTATATCTATATTTTTTTCTGGCAATCTTGGCCACTGCCCCGAGATCTCCTGGAGATAACCTGTACAAAGAAACATTACGTAGGTCTCTGTGTGTGTCGGGAGACAAAGAGCTGGGACTTGGGACATGAGGCATGGCACGACGATGCCGGTGGGCATACCGTTGCTTCGTACAGGCAACACAGTTAATATTGCTTTTGTTGCTTATATATGAGAGAGGGGGGGGTAGATGTCTGGGTGTCGAAACTGCTGCGTTCCGGCGAGTCTCCTAATTTTTACTCCGATTGGAGGAAATCGCTGAACTTTTGTCGAAAAGTTATGCCCCCCCCAGGGATGCAAAAATACACCTGTCGGGAGGAAAAATACATGTATTAATACGTATTTTTGAAAAATACACGTATTTTTGAAAAATACACAGGGGAAAAATACACTTCAGTGCTCTTGCTTTGGGTTTCACGTTCTGTCATTGTGTGATGCAACGGCACAAGCCGGGACACTACCAATGGTGAATAGAGACTGTAATGCCCCGGGAACACAGGTGAGAAAAAGAGATCCCGCACCCAGTGGGTGCGGAGTCTCTCTTTTTCGGGCTCGCTCACACCCGGTACTGCCACCGGCACTGCCTGTCAATGCTTCCCCTCGCTCGCCTTCACCTGCTCTTTGACCTCGCTGTTCTTCTTTACGAACAAGTGCAGAACAGGTGTACCTTCAGCAGGGTGGTGTTCGTCGTGCACTGCAATGATGACACTTCCAAGACGATGATGGCTCCTCCTCGAAGTGCCTCCACGAAAAACACTTCGTGCGAGGCATTTCTGTGTCTCCACCTCTGCGGCGGTGCTGGGATGATGCGGACAGGTTGTGCCGACTGTTTATGTGACCTGTGGGTGCACAGAAAGCAAGGGCAGCAAGTGTATTTTATCCGTATTTTTCCCCAGAAATCCTGAAAAATACGTATTTTTGTATTTTTCCGTATTTTTGAATAAAACACTTTTTGTATTTTTCCATCCCTGCCCCCCCCCCCCCCCCCCCTCACCCCCTCTGCCACGGTGGCCTGGTCAGACCCTGACCAGGTCAAAACCTGGTCAAATCTTGACCAGGTCATACCTGGTCATTGACCAGGTATGACCTGGTCATGACCATGTCATACCTGGTCATGACCAGGTCATTTTCACCCATTTTAACCGGGGGGAACATGTTGAGTGGCCAAGCAGGGGGGACAATTCGCATATTCCGGACTCTCTCCGGCCGTTGTGGAAAGTATGAGTCAAAAGGGTTCAACCATACCCCGAGTCGAGAAAGAAGTCGAAGCTTGAATCATGTTGGGCACAAGGGGAAAATGGTCAAAATTGGCCCAAAATTACCAATAAAATATACTGCAGTGCAGGGGGGTGGCGGGGGAGGGGAGGGTGGGGTCGGCGACGAAACTTGATGATCAGCAGCTTTCTGCCTTCTTCCGCTTCTTCACATTCTTCTCCTTCTTCCTCTTCTTCGGGATCTTCGTTGTCGTCGTCGGCTTCACAGGCCAGTGCTGCCTTGCGTAACACGCCGTCCTTCGCATCCTGGGTGTGGATCGGCGGCTGCTTGTCGCAGAGGCAAATACGGAGACCACGCGGTTTGTTGCAGGCAGCATCGCCAGTCAGTAACCAGCCATCGGAACACTTGCCGAGCGAATCGATCGGGCCGACAGGGGTTACTCGACTGCTACCGAGAGCCCTGAGACGGTGCCGAAACGAATCGAAGTTTTTCATCCATACGGGACCCGCTGCCATGCACTTCCCGCACAACGATATGACATTGTATTGCAAGAGGGTACACGAAGATTCTTGCGGGGTCGTTGCCGAAACTGGCATAGTTTGCCAGCTCGAACACCATCAGGTCCCTCTCCCGGAAACAAGCAGATGTTGTCCTGGCCCGCGATTTCCTCTCCCCATTCTCCCTCTCGAACGCTTCGTCGGAGAGGTGGCAGTTCTGAGGATCCTGAGGGTCCTGAGGCATTCAAGGCAGGGCACTCCCTTCTCCATTCTTTTACACTCTTTGAAAAGTGTCACAATCAGATGTGGTCAACCGTTACGGCACTGCCGATGGGACTCTCGTCCTCTGGCACGCCCGCTGGTCGGGCTTCTTTGTCACCACCGCCTGCCTCATCACCGCGTTCACCAACTGGATGTCGATGGTCACGACACCCTGCCCCTGCGTTGCCTGTGGTGTTGCCCCCACCGCCACAATGAACGGATCCGGAATGTGAAACGTTCGGGCGTGCAGACCATTCGGAACCTCGCTCTTGTAGGGCAGGTCCCTCATGACCGTGACAGTCATGACCGATCCGTCGAGGACAGGTGGGTGCTCGTCGGGCACGTCAGCTCCCGGACCTACCTCTACGATGATCCGGTAGAAGAGGACGTCTGCTATCGAATGCCTCCCGATCTGCGTGATGGGGGGGGGGTTCGGGGTCAGTTGTTTTTCAGCTGCCTTCGAAGAAGTACTGCCCACCGCGCTTTGAGCGGTGGGCAGCCTCTTCATATCGGTTCCCAGCACCTCATCCGAGCACCCCGCTTCCGTCAGCACCTCGTACTCAGACGAGTTCTTGTCGGCGCTCGTGAGGCGCTTCATGCCGCCTCCGACGCGCGTTGCCAGAGACACGCATGGAGTAGACTGCGGGCAGTGTCCTGGCCTTCTTCTTGTCGGCCTCTTCACTCCGTGTCAGCTTCCTGCCCCACTCCTTGTCAAAGTGGGTGGTGCGATGGCTTTTCAAACAGCGCCGCGAGGCTGCTGTGAAACAGCTCGACGCCTTCTGCGTGGCCTGGGATGATGCAGACCTCCTCGACATTTTTTTGGGATACCACCAGGGGGAGGGACCCGGTGTGAGGCACTTGAGTGCGTCCAGGCGGGCAGGGAACCTGGGCAGGGGGCAGGGGGCCTCATTCCTTTTTGGTAATTTTGGGCCAAAGCTGCTGATCATCAAGTTTCGTCGCCGACCCCACCCTCCCCTCCCCCGCCACCCCCCTGCACTGCAGCATATTTTATTGGTAATTTTGGGCCAATTTTGACCATTTTCCCCTTGTGCTCAACATGATTCAAGCTTCGACTTCTTTCTCGACTCGGGGTATGGTTGAACCCTTTTGACTCATACTTTCCACAACGGCCGGAGAGAGTCCGGAATATGCGAATTGTCCCCCCTGCTTGGCCACTCAACATGTTCCCCCCGGTTAAAATGGGTGAAAATGACCTGGTCATGACCAGGTCATACCTGGTCATGACCAGGTCAGATTTGGTCATGACCTGGTCAGATTTGGACCTGGTCAAAACCTGGTCAGTCAGCTGACCAGGCCACCGTGTGTCGATAACGAAGGCCGCCCGACCCCCACCCTCTGTGCCAACGATGTGTGACAGGTCCCAATGTCTGCCTCAATTGTGAAGAGAAACCACTTTTCCGCACTTTAGAGCGACCGCTCCCGCGCCACTCCCCCGATCCCAAGAAGAAATAAATTCACTCCGGAAAGTATCAGCCGGATGTTGTACCGTATTTGATGCTATCGGACCCTGCAAACCGCAAGTCCCCTCCTTGTCGGGTTGCTTTGGCTGGCCTCCAGGGCTCGGTGCGGGGCACTTTTCCTCCACCCACCAGCGGCGGGCGGTGGTGGGTGCGATTGGGTTGACTGAAAGCAGAGTGGTCGACTTCTTCCACCCCCACCCACACACTCCTCAATATTATGTATCATGTTCTGCTGGCCTGGAGCCCGTGAGGCGAAGGTGTGTCGAAACCGTTGCGTACACGGCATCCTTGCTGCCCGGGTTGGTGTGAGGGGGGAGGGAGGAGGGGGGGTATTTTTTTCACTCTGCCGTGACGATTGGGAATGGAAGGGAGCAGAAGCGTAAAACCTGGACCGGAAACCTAGACCGAAAAGAAAACAATATTTAACCGCAGGGCAGAAGCGTGGGGGGGGGGGGGGGCGAGGCGCCGCGCCGCGCCGCCCCCCCCCCCCCCCCCCTCTCCCTTACCTCCTCCCTCCCCCGCACCCCCCCCCCCCCCCCAGGTGCGGTTGCGGGCATATCGTGCAAAAGCCTTCGTAAAATATGCAGGTCTTTCAGGACGAGAGACTTCACTGGTCTCACACCACCCACACCACACAGGGACCGACCCGACACACAACACAACACAACACAACACAACACAACACACCCACACTCTCTCTCAACCCGAGGGGGGGAGCCCGCCACACACACATCCCCTCTCGTGTGCACCCACCCCCCCTCCGCGAGGCCTATCCGAGCAACCTTGTGGGAGGAGGGTTTGGAGGGTGGGGAGGGGATAGAGGTTGTGAGTAACAAACCCCCCCCCCCCCTCAAAAAAAATACAGAGGTAGAAGAAAAAAATGAACTGGTTTCTCATCATCGTTGCGATTGTCGTGGTGATCGTCACGATCCTCATCAACATCCGGCTCCTCTCGGTTTACCTCGACCCCGAGGAGAAGCATCAGGGGGGCGGGTACTTCCCGAAGTTCTGCCTGGTCCTGGGGCTCAGTCTTGCCGCGTTTGCCTCTCTGCTGCTCCCATTCGATGTCGCAAACCGCAAGGATCCTACAATCCGCGAGGACACGGGTGGTGAGATTGACGTCGCGCTTATGTGGCAGATCACACTCTGGGGCATAGCAGGAATGAGCATTGTCGTCCTCCCCTTCGCCCTCTTCTACTACGAGGCGTGGGATCCAAACGGCAGCGGTGACGGCGAGCAGGAGGGAAACGCCGTCTGCGTTGCGGGGCATCAGTTTGCCTCCGCCATATGCTACACCACGATCTACATCATTGCATTCGCCGCCATCCTCTGCTTGGTATACTTTGGGGCAGGAATCGACACCGCGCTTCTCGACTACCAAGGGTATAACTGCACGGCAGAAACGGTGCAGCTCCAGCCGTGTTACCGATTTATGAATGACTCTGCAACGGATGCAAACCCCGCATGCACCGACGTCGACACCCGGGGATTCGCAGAGAAGTGCTCGGAATATTCCGGGGAGATGAAGATCCCGATCTCGATGTTTGTCGCGACGATCGCCGTGCTGACCTGCATCGGGTGGGTCCTGTTTGTGGTGTTCGGGGGTGTGGGGCTTGCGAGTCTGCCCATCGAGATGTGCCATGCCTTCTACGAGAATAAGCTGGTCGCGATGGACAAGACAAAGTTCATTCAGATACGGGAGGAGGTGAAGGTGGAGTCGCGCGACCTGCTGGCGATGGCGGACAGGATCCAAGAGAGACTCGATAGGAACAAGCAGCAGGTGAAGAAGGTGAATGCACTGCAGCTCGCGTGTGACAACGTCGAGAAGAAGCACCGCAGAATCCAGCGCTACAACCAGAAGTCTGAGTTTTCGAAGCTCGCTTCGCCCTTCATCATCTGGGGGCGCCTCCTCCTCGCGATAATCTGCGTCGCCTGGAGCGTGATGTGGATCGTGCACATCCTGGTTCACAACACATTCGACTTCCACCCCGTCCTGAACAACATGTTCCTCGGGTTGGACGACGCATTTGGACTCCTCGGAACTGTTGCCTACGCGTCCTTTTCATTCTACCTCCTGTGGGCCACGGTGAACGGGTGCTTCAAGGTGGGGGCAAACTTCCTGATCTTCACGATCCACCCGATGAAGCCGCACGGCACGCTGATGTCGTCTTTCCTCTTCAACGCGATCCTGGTGCTCCTCGCAACCACAGCCAGCGTGTCCTTCTGCGCGCAATCCTTCAGGCTGTACGTTGCGAACACCGTTGTCGACACGCTGTACGCTTCCTACATCAACAATGTGCAGTACCTTATGTACATCATGGAATATCTCCAGTACGGGCTCCTGGCCTTCTGCCTTATCGGCCTCTGTTGGTACACCTGCAAAGGGGCACGCACCACCGAGCAGTTGCTGAAGGAGAACGAAGATTGATGTGTGAGAGAAGGGGGTGGGGGGGGGAGGAGTGGGGGTGGCTGTGCCCCACACAGCTCCCCCGCAGCGTACTGCCTCAAAAAAAAGGAACCGAAATGATAGGGGGAAAAAGGGGGCCCTCGCTACGAGTCACTGTGAGTCACGAGTCGTCATTTGTCAGCCAAACATGGCTGACTTCTCACTTTTTCTCACTCAGTCACACTTGGTAGCGAGGGCCCCCAAAGAGCCCCAAAAAAATGTAGAGTAGACGATGAGGAAGATGACGAGAGTTTGCCCCCCAAAAAATGAACAGTCTGCCAGCCTGTGCCGGCTTGCCACATGATTTGTTAGAGCTGCCCGTGATCCTGCACGACTCCAGCTATATTTTCACATCTGGTCCGCGTGCGCGAAACCAGCCCCATTGTAATGCCTTCGCTCTGTGTCAAGCTGTGGCAGTTTTGCCTCCGCTTTTGTCAGGCGACTCGCGTTTCTGCGTTTCTGAGCGAGGTCCCTCAATGCTAATGACAACTTGGGTTAGGTTTGCCAAGTCACCCTTCCCTCCCTTCGAGCCACTCTGCGTCGCCGAAGAGATCGCCACTTCAATCCACGTGTGGGCGGTGTGTTTTGCCTGATTCGGTTCGGCAATGCCTTTATTGCCCTGAAAAGTGTGAGGGGATGTAGAGGTCTTTGCAGTGCGCAAGTGCGCGCTCCAGCATAAAACTAAAGCCGCCCGGATCTGGTTATTCCCGTAGTTTGCTGGATAGGGTGTCTGCCCATGCACGCGAAAAGAGGTCCCCTCCGCGGGGATCCTTCACCCTGTGTCGAACTGTGCCAGTTTGTCTTCATTTTTGTGAGGCGGCTCCCGTTTCTGCGCTTCTGAGCGAGGGCACCCACGACCCTTTTTTTACTAGTGACGAGCGACGAAGCGTCGCGAAGTAACGAATGAAATGAGTACGGTTTTCGCGGGCGATGGAACGGGAGGGGGGGGGGTGTCGCAACCACACAGCTTGCGTGTCGCGAGTGAGCGTGTTTCTGGCCTGCAATTATTTTCATGTTTCTGGCACTGCAGGACGGGGGGGGGGGGGTAGGGGGGGTCAAATGCCACCCTTTTACGTGGACAAACACGATTTTTCAAAAAACCGGCGCAGAGGCCCCAAAGCCCCCGTAAACCCTCCAAACCCCCCCAGATCGGTCCGGAAACCCATCGAACCCCACTTTTCCACCATTCCGGGCACCTCAGGTGCCCGAATTGGGGTACCTAAATTTTGTGCCACCGTTTGGTA
This sequence comes from Rhynchopus euleeides, assembly GCA_963210315.1. Lineage (NCBI taxonomy): Eukaryota > Euglenozoa > Diplonemea > Diplonemida > Diplonemidae > Rhynchopus > Rhynchopus euleeides. Next base: position 714,695 of record OY723310.1, on the reverse strand, counting down.
CCGGACAGTGCTACTGTGTGGGAGGTTGGAAAAGAAAATGCCCCAACACACCACATCTGAGGGTTGCAATGCATGTTGCTTGCCAACCACGTCATCCGGTGGGTGTCAGGCGCTATGTAGGTGGCATTAGCCAGGTCTTCGATGAGTTCTGGCTTGTATATGTACCTCCCTGCCACCATGCACCGGGAGGCTGCCTGTAGGTACGGAACAAGTCCAGATGGTCGTGTGATTCCTGTGCAGCAGTGCTCCACAACCGGGATGTGTTGACAACGACTGTTGCAACACGAGCTGTACATTCCGGGAACACACGAAGTGCGCTGTCGTGGTACCCATTGTGCCAGAATTGGTAGTTGCTGCGGTCTACTTTGCCTGGCCCAAGAGCACTGGTACTGAACGGTGCAATATGCGTGGCGAGGTGAATGCAACGGAAGGGCGCAAAGTCAATACAGCTCTCGGATGGCGGGTGGTGGTGCCACTAGTGTGTGACGTTCACTCGAGGATACAACGCATCACAATGCATCAGCAACCGTGGACCGAGTACAATACGCTCTCTGTGGCTGGTGTGGGGGACAAAGGCAGTGCCTGTGCCGCAGGCAGGGAGGTACATATACAAGCCAGAACACATCGAAGACCTGGCTCATGCCACCTACATAGCGCCTGACACCCACCGGATGACGTGGTTGGCAAGCAACATGCATTGCAACCCTCAGATGTGGTGTGTTGGGGCATTTTCTTTTCCAACCTCCCACACAGTGGCACTGTCCGGTACCAAACGGTGGCACAAAATTTAGGTACCCCAATTCGGGCACCTGAGGTGCCCGGAATGGTGGAAAAGTGGGGTTCGATGGGTTTCCGGACCGATCTGGGGGGGTTTGGAGGGTTTACGGGGGCTTTGGGGCCTCTGCGCCGGTTTTTTGAAAAATCGTGTTTGTCACCCCCATTTGACCCCCCCTAGGGGGGGGGGGGGTGGGTGGGTGGGTGGGTGAGCAGTGTGATGGTTATGTTCTGTTTCTGAGAAGAGGGTCCAACCCTCCCCCCTCCCCCCATTTCAACCCATATGTCTTATCTTCCTCTGGGGGGGATACTTCTTCTCGTGGCTGCAGGCAGCCGACGATCTAAAATACAGCTGAACGGAGGGGCCAGCGGCAGCGATCTCTGCCCCGAAAATGCACAGGAGGGGGGGGGGGGGTCCGGAAAATGCACCCTTCCCGTCTGTCCTTCTCGTGTGTGCGTCTGGTAATCACACATGCACTGCGCGCGCGCCATCCCCTGGCATTCTCTGCCCATCTCGTGCTTCTCTGCCGAGTCATCAGATGTTGCCCGAGTGGCCGGGTTTGTCGGAGGAGCTGGTCTGACTGCCCTTCCACTGGTTTGGGCCTCGAATCTGTCATTGCGGCTGATCATCTGGATGAATACTGCATCATTCAGATGTGCACAGATACACACGTGCGCCTCGAGCGCCGACATGGTCCTGAGACAGCAGAGCAATTGCATCGGAGGCAAACAAGTGGGGAAAGGGCTTGCGGGAGGGGTGTGGGGGGAGAGCTGCGTCGAAAGATTTTTGCATTTTCTTGCCGCCGTGCAAACCGGGCAGCTCGTGAAAGAACTGGGGAGGGGGGGGGGGGGGCAGATGTGATTCCGGAACCACCGCCGCCACTACCGCACGCCCCCCCCCCCCCCCCCCAGCCCATACACGGTGGGATCTTGTAAATTTTACATGTAAAAATACCGATTTTTACATGTATTATACATGTATAATACTTGCATGTCAACTATTATACATGTATAATACATGTATATGCCTGAAATATACATGTAAAATACATGTATACTGTATTACTATAAAATACATGTATACTGTACTACTATTCAACTAAGTACGTTTATTTGACCCCCCCCTGTAACGCTATTTTTCTCATATTTAACGCTATTTTCTCATATTTAACGCTATTTTTTTCACATTGCTCTTAGTCGGCGCAAAGTATTGAAAATTTGTAACATAAAAACTAGTACCGTATACGTAAATATTATGGAACGTAAATATTATGGAACGGGCCCATTTTTGGCCGGTCCGTTCCATAATATTTACGTTCCATAGGAGGATTCTTCATATTCCTGGATTTCCCGAATTTCCTGGATTTCCCCCGGCCCCTTAGGCGATTTCAGGGCGGACAGGGCGGACATGCCCGGACCCGGAAATCCGGGTGTCCGGATGTCCGGGTCCAATTTTGACCCCCCCCCCCCCCCCCCCCCCCCCCCCCCCCCGGACATTTCCCGAATTTCCCGCCCGGACATGTCCGCCCGGACATCCGGACATCCAGAAATGTCCGCCCCGGACAGGGCGGACATGTCCGGGCGGACATTTTCTGGTGTCCGGATGTCCGGGCGGACATGTCCGGACCCGGAAATTCGGGAAATCCAATTTTGACCCCCCCCCGGACATGTCCGGCCAGGACCTCAATAGTTTGATTTTTGGTCCAGAAAATAGTTTGAAAATTTTTGAAATCTGGGTGCCCAAATTTTTTGCTCCTAAGACCGGCGATTTGTAGGGGGACCCTTTCGAATTTTTTTTGGAGAAGGGTAAATTGAACGTTTTTGGCCAAATGAAGCCACTGCGACCATTCCCGGGCCTCGGAAATCAGATTTTGGCCCCTCAAATGCGGTGCCGGTCCGGACAAAAAACCGAAAAAAATCGTGAAAAATGGCCCATTTTCCCCAGCCAAAAATGGGCCAAAAATGCCCCCCGGACACCCCCAGAGACATGTCCTAATCCGGGGTGCCAGTAGGGGGGACCTTTCGAATTTTTTTTCGAGGAGAGGTCAATTGAACGTTTTTGGACATCTGAGGCCACTGCGACCATTCCCAGGCCTCGGAAATGAGATTTTTGGCCCTCAAATGGGGTACCGGTCCCCACGAAATTCCGAAAAATTCATGAAAATCGAAAGGTCCCACGCACCAAATTCTGCCCAAAAATCGTCAAAAATGGACATGTCATATGCAGCAATGGGGCACCAATCACTCCCCAAATTTTGCTCAATGATTCCACGGCTAGCCAGATTTTCTGATCAATTAGTTTGTTTGAGCATGTTCCTGGCCCTTGTTTGGAAAGTAGATGGCCCCTGGCTGGAGAGGACGGTTGTGCTCGACCGGACGGAGAGAGAACCTTCTCCATATCCACCTCCACTCCACAATGCCAGAAGTGGCAGGAAGGCCGGGTGTTACAGGCCTCAACCAGGGTTCCAAGGCTCTCCACTTCCTGGCTGCGTCAGGGATCACCGGGTACAGCGAGCAGGATTACCTGTCCTGACACCCCAGCATGTACCACCGGAAGAACCCGAAACAGCAGCCCCCCCTCATGGGGGTTGCAAGAGGCACGGAAATCGTTCAAATCGGACCAAGTCCGAAAATTCGGCACTTTCTTGGGTACAAATTGCGGTCCGAAATTTTCCGATTTTTTGAAAAAAGGCGAATTCTGTAAGGGGGACCTTTTCGAATTTTTTTTTCGGGCACTTTTTCCACAAGGAAATGTCCGCCCTGTCCGCTACTGTCCGCTACTGTCCACTACCGATTTCAAGGATCCTCCTATGCCTGAAATATACATGTAAAATACATGTATATCAAGTAAAAATACATGTATAATACTTGCATGTCAACTATTATACATGTATTTTTACTTGATATACATGTATTTTACATGTATATTTCATGCATTTACATGTATTTTACATGTATAATACTTGTCATGCAAGTATTATACATGTAAAATACTTGCACGACAAGTAAAATACATGTATAATACTTGCATGACAAGTAAAATACTTGCATGCAAGTAAAATACATGTATTTTACTTGTCATGCAAGTATTTTACATGTATAATACTTGCATGACAAGTATTATACATGTAAAATACATGTAAATGCATGAAATATACATGTAAAATACATGTATATCAAGTAAAAATACATGTATAATAGTTGACATGCAAGTATTATACATGTATTTTTACTTGATATACCGTAAACGGAAATATTGTGGACCGTAATAAAGGTGAACCGTACTATAGGTGGACCGTAAAAAAGATGGAACAAGTGGGATTTTTCCGGAACTTGGAACATTTTTACGGTCCACCTATTTTACGGTTGGGATCGTGGACTTGGCGGTTTTTTTTACGAGTTCCTTCGCGACGAAGTCGCGAAGGAACCAAGGAAATCGTACGACTGAAGCTGCAGGATTAACACCACAGGGCCTCAGCACAGAGTGTGCGCTCACCATCGTCCGGGAACTGTTCTCCCACAGTTACTGCAGGGTGTACTACACTAAAGGAGTACGATTTCCCTGAATTTTTCGGGCACTGATTCACGAATTTACATCTGGAGGGAGCCCGGTGGTCTCAGCTTCTGTCTGCGCGCCCTGCCGTACTGTGGCTGCTTTTGTGGGCTCGTGCAGCAGGTTCTACTTTTACTTCTACCGGAACGCTCCTTGCATGGTACTACACTTCTCGAGGTGTGGTGGTGGGTGAGTCTCGAGGTGAGTGGTGGTGATCGTGCCTTTTCCACACGCAGGGAGGACTTACTTCTCTTGCTGGTGTTGGTTGCGGTGGTGGAGGGAGGGTCCAAAGCTGGGAGGTCGGGAGGCCTACGTGTGGGTGTCTGCGGCGTGGAGGCCGCAGTCCGCGCCCCGCAACCCACCAGCCCGCGGGCGAAAAACGCATTGTCTTTTCCATATTCAGTCCCAATAAATGGTGGACCGTAAAAAAGATGGAACGTTTGGCCTTTTTTTGGGAACTTGGAACATTTTTACGGTCCACCCTTTTTCCGTTTACGGTACATGTATTTTACATGTATATTTCAGGCATATACATGTATTATACATGTATAATAGTTGACATGCAAGTATTATACATGTATAATACATGTAAAAATCGGTATTTTTACATGTAAAATTTACAAGATCCCACCGTGTAGCCCGCTCCCCTGCATGTTGGTGACTCGGAGTGGGGTTTCCAGACGCCGAATCACGACCCCCACTCACCTGCTCCTGGCTCGTCTCCACAGCACCCACACCCAACTGGAACAGAGATACCTGCACACACACGCATCCCACTCACACACGCACACACTGTCATCCATCTGCACCGTCTGGCCATGGAAAGTTAGGAATTTCCCTGGTTGATACTTTTAACAAAAAAAATGAGCTGCCATGCAAGTGGAATACCGCCCTGAAAGCGTTACAACAGGCTGCATGGACGACACAAACCTGTACTCTATGCTGACACTGGTTATGCACACTTCCCCACATGTATGTCTTGGCGTCTGATGATGGGAAGAATTCGTCCGTGATGATGCAGTCCATCTTTGCTTCCGACTAAAATGTACGTATCCCATCGCCGATTGACCCCCTCTTCTGATGACCGTCTTCCTGCCGCGCCCCGTGTTGCTGTGCCGGGGCCCTCCCAGATGACCATTAGCTTCAGTCGGATGTACTCAGGCCCTCAAGCGACACCACATCCGTGTCGATGTCCTGCTCCACATTGATGCGAACCCCTCTGAAGATAGCTGCAGGAAGAATCGACCCGTCGCCACAGGTAACCCAACCTGTCTTCCTGAGGATGTCCGAGGTAGTGCCCGCTGTGTGTGAGGGTTTCCCAATACGAGAAACGACTTGTCAAGTGAACCGATTGTCAGGTGTGCATCCTTATGCACAATGCTGCCATGCCATTTTTGTCCCGCCACTGTTGAATCGGATCCAATTAACATATATTCATACCATCACAGCCTACTATTGCACACACAGTGCAACAACACAACACAGACCGATTATACCACTGGATCTCAGACACAACCTGCATAACGAGTGAAGGGAGATCATCCTTCCTTCTGCTTCTGTTTCAATACCCCCTTCCCAGGCTCACACCACTGACTTACATGTCTGCGTAGCACGCATTGCAAATGTGGTGCGGCCCGACTGGGATGCAGTGTCGATTCGGCACCGCCCTTCTCCTGCTGATCCAATGCACTCTCGGTACCGGCTTCTCCCCCCTCGAGATTGCAGCGCGGCTCTATGGCGAAGGCGAGCGCGTCGAGGTGTACACTGATGCCCTCATCAGCGAGACGGCTGTGTTCTCCTACCCCGCCTACAGCCTCCGAGGCTGTGCGCCTCCCGCAGACCTTCGCCAGGAGGCAGCCGAGATGACCAGCATCGGGGAGTTTGTCTTTGGAGATCGCATGGAGCCAACCATGATGTCCCTGCGTGCACTCCATGATGTGACGTGCAGTTCGCTGTGTGCGCCGTTCACCCTGACAGAGGGGGAGCGCCGGTTGTATGTGAGAAGGATCGAAGCGAGATACCGTGCGCAGCTCATTATCGACGACATGCCTGCAGTGCAGGCGGCTTCGCTGACCAATCCCCGCGGCGCCTTTCTGGGTTATGCTGTCGGGCAGGGCTCGCAGGAGACGAAGACTAAGAATTCACACCTGAACAACCATGTCCATCTCACGGTGTACTACAATCGGCTCCCGAAACATGCCGGCGAAAAGATTGCCATTGTTGGGCTCGTCGCATCAGAGTATTCGGTATGGTTGTTGGGGGGGAGAGGGGTGGGGGTCACCCAGGGGGTGGGGGCGTGCTTTTGCGCGCACGTGTGTGTCAAAGCCGTGTCGATTTACAACCCAGTTTGGTTAGGCGCACACACACACCGGATTGTTTTTGGAGCAGTGTAGATCATATCGACCCAGAACCCTCGCAAGAGTACTGGTCTCACACACTGCCAACTTCGCCCTATTTTTTTTGCTTCTGAGCGAATTGGCACCCCGGTCTGTAGGGGTGGGGTGTGTGTGTGTTGCAGTTCAGATTTCCCGGCACATCACCACTCCCCCGACACCTCACAGATAGCGCACTCGAACCCAAGAGATTGTGGGGCTGGGAAGGGCTTCGACCCCAACACAGAAATATACGCCCCGCTTTCGTATGTAGCTTTAGTCAGTGGGTGTGTGTGTGTGTGTGTGTGTGTGTATGGCATGTTTCAGGGCAGTTTAGCGGACACAGTAAAGTAAGTGAAATTATAGAATGGTCGGCATGACGACTTGCCTTTCTTGCCTTCTTACATGCCTTTGCATGGAAGGTGTGATTGTGTTGCTGGTGGCATTGCTTCGGCGCACACTCTGCCAACCCACCTCCTCCCCCGTGCCGCAGGCTGGATCACACATCAGATGTCATGTTCTCCTATTCGGTCAAATGGGAGCCCGTGCCCATCTCCTGGTATGCATGTTCTGGTATAGGCTGGGTGCTTCAGAGAGGGATAGTTGCATGGCGTGTGTGACGGATCTGTGGTGTGTGTGTGCCGGGCGAGTGTCCTTGCGATGTTCCGATCGAACACTGTTGCCTCGGCTGCGATACGGCATTTGCACACGTCGCAGCCGAGGCCTGCTTTCCCGAGCGTCAGCCATTTGTGGAGGGTGCGCCACTTCGTTAATATTGTGATACCTTTTTACTCCCGCCTGTGAAGGTGAACTCAGTCAACTTTGCGACACTCTCCCAGGATACCACCTCCCAGGTGGTTTCTGCAACACTGGGGGTCGAGGGTGGGGCGGCATTCGCTGCTGTCGGTGGGTCAGGCTGCGATGTCTTGTCCACAGAGGGTGGGGCGGCATTCGGTGCTGTCGGTGGGGCGGGCTCCACCATGATGACGTCCCCGGAATCAGCAAGGCTCGGCAGGTGCTTTCGGGCATGGAGGCCTCGAAAGAGGCGTTGCAACGTAGCAGCAGATGACGCTTCCCGGATGACGCGATCGTGTTTTGAGAGAGCAGGACAATACCACCATCGGCGAGCTTCGAAAATACGCGAATATCACTATGCCGGACGTCGGCAATCATACCCACCCCACATCTGCTTTCTCACCACAGGATGGATCGGCTGCAGGCGAACTACCATCTCCCCCCAAGCGACTTGCGGAGGCACTGGGCTGGGGTGACCAACACTGGCATCGTGCTGGCGGGGCTGTGCTGCATGATGCTCGTCATCCTGGTCCGCATATTGAAGGGCGATCTCGAAGACCAGGACATGTCGCAGTGGAAGCTGTGCCACGCAGACGTGTTTCGCCCACCACCCTTCGTACCTGCCCTCGCGGTTCTGGTTGGGACAGGAACGCAGCTGCTGGCGGCAGGATCCATCACTCTGCTTCTGGGTACTGTTGGGTACCTCTCGTCTGCCCGGAGGTGTGTTGCTGGCCATGGGGTTCATTTCCACGGTTACAGGGCTGTGCTTTGGGTTGGCAGCCGCAAATCCACCTTTGCCTTGTTTGCTGTGACTGTGGGTGCGCATTCACACCAACCTTCATCAAGCAAGCCACGTCAGGTTCTGTTCACCCGGATTTGACGCACAAAACCACACTCTCTTCTGTTTCTTTTGTGCGCCACATCCACCGCCGCCGTGAGTAGCACGATGGCCAGAACAGCCACAGAGGGGGGGGGGGTAGGGGGGGTCAAATGCCACCCTTTTACGTGGACAAACACGATTTTTCAAAAAACCGGCGCAGAGGCCCCAAAGCCCCCGTAAACCCTCCAAACCCCCCCAGATCGGTCCGGAAACCCATCGAACCCCACTTTTCCACCATTCCGGGCACCTCAGGTGCCCGAATTGGGGTACCTAAATTTTGTGCCACCGTTTGGTACCGTACAGTGCCACTGTGTGGGAGGTTGGAAAAGAAAATGCCCCAACACACCACATCTGAGGGTTGCAATGCATGTTGCTTGCCAACCACGTCATCCGGTGGGTGTCAGGCGCTATGTAGGTGGCATTAGCCAGGTCTTCGATGTGTTCTGGCTTGTATATATACCTCCCTGCCACCATGCACCGGGAGGCTGCCTGTAGGTACGGAACAGTCCAGATGGTCGTGTGATTCCTGTGCAGCAGTGCTCCACAACCGGGATGTGTTGACAACGACTGTTGCAACACGAGCTGTACATTCCGGGAACACATGAAGTGCGCTGTCGTGGTACCCATTGTGCCAGAATTGGTAGTTGCTGCGGTCTACTTTGCCTGGCCCAAGAGCACTGGTACTGAACGGTGCAATATGCGTGGCGAGGTGAATACAACGGAAGCGCGCAAAGTCAATACAGCTCTCGGATGGCGGGTGGTGGTGCCACTAGTGTGTGACGTTCACTCGAGGATACAACGCATCACAATGAATCAGCAACCGTGGACCGAGTACAATACGCTCTCTGTGGCTGGTGTGGGGGACAAAGGCAGTGCCTGTGCCGCAGGCAGGGAGGTATATATACAAGCCAGAACACATCGAAGACCTGGCTAATGCCACCTACATAGCGCCTGACACCCACCGGATGACGTGGTTGGCAAGCAACATGCATTGCAACCCTCAGATGTGGTGTGTTGGGGCATTTTCTTTTCCAACCTCCCACACAGTGGCACTGTACGGTACCAAACGGTGGCACAAAATTTAGGTACCCCAATTCGGGCACCTGAGGTGCCCGGAATGGTGGAAAAGTGGGGTTCGATGGGTTTCCGGACCGATCTGGGGGGGTTTGGAGGGTTTACGGGGGCTTTGGGGCCTCTGCGCCGGTTTTTTGAAAAATCGTGTTTGTCACCCCCATTTGACCCCCCCTAGGGGGGGGGGGGGGTGAGGGGAAGCCGATACCATCACAGCCCATGTGCTGCGTGTGCCATGTATATGCCTACACCCTCCCACAGAGGTGCAGTGCTGACGGTGGGCGTGGTGGTGTACCAGGTTGTCGGTGTGTTTGGAGGATACGTCGCAGCGCGCCTCAGCTCGACTACAGGACAGCGTCATTGGGGGACCATCGCCTGCGTCGCTGTGTGCCTGCCGGCGGTTGCCTTCGTGGTGTACGCCCTGGTTGCCCTGGTTCAGGGGATGAAAAATTTACCCGACACAGCATCCAGCACGTTTTCGGTCATCGGTGGGATGCTGTTCGTATGGTATGTGCCAGGCGAAGGGAGGTGTGCCCAGGGGCTGGGGTGGAAGGTTTTGGCACCCTCGCGGTATATCTGAAGCAGCGTTTTTCCATTTCCTGTGCAGCGCGTGGTTGCGACGCCGGAGTTGCAACTGAGTTCATGTTTTCTACTGCAACAGGGCTCGTGTCAGTGTCAAAAAGATAGTAGGCAGCGCTTGGGCAACAAATACAACATCCTCATCAGGCTGCGGAGTTGCTTTTGTTTTGCCTGGATTTGGCGCACAAACAAGAGCCTTATCTTTGTTGCCTTTTTACCACCGACACCACCTCCCCCTACAGGGCCGCCATCTCTGTGCCCCTCGTGCTTCTCGGGGGCCTGGTCGGCTACCGCCAGCCCGTATGGGCTGTGCCCACACCTGCCAGCGACGTGCCACGCCGCATCCCACCGCTGCCCATCTCCGCCACCCTCATCACGCTGTTGGTCGGGCTGCTGCCCTACCAGGCCATGCACTCCGACCTCGACTATTGCCTGAGGGGCGTGTGGCAGGGGAAGGCCTTCCATGTGCTGGGGCACGTCACGCTATCTTCCGTGATGTGCATAGCAACAGCGTCGCTGTCGTCCGCGGTGGCGACGTTTGTCCTGCTCTGCCGTGAGAATTATAACTGGTGGTGGCGGTCGTTTTTCTTCGGGGGTGCGACCGGGCTGTACTTCGCCCTCTTTGCGGCAAATTTCTACAACTCTTCTCTCCATGTCACGCGCAGCACGGGTGCCGTTCTGTACTTCTCGTGCATGATCCTCCTTTCGACCATGTGTGCCCTCGCGGTGGGCACGGCTAGTTTCTTCGCATCCTTCTCTTTCCTCCGCATCATCTACGGCACCCAGGAGAAGAAGGGCTCCTGAGGCGGATGGTGCACAGCGGGGATGGGGTGTCTGAAGGGCGGGGTTTGTTTTCAAACATTTGTGTTGGGCCGTGGCAGGGATTGGGCGGGCTTGCCACGAGTAGGGCTCGCACGTACCCAGAAGTGGGTGGCTGTGATGTGTGTCTGCTCTGTCGGTGAGCAAGTTCGAATCATGCACCCGCAACAAACGGGGTGAAGTGGATAATGAAAATTAATAGAAATCTGGGAGCCGCTGCCTGACAGGCATTCCTGCTGTGAGGTGGCGAAAGAACAAACCACCATAATTGTATCCAAGAGAGTTGGCTGGAGCAAGACCTATAACAAAGTAGCCAGGCAAGTCCAGCCATGCGCCGTCCACCCGCCTTCATCAGGCCAGCAGGCGCGGATCGTATTCACACCGACACAAGATCACATACGTTTTTATAGTTTCTCGAGAGACAAGTCTTCCCCAGGCATCAAACGAAATGTCAGGAATAGAAAGGACGTAGTGTGCTCTGTTCGCACGCTGTGTCTGTATTCTGGGAGTCACGACGATGCCAGTTCGCTATCCCAAACTGCAACACGAACGGATAATAAGGCGCTTTGTGAGCGCAAAAAAAAAAATGTGCGATTGTATCCTTGCCAGGGCTAATCCTAACTTCATACCCAAACCCGGGGGTCAGGAATTCCCAGATTTCTCCCCTGTTTAGCGCGTTTTTTTTACCTCTGTTTGGCGCGTTTTTTTTACCACTCCCCGGAGCTCCATGCAGGAACGGGTGAATTTTTTGGGCCTGTGTGGGAAAAAACATACTCGTGGAAACCGCTGTCGCGAATCGTTACACTGCGACCAGAAAAAGTCCGAAAAACTGGAGGTGCGGTCTCCCAGCGAGGAGTGAGGTCGAGGCCTATTTATGGGAAAATGGGTGGACCAGGTGTTTCTCGTGGGGGATGACGTCTTTATGATGAATCCTCTGGACACCCGCCCCTTTTCCTGTTTATTCCCAGCCAAACCCGCTACACGGGTTAGCCAAACCAGGTTTTCTTGCAGGTAACATACAGACGCTCACTACCGTGGCCTCCGGCGGCTGGGGGGCTCCGCCCCCCAGACCCCCCCGTGGCGTATGCCTGTCCAGGACCCAAGTCCTTTCGAGTCACATGCAACAAGCCTGCAGTGTTCCTCTATCCCGGTCCGTCTGGGGCTATACGAAAGGTGCGCAGATGTACCCGAGCCGCAGCGCCTCCCCGTCAAAACCTTTGCCTTTGAGTGGTGCATCGACGGAGGCGTGACGAGAGCGAGAGCGGAACAGTCCAAAAACGCACATTTTCTGGACACCGTGGGTGTGCCCCTCCATGAAAACCACCCACAAACAGGGATCCCTGTTTAGCGCGTTTTTTTGACACCCAAAACTGGATTTTGGCCCCGACCCCCCCCGGATTTAGGATTAGCCCTGATCCTTGCTTTTGTATTTACATTGCACTGAGGCCCTTACAAGTGGAGTTTGTCATGTAAAACTGACGTGAAAATTCCTCACACATCCCCTATCATTGCATTCTCCCCTGGCAAGTGCACATTGTTGGAAAGCCTTTCGTCTCCTGCCAGCAGTCTTTGCAAGCAAGCTTAACCCCCCACCCCCCACCCCCACCCCCCCCCCGATTCAGCTGTTTGTCCTCGAGTAGCATAAGCCCATGGCAGCTTCCCAGCCGACAAGGCTGCCTGCCATCCTCCAGATCACTCTAATTCCAACACTATTCCGCCCCCCAATCTTGCGGATATCTAGAGAGTATTGCTGTGTACCCGAGCCTGTCGGTGCCCCCCCGCCCCCTCCCCGCCTGTGCATCGCTTTATTGCCGTTTATACTGCAACAGGTTTTTACAGCGGGGTTGGGTTCGATCAGATCGCGGTGCAGATTCCCCTCCCTCTGCTCCTGATATGAATCTGCCCGTGTCTCCCTCTGGCGACCCTCTCACGCATCTATTGATGAGTTTTTATCCCACACACGCACACGCCACGGACGGATGAGGGGAGGTGCTTCTGTCGAGAAAGGTTGCGCTAGCCAGACACCGCCTGAATACTGGCTTCAACACACCACCCCCACCACCACACAACACAACCACAGACATACACACCACGCACAACCAACACCTCCTCCACCCCCTCACCGCGGGGCAGTGGGGTGTGCGTGTTCAGATTTAGATTTTTGCCCCTTCCCCTTCCCCCCTGAGTGCAAACACCACCCCACCACCCCCCTCCCCCTGGAGCGGGTGTGGCATGGGCACCAGCAGCGAAGGGGATGCCCTGGGCGAAGCCCTGGAGCTTGAGCTGGAATGTGCCATATGCCGAGCCGTGATGACCGACCCACGCGTGCTCGCCTGCCAGCACTGCTTCTGCCTCCGCTGTATCGACATGAGCAGCGACAGGGCGAAGGTCGCCGCGACACCGCACGGCGGGAACACCGATGGATCGGATAGCTTCGGCATCGACCCCATCAGCTCAGACGACGAATCTACCTCACCCGCCTCTCCTGCTTACGACTACGCCTCACTCACACATGCCGCTGGCGCAGCGGGGTCTTCGATTGTCACCATCAAATGCCCTTACAACTGCGGGACAACAGAGGTACCTGACATACGATCTCTTCCGAAAAGCCCTATCATATCCAATATGTGCCGTGCCTCCCGCGAGAAGACATACCGGAGGCTTAAGGCGAACGGCGAGGCCCAGATGTGTGACATCTGCTCTGCCGAGTCCTGCACCCACTCCTTCTGCGAAAAGTGCACCACCGTGATGTGCAAGCCCTGCGGGGCAGGCGACGCTCACTCTTTTTTCTGCGGGGTTCAGCAACGCATCTACCCCTTTGTCCTGGGCCTCGGCGAAGCCGAGAAATGCCTCCGCAAGTCGGTCAGCATCAGCTGCGGGATCCCGGAGTCCCGGGTCCGGGTCAAATCCCTCCAAAGGGTCCAGGCCCCATGCCACCTCCTCAGAGTCGCCTCGAAGCTGAAGATCGGAGGCATCGCTGAATGCACATCCACAACCACGTCGCTTGCGCTCCTCGATGATACCCTCCTGGCTCCTGGAGCCTCCTCTCGGCAAACGGAGGGGGCTTTGGGGGAGACCAGCAGCAGCAGCAGCGACAGCGCGTCATCGGGTTCTCCCATATCCGCGGTGGACAACCCGAGGCTGCTGACGGATGCCGTGCAGAGGGGAGGTGCGGATCCGCTCACATCATCCCAGCTGGAGACGCTGTGTAAATTGCAGGATGTGAAGCTTCGTCAGATCCGGCTGTTTGAGGTGTTGGGTGAATTCCTCAGCACCTCCCCCTGCGCCGCCGCGATCCGCGCCGCAAGCGCCGAGGTCCACGACCTCCAGCGGTGGGACGGCGGCCTGAGCAACGACTGCGCTGCCCTCCTCGACGCGCTCCTCAGCCTCCACCGCCACCTCTGCTCCCCTCTCTCCCGCAAAATCCGACTCCTCGCAACACTGGAGGGGCTCCACCAGTCAACTCCAGGCGGTTCGACAGTCTCCCCTGCAGTCCTCCGGCAGCTCCGCAAGGAGATGGGCCGCCACCTCGACCTCGTCGGAAAGTCGGAAGCAGCCCTAGACAGCCTCTCCGAGAGAGAGCAGCAGCTCTTCGCCTCCGCCGACTCCTCCGTTCAGACCCTCCTCGCTGCGCAGCACGAAGCTTTCCAGCGGTGGCAGCGTGCGGTGGATCCGGTGCACGTCTCGCCTGACGCCGCTCTCCTCCACTCCGGCCCCACCCTCCGCTTCGCCCAGGCCGCCCCTGGGAACGGGAGTGTCGTCACACGCCTCTGCGCCGGCGGGACGGCCTCCTTCCCTATGTCCCCCGCTTCTCCCGGGGCCCACTCCATCGAGCTGTGGTACAGCAGCCCTGAGGGCTCGCGCCTGTCGCTCTCCGTCGTGCAGAGGAGGCGCGGCGGGGGTGCCGCACCTCCCGTGACCCTCGACCTGCCCCCCACAGACAGCTGGGACACCTTCGCCGTGGCGCGGGTGCCGGAGGCTGTGGTGTTGGGTGGTGGGGGTGGAGGTGGTGCTGAGGTTGTGGCGCATCTTGTGGCCTCCTTCGAGCCTCGCGTGCTGCCCGATGGCACCTTGGAGGACCCGCCCGACATCTCGCGGGTGACGCTGCAGCGCACCTCGCGTGGGGGTGGTGGCGTGGCGGAGGCGGGTGGGGGCGCCCTGCGGAGGCAGGGCGTGGGGGCGTCGTCGTCGTTCGGCACGGCTGCGGCATCCAGCGCTGCCGATGCCGCGCTGCACAGCGAGGTGCTGGTGGTGTTGGGGTACTGCCATCAGACGCAGATTGACATCCTCACGTCGCTTGAGGACCTGTATGCGCAGGTGTCGTGGAAGTATTGGGGTGGCCCCCCCAGCCCCGACCTGGCAGCGAAGGAGCGTGCGATAGAGGCTGAAAGGAAGGAGCTCCTCAGCCTCATGAAGCAGGTCATGCAGGTATGCGCCGTGGCTGCGTGGGGTGGGGGGTGGGGTGTTTGGTGTTTGGCGTTGCTGTGTGTTGGGGGTGGTGTGGTGTGGTGTGGTGGGTGTCTTGATGCTTGCACACGCACCCCGTTGGCACCCACGCAATGTCCCCTCCCACAGGTGCGGATCTTCCAGAGGCAGTATCACTACTGCGTGCGGGAGGGCATGGGCCTGCAGGCGCCTGACGGCGTTGTGCCCCTGCCTGTGGTATGTGACATGAAGGAGGGGGTGGGCGGTGTGGGAGGAGGTGCACGCCGTCGAATTGCTGTTTTTGGAGTCGGCTTGATATTTTTATCCGGTTTCCCAAGGCAAAACCGCTTCGATCCGCCGGGCCTGGGAGGCTTTTGCATACTTTCGGCGCCTTGTGGGGGGGAGGGGCTTTGGATGCCATTTAAATATGGGAGTGTTTCTGCCGACATGCGCCCACCACCGCCACCACCACCACCACTTCTTCTTGCTGCAGACCGTGACGCGCCCTTCAAAGAGGTTGAATGCAGAGACACTGCCGAACCTTCTCCAGACAATCCAGCCGAAGATCCATGAGTTCCGAGGGCAGCAAGGCAACCTGGTATACATCGCCGCATAACAGCATGTGTGTGACAGAGGCGGTACCATCGGAGCTCGCCTCGGAGTGCGGCCTACACTATACAACAAGGTTACCGTGCGGGAGAGCATCAACTCACCCCAAGCATCAGTGGAGGTGATATCAGAGCTCGCTCGGTGCGACCTACACGAAACAACAAAGTCAACTGTGTGTGTGTGTGTGTGTGACAGTGGAGATCACATCAAGAGCAAGTGATCGGTGTGTGTCTACACTAGTATAAAAAAGATTCACGTGTGTGTGTGAGGGGCTGGTTCTGCTCTGAACAAACAACAACCAGATGTTATTACCCAACACCCCCTCCACACTCGCAGGAGGTGCCGCAGCACCACATGCAGCAGCAGATCCGCGGCGTGCTGTGCCAGACCCTCGACCTGCTGCACCGGGAGCAGGTGCTGCACCTGCGCGAGGGTGCGCAGGAGGCCAACGCACATCTCATGTTTCACGTCGCCTCCGGCTGCGTCACCGCCCTCTCCGACACCCGCAACGTCCGCGACTTCCTCAGCGACACGCAGGCCCTTTCAGACCTGCACGACCTGCAGGTCATCCAGATGCTGTGGGGGCGACTCGTCGACCCCCCACGCACCGCCACCGCGCTGCAGCGCCCCTCCCGACGCGGCGCCACCTCACCACCCCCACCGCCCCCACCACCGCCTGCCAGGCCCGGCACACCTCGCCCACCCGCCAGAAGCACTGCCGGGCACAGCCCGTCGGATCACCCCCCGCTAGACCCTGCAGCCGCCACCACGCAGCGGCGCCAGGCAACTGAAACCGACACCTCGCAGGCCGTGTCACCGAGACCCCAGCTGGGCGTAGGGGAGAGGCTGCTGGAGTCACTCCTCACGAACCTGACGCGGCATTGGAAGGTTGTAATCGCGGAGAGGGGGGCTCTGCAATGCCCTGTGAGAGATGCGGGCAGCTCGGGGGTGGAGGATGAGGATGAGGATGGGGTGGGGTCAGCGGAGGCGGATCAGCAGCAGCACCACCGGGGGGGGCCCTTGTCGGAGGCAGCCGCCGAAACGCTGAGCCATGTGGTGGAGGCCTTGGATGTGCAGAGGAGGATAACGCAGTCGCTCCTCTCCGCACTGCACGGTTCCCTCAAATCCCCCTCCTGCTTCCGCAAGGTGAAACTCCTCTCGAGAACCACAGTCATACTCCGCCGCCTGCAGAGGGCCTGGGCGACCCTCATCGCTGACTACCGCGAAGCGTTGGGGCACGCCCCGACCCCACCAAAGGATAGCGGCCCCACTGAAGAGGACCTATCCAGGGAGAGCGTGGCTGGGGGAAGTGCCGCGCCACCGCCCCTCCCCCATCCCAGCAGCAGCCCCAGCGGGTTTGGCGTGGAGGGGGGTGTCGAGGAGGAGGAGGAGGGCACGTCGACTCTGGAGTGGTTCTCCCAGCTCCCGCAGGCGCATGCCCTCGGGATGTTGGAGGAGTGCTTTGGGGGCTTGGGAGAGGACTGGTGGTCCGGGGGGTTGGCGCACCCCGAGCCGGCGGTGTCGCTCTGCACCGACCGGGCTGCGTTGAGGAGGAGGGCGATCCAGGCTGTGCAGCGCGGGGCAGGGAAGTCTGGCTTGGAGGACCCCCGCCTGCTGCTGCTCGTGCTGCTTCACGCCCCGCTGTCGATGTCGGAGGCTGTGGATGTGGCGCACACCCACGAGGTTCACGAGCCGGATTTTCAAACTGTCGTGCGGATTCCGTTCTACAAAGGGGTCTACACCGTCCTCCCGTGGGACAGTGCGCAGGATCTCGACGGCTGTGAGGTGCCTGCCTACCCCTTCGTGGTGGACGGGCAGGAGGGGAAGCTCTTCCTGGAGCATCCCCCACGCTCCTCCCTCCGGTCGGCCTTGTGCGGTGTTACGGCTTGCCTCGCACACCCCGTGACATGGGTTGTGTTGAATGCATTCCTTATTGGATGCAGCGTCGCATGCAATTCGCGCAGGGCGGTGGGGAAGTGAAATAGATGTGTGTGTGTGTGTGGGTGTTGTGTTGGAGTGGGGGGTTACCGCAACTGCCGTGTGTGGTGTGCTGTGTGTGTCTGTGCACACCTGTTCATGTTGGGGGGGAGGGGGAGGGGGTGGGGGGGGTTTCTTTGCTAAGCGGGTGTGCAGAATAAAGGTGTGTCAGTTATATTTTTCCGACGACATGTCCTATTTCCCTTTAGTTTATTTTTGTTAGATACAATAAACGCACCGGGGTAACAGGTTGCCCTACAAAAGCGGAGGGCTTTCCTCCACCCTCCCCAATTCCAATCTACTCCCTGAGCCATGCGGTGAGTGAATTCTCTCATGCATTCTACCACCAGGCAGGCATCAGTGGTGTGGCGATTGGCGGCGGCTGCGCTAAGAGCGGGGGCAAAAGACAGGCGTGCCCCCAGTGTCCCAGTGGGGCTTGTCCTCCCTTCGGTAAGGAACCCTTGCCATGATCTGCTCTACATCGGCCGAGGCTTCAAACAAGTGGGAAGGAGGGGGGGGGGTTTTTGGCGCACAAACAACGCCTTATCTTTTTTGTCTGGGCGGCAAAGCGTTGTGCAAGATTTCGGCATGATTCTCAAGGTGAAATACACCCCCCCTCAAAAAAAGAACGCCCCCGGCATAATAACCCCCTCCCAAATCTGCCATGCGCTTCCCCGAGGCGTGTGGCGCGAGGGTAGCAGGAGGGGGTTTTTTCCCCGGAGGGCTTTTAACTCTGTGTGACAGCCATCCGGTTAAATAGTGCCCATTTCCAGGTTTTGGCCAATTCTAAATAGTACAAATTTACCCACTTTTTTGGTCCAGGAGTTCCTTCACTCACACCGTTTTTTTGCCGCGGTTTCCCGTCTTCCCAGCTTCCGACGGTTGTTTGCGACCCCCCCCTGCCCTCCTCCCACACCACGAATCTAGAAAAAATCAAAAAGTCTGAACGGTCTTCATACCCAACACCTCCCCGGCACCACGAATCTAGTTCTAGTCGTGCAGCACCGATCACCAGGAGAACACGCAGGCTGTGCAGACTCAGGCTGCGCCTGAGTCTGCACAGCCTGCGTGTTCTCCTCGTCACAATCAAAATCGCTGTCGTAGTCGGTGTCGTTGCCAACACCGAGTGACCTCTCGTCATTTTCCCGAACGTACATTGCAAAGTGCACCTTCTGTGAGGGTCTTGCAGACGGGTTGTTGGTGGTGGTGCTGCGGCAGGACGTGGGAAGCAAAACAGGACGAGACATTTGCGCTGGATGGGCTGAAGGACCTCGCGGATCTCACCACGACCAAAAAGGTGAAGTGCAACACCTGCGGCGGGGAGGCCACTTCAAAGCTCGCTGCTTGCCGCTTCGCAGAAGTTCTCTTCGGGGTTGTCGATCGCTTCGATAGTGCCGGCAAGAAGGTCAAGACGGCAAGCAGCATCCCCAACGAGCTTGAGCTGTTGGAGGTGGTCCCCGGGGAGATCGCTAGCGCGGAGCCGACCACGGTGACGTACCGGCTGACAGCCTCGTCTAGTGCTGCGAAGGGGCCCGATCAGCAGTCCGCAAAGTACGAGACGCAAGCCGCTCGGTTCCATGGCAGTCGCGTGCTGAAGTGGGTCGTGACAGGGACGACATTTCTGGCAGGTTGGGCCAGCTCCTGCGCGGGCTCAGGGAGGAAGGCACTCCCATGGATGCCCCTTCCTGGCTAGGGCTGGCTCGTGTGCTTCGCCCTCTGGACTGTATCCAGCAGCTTGCTCGTCGCTACCCATCCACCCTCGGGCAGCTGGTGAAGACGACACGGTCGGGCGTGGTGGTAGACTGTGACACGCAATGACCGTCGTTGCGAGGCACTGCAGCACAGCAGCAACAGCAGGCGGACATCCGGTGAGGGCACGTGACGCACCTTCCTTCAGGTGTGCCCAGTACTCCCCTGCCACCTTTGCACTCCTTTTTGGCATTGTCTCGTCTCCGAGACTCCTGGTGGGTGATGCTATGTCTCGGGACAATATGAAGGCAAAGACAACTATTCCTGTAATATTCCCATTCTGGGGTGGTGGGGAAGGGGTCGCCCCCCTCTCTCCCTCTGGGGTTTTTCCCTTCAAAAACCGCATTCTCGCATTGTTTGAGTGCATCCGGACCTCATACTTTTTCTCTCGCCAAAAATGGTGGAAAAAAACCCCCATTACTCCTTGGACCACTGAAGGAAAAAGGTGGGTAAATTTATTTTCCCCCCTCTTGATAACTTTTGAGTAAATTTTTTCGGGACCCTGGATCCCTCAATAGTCAATAGTATTTAGCCTACCGGCTGCTGTGTGATGTGCAAAATTATTCTAGTTCTGGTATCCGCTTCGTGCATCTGTCTCGTGCAAAGCCTGCGTGATGGCACTTTTCTCTGTAGGGCGATCTGAAGGGCGTTGCTGGCATGTGCGCCCCCGACAATTCAAACGCAAAACCGAGCTCGGATGCCAGATGACGTTGTGCTATTTCAGGGCAATCGGTGGGTGGTGTGAGATGTGGGCACGCCTTTTCTTTCTCTGGCGAAATCGACCCACCCCAATGCAATTCTCTCAGCACAGAAGCCGAAGGAGTATCCCGGGGTATTTTCTCGGAGGCCTCTCTACGGTTGTGCACAACAGACCCTCACAACTCGCGACTCACCAGCTCCCCTCGAGAGGGGAGCTTATAGGGTGTAGAGCTGAATGAACCTTGCCCCACCTTTATTCGAACGAATATATAACGCGCCTCGGTGTTATTTAAAAGCTGTGCCTGCCGTGTGTTGCGTGCGCGCATCACAGAAGCAAAAGAGAAATCCCAGGGAGGCCAGATGCGTCTTGGTCTCAAGCGAGGGTGGGGGGGCCGAGTCAAAGCCTAACCCAGTCAATTTGGCCGGGGGGGAGGGCCGCCGTAGCAGGGAAGAGGGAAGGGAAGGGCGTCTGTCGGCTTATCCCCTGCACACGTGTCTGCACCACCCTCATACCCTCCCCCCACACCCCTCGCCAAGAAGCGTTTGTGTCTAAAACCTGCCGGGCATCCGTTGGTTTTTTTCCTGCTGTTTATGGCTGAGGGAATTCTGAAAAGTCTCAGGGGGCGGTGACCTGTCTCTCCTCCCCTCCCCTCCCACTCCCCCCTCCCCCCCCACGACCCCCGCGGCTGCAGCCGCTGTTGCATTGCGTCGTTTTTCGCAGTCTTGTGGAATGCACTGATCACACGATTTTCTATGACACCAAGAACCCTTGCCACAGTGGAAAATATGGCCGGGCAGCTTAGGGTGACAGCCACAATATCCAGGTCGGGGCATCCACTGATAACCCAAGATCTACCAACCGTGCTCTCTCTGTCTCTCTCTCTCTCTCTCCTCACCTCGTGTGCTTTAAGTGTGAATATCCCCGGAACGAAAATACTCGTACCCTTCTCCTCCCTCTCCGTGCTCTCTCTCTCTCTCTCTCTCTCTCTCACCTCACCTAGCCCCCTTCATCAAAGCAAGCTCCCTGCCGTACCACCCTTCCCCATCCACACCACACCACCGCCCCCCCTCTGCAGACACACACACACACAACAGACACGCACAACGCACACCCTGCTATTTGATGCAGCCTCTGTTCTAGATTACGCCACCCCTACATCCCTACACCCCCTCCCCTGAAGTCCTCTCAGCCCCAGCCTTTATGTCATGCGTCTCGCCGCTGCGGCGCTTTGGGGGGTGCTGTGCATGTCATGCATCTGTTATGTCGAAGCGCAGCAGATCACCTGCGACAGGTCAGGCGTGTCCCTCCGCCCGACGATGACTGTCGTCAACACCACAGGCGGGTGGCAGGGCGACGCCGAGTCACGCGGCTCCGCCCTCCGCCCGCGGGACCTCGAGGCGGTGAGCGCCACCACATCTGTCTGGGCGTACATCGGGGACAATGTGCAGTGCAACATCACATCCAGCGCTGCGCAGCCTATCTCTGCAATGCTCTGCCTGTCGCAGCCGTACACTCTGCAGAAGCGAGTGCTCCACACCCACGGAGGCGACCCCTATCTCAAGGGGGCGACAGTCGCCACGGCTCTGGGCGATGTCGCCGAGCCAACTCAGGAGCTGACCCTTCTCTTAGGAAGGGAGTCCTCCAATGAGGCCGTTATCCTCTCCGTTGGGCAGTGCGTTAACATGAGGATGCCCGCTGTGTTCTACATAGCCTACCCCAGGGAGAAGCTGGGAGGCGAGAGCCAGGCGAACCGTTCGAGGTGGGAGCTCGCGTTTGACGCAACGGTGACATCGCGCGGCAGCACGCCTGGGAGTGATGTGACGGAAACATTGGCATCGCAGGCTGTCGATATCCAATACTTCTTCGGGCTGCCAAACAGAGTGGAGCTGTACTGCCCACCGCAGGCGGCAGCAGTGCAGGCGTGGTCCTCCACCCTTCGCCTTGCGGGGTTTGAGGCAGGCCCCTCTCTATCCAGCGAAGCGGAGTTGAAGGGAGCCTCGCTGGCCTTCTGCCAGCTGCGCTCCTACGACTCCCTCGGGAACGCGGTCCTCCCCGACCCCTTCTTCAGCAACCACTTCGGGGAGCCGATGCTGAACATCACCATCAAGCAGTCCTACTGCATCTCCCACCGCTCCCTCTCGCGGGTTGTGGTGCCGGAGCTCGAGGCGTTCTATGCGAGGACCCCGACCGCCTCTGCGGTTGGGGTGGGATCTCTCAACCAGCAGGACACAGGATCCCCCGAGTCGCGCTGCGCGGGGCTTTTTGGAAAGGGGAGGCTGCCCGTCTCCACCGCACAGGCCGCCCCGGGTGCCCAGCCCGCGACGCCCACTGTAGAGTTCTTCTCCAACAGGCTGCGCGGCGGTGGGGTTGCCGGAGGTTTTGAAGCGATATCGCAGATTGTCCTGGAGCCCTTTGACTACGGCAGGCTGGATGTGGTTGTGCAGTATAAGGATGCCCGGGGCGAGACACTGGAGGCCCAGCGGCAGATGGATATTGGAGGTGCTGTGACGCAAGTGGACATCACCTGCGAAGGGGCAGGGGACACCGCCGTTGTGATCATCGACCCTGCGAACCCGGCACCCCAGGTCTGCGATGTGGTGCCACGCATGGTGACCTCTGCGAGCCTCTCCCTTGCCTTCCGCACCGTGGCGGTGGCGACCTTCCTGAAAAGTTTTGTCATCCGCCCGCGGGATACCGCGGATGTGCAGTACCTTGCAATAGAGAGTGTCGTGAAGGAGCAGGTTCCCTCTACCGTTGCAGGGTGGCGTGGGGTCGACAGCCCCGGGTTTAAGTTTGAGTTTAGCATCAGGCCTGGCGCGCAGCCAGCAGACTTCGATTCGAAGGAGGTCACCCTGGATTTCTATTGGAACCGTTCGCTGCCCCTCGATGCGGGGAGTGTGTGGCTCGGGGATCCCGCGTCCCTCGGCTACCCCTCGGAGCTGCGGCTGGTGGGGTCGAAGTCGCTGCTCGTTGCGTTCAAGCCTGTGCCCAAGCTGCGCTTTTTCTGCAACACGCTGCCCTGTGATGCAGGGGGGTCGCCCGGCCATGTGAGTGTTGTCGACGGGGTGGTGGAGCAGCTGACGGTCACCGCTGTGGCGAATGGGACAGGGGTGCATTCCGTGCACTTCCACGAGGTAGCCCCGAACCACTGCTGGTTCTATGGGGATGTGTATGCGGATGCCAGCCAGTGTCTGGGGGCAGGGGGTGATGTGGGGCTGTCGGCGTCGCGGGAGTCGGTGAAGCTGGGGTGGAGTGCGGGGTCTGTCCCGCCGGCAGCGCTGCTCGCGCGGGTGTCGGAGTCGGGGAACCCGCTCGCCCTGCTGTCGCTGCGGTCGACGTTCACGTATCACCTCAACACCAGCACGTCCTTCACCACCCAAGAGTCGGTGACGACAACCGCATCGGTATGACATAATTATGTGCCTTCGGGGAGAAATCTGGATATTTCGACAAGTCCTTAGAGAGAGTTGAACCGGTTTATGTAGGTAAGGTTGGGGTCTGCCTGGGCCCTGCCCCAACCGGACCCGATTTTTGCACCCGGTTTCAGATCCGGTTTGTAACGGGCCCTGGCCGCCCCCAAAAAGTAACCCAATATCAGAGGAAGTCAGGCCTGGTCGCCATTTTGGAGTTCGTTTTGCCTCATCACCACCACTGCTCGACTGCAGGTTCTCATCGAGGTCAACGGCTTTGCCAAGCCTGACGGAAGAACACAGACCGCCATGCGGCAGCTGAACGGCTCTGGGACGGCGCTCGTATTTTGTGAGGACTTCAGCGATGCTGACAAGCCCCTGCGGTATGGAGCAGCACAGCACAGCAGGCTTGCCCACACAGAGATTCACCTTTTCCACACTGCGCCCGAACCACCTGCCATCACGCACCACACACCGGCTGTGAGAGTGTGTGGGGGAGCGGGCCCCGCAACGCGCAGGGCTTGCCCTCGCTCAAAACCCTGAATAATCCACTCATCTAGTCCTGTCCTTGTTACAACACTGTTCAACAGGGGCGATCATCTCCCAGTCTAGATTTTCAACGATATTCCTGTGCCCTCCCCTGCATCATACAGCCACACGTACTGGTGTTGTCCTCTGTGTTTCCATACACCACCCAACCACAGTGCCTGGGTCGAAGCCGAGGTGCTGCCCAAAGGTGCGGCGCGCCCTGCGTCTGCGGTGCGGACGGGGGCGGAGTCGCTGTTCATCGCATCCGATGTGAACGACGATTTCGAGGAGGTGGGCTCGGGCTCAGCCGCACAGATCACAGAGCTGGTGTTCTCCAGCAGCAGGCTGGGCTCCCGGAGGATCGTGACCCTCGCGAATGTGGAGGTGGTGCAGACACGCCACGACAGCCCCTGGCACGGCTGCGAGGCCTGGAATGTGGCCGACGGCAGCACCGACACGGAGTGGGTCGACTATGCGAAGCGCCCCATCTCCATCACCCTGGCAGAGCCTGAGGACATCGACGCCTTCACCATGGCGACGGGAAGCGACAGCCCTGAGAACGACGTGACGCAGTGGCTGCTGGAGGGGTCTCTGAACCTCGGGTACTGGGTGCCCCTGCACAGGCAGAGCGAGCCGTTTCTCGTGCCGGTTGCCCGGCGGCACACGCTGGGCTGGTTCGACCTGCAGCAGTGGCGTGCGGTGGGAGGCGAGTCCCCGATGGTGTGCGACCCTGGCTCCTGCGTGCTGGTGTCGCGGCAGATCGATGTCACCACGCCAGCATTCCTGGCGCAGGACATAACAGACCTGCTCGCCTGCAAGTGGGCCTGTGAACGCCAACCCGGGTGCACCCACGTCAATTGGTCGGAGCAAAAGGTGACCTGTGAGCTGCTTGCCTGTGCCCGAACTGAGGTGTCGCCCCTCCTCAACCCGCCCAGCACTGCTGCACAGGCAGTGTGCCATGAATACAGTATGCACAGTCGGGAGGGGGGGTTTGTATTGGCAGGAGGTGGGTTGCTGCAATCCGCTTGCATTGCACCTTCACGCCCTCATGGGCGAAGGGGTCTTGCCCTCTTCTCTGCATCGCTTTCTTGTCACTGCGCCCCCCATGCCACCACTCCCTCGCAGCGAACATTGTGAAGCATCTGCGCTTCACCCCTCTGCGCACCCGGGAGAAGCCTATTGCCGTGCAGCTCAGCAACCCCACCAACGACCGCATGTGGTTTCGCCTGGTGTGTGTGCTGGAGGATGCCAAAGGGGCACGCGCTATGTCGCGCCTGGTTGACTACGTCGAGGTCTTGCCTGAGGAGCGCTTGCTGCCAACAAGGTGTGTGGCTGAATGGCGTTGGGTGGGTGGGTGGGGTATCATTCGGTATCTGCACACAATGCAGTGCCAGGGCACCGTTGGGCAGAAGAGCGCAACTCCAAGTCTTCAATGCAGGGTCGATTTGCACACCCCACCACCACACCACCACCATCGTCACCACCCTCCACAGCGCGGCCGACACGCGTGTTGCGCAGTGGCGGGAGGATCTCATTGCCAACACAACGTCAGACCCGGGGTCGGTCAGCATCCACGACCTCCACTACCTGCTGCTGAAGGTGCAGCAGGACCGCACGGCAAGCCCTGCCCCGAAGCTCCACTTCACGGAGGCGGTGTGCGGCGCGCTGAGCGGCAGGCTCTTCGGGGGCCCTGTCGCCAACATGTCCGTGCCGCGCCTGCAGGCACACCTCGCCCTCATCGCGCTTGCCGCCGAGACGGCAAACATCGCCGTCCGCACCACAGACACATCCGCCAACGAGACACGCCGTGACGGGATCAACGCATGCCTCGCAGGCAGCCTGCGCCACACCGTCGCGCAGTACGCCGCTGTGTTCTACACAGACCCTGCTCTGTCCCTCGCATCACACACTGTTAGCATGCTGCTGGACACGCTGCACCTCAAGCAGGAGCTGGTGGATCAGACCTCCGATCTCCTCGACAGCTACGCGCGGGACGCAGACGCGCTTTTGGAGATCGTCAGCTACATCGCCAAGGCCAGCCTCCGCAAGGCAACCGCCGGCACCGACAGCTGCGCACACTGCGTGCCCTGCAAAGGCCAGATCCGGACCCACGCCTGCCGCGCCTCCGCCTATCAGATCCGCAGCGTCGCGGTGCAACCCGAGCAGGGGTTCTCCTTCCAGTTCTCCACCTCCGGCTATGTCACCGGGGAGGTCGCGACGCGGTACGACCTGGCCGACATGGTTGTCCTCGCCGCCTTCACCCTCCCGAAGAACCCCAAGGCATACCTCGGCGACGGCGCCCTCCTCAGGGGGCGCGTGGCCTACGCTGCACTCATGCTGGAAGCCGCGGGCACCACCACAGCCATCGCGCCTGTCAACAACACGGCGATGAACGTCACAGTCATGGCCTTCCCTACGGAGCTCTCGCAGGTGCCGCTGCAGGTCGGGATGCGGGAGGCGGTGTCGGGGCCTGGGCTGGTGAAGGAGAGGTGGGCTGCAGCGCCGAGCTGCCTCCCCGCCACGGTGGTGAGCAACGTGACCTCGGATGCGGGGGGGGGCATCGGCGTGGTCGCCGAGACGTGCACCCGGCTGCGCCGGGGCAGCGCGACGGAGTTTGCCAGCGTGTCGACGCTGATGGTGTCGCGCTGCATCCCCTCCGACATCGCGGGGTGCCTCACCGTGGAAAACGTCGACGCCCCACACGAGAACTGCCGCTGCAGGCAGTGCGGCACGGGGCACTACAGCACGCCCTCCCCCTCCGGCAAACACTGCGTGCCCTACCGCAGCTTCTCCTGCGCCGACGGCGAGGCTGGCACCACAGCCACCCTCCCCCAGCAGTGCGAGGGCAACGCCGAGCTGAAGTACGGCCGGTGCCTCTGCGCCCCAGACATGGTCTGCTCCGGAGGGGTCTGCGAGCAGCGGAAGGTGTGCGGTGCCACCGGGAGTGATTCGCAGTGCCAGCTGTCGGGGCTGCGGCACGACCCTACCTCCTTCAGATGCGCCTGCCCCGAAGGGCAGTTCTGCCGCGTCGATGGTGGGGACAGCCTGAAGTCGTTCTGCCTCAACAAGTCGAACTGCGCGTCGCTGCAGAAGGCCCTGGCTGCGGATGAGTGCTCCGGTGACTCGTTTTTCAACCGCGACCTTCAGGCCTGCACCTGCGATCGGTACAGCTACTGCAGCACGTCGGGAGTCTGCACCCCTCGGCTGAAGTGCGACGAGGTTCCGCCCATCGCAGACGCCTCCCTGTGCTGGCCTGCAACGGTGGATCAGCCGCAGCTCCTGCTGCTGCCGGACACCACTGCCGCGAGCATAACATATGTCTGCAGGTGCCCATCGGAGCTGCAGTGCAACACAACCCTGCAGGCATGCACCTGCCCCGCCTGTGCCGCAGGGACATGCGATTACACCGACGACGTGGCGGCGTGGGGGGAGATCGGGCACAACTGCACCTGCCCCGAGGGGAGGCTGGGTGCGGACTGCAGCGCGGAGGAGCCGCGCAGCGTGTTCTTCGTGGAGGTGGTGTACCCAGGGGGGGTCTACACCAGCGCGCTGGCGGGTGCCGTGGCGGAGATCGCTAATGCGGCGGTGGGCGAGACGCTGGGTGCCCTGCAGGTGTCTGATGTGCGGCATGTGTATGTCGAGAGCGGGTCGGTCGTCGTGCGGCTGGAGGTGCACGCCTTCAGCTCCACCTGGCACGGGCGGGCCAAGGAGAGGCTGCAGCAGCAGAGGTTTGCAACCGCCGTCGCCGCGCCCCTCCGGGCGATCGACCCCGCCGCGGGGGGCAGCGGCCCCCCCGCCATCACACACTACAACGACACCTGCCAGAAGGTGGCGCAGTGCGCCTCCACGCCCCGCCCCTGGGCAGCCTGCACCTGCGCGCGGTGCCAGGCAGGTTATGTCCTGGCGGCGGACGCCCTCGCGTGTCTCCCGGAAGCCTCCTGCGGCAGCATCGAGCACTGCAGCGGGCGTGGCGTCGCTGTGGGGCTTGTCGCCACCGGGTGCACCTGCACCTGCGACAGCGCCTTCCAGGGTGTGCAGTGCGAAACGGACCTCTGCCTGGAGTCGCTGGAGGCGTGGGTCCAGGAGGGCTGCGGCCCCACCCGCTGTGCGGACCGCATCGATGGGAAAACCGTCGTCGGGGGGTCGCTGGGGTCCTGCGCGTCCCCCAAGGAGGAGCCGGTCCCCGTCTCGGCTGTTGGCATCCTCATCGCCTTCGGCGTGCTGGCGGCGGCGGTGAGCGTCTGTGCGATTCACTACGGCTTCGCGCAGTACTGCTTCTTCCTCTGCGAGAGGAAGCCGCCTCCGAAGCTGGACGGGGATGACACCATCGTCCTGACGCGGCGTGCCTCCAAGGAGGACGTGGAGATGATGGACAGGAAGGACACCGACTACCTGGGGGAGGGGGCCCCGCGCGGGCTGGCGGAGACGGACGACGAGGATACGCAGCACGCGACGGAGACGCTCACCCGTTCGGTGGATGGGGACCACTCCGAGGAGGAGGGCACGGCGCGGTCGGAGCAGGGGTCTGTCGCTTCGGAGGACAGGTAAAGCCTACCGCATCCCCCTCCCCTGCGTGGGTGTTGGGGTAATCGCATGGCAGTGAAGGCAGCAACCAGAGCTCGCTCGGTGCGTCCTGCACTAAACTAAAAAGATTAACGTGTGTGTGTGTGTGTGGTAGTGGGGATTTCAACACCACCAGGGGCTGGGGAGTGTTCTCAGTGGCTTGGTGTGTTCCTCGCTGTCACAATCAAAACAAAGATCCCTGATTAACGTGGGATGTGTGTGGGTGTGGGCGTGGATGCATTTATGCGCTGCGGCCGAAGGCCGATCGGAGGCCCGTTCAAATCTATCCCCGCATTTTGCCTCATATGATTCTCAGTAAACAGGTGTGTTTTTTTTTGCCGGTTTTTTTTCCTTCCGACAGGGCTGCCTCATCACCGCCAGAGGCTGGAGGGAGCTCCAGTCGTGTGTGGGTGCATGGGTGAGCGCCGCCCTGTGTTGATTGGGGGGATGGGTGAGCCCCGCTTCGCGTGTTATAGCCTCTGCTCTGGTGGGAGGGGTGTGCGTGTGTGTGTCTTGCGCTGGGACAGACCCGGCACAAACAGCAGCAGGTAGCATCAGAGTCACGCCCCCCCACCCGTGCGACCTACACTAATCGAAACAAAGCAAGCTTGGCGTGTTGGGCTGCGGACTCGCTGCCCTCACAGGCAGTAGAGGGCCAACCCCCACCGCACGGTGTCCCCAGTCCAGTGTTGTGCAGGGCGCTCAGCACCCAAAACTAGTGTCTGGGGTGTGCCCCCGGTTGTGTGACTCGAGTTTGGTCAGCAGAAGAAGTGCAGAGGACTGGGGCTGTGGTGGTGTTGGCTTCTGAGCTGGACAGGTGGTGGAGAGGGGTTGGGTGGTGGGGAGTGGTAGAAGGGGCTTGGGGGCCTGTGGGGCTGTGGCGCCTCTGTCAAGCCTGGGTAGTTTGGCGGAGTGGAGAGATCGGGGGTAACGCTCCCGCATCTCGAACAGCCCTGGGAAGAAAGAAGCGAAGAAGATAATCTGAGTTAGAATCGGAGCAGGGCGGTCAGGTACGGCAGGGCAGAGGACACCCCACACTTTCGATGTGGTTATGGAGTCTGCAGCGCAGTGTGGGATACGTCTTTTTCATTAAGATCACTGCTGCTGCTGCTGCTGCTGCGGCCACTGCACCACCCACAGGATTTGCTGTATACCCCCGACCCTCGAATGTCTAATGGCGATGTCGCGCTATGCCGCCCTGCTCATGGCAGGCGCTGTGTGTGTGTCTGGCGTGGTGGTGCAGAAGGACACACAGGCGCAGAAGAATGCGCAGCAGGAGCGTGACGGGTGGACGGCGTCGGAGGCTCTGCTGGTGTCGGAGGCCAAGTTCATCGACGACCTCTACCGGAGGCAGGGTGTTGACAACAACTACCTGGACTACCGCGTGTACGATGCGAGCGAGTTCGCCGCGGCATTCAGTGGCAAGCCCTCCACTGTTGTGACGAGCAGGTCGAAGCAGACGGACGCCCTGCGCCACTGCGTGTACCAGACCAAGGGTGCTTACGGCGAGCACTTCAGCAACCAGAAGGCGTGGCAGCTGGCCGGTCTGACCACCACGCGCCTGCGCAATGCGAGGTACATCACAAAGATCGAGCGCCAGTTCCTCATCCTTGGTTCTGAACACCACAGTCCCCAGACGCGGGGTTCAACTGGTCATGACCTTGTTGTTGAGAGGCCGGTAGCGGAGGGTCGAACGTAGGCTTCTCTTATGCTGCGGCGGGGGTGACTCAGCCACCCTGCGGGCCAATTTATTCCAAAAGGGTGCCTTTTTGACCGAAAGGCAAAATCTCCTCCCACCATGCTCCCGGACCCGCAGAAGCCGACGACGCTCTGAGGGCTAGCGTTTTCACGTTCTGCCCCCATCCCAAACAAACCACATGACCCCCCTTCGCATCATCCTTTCTTTCATCCCCATCCCCACCCCCCTCTTGGTGTGTGTGATGCCAGCGCACAACACCAACAGCAAGTGCTGCGCCTCCGAACGGCAGGACGGGACGCCACGGTACGGCCATACAGGCCGCATCGGCGTCACCGCATCGCCCCCGCCTCACTCGGCAGCTTCATCAGATCCCTGCCCCGTCGCGGGGTGGGGCGTGTGTGCTTCCAGTGTTTTGGTCCTCATCGATTGCAACTCTACGCAACGGGTCTCCGGGCCCTTGTGTTTGTGGAGGTTGTTGGTGGGAATGAGGGGCACGTGCCTGTTAGTTTATTGGCCGCTTCCACCACCCCTCGACACTTTGTTGTGAGCCCTTCACTGAAGTACAGAAAGCGGTGGATCACGTGAAGAGAGAGGGAAGAGCTGGTCGTGGCAAACGGTGGGAAACATTTCCCTCAACACCTATCCCTTGCGAGGGACTGTGTCGGTTGCATCATATTTCCTCCAACCCACAAAGCTGCGCTGTGTTTAGATGGTACCTCATGCTAGGGTACCCGAGGGAATGTCGCCCTCCAGCGGAGGCAGAGGGGGGCCGCGGCGAGTGTACCCACAGCATGCTGCCCTTGCATGGCGACCCGATGCGATCCCCCCCCGGAACACACCCGCAGGCTGGCTGGGGCGAGCCCTGCCCTCCTTCTCGCTCCTCGCGGCATCGGGGCTGGTCACGCACACAGTGTATCCCTTTGGCACAGCGTCTTGAGACACACATCATCATGCAGGCAGTGTACATTACACGCTACACGCTACACTGGAAAAGCGACACAAGCAAGGGGAGTGTGCAGAACACATCCCAGGTCGGTGGGTGGGATGGGGGCGAGCGCGAGTGTGCAGGGGCACGCGCGGCCGTGGTGGGGCAGTACACGCGAAGTGAAGGAGGCACTGGAGGGGGCAAGTGGCGGCAGCTGCTGGAGGAGCACAAGGCGGATGCGAAGGCGGCGGATCCACACACCGAGCGGACGCTGCTGCACGAGGTGTTGCAGCTCGCGTGCAAGGGCGTTGCCGGTGCTGTCGAAGCAGCAAAGCTTCTGGTGGGGTGCGGGGCAGCCAGCGTTGCGGACGGCGAGGGGCGCACACCGGTATGGTACGCGCTGCAGCACCGTGATAACAGCACACGCAGTGCGCTGCTGGTGGCTCTCCGAGAGCAAGTCAAGGAGATGCAGACGGAGGTGGCCAGCAGGCTGCAGCGCTTCCTCACAGACGAGTGGCCGTGCTTGATGGAGCGTGTTGCCACTGCTGCAGCACGCACTGCATCGGACGCACCGCAGCAGCAGCCGCAGGTTCGGGCGGCTTCACAGGAGGTCAGTACCCACCATCCCGCAGACAAGGACAGGACGAGCGAGCGGCTGCAGAACCACGTGGACGGGCGGAAGATCTGCTTCACGAACAACAACAAGGCGTGCGAGGCACCGCTGCTGGAGTGGCTGGTGCAGCTGCTGGAGGTGCCGAAGCAGGATCTCGGGTACCGGGCAAAGCACGTCGACAGTATGCTGCTGGGGCTGCGGTTTGTTGTGCAGCGGCTGCTGCAGCGTGTGGGGGCAACACCAGGCGTGATCGAGGACTGGATGGCGGTGGACGACTGGTTCGAGCATCTGTGTGCAGGGTTCCTCTTCACCTGCGACTGCGTTGACTACCAGATCGACGCTGCGACGGGCGACCTTGTGTGCAAAACAGATGGTTCACCCATCGTCAAGGAGTACCACAAAGACTTCACCGATGAGAATGTGCTGAGGAACCACGGGGTGAAGTGCGTGCGGCCGGCACTGTACTTCGGGATGAACCAGGCCATGCGGACGATCGGGCTGTCGAAGGAAGCGCGGGAGTCTGAGGCTAGCAGCGTGTTCGATCTTGATCCGGCACCGGACCAGCTGCACGTTATTGAGACGTTCCAGCCGCTGATCACGAAGCTGACGCGACTGATCCGGAGCCGGCGGCCGAGCCTGGTCACTGTGTTCCGCGGGATCAACGTGAACGTGTCGGCGCAGTACAAGGTGGGTACGTCGGTGGTGTGGAACGCCTTCACGTCGACGACACGGGAGCAGGATGTGGCGAAGACCTTCATGTACGGGAAGGCGGGGACGTTCTTTGTGATTGTGGCGAAGCAGGGTGCGGCGGAGGTGGGGTTCGCAAGCGTGTTCCCGCAGGAGGCGGAGCTGCTGTACGACAGCAACATCGAGTTCCGGGTGCAGTGGAAGCTTTCCCCGACGCTGCTGCGGATGGTGGGGCAGCCCTTCGACGTAATTGTGATGCAAGAGGTGGCTGGGCACGACGAACACGACACCAGCACCGGCGCGCAGACACAGTCGCATGATGTGGCGGACCAGGTTGAGGCGGTGCGGCAGGTGCTGAATCACACGGCGTCGCTCTTCGCGGGGTTCCTGGACGGCTACGTGGAGGGCAGGGTCGGGGACGACACACATGTGGCGGAGTCGGAGACGAGGATGCTGCTGCACGAGGTGGACGAGTGGCTTGCGGCAGACGGGCACGGGGAGGAGGGGGCGAGGGAGACGCCGCGGCACCCGCTGTGCCTGCTCGGGGACGGAGGGACCGGGAAGACATCTGCGGCGGTTGCGGTTCTGTGCCACCTGCTGCAGGAGAAAGAGGAGGCAGGCGGGGTGGCGGCACAGAGAAAAAAGCCCGTGTTCCCTGTCTTTGTGGCGCTGCCGGCGATTGGTGCGTCCACCTTCACAACAGGCGGCGGGGTCGACGAGTTCATCCGGAAGTCCTTCGGGCTGGAAGAGGCTGCCTTCGAGTACCTGAGCACGGAGTACGACGTTGTGGTGATCCTGGACTCGCTGGATGAGGTGGGGCTGGCGCAGGAACATTTGGATGTGGCGTACAAGGCCAGTGACGGGCAAGGGGTGCTGCGGCTGCACCCGTGGTGTGCGAAGCAGTGCAGCGTGATCGTGACTACACGCGGCGAGTACCTGAAGAGTGTGGGACACACGCCGTCGCAGATCTGCGGCGACGGAACGAGGTCGCTGTACATGCAGCCCTTCACGCAGAATGACGCGGAGACGTACATCAGAAAGGTGCTTCCGGTGTCGGACGCAGTTCCTCCCCAAACAGGGGTTGAAGTGGAGGTGCTGTCGCAGCTGCGCAACCCGTTTCTGCTTCACATGGCGTGCTACGCGAGGGGCGCTCTGCCGTCGGGCAGTGCACAGGCACAGCAGTCCCTGAGTGATGTGGCGGTGTACGAGGCGTACCTGCAGATGCACGTCGAGGTGGGGTTGTGCCAGGGAACGGCTGCTGCTGGGGAGCGCACGGCGGAGGGCAAGCTGACGGCAGACGTTGCAACACGCGTGGAGGAGGTGCTGCGGGTGGGGGAGCTGATTGCGTGCGCAATGCTGGAGGCACAGACGTGGCAGGGAGTCCTGGGCACAGAGCGGGCGCGCCTGTTGAAGGAGGACAACGTGGGCAATAACGAGGCGAACAAAGCGTTCCGGCTGCTGCCCTTCCGTGTGGAGAGCTTCGAGGACGACAGCAGTGCGTTTACATTCCGGCACAAGACGCTTGGAGAGTTCCTTGTCGCACGGCGGCTGTCACGGGAGGGCGGTGTGGCCGACACGCTTGGGTCGAAGGTGCGCAGGGCCTTCAGCCAGGATGCGCCGAATGTGCTGCAGTACTTTGCGGACACAGTGCTCGCATGTGGAGGCCAAGCGCGGGATGCAAAGGTGACGTCTGAGCTGCTGCCACTGGTCCTGGCGAGTCGCCCCGCTGGTGGTGGCGACGCGGTATCCCTTGCGACCACTTCCAACGCCATGGCACTCGCTGTGCGCACGCGATACATGTTCGACTGCGATCTCACGGGTGTCTCGGTGCAGCACAGCGATCTCCGCCACGCGCGCCTGTGTGGGGCTGTACTGAACCGGAGCCGCCTCCACAACTGCTGGCTGGAGCACGCGTTAATCGAATCAGCGGATCTCACAGACGCCAACTGGGAAGGCTGCTCCTTCGGCGCCCCTCTCCCGCCTCTGTTGGGTCACTCCTCCGATGTTACCTCCGTGGCTGTCACGCCAGACGGATCGAAGATCATCTCAGGATCCTTTGACAACACCGTTCGTGTCTGGGATGCATCAACAGGGAAGGTGTTGCAGAATCTTGAAGGACATACCTCCGCTGTTACCTCCGTGGCTGTCACGCCAGACGGATCGAAGATCATCTCAGGATCCTAGGACAACACTGTTCGTGTCTGGGATGCATCAACAGGGAAGGTGTTGCAGCATCTTGAAGGACATACCTCCCCTGTTACCTCCGTGGCTGTCACGCCAGACGGATCGAAGATCATCTCAGGATCCTTTGACAACACCGTTCGTGTCTGGGATGCATCAACAGGGAAGGTGTTGCAGAATCTTGAAGGACATACCTCCACTGTTACCTCTGTGGCTGTCACGCCAGACGGATCGAAGATCATCTCAGGATCCTACGACAACACCGTTCGTGTCTGGGATGCATCAACAGGGAAGGTGTTGCAGAAGCTTGAAGGCCACAGCCCATCATCGGTGCGCACGTTGCCTGTGACGTCACGCAGATCCGATATTATTGCCGTTTGTGACGACAACAGGATCCGAGTCTGTGCAGCATCCTGGCGTGTGGCGGCTGTGATCGGCAGTGGGCCCGTCGTGCCTGTTCCCCTTCTCTGCACAGGGCTCGACACTGTGACACCCCCCCATGCATGCAGGATGCTAGGTGGCGCTCCCGCTGATTGCTAGTGCCCACGCCGAGCGCAGTCCCGCATCTGTGTGCTGCTTGTGTGCACTCCGCTTCTGCCGGTCTGCCACTTTAGCAGTCTGGCACCCACTACACCAGACAGTGCGGCACTCGTGCCATGCTGAACAGCTCGTACCGTACACCGTCATGACTCCCTCTGCCCGTGGTGTTGTACGAACGGGGCTGGGCCTGCCTACCGGCAGCAGCCCATGCCTGAGAGTGCGACACCGCGCCCTTTACACCGGAAGGGGTTTGACACAACCAAGACGGCCCCACTCCCCCGCCCTCCCGCGCCTCTCCCTTGTGCCACTGCGCCATGCCGTGCCGCCTCCTGCACCCCACCCCAAAGCCACCCCACTGCACACCACACCACCCTTGCCCCTCGCCCCTCTCTGCCAGCCCCCAGTCGGTGTACTGTCGACAGTTTAACCTGTCGATTCGACAGGTCTGTCGACAGGTAACCTGTCGAACGACTGGTCGAAACGCATGTCGTCTGTCGATTTCGAAAGGTCGACATGGCTCCTGACAGCGCGTCGTGTAGACATTTCGGGGGGAGGCGGGGTGATTAGGTACAGCCTGTTGGCACTCAGTGCAATGCAGGGTGGGCAGGATAAGATCACTGCTGCTGCTGCTGCGGCCACTGCACCACCCCACAGGATTTGCTGTATACTCCATCCAGACCCTCAAATCTCCAACGGCGATGTCGCGCTATGCCGCCCTGCTCATGGCAGGCGCTGTGTGTGTGTCTGGCGTGGTGGTGCAGAAGGACACACATGCGCAGAAGAATGCGCAGCAGGAGCGTGACGGGTGGACGGCGTCGGAGGCTCTGCTGGTGTCGGAGGCCAAGTTCATCGACGACCTCTACCGGAGGCAGGGTGTCGACAACAACTACCTGGACTACCGCGTGTACGATGCGAGCGAGTTCGCCGCGGCATTCAGTGGCAAGCCCTCCACTGTTGTGACGAGCAGGTCGAAGCAGACGGACGCCCTGCGCCACTGCGTGTACCAGACCAAGGGTGCTTACGGCGAACACTTCAGCAACCAGAAGGCGTGGCAGCTGGCCGGTCTGACCACCACACGCCTGCGCAATGCGAGGTACATCACAAAGATCGAGCGCATCGAGGGGAAGGACCTGATGTCGTGGGAGATCATCTCTGCACCGTGCGGCGTGGCTGTGCACGACAACGCCGGGAAGGTGCTCGTGATGCAGGGCTTCGGTGTTGACTAATTGGAACCAGCTGACCAGCTGCCCAGCAGCCGTCGCATCGCCCAGAGACGAGGTTGCCCAAATACGATCTTGGGAGTGGGCGTGGCTCCGCACGCCCTGCCCCACCTACTCCCAGCACCTTTTCATTTCATATAAACCTTCTTTGCGCAGCCTCCCTCCCCCCTGCCCCGTCTTCCCTGCGAAGCCCATATGGCTGTGTGGATATGGAGCAAGACACCAGGGGGCGGGGCGGGGTGGCAGCGCCAGGGTCACAAAACAAAGATCATGTTTGACATTTCCACCCTCCCGTGTTCCAGCCGTTGTTCCTGATATGACGGCTTTTCCCCCACCCCCTCTTCACACCTTTCCCACATCTCCGGATCAATCTCCTGTTGCCTGAGGGCGGGGGGGAGGTGAGGCTCGGCTTTCTGAAACACACACCGAGAGCGGAGCCCGCCCCGCCCCGACCCTCTATTTGGCACATTTTTCAGGTTTTGTGTTCTCCAATGCACCACCGGATTTCCGATGAGCGCTGGAGGTTTTCTCGGAAAGAATCACGAGAAACAATGAAACCATTCGTGGCCCTCTGTGTGCCGTTGGATAGACCTGTGTCCCAACTCAGGCTACCGGTATGGCCATGAGGGCCTGTCGTGCTATCGAAAGGAACACCCATCGATGCCGTGTCTTTCATCAGCCAAACCCAGGCCCTCCTCACCCCGTGGCCTGCAGTTCGAACCAAGGTCGCTGGCAACACACCGGAGGCGATGCAGAGCGCCAGGCGGTTGTGGCAGAGCCTTGCGAGGCAGACGAGTATCACGAAAGAGAAGAGGACATGCTGTCTTCTTGAAGAGCTGGAAGAAAATCCGCTGGCGGGTGACGTGCCCCTCCCCCGTACCCCACCACCACAACCACCGCGACCACAACCCCAAGCGCCCCCTGCATTTCGGTCCAGCATGAAGCCACGTTTGATTTTCTAACAGCTACCAAGAGTCGTGGCAGCGTTCCTCCGCAGTGTCAGCGGCCCGCATGGCGCGAGCCGCTTCGATGGCGGCGCCAAGGCGCCGAAGGTCCCCTGCTCCTGCAGCCAGCAGCGAGTTCAGCTTCGCCAGGTCTTTTGCTCGTGCTGTCGGGGGGCACTGTGGGTGGGGTGTTGTCGGTCCGGGAGGGCATTCTCGTTCATCAGTGTCTGCCGTACTTCTCTTGCGTAGCGCACAAGAGCTTCCATCCGTCTTCTGAGTGTGCCCGTTTTCTGGAAGTGTGATTTCACCCTGTGTTGCTGTATTATGTTGGGATGTACGTCCCCTCCGTCCACCCTCGCGTCCGCACCCATGCGTCATAGCAGCAGCCACCGTTCGGACAAACAACCTGACTGCACCACACAACTTCAAGTCTGACATCGGGAGGTGCAATTCGGGGCTGCCCCCTGGAAGAAACCCCCCCCCCCTCCACACCACACCACCACTGCAGGCACGTGGCCTCTGCCACGCCCCATGTCCGCAGGGCCACAGGGTGGAGCTGCGGCCCACAATGGCGCTGCCCCTGCGCGTGTCCGCCTGCGGCTCAAGCGCCCCGGCGCCGACACCGAGAAGCGGTGGATTGCTGTGCCACACGGCACCGGCACAGTCGGCGACGTGATCCAGATCATCGCACAGGCATGCGGTGTGCCGAAGCGCCGGCTCCGCCTCAGCATCGAGGGCTACGCCCTGCCTGTGGGCGAGCCTGCCGCCCTCATCAGGGAGGGGGACGTGCTGGTCGGCACCGTCTCCGAAGCCAGCACCGCCTCCTCCACACGCAAGCGCAAGTCCACCACCGAGCGCCGCAAGGCAAAACGCGCCCGCAACGCCGCACCGCCACCACCACCGCCACCACCACCCGCCTCCGGGCAGCCACCTCCCGACACCGAAAGCGACGCCGACAGCAGCAGCAGCAGCAGCAGGAGCAGCACAGGCAGCGACAACAGCGCCCCACGTCTCTCCGATGCGCCTGCCACCCCTGAGCCCCACCCGGAGGCAGCAGCAGCAACAGCAGCAGCAGCAGCAACACCTGACGCATTGCGGCAGGCCCAGCTGCTAGTGCAGGAGAAGCTCCGCCAGCTCGTCGGCATGGGCCTGATCGTCGGCGCCAGCGGCGCCCCTGCCGCTGCCGACGCCCCCCGCTTTGCGATGTCCTTCAGCGTCACAGAGGTGGCCTTCACGCCTGCTGAGCCTTCCGCGGTGCAGCGGCAGTTCCACGACCTCACCGTGGCGGCTTACGACCCGGAGACAACCGTCGTCACCCTGGAGGACGCCGCAGGCGTTGTGACGGAGGCGAGCATCCGCAACATGGGGCAGCCCTCGCTGGTGCTGGCACAGCCAGACGCACAGCCAGGCAGCACCGCCGCAACACCTGCTGCCCGCGAGGTGCAGCAGCAGCAGCAGCAGCAGGATCGCCACCAGGGGGCACACCCCACACGCCAGCCGAAGCAGCAGAAGCAGCAGAAATCCCGCACCCCCCGCAGGGGCGAGGGCGGGGAAGCGGCGCCTCCGGCGCCGCTGGCACCGCCTTCCCCTGCTGGCGGCACCCCCGCTGCGCACACGCCGGGCGGCTGCGGAGCAGCCGCCGGCGCAGCGTCCCCCCCGGGCCCCCCGCCGCCGGGGCCCTTCGGGCCTGTTGCTGCGACGGTGGTGGCGTGGGACTTCCCGAGCAGGAGTGGCGTGCTGCGCATCGCGGTGGACAGCCTGCCGCCCGCCATCCGGCAGCGCGTCGCGGCGGGGGCTGCCGCTGCTGCTGCCGCCCCACCGACCCCGCCTGGTGTGCAGGGGGAGGGCGGCGCTGAGGCGGCAGACACCCATGATCCGTCCCTGCTGCGCGTGACGCCGGATCGGATTACCGGAGGGGAGTCACTGCGGGCGCGGCAGGGCGTAGAGGTGTGGCTCCGTGTTGGGCGGCAGGCGGGTGAGGGCAGCCCAGGGGGCTGCGGTGGTGGCGGTGGTGGCGGCGCCCCCGCGCTCGCCCTGGAGGTCGTGGAGGTGCGCGGGGGCGGGGTGCGCCCGACGCCCGCCGACCCCAGCGACGTCGACCCGACCCGTGAGTTCAGCGGCACGGCATCCTTCTGGAATGCCACGAAGAACTACGGCTTCATCGACACGCCGGACCTGCCCCGCAGCATCTTCTGCAAGCCGTCGGCGCTGCAGGGGGGCAACGTGCTGACGCCTGGGAGCGCCATCCGTGTGTGGGCAGAGACAGCCCCGGGGGGCGAGGGGAAGATCCGCGCGACCTACGCCATCGGGCCTGCCGTGGCCTGGAGGGAGAGGGGGTTGGCAGCGGCAGCGGCAACCCCAACGGCAACGGCAGCCTCGCCAGAGCCAGCCACTGCTGCTGATTCAGCTGCCGCTTCGCAGCAGCATCAGCAGCAGCAGCGGTCGTTGCACGAAGGGGCTGCCGAGTATAAGGTGAGGGTGGTGAACCTCCGCTCCTGGGCACGCCCCAGCGCGCTCGTCTCGCGCATCAGCGAGGCGTATGACATCCCGACATCGCGATTGGGCTTTGTCCGGATCGACAAAGCTTCGCGCAGCGCGGTTGTCCCGCTGGCGGCACGCGAGGACTACACCCGCATCGGCGCGGAGGAGATCGATTTCAACACACTCATCGGCGAAGCCGGTGGGAGCGGCGGCGGGGGGGGCCGCGGGGGCGCAGCGACATTCGAGGTGACCTCGCTTCCCGCAGAGATCTCCGCAGGCCTCGTGTCCTCCGCTGTGAAGCACATCTTCGGGATCAAGTCTGTCGGGTTTGTCGACGTGCACCGCGAGGCGCGTGTCGCGGTGGTGCCCGGGGTGGTTCTCCCGGCGCACACCGATGCGGCGCTGCGCATCCGCAGCGCAGCGTGGGAGGACCTGCAGGCTGCGTGGAACGGGGAACGCTGCCTCTGCTGCGGGCAGGCGTCGCACGAAACAGCCGAATGCGGGGTGGCTTCCACCCCAGCTGCGCTGCCCCGCCCTGATGCAAACGCAGATGCGGCTGGCTGTGAGGGTGGTGGTGGTGGCGTTTCAGAGATGGTGCAGCAGCAGCAGCAGCAGCAGCAGCAGGAAGGCGGGGAGGAGGAAGGCGGGGAGGAGGAGGAGGAGGATGGGCAGGAAGGCGAGGGTGTGGGTGGCATGGCGGGGATGGTGCGGCGGAGGCTGCCCGGTGGTGTGGCTCCAGCAGCCCGGGTGCTCCCGCGCCCCGCGCCGCCGCTGCCCAGTGTGGGGTATGGCTGTGTGGGTGGGTGGGTGGGTTAGCAAAGTTTTTACTGTTGTGTTGGGGCCATCCAGGGGGTCGCCGGTCGGCAAAAATAAAATCAATTCACAACTTTTCACACCTTTTCGTCAGCTGATTGAGGGTGTGATATGAGGGTTCTATCCAACAAGGATATCAAGGCGGCACTTTCAAAGTCCTGCCAAGGACAGCGCCACGTGGGTGTGTGCTTCTGATATATGTTATGTCATCATGTGAACCCTCCCCAGCGTGTGCCAACATCCCTGACACGCTCACGAAAAGCATGACACGGAGAAAACAGGTGCCGAAACAACCTGCCGAGCACACGGGTGGTGCCACGTTGATCCACGCAGCGATCTCCCATGACAGGAAGCCTTGTCGCCACGGCAGAGTCGCCGCAGACTGTGGGAGAGGTGTCGCCAGTCACCTTGAGGTTGCAGTGTGTCATCAGGCTAAGACCCGTGCCCTCTTCACCTCCCCTGTTAGGTTGCTCCCATATCGTTGCCTGCTTTGGGGCCTGAAGGACATAGGGGTCCAGCAGGCACTTGAGCATCGCAATGCATGAGTGGCTGTTTCAAACTCCTGGTGCAAGCACCCGTCATGGTCTGGGGAAGCCCTCCCAGGTAGTTTAACGTCTTGCCCAGGACAACACCTTTTCGTATTGCAATTTGGGTTAGCGTGCTGGCATCGCAGCCTGGCCCCGAAGGACCATACCGTGAGGAACCGGGCCCGCTATCCTACTCTTGCTCTACGTGACACCACACGGTTTCGCTCTCCTCCTCGTTGCGCTGTAAAGGAGGGGGGACACACACACACTGGAAGCCGGAGATTGCGCCTGCTGATACTGAGGCGCAATCTTCGCGACGACGCGTTGAAAAGAGCGCGGAATAGCCGCCGAACGAAAGATGGTGGGAGAGGGGATGCAGCGGGTGCGCTTCGGAACCGCACGCAACACCCGCTTCTGGAGGAAACGTGAACGACAAGGACGGACAGCACGTGTCTTGCGCTCCAAGAAGCGCAAGGCTTGTGAGGCCCGTGGGAAAGGGGAAGGCACGCCTGATCTAGCTGTGCTGATGATCGTGCGGGAGGAAGGAAAACCTGCTCTGTTGTTATGAAACGAGCATCGCTCTAGGGCAGATTCGTCTGCCTCCCGCATGTGCGCTACACGTTTCTGCGCGCGGGGAACCGAGGACTCAGAAGGGGAGGAAGGGGAGAAAGGAAGTCGACGCCCCACGCAAGGGCTCGGCGACGTGCACTCGTGGGAGAGCGTGTCGCTCCCCTGGTGAGACGGCGTTTCTGCCTGCCAGTCGGGAAGAGAGGGGGTTGCAGGGTCTAAAGGCACTAGGGGCTCCTGACATGGAGAGGGTGGTGGGGGTGACACAGTGTCTGATGGGGGACTAAGCCGAGTGTCGACGGGCTGAAAGCCCGGCGAGTCATCCACAACAAGGGAAGGTGCAGGCGAGAGAGGAAGGGGGGAAGCAAGTTCTGATGGGGGCATGATACTATCCTCGTCAGGCCGAAGGCTTGACGCTGAAATCGGTGAACCAGGGGACACGGGGGGTTGAGGTTCTACTCTTCTGTTGTTAAAGGAGCGTTGCCCCAGGGCAGATGCGCCTGTCTCCTGTATGGGTGCTACCCGCTTCTGCGCGCGGGGTACCGAGGACTCAGAGGGGAGAGAGGGAGAGAAAGGAAGGCGGCGCCCCACGTAAGGGCTCGGAGATCTCCGTTGCGTGGCGCTCTCTGGGAGGGGCGGCGAGCCCGTCTGCGGGGTCTGTAGCCCGTCCAGCAGGTCTGTGTGCAGCACGAGCTCCGGAGCCGGAGAGGGCGCCGGAAGCGGTGCTGTATCTGCTGGTGGAGCGAGACGAGCATCATCAGGCTGGGAGCCCGACGATTCATCCGCATCAAGCGTAACGTGCTCTGCACACATCTTACGCGGGGTAGGGGAAGCAGGGGTATTCATTCGAGGGGAAGGCGAGAAAAGAAAACCAGGAAATTCGCGTGGGGTCAGCGCAGATGACTCCGCAGAAGAACCCAACTCGCCCTCACTGGGCTGATCGTCGGGGCAGTGAAGAGCCAAATGCTCAATCACGCCCGGCCAAAGAAGAAGAAGAGACGCACACATGTCCCACTCTGGCTGTCGCACACACACTATCCCAGCCCCCCAGAGGGACGGGCCCTCGTCAGAGTGATCTAAACAAATGGCGGTGCGTTTCACGGCATCCTGCCCCATCGAGTCCTCGTCGGAGGCGTCCAGAACGATGGCGGTGCGTTTTACCGCAGCCGCAGCCGTCGTGTCGCTATCCATCACAGACGAGGGAGGGACTTCCTCGCTGGTGGAGCCCGCATCATCAGCGTCGTCTCCATCATGCTCAGTGGCACCAGAGCTGCCCTCCTCTCCCTCGCTGTCAGAATCGTCATCGCAGCTGCTGCTGTCGTCATCCGTGCTCGCAACTTGGTCGACCCTGGGGGCGCGCCCATGGTGGCCGGCCGCGCAGCATGTCTTCACATTGGCGCAGGTGCCGCATCGCGTCATGTGGTGTGTCTCACAGCACATCACCTTCAGGCCGTCCGCGTGGTGGTGGTGGACGCGGCAACACG
Source organism: Rhynchopus euleeides (assembly GCA_963210315.1). Classification (NCBI taxonomy): domain Eukaryota; phylum Euglenozoa; class Diplonemea; order Diplonemida; family Diplonemidae; genus Rhynchopus; species Rhynchopus euleeides. The sequence goes on along the minus strand of OY723310.1, from coordinate 671,210 downwards.
CAGCTATCGTCAGTGCGTAATTCCGCTTGGCGGTATCGCACTCGTCGCATTTCGGTTTCGAATGCGCGTTGCACACTTTCCGGGGGCCCAGAGACGTGCTCGCGAGCGACCGCGGCACTGGTACAGGTATAGCGCTGCGCGGCGGGGGCGGGCGTGGCCCATCCCATTGTGAGGCTCGCGTGGTCCGGGGGATCCCAGTGTAGTCTGGGAACACGTTTGTTCCCCACCTCACGATATTGCCGTCTGCATCGACGCCTGCGGCCGCACATGCCTGTTCTGCACTCGCCTCTAACGCCGTGATCGTCTCTGCCCCACCTGCGAACACGGGCCGAGGTGTCATCCCGCCCAGCGCCTACCGAGCAGAGGGAGCCGACCCGGTCCTCGCGTCGCGCAGGCCACGGGGTAGGAAGGCTTAGCTGGTCGCATAGCCTCTTCAGGCAGCCCATCATCGTCCAGAGGAGGTTGCCACGCTCGGCCATCGCGGGGTTGGAGGTTCGTGCCGAGCGCTCCGAGGGCTGTAACGCCTTCCCTGTGAAGACCTCGAAGTCAAGGGCGAGCTCGATGTTCGACACCGTGCCTTGCTTCGTCCATTGGAGCGCTGCGAGCCACGCAAGTATCGCCCTGAGAGACGCAGCGCTATACGGCCACAGCCGCGCTGCTGGCTTCTCTGGGATACTGGATACGTCGAAGTCAAAAGTCTCTGCTGGCCAGGAGAGAGCAGCCGTCCAGGGGTGCACGAGGGGTCCAGAGCGCCGCATCTTCGCCTCGAGCTCCCACCGCTTCAGCACGATGCGCCCCATCAGCGTGTGCAGCAAGGTCTCGTCTACCTGGAATCCTGGAACACCTTTTCGTCAGCTGATTGAGGGTGTGTGGGTGGGTGGGTGGGTTAGCAAAGTTTTTACTGTTGTGTTGGGGCCATCCAGGGGGTCGCCGGTCGGCAAAAATAAAATCAATTCACAACTTTTCACACCTTTTCGTCAGCTGATTGAGGGTGTGATATGAGGGTTCTATCCAACAAGGATATCAAGGCGGCACTTTCAAAGTCCTGCCAAGGACAGCGCCACGTGGGTGTGTGCTTCTGATATATGTTATGTCATCATGTGAACCCTCCCCAGCACACCTTTTCGTATTGCAATTTGGGTTAGCGTGCTGGCATCGCAGCCTGGCCCCGAAGGACCATACCGTGAGGAACCGGGCCCGCTATCCTACTCTTGCTCTACGTGACACCACACGGTTTCGCTCTCCTCCTCGTTGCGCTGTAAAGGAGGGGGGACACACACACACTGGAAGCCGGAGATTGCGCCTGCTGATACTGAGGCGCAATCTTCGCGACGACGCGTTGAAAAGAGCGCGGAATAGCCGCCGAACGAAAGATGGTGGGAGAGGGGATGCAGCGGGTGCGCTTCGGAACCGCACGCAACACCTGCTTCTGGAGGAAACGAGAACGAGAAGGACGGACAGCACGTGTCTTGCGCTCCAAGAAGCGCAAGGCCTGTGAGGCCCGTGGGAAAGGGGAAGGCACGCCTGATCTAGCTGTGCTGATGATCGTGCGGGAGGAAGGAAAACCTGCTCTGTTGTTATGAAACGAGCATCGCTCCAGGGCAGATTCGTCTGCCTCCCGCATGTGCGCTACACGTTTCTGCGCGCGGGGAACCGAGGACTCAGAAGGGGAGGAAGGGGAGAAAGGAAGTCGACGCCCCACGTAAGGGCTCGGCGACGTGCACTCGTGGGAGAGCGTGTCGCCCCCCTGGTGAGACGGCGTTTCTGCCTGCCAGTCGGGAAGAGAGGGGGTTGCAGTGTCTAAAGGCACTAGGGGCTCCTGACATGGAGAGGGTGGTGGGGGTGACACAGTGTCTGATGGGGGACTAAGCCGAGTGTCGACGGGCTGAAAGCTCGGCGAGTCATCCACAACAAGGGAAGGTGCAGGCGAGAGAGGAAGGGGGGAAGCAAGTTCTGATGGGGACATGATACTATCCTCGTCAGGCCGAAGGCTTGACGCTGAAATCGGTGAACCAGGGGACACGGGGGGTTGAGGTTCTACTCTTCTGTTGTTAAAGGAGCGTTGCCCCAGGGCAGATTCGCCTGTCTCCTGTATGGGTGCTACCCGCTTCTGCGCGCGGGGCACCGAGGACTCAGAGGGGAGAGAGGGAGAGAAAGGAAGGCGGCGCCCCACGCAAGGGCTCGGAGATCTCCGTTGCGTGGCGCTCTCTGGGAGGGGCGGCGAGCCCGACTGCGGGGTCTGTAGCCCGTCCAGCAGGTCTGTGTGCAGCACGAGCTCCGGAGCCGGAGAGGGCGCCGGAGGCGGTGCTGTATCTGCTGGTGGAGCGAGACGAGCATCATCAGGCTGGGAGCCCGACGATTCATCCGCATCAAGCGTAACGTGCTCTGCACCCATCTTACGCGGGGTAGGGGAAGCAGGGGTATTCATTCGAGGGGAAGGCGAGAAAAGAAAACCAGGGAATTCGCGTGGGGTCAACGCAGATGACTCCGCAGAAGAACCCAACTCGCCCTCACTGGGCTGATCGTCGGGGCAGCGAAGAGCCAAATGCTCAATCACGCCCGGCCAAAGAAGAAGAAGAGACGCACACATGTCCCACTCTGGCTGTCGCACACACACTATCCCAGCCCCCCAGAGGGACGGGCCCTCGTCAGAGTGATCTAAACAAATGGCGGTGCGTTTCACGGCATCCTGCCCCATCGAGTCCTCGTCGGAGGCGTCCAGAACGATGGCGGTGCGTTTCACCGCAGCCGCAGCCGTCGTGTCGCTATCCATCTCAGACGAGGGAGGGACTTCCTCGCTGGTGCAGCCCGCATCTGCAGCGTCGTCTCCATCATGCTCAGTGGCACCAGAGCTGCCCTCCTCTCCCTCGCTGTCAGAGTCGTCTTCGCAGCTGCTGCTGTCGTCATCCGTGCTCGCAACTTGGTCGACCCTGGGGGCGCGCCCATGGTGGCCGGCCGCGCAGCATGTCTTCACATTGGCGCAGGTGCCGCATCGCGTCATGTGGTGTGTCTCACAGCACATCACCTTCAGGCCGTCCGCGTGGTGGTGGTGGACGCGGCAACACGCAGCTATCGTCAGTGCGTAATTCCGCTTGGCAGTATCGCACTCGTCGCATTTCGGTTTCGAATGCGCGTTGCACACTTTCCGGGGGCCCAGAGACGTGCTCGCGAGCGACCGCGGCACTGGTACGGGTATAGCGCTGCGCGGCGGGGGCGGGCGTGGCCCATCCCATTGTGAGGCTCGCGTGGTCCGGGGGATCCCAGTGTAGTCTGGGAACACGTTTGTTCCCCACCTCACGATATTGCCGTCTGCATCGACGCCTGCGGCCGCACATGCCTGTTCTGCACTCGCCTCTAACGCCGCGATCGTCTCTGCGCCACCTGCGAACACGGGCCGGGGTGTCATCCCGCCCCAGACCTCTCCAGCGCCTACCGAGCAGAGGGAGCCGACCCGGTCCTCGCGTCGCGCAGGCCACGGGGTAGGAAGGCTTAGCTGGTCGCATAGCCTCTTCAGGCAGCCCATCATCGTCCAGAGGAGGTTGCCACGCTCGGCCATCGCGGGGTTGGAGGTTCGTGCCGAGCGCTCCGAGGGCTGTAACGCCTTCCCTGTGAAGATTTCGAAGTCAAGGGCGAGCTCGATGTTCGACACCGTGCCTTGCTTCGTCCATTGGAGCGCTGCGAGCCACGCAAGTATCGCCCTGAGAGACGCAGCGCTATACGGCCACAGCCGCGCTGCTGGCTTCTCTGGGATACTGGATACGTCGAAGTCAAAAGCCTCTGCCGGCCAGGAGAGAGCAGCCGTCCAGGGGTGCACGAGGGGTCCAGCGCGCCGCATCTTCGCCTCGAGCTCCCACCGCTTCAGCACGATGCGCCCCATCAGCGTGTGCAGCAAGGTCTCGTCTACCTGGAATCCCTCTGGCACCACGCCGTATCTCGCAAGGCACGGGGGCCACCCTGAGCGGTCCAGCTGCAGCAGGGGTTCGTACTGAGGTTGAGACCTGACGGAGTCAAACGCACTGCATGCCCACCAAAGGTGATCGGGCGTGTCACTGTCCGCACCATCGCAGTGTACACACAGCTTGGGGTCCCGTACGTCTGCCTCTTCAGCCGCCGGATCGGACACGATATCCCAGTCGAAGGAATCCTGAGAACCGAGCAGATCGGCGTCTCCCTGCTCCTCGTCCTCCTCCTCTTCGTACTCGCACTCCTCCTCTTCCTCAGCTTCTTCATCCTCTTCGTCCCCTTCCATAGCCGCGTCAGCAGCCGGTGAGGGAGATGGGGCATGGGATGAGGAGTCCGACGTCTCGTCTGTCGTCGCACGCCTGCCAGAGACGTAGGCGCCGTTGCGCCCCCATCGTGTCGCGAAGAAGACACCACCAGTAAGCACCACCGTCAGCGCCCGCGAGAGGTTCCCGTCCTTCGTCTCCAGGCGGAGCGCGTTCGTCCTGTCGTAGTCCACACCGTTTTCGATCCCCGAGAAGGAAGGACGGTGCTTCGCCAGCGCCTTCCAGCCCTGCCGCCGCAGATTGTCGCGTAGCGCATGGTTCCGGGAGGACCGTGGTTCACCGGCGAGACACATATCCCCGATGGCACAGTCACGGATGTCGTCGCCCCACTCTAGTCCAGCAGCAGGGAGGGCGACCGAGATCGCGATGCCCACAGGGCCGAGGGCGTCAGCAGAGGAGAGGGTCGGGTGTTCCTCGTACAGCACAGCGATTCGGTTCATCCTGTCCACCATGTGTGGGATGCGCACACGTGTCGAAGAGATTGCACAGGATCCGGTAAGAGTTGGCTATCGCCGGATCTACACGGTGGGCTTTGTGCAGGATGGTGAGCATCGCGCCTACACTGCGGGAGGGGTGCTTGACGCCGAGGATGCCTGTCGTTAAACGGCTTCGAAGACGCTGCGTCGCCGTCTTCGACAGAGGGGCAAACGCTCCGCCCGACACCGTGCTCGACACGACATTCGACGCCACAATTTCCGCCCGTTGTCGTGTGCTCAGCGGAGAGGTCGGAAGTCGCATGAGCAGGGGTTTGTGGCTCTCGAGTCGCGCGTCGTTGCGGCGCACCTGCACCTTGTCAGAGACGCAGGCCTTTGCACCGAGGATCTTCGACGCTGTCTCAGTCGGGAGGATGTTGTCCTGAACACGCACCTGTCCCACGTATGGGTGTCGCCTCCTGAAACCCGACGAGCCCCTCGGGATCCCCATCGCCACCGTCTTCTTGACGTTGAGGGCCATGCCGGTGATGTTGCAGAAGCCTACCACGACATCGACAGCCTGCTGCACCGACGCCTCATCCTCCTGAGATACGAGCGTCCCGTCGTCTTTTCACACCTTTTCGCACTTTGTTGCCAAGTCGTTACGCACACCTGGTGTGCGTCATCGGAGCGTCCCGTCATCTTTTCACACCTTTTCGCACTTTGTTGCCAAGTCGTTACGCACACCTGGTGTGAATTTCTGTGAATTTTTGCCTGCCCGTTGTGAAACTTGGTGATACGTGGTGGGAGGCGACCCCCTGGACGGTACCATGTGTGCTGCAATTCATTGCACCCATTTGGGAGGCGTCTCGCGACCAGTCACAGCTCGTCACGGCTCGTCAGTCAGTGGGGGAAGTGGGGCTGCTGCTCGCTTCTTCTCACTCAGGCGCACTGTAGTTCGGGTGAGCGTGCTGTCATCGCGGAGTGTCCCCTAGCCAGTAGAGTACACACGGAATAATCGATCCCGTTACTCTCCCCATTCACGCCACGATACGATTCTGCGGTGTCGCCCTGTATTATTTGGTAGGCTGGTCTGTACATATACCCCCACACCGCATCGCACCTCACCACACCACAGATACGGCACAGGCAGCCAGACATCGCGGCGGCGCACGTTGGTTGATCTAGCCTGAGGAAAGCGCTGAGGCGGGGGGGCAAGTGGTAGGATCGGAAGTGCACGAGGGCCTCCCCTCCCCCCAGAAGCGGGCGCGTGATCACTTCCCAGCCAGGGCTATCAGTGCCGAGGGCAGTGGGTGTGCTGGGGAGCCCCCTCTCCGTGTGGGACGTACCTTTTCTCAACTGCGAGGTTGCCCCAGCCCCCCTCCTCCCCGCCCCGCCCCAACCCAGCCCAACCCGAGCCTTCATGCTAAGACCAACACTGCCTGATGCCGTCTTATCGCAGTGTGTGTGCTGGGCGATGCTTTCCAAAAAAGGTTCACGTGTGTGACAACAAGCATAGGGCTTGTATCACCTCATTGCCGCTCACACACACACGCCCCGCAGATATACTTCGAATCGAAGCCTACACACACAGCAGAGCGGTGTGCTCAGCCTCAGCGGCCCTGACGGGTGCAACAATGGGAGCGATGCGTGCGGCGTTGCTGGTGCTCGTGCTTGCGGTGGTGGCGGACGCAGGGTCCAGCCGCTACAGGGGGCGTGGCAAGAGCTCTGGGGGTAAGAACTACGGCAAGAGCTCTGGGGGGAAGGGCTCTGGGAAGAGCGGCAGGGGGGAAGGGTACGGGAAGGGCGGTGGTGAGGGTGGGGAAGGGTCCGGCAGCGACTGCGGCAAGAACAAGAAGGGTTCCGACTCCGACAGCGACTCTGGGTCGCACAGGTACGGGCGGTCTGAATCTAACTCAGGATCGTCGGACTCTGGGTCGCACGGCTACGAGCGTCCTGATTCTAAGTCAGGCAGTGAGTCGTCGGATTCTGGGTCACACAGGTACGAGCGTTCTGACTCTCACTCAGGATCGTCGAACTCTGGGTCGCATGGCTACGAGCGTCCTGACTCTCACTCAGGATCGTCGGATTCTGGGTCACACAGGTACGAGCGTTCTGACTCTCACTCAGGATCGTCGAACTCTGGGTCGCATGGCTACGAGCGCTCTGACTCTCACTCAGGATCGTCGGATTCTGGGTCGCACAGTTCCGAGCGGTCTGACTCTCACTCAGGCAGCGAGTCGTCGGAATCCGGATCCGAATCTGGCTCCGAGGACACTGCGGCACCGCCCACTGACGCACCCCGTACAGATGTGCCTTCCACATCCGCGCCGCGTACGAGCGCACCACGCACACAGGCACCTGCCACAACCGCCTCCCCCACACGCGCACCCGCAACCAACGCACCTGTGACGAGCGCACCTGCAACGCCTGCACCTGCCACGAACTCGCCGCCTACCACTGCACCTGCCACAGGCGCACCTGCAACCAACGCGCCGCCCACCAGTGCACCTGCAACTGCGGCACCAGCGACCGATGCACCTGCGACCGCTGCGCCCTCCACAGACGCGCCTCCGATTGTTGGGCCTGGCGAGAAGACCACCGCACCTGCCACAGACGCTCCCGCAACCAACGCACCACCCACGAGTGCGCCCGCCACGAACGCTCCACCGACAGTGGCACCTGCCACGAGCGCACCTGCGACACCATCCCCACCTACCAACGCACCTGTGACGAGCGCACCTGCAACGCCTGCACCTGCCACAGGCGCACCTTCCACTGACGCACCTGCAACTACCGCTCCTTCGACAAACGCACCCTCGACTGTTGCGCCTGCAACCAACGCGCCCCCCACTGTGGCGCCACCGACCAACTCTCCCCCGACACAGGCACCTGCAACAGATGCACCTCTGACCAGCGCACCTGCAACGTCTGCACCTGCCACGAACGCTCCTTCCACAAGTGCCCCTCTGACTGACGCGCCGCCGACAAGTGCACCTGCAACGTCTGCACCTGCCACAGACGCACCTGCAACCAACGCACCACCCACCCAGGCACCCGCAACCAACGCGCCTCTGACCACCGCACCTGCCACGAGCGCGCCCCCGACTGTGTCGCCACCGACGAACTCGCCTCCGACACAGGCACCTGCAACTCCGGCACCTGCCACCAGCGCTCCTCCCACAAACTCCCCGCCCACACAGGCACCTGCTACCAACGCACCACCCACCAGTGCGCCCGCAACTGTGTCGCCACCGACGAACTCGCCTCCGACACAGGCACCTGCAACAGGCGCACCCCCGACCAACGCACCACCCACCCAGGCACCCGCAACCAACGCGCCTCTGACCACCGCACCTGCCACGAGCGCGCCCCCGACTGTGTCGCCACCGACGAACTCGCCTCCGACACAGGCACCTGCAACAGACGCACCCCCGACCAACGCACCACCCACCAGCGCACCGCTGACCGACTCACCTGCCACAACCGCACCCGCGACACCGGCACCTGAGACACCTGTGCCTGCGACTGCAGCACCGCCAACACCTGCGCCGTGTGTGCGGAACTTCAGCGGGGCGTCTGTGGCTGTTGTGGAGGGCGGAGAGGTGGGGCGCACCGTGGGTGCGGGTGCGGGTGTGAACGTGACGGAGGGGATGGAGGGGTGGAACGTGAACGAGGCGGAGCGTGCGGTGCTGACGGGGTTCCCGTCCGCGTTCCTGCTGCCGGGTGTGGAGGCGTTCTTCCCGCAGCGCGAGACGGCGATCGGGGCGGGTGCGGAGCTGACGGTGCAGTGCCCCGAGAACTGCTTCGGGATCCCGTGCGAGGTGATTGTGACGACGTACTTCTGCCCGCCGTGCTCGCTGGGGACGGACGGGGGGCTGCCGTTCCGCCTGCCCGGGGCCGGGTGGGAGTACGGGCCGTGTGCCCCGAAGTTCAGCGTCCCCGGCGACGCGAAGGCGCGCAACATGATCAGCTTCCGGAAGCTGGTGCCTGCGGGGACGGTGGAGCGCCTGCCGACCACGTCGAAGCCGCTGGACAACTTTGCGGTGTTTGTGCGGCAGTACGCCGTCGACTGTGCGGCGGTGGCGGCAGGCGAGTGTGCCGCCCTGCCGCGCTGCAAGCTGGCCGGTGCGCAGTGTGTGAGCGACTGGTGCAAGCCTGAGGAGGCATCAGGTGGTGAGGGGGAGGGCTCCACGTGCGACGAGTGCGCGACCCCTGCCCCCCCCACACCGGCACCTGCGACGGGTGCGCCCGCGACACCCGCTCCTGCCACCGTTGCACCTCCGACCTCTGCGCCTGCCACTGGCGCACCTGCAACGCTTGCTCCTGTTGCCGCCTTCGCGCCTCTGTGCGGGCCGCAGACGCTCGTGTCGGACCCGGCCTTCACTGCGCAGTACGAGGTGGGGACTGTGGGTGGCGCCAGCGCCGTGCAGTTCACGGTGCAGTGGACTGGGGAGTATGGGGCCATCGGGTTCGGGCCTGCCAGGTCGGGTGTGGGGATGTCGGGGCTCGACATCTACGGGTTCGACAGCGGGAACGACGGTGTGCGGGATCACGCAGTTGCCGGCGGTCCCGGGCGCCCCAGCGTGGATGCGCAGCAGGACGCAACCTTCGTGCAGCGCACCGGCAACGCCGTGACCTTCTACCGCCTGCTGGACACGGGGGACGCAGGGGACGTGACACTTGCACTGGACACCCTGATGGCTGTGGGTTGGGCTGTGGGCAGCGGCAGCGTCTTCGGCGGTACGTGGGGCTACCACACGTCGCGTGCCCTGCTTCCCTCCGCGGACGCAGTGCTGCGGTCGTGCAGCGCGCCCGCCACACTCGCACCCGGGTGCGTGGACACCCCGAGTGACGCCAAGGTTGGGTACGAGACGGGCGGAGAGCTTGCGGAGTACGTGTCCGGGGGCCGCGGGACGGCCGTGACGGAGGGGATGGAGGGGTGGAACGTGAACGAGGCGGAGCGTGCAATGCTGACGTCTGTGCCTGAGGGGCTGCTGTCTGGCGGCTACAGCGCCTTCTTCCCGCAGCAGTTCGACCCCATCCCGCGCAGCGCGTCCCTCGCGTTTGAGTGCCCCGCCAACTGTGCGGGCGCCCCGTGCGAGGTGATCGTGTCTGCCTACCACTGCCCGCCGTGCTCGTCCGCGACGAACGGCGGGCTGCCTGCGATCCTGCCTGCGGCCGGGTGGGAGGTCGGGGCATGCGCCCCGAAGTTCAGCGTCGCCGGCGGGAACCCCTTCAACATGGTCAGCTACCGGAAGCTGGTGCCTGCGGGGACGACAGACTTCACCCCGCCGCTGGACAGCCAGCTGATGAACGTCGCGGTCTTTGTGCGCCAGCAGGCGGTCGACTGCACGGCCGTGGCGGACCCGGGGCAGTGTGGCCAGTCTGCCGGCTGTCTGTGGGACGCACTGTCCGCCACCTGCAAGAGCACCTGGTGCCCCGCCTCCCCCACCCGCCCGGGCACAGGCGAAACCGACAACACCCCCCAGTGCACAGAGTGCGCCACCCTGCAGCCATCCACGCAGCAGACACAGTCCCCCGGCCTTGGCCCCTTCTAGGATGCTTCATCAGGCCATTTTTTTGTGCTGTGCCAAACTGAACCAACACAGCGAACTGCGTGACATCACGCAACCATCTTCGCCTTCCTCGGCCCCCATTTTTTTCCACAAGTTTCTATTGTGGGGCCACCGCCCTTTTTTATTTGCCCCTTGTCTTCTGCACACAATCATGGCGACATCACCTGTGACGCTTTGCTTGTTTGGGTCTTTGGGGTGCTCTTCGCGACGGTACCGAAACGGTGAATATTGGCACATTTCCTCCTCCTTGTCGATAAACTGCCGAACGGCGGTGTAGTAGACTGGGTAACGGGGAATTAGAGTTCGATTCCGGAGAGTTTGCCGACAATTTGCCGATAATTTGCCGACCGCGAAGACCCCATTCTGTGCCCCCCCGTCCCCCCCTTCTCTGACTGAACCGCCTGCACAGGCAGGTCCAGAGGTGCAGGCCTGGTTTGTTTCCCACATTCCAACATCACTTCGGGCCAAAGTGTCACTGCTGCCTGCCATTTCCATTCTTGTGCACCATCCACCACCCCCCACCCCCTCTCTCTGCGCCCTTGCCTGTGCGTTTTCAATACCCTCCTTTATTTTCTTATCCTTCTTCTCTCCACGCGTTCCACCAGTCCCCCCCAATCCTTGACCTGGGTTGGCCAGACCCTTCTTTGCACCACTGCCCTCCGGTGTGCGGCAGCCGCAGCCGCTTGCACACCCGGGGGCATACATCCTTGAGTATTACCTTCTCCCCCCTGGGGCTGTGCCCCTGAAGGGGGCACGGCCTCAGAGGAGTTCCCCTGAAGCCGCTTCCCGCCCCTCCCTCCGTTGTGAACATCGCCACACGCCGCGTTTTCTGCCAAGCCCGACGTGTTGTTTTCTGGTCTCTGTTGTTGGAGTAAGGCCTGCCGATCCTCCCTGAAGGCCTTCATTTTGTGACAATTCCATGGGAGGTCACCCGCTCTGTGTCAAAGCCGTGCCAATCTTGTCTCCTCTTCTGTGAGGCGGCTCACTGTTGTGCACCTCTGAGCGAGGGCCTTTCCCCCCATGCAGACCAAGCTGATCGGTCACTCAGTATGAATGTCAGATTTTTTGCTTTTCCCTCCCCACCTGGCTGCTGTTTTGCCGGTTCGGAAAAAAGGAGGAACTTCACAGTGGTCCATCCTGTGTGGTGCATATTAAAAATAGGGGCAAGTTGGCAAGTGCGTCTCACTGGCGTGAGTTGCTCGCATCCCCCTTTTTTTACTGCAGCAGGCTCAGTAGTGTCGGTGTCAAACAGACAGTAGGCAGCGCTTTGGGCAACAAATTCAGCATCATCATACATCGGCTGTTGGAAATTGCTCTTGTTTTTGCCTGGGATTTGGCGCACAAACAACAGCCTTAACTTTTTTCTGTTCAGAAGATGCAGCCCAAACACTGTTTCTCCGGACCAGGATATCACTTCAAGAAGAGGGCGAAAAGGAAAATAAACACATTTCCGTTCGAACTCACAACTCACGTATAGCCTGGCAGGAAGTGCCAGGCTCCCCACCCCCTGCCCCTTTTGCCTTCTCCCTCTTGCTTGTTGCTTTGTTTTCACCCCAACCCTGCAAATCCCACCCACCCCACCCCCGAATATTGCTTTGTGGGCACCACCGGGTCCCCCCACACCCACCCTGAGTATTGCCTTCTTTCACTCACCAGGGCTGGTTTCTTCTGAAATATGGCGGAAAAATGCATAGTAACTGTGATTCCTTCCTGTTCTTCTGTACTTCATCCCGTTATGGCGCTTTCAACCAAATAGGCAGGGATGGATAGGGACAACGGGCGTCGCGACCTCATTGGTTGATCTTTCTCACGACGCACTCCCTCGGGCTGTCTTGTGTGGTCCTGCAGACGTCAAAAAATACAGAAAAATGAATAGTTTCGAGCCCTGCGGGGGGGGAGAAGGGGAGGTGCAGACTGCAGGAGGCACACAGCATGCATGTTGATGGTAATGTTGACTTGAAATAGAGGTAGGTGAACAACTCGAGCCCTGCCGGTGTGGACTGGAACACCACACAGAACTGAACGTGTTTTCTGCACATAACTGATGAACATACTCGCCGCAGGGGCACAAACTCCCCTCCCCCCAGAAGCGGCGCGTGATCACTTCCCAGCCAGGGTTATCAGTGCCGAGGGCAGTGGGTGTGCTGGGGAGCCCCCTCTCCGTGTGGGACGTACCTTTTCTCAACTGCGAGGTTGCCCCAGCCCCCCTCCTCCCCGCCCCGCCCCAACCCAGCCCAACAATGTGCTGGGCGATGCTTTCCAAAAAAGGTTCCCGTGTGACAACAAGCATAGGGCTTGCATCACCTCATTGCTGCTCATACACACACGCCCTGCAGATATACTTCGAATCGAAGCCTACACACACAGCAGAGCGGTGTGCTCAGCCTCAGCGGCCCTGACGGGTGCAACAATGGGAGCGATGCGTGCGGCGTTGCTGGTGCTCGTGCTTGCGGTGGTGGCGGACGCAGGGTCCAGCCGCTACAGGGGGCGTGGCAAGAGCTCTGGGGGTAAGAACTACGGCAAGAGCTCTGGGGGGAAGGGCTCTGGGAAGAGCGGCAGGGGGGAAGGGTACGGGAAGGGCGGTGGTGAGGGTGGGGAAGGGTCCGGCAGCGACTGCGGCAAGAACAAGAAGGGTTCCGACTCCGACAGCGACTCTGGGTCGCATGGCTACGAGCGTCCCGACTCTCACTCAGGATCGTCGAACTCTGGGTCGCACGGCTACGAGCGTCCCGAATCTCACTCAGGATCGTCGGACTCTGAGTCGCATGGCTACGAGCGTCCCGACTCTCACTCAGGATCGTCGAACTCTGAGTCGCATGGCTACGAGCGTCCCGACTCTCACTCAGGATCGTCGAACTCTGAGTCGCACGGGTACGAGCGTCCTGACTCTCACTCAGGATCGTCGGATTCTGGGTCACACAGGTACGAGCGTTCTGACTCTCACTCAGGATCGTCGAACTCTGGGTCGCATGGCTACGAGCGCTCTGACTCTCACTCAGGATCGTCGGATTCTGGGTCGCACAGTTCCGAGCGGTCTGACTCTCACTCAGGCAGCGAGTCGTCGGAATCCGGGTCCGAATCTGTCCCCGAGGACTCTGCGGCACCCACTGACGCACCCCATACAGATGTGCCTTCCACATCCGCGCCGCGTACGAACACACCACGCACACAGGCACCTGCCACAACCGCCTCCCCCACACGCGCACCCGCAACCAACGCACCTGTGACGAGCGCACCTGCAACGCCTGCACCTGCCACGAACTCGCCGCCTACCACTGCACCTGCCACAGGCGCACCTGCAACCAACGCGCCGCCCACCAGTGCACCTGCAACTGCGGCACCAGCGACCGATGCACCTGCGACCGCTGCACCCTCCACAGACGCGCCTCCGATTGTTGGGCCTGGAGAGAAGACCACCGCACCTGCCACAGACGCTCCCGCAACCAACGCACCACCCACGAGTGCGCCCGCCACGAACGCTCCACCGACAGTGGCACCTGCCACGAGCGCACCTGCGACACCATCCCCACCTACCAACGCACCTGTGACGAGCGCACCTGCAACGCCTGCACCTGCCACAGCCGCGCCTTCCACTGACGCACCTGCAACTACCGCTCCTTCGACAAACGCACCCTCGACTGTTGCGCCTGCAACCAACGCGCCCCCCACTGTGGCGCCACCGACCAACTCTCCCCCGACACAGGCACCTGCAACAGATGCACCTCTGACCAGCGCACCTGCAACGTCTGCACCTGCCACGAACGCTCCTTCCACAAGTGCCCCTCTGACTGACGCGCCGCCGACAAGTGCACCTGCAACGTCTGCACCTGCCACAGACGCACCTGCAACCAACGCACCACCCACCCAGGCACCCGCAACCAACGCGCCTCTGACCACCGCACCTGCCACGAGCGCGCCCCCGACTGTGTCGCCACCGACGAACTCGCCTCTGACACAGGCACCTGCAACTCCGGCACCTGCCACCATCGCGCCTCCCACAAACTCCCCGCCCACACAGGCACCTGCTACCAACGCACCACCCACCAGTGCGCCCGCAACTGTGTCACCACCGACGAACTCGCCTCCGACACAGGCACCTGCAACAGGCGCACCCCCGACCAACGCACCACCCACCAGCGCACCCGCGACACCGGCACCTGAGACACCTGTGCCTGCGACTGCAGCACCGCCAACACCTGCGCCGTGTGTGCGGAACTTCAGCGGGGCGTCTGTGGCTGTTGTGGAGGGCGGAGAGGTGGGGCGCACCGTGGGTGCGGGTGCGGGTGTGAACGTGACGGAGGGGATGGAGGGGTGGAACGTGAACGAGGCGGAGCGTGCGGTGCTGACGTCTGTGCCTGAGGGGCTGCTGTCTGGCGGCTACAGCGCCTTCTTCCCGCAGCAGTTCGACCCCATCCCGCGCAGCGCGTCCCTCGCGTTTGAGTGCCCTGCCAACTGTGCGGGTGCCCCGTGCGAGGTGATTGTGTCTGCCTACCACTGCCCGCCGTGCTCGTCCGCGACGAACGGCGGGCTGCCTGCGATCCTGCCTGCGGCCGGGTGGGAGGTCGGGGCATGTGCCCCGAAGTTCAGCGTCGCCGGCGGGAACCCCTTCAACATGGTCAGCTACCGGAAGCTGGTGCCTGCGGGGACGACAGACTTCACCCCGCCGCTGGACAGCCAGCTGATGAACGTCGCGGTCTTTGTGCGCCAGCAGGCGGTCGACTGCACGGCCGTGGCGGACCCGGGGCAGTGTGGCCAGTCTGCCGGCTGTCTGTGGGACGCACTGTCCGCCACCTGCAAGAGCACCTGGTGCCCCGCCTCCCCCACCCGCCCGGGCACAGGCGAAACCGACAACACCCCCCAGTGCACAGAGTGCGCCACCCTGCAGCCATCCACGCAGCAGACACAGTCCCCTGGCTTTGGCCCCTTCTAGGATGATTCGTCAGGCCCTTTTTTTGTGCTGTGCCAAACTGAACCAACACAGCGAACTGTGTGACATCACGCAACCATCTTCGCCTTCCTCGGCCCCCATTTTCACAAGTTTCTACTGTGGGGCCATTGCCTATTTTTTTTACGCATGCACCTTTCGCACGGAAAGTGTCATTCTGCTCTGCCAAACGTGCTCTACACACCACCCCCTTCATCAGGCAAGTGGATTTGTAAGTGTGTGGAATCATCAACGCATGAAACGAAGTATCAAGTAGTAGAGCAAGAGCGACAGGGTTGCAGTGACACTTTTGCCCCTTGTCTTCTGCACACAAGCATGGCGATATCATCTGTGACGATTTGCTTGTTTGGGTCTTTTGGGTGCTCTTCGCGACGGTACTGAAACGGTGAATATTGGCACATTTCCTCCTCCCTTGTCGATAAACTGCCGAACGGCGGTGGACTTTGGCCAGTCGCCCGAAGTGATGTTGGTATGTGGGAAACAACCCAGGCCTGACCGGCAATGAATGTCACTGCTGCCTGCCATTTCCATTCTTGTGTGCACCATCCACCACCCCCCACCCCCTCTCTCTGCGCCCTTGCCTGTGCGTTTTCAATACCCTCCTTTATTTTCTTATCCTTCTTCTCTCCACGCGTTCCACCAGTCCCCCCCGATCCTTGACCTGGGTTGGCCAGACCCTGCTTTGCACCACTGCCCTCCGGTGCGGCTTGCACACCCGGGGCATGCATCCTTGAGTATTACCTTCTCCCCCCTCGGGCCTGAAGGGGTACGGCCTCAGAGGAGTTCCCCTGAAGCCGCTTCCCGCCCCTCCCTCCCTCCGTTGTGAACATCGCCACACGCCGCGTTTTCTACCAAGCCCGACGTGTTGCTGTCTGGTCTCTGTTGTTGGAGTAAGGCCTGCCGATCCTCCCTGAAGGCCTTCATTTCGTGACAATTCCATGGGAGGTCACCCGCTCTGTGTCAAAGCCGTGCCAGTCTTGTCTCCTCTTCTGTGAGGCGGCTCACTGTTGTGCACCTCTGAGCGAGGGTCTTTCCCCCCATGCAGACCAAGCTGATCGGTCACTCAGTATGAATGTCGGATCTTCTGCTTTTCCCTCCCCACTGACTGCTGTTTCGCCAGATCGGTCGGGGAAGGGCAAGGAAGGATTTCACAGTGGTCCATCCTGTGTGGTGCATATTAAAAATAGGGGCAAGTTAGCAAGTGCGCTTCACTGGCGTGAGTTGCCCGTCCCCTTTTTTTTACTGCAGCAGGCTCAGTAGTGTCGGTGTCAAGAAGATGGTCCGGCAGCGCTTTGGGAAACAAGTTCAACCACCTCATCAGGATGTTGGAAATTGCTTTTGTTTTTTGCCTGGGATTTGGCGCACAAACAACAGCCTTATATTTTTCCTGTTCAGAAGATGCAGCCCAAACACTGTTTCTCCGGACCAGGATATCACTTCAAGAAGAGGGCGAAAAGGAAAATAAACACATTTCCGTTCGAACTCACAACTCACGTATAGCCTGGCAGGAAGTGCCAGGCTCCCCACCCCCTGCCCCTTTTGCCTTCTCTCTCTTGCTTGTTGCTTTGTTTTCACCCCAACCCTGCAAATCCCACCCACCCCACCCCCGAATATTGCTTTGTGGGCACCACCGGGTCCCCCCACACCCACCCTGAGTATTGCCTTCTTTCACTCACCAGGGCTGGTTTCTTCTGAAATATGGCGGAAAAATGCAAATCAGCTATGTTTCCTTCCTGTTCTTCTGTACTTCATCCCGTTATGGCGCTTTCAACCAAATAGGCAGGGATGGATAGGGACAACGGGCGTCGCGACCTCATTGGTTGATCTTTCTCACGACGCACTCCCTCGGGCTGTCTTGTGTGGTCCTGCAGACGTCAAAAAATACAGAAAAATGAATAGTTTCGAGCCCTGCGGGGGGGAGAAGGGGAGGTGCAGACTGCAGGAGGCACACAGCATGCATGTTGATGGTAATGTTGACTTGAAATAGAGGTAGGCCTACCTCACAGAAAATGAACGTGATTTCTGCACATCAATGATGAACAGACGCGCTGCAGGGGAGGGGCACACCACCCTTCCGACGACCGGAGTAACTCCGTGCGGTGCTGGGTTGCGCCAGAGAGAGATGGAGTCGAGCTGGACGCCTTCTGAAGTCTCCCTCCGTGCGCCTCCTCTTCCCCCCAGCCCTCCCCGACACCCCGCACCCTGCTCCCGTTGTCTGGGATTGTGACACACCCAATTGCACCTGCAGACACACAGCGCAGCTCGGCAGCTCTGAAGGACTGTGTCGACATTACGCCACAACAGGCATTTGGGGGGAGGGAGGGGTGAGACGAAGAGGCACCACCGCCACCACCACACCCACCACCCACACCATCTGAGGGGGTCTTGGCTGGTCGTTATTCTTTGTCAAATCTTCGTCAGTTTTTCAGCCAATTCAACAGGAAATGCGTCAAAATGCACTGACGACCACCTCATAGTGGAGACCCCCTGAGTGAATTACGTTGGGAATTTGGAGAGGAGAGAGAGGCAGATCACCCTCACACAACACCACCTTCGGCAGGTTTCGCCGTGGGTGGTTGTTGCGTTATTTGTTTTTTTACGCACACGACTTTCGCGCGGAAAGTGTCATTCAGCTCTGCCAAACGTGCTCTACACACCACCCCCTTCATCAGGCAAGTGGGTTTGTAAGTGTGTGTGGAAGCGTCAACGCATCAAACGAAGTATCAACAGTAGAGAAAGAGCGGCAGAGTTGAAGTGACACTTTCACCACCACCACACCCACGCCACCCACCACCACCCACACAGGGGACCAAAAAGCAAGAGGCGTTTCGCCGACCCCCCCCCCTCTTTCCCGCCTCTTTCCCTTTTCTCGCTCTTCGTCCCCGTCTCAACACCTCAACCACCCCCCTCCCCTCCCAGCACGATGGACGGGAGGGGCCCTTTTGGGCACCCAGGGCACCAGCAGATGCAGCCGCAGTCGCTGCCGCACCACAACATCCCGCAGGGCTATGCCCAGTATGGGATGTCCAACCTGATGCCGCCGCCGCATGCGATGAACCACCACCTGGGGCACTCGGGGAACGCGTTCGGGCTCCCCCACGGGGGTGGTAACGACTTCGGGGGTGGGATGCCCGGGCAGTACTTCGGCGGGGCGATGCCGGGGATGCCCGGGCCGCGGCCGCACCACCACCACCACCACCAGCACCACCACCACCACCACCACCATCATCATCACCACCACCACCAGATGATGCACCAGGGTGCGCCTGGGAAGGGTGGCCGCGAACGTCGCAGGCCCCAACCGGAGGCGCAGAACGGCCCTGCCGAGAACCTGACAGGGTCTTACGTCAAGACAACAGGGCTTCTGCCTATTGACGAGCGTGGCTTCAAGGCGGCAGGTATCCTGCCGTGGCGTCAGGACCCCACCACAAACTCTTATGAGGTTCTGCTGGGGGTGAGCCGGCGTGGGGACCTTTCCATCTTCGGGGGTGTGCGCGATCAGAACAACGAGGGTCCGATCGACACCGCGTTGCGGGAGTTCTGCGAGGAGACGAACAACGCGGTGCTGGAGGGGACGCCTGGGATCCTGGCGGACATCAGGGGCCGCTTCCAGCACAACCCCACCGTGATCTGGATGCTGGGTGGGAAGTACGCGCTCTACCCCCTGGATGTCAGCAACCTCAGCGTACGCCACATCCGGCAGGTCGTGGAGCTGCCCACCAGCATCCCGAGCTCCCTCAGCAAGTGCCCCGTGAGGAGTCCTGCCGCCGAGATGGACGGTGCCCAGTGGGTTGACCTCGCGGCGATGACGCTGGCGCTTCCCCGGATGCCCTTCCACCGCTTCATCACGTCGATGGTGTCGTCCGACCCGGCGTTCCGGGCGTGGGCGCGGTCCCCGTCGACCCCCCCGAGCACCGACCCCTTTGATGTGAAGAAGTGCCTGCCTTGCCGTTACTGGGAGGCTGGGACCTGCACCAAGGGGAACACCTGCGACTATATGCACGCGGGGCCCGCAGGCCGGGCAAAGCCTGCCAACAAGGTATGGAGGTGAGTGGGGTGGGGCAGTTGATCAGTGGGTATCGTGTCAAGAGGAGGAGGAGACACGGTATAGTGGGCTGTGCAAGGTGGAGCAAGTTGGATTCAACACAACCCAGTCAAAATGTGGGTCGCAACACCAACACATCACCGCCCCCCCCCCCCCCCCTCTGCAGAGGAAGTGCAAATACTTTGCGGCTGGTCACTGCCGGAATGGCATGCAGTGCGCTTTCCAGCACGGCGGCAGGCGCTGAACCGGCGTAGGTTTCAGGGTGGGTCCTCAAGCAATACAGTAAGGGGTCTCCTTGCAAACATTGATCAGGAGAAGGCGACCAGTGCGTCCCACCAATGCTGCAAGAAGAAGTGGAACCCGCGGGTTTGGGGGCGTGTGTATGTGTGATGGGGAAAGACAACGATCCCCGTGGAGGGTTGTGACTGGCAGTGGGTGTAGTACCGTTAGCGCAAGGCGGCACGGGTGGGAAGGCGCTGGACTCCCCCCCCCACCCCCACCCCTCCCCTCCCCCCCCCTGCAACCCCCTGTCTCTTCATTCGTGACGGCAGCAAAAGAGAGAAACGCAAAAACAATAAAAAAAGCAAATCCGGAATTGGCAAATGTCACTGTGTGAGTCACCCCCCCCCCCCCCCCCCTCTACCGCCCCGACTCGCCTCGTATCCCGACCCACCCACCCCCCCCTCGTTTTCTCAGCCTCCCCGGGGGGGGGGGACTTTTGGTTGGGAGCGTGAACGGCAAAAAAAAAATTTGTCCAGCTCAAGGGGTGGGGAAATACGGAGGAACCGGAATTTTGATATCACCCCCTCTTCCTCCTCCTCCTCCTCCTCCCCTCTTCCCACGCCAGCCTTTTCCCGGGAGGGGGGGAGGGGATGGGAGATCCCCACCTACCCTACAGCAGCCCCCGCCTTCTCACTGCAACGTTGATCCGGGCTTGCCTGGGCCCACAAAAAAAATGCGCAGAAAAACACGAAAATTTTGTTCGTGTTTTTTTTGGCAGAAAAAAAATACAATTTTTCAGGTATCAAAAATGGGAGGGGAAGGTGGGGGGGGGGGGTAGGCAGTGTAGGTATAATACAGGTCCCCAAAATCTGCATCCTGTTTAATACAGTTTAATACAGTTTAATGGGGGTCTTCGCTCCATCCGCCAAAAAAAACCAAAAAAAACCGGAAAACCCCCGTGAAAAAGTCGGAAAAAAAGAGTGTGGGGAGTTGGGTCCAGTTTAGCAAAGTGAGCTTATTTTTCAAAAATTGAAAAATTGGGGACACCAAAAGTCCCCAGAAAAATCTTCGACTTGGCCCGCAGAGTGATTTTTTTTGGTGAAAAACGATTTCAACAGTTGTCCAACAGTTGCTGTACAAGACGGCACACCGTTCTCTGCGCATGGGCTGCTGCACGTGAATCATTTGGATGTCCGAGGGGCTATCGGAACGAGGAGGGCCACGAGCCTGAACTACCCGCCAGCAGTGATCCCGTGCCAGGGCTGGCAGGGGGCCGCGGCCCCACCTCCCTTTTTCTGTAATTGTTTGGGAGGGTGGGCCGCCAGGGGTGGCATGGCCCTACCCTCGGCCCTACCTCCCGGGTCAGATTTTGGGGCTTTTGGGTTCGGCCTTGTGGCCGAGTTTTCATGCGCCGCAGCGTATGAAAACCCAACGGCATGCTGGGGGCTTGATGGTGTTCATCGAAGCGCACCTCATCATGCCCCAAGCGAAGGACCATCCCCGCCTGGAATGTGCAACAGCACCAACCGGTGTGGGGACTAGCCTTCGAAGACTTTCAGGATGTTCACTACCGTGGCCTCCGGCGGCTGGGGGGCTGGATTCCTGATTTTTGATCCAGCAGGACGACCAAAGGCAGCAACATCCGGTGCCTCTCGAATTGGGTGAAAATGTTCTGTGGCCGTGCATTCGATCCTGTTTGCATCATACCACGGGAAGTCGGGGCGGGGTTGGGCTGCACTTTTTTTCTCGCGAGCTCGGCCACCCTGTGCCCGACCTCTTTTTTAGTTTGCCCGACCCCCAGCGAGATCACTGGCAGCCAGACCTTGTTCAACATAAACAGCAGACAAGAGAGCAGCATGGAGTGTGGGGCAGCTGCCGTGCTCCCACAAAAACATCGCACTCTCGCGCTGCCTACACGAAAGGGACGGGTAACCTGCAGGTCACCCACAGCAGCCTACTGCCTACGTTCTATACAAGATCGGCGCCGACCACACGAAAGGCTGTTCGATCTGCGGCGCAAGAAGAAGCTCCGGTGGGAACAGAACTGAGCGGCAACAGGATGCAATGCAGGCCCACATCCGTTGCCCTGCGGCAAGAGCAGTCACATCGATTTCGTTGACAGGGCCTGCCCACTGGTGTGTGACGGGGTGACCTGCAGATGGTGAGCTGGCCCACGGCAGAACACCTGGGACGGGGGATGGCTGCGACTGGGCAATACCTAACTCGTCATGATGCAGGACTGCGGACAATTGGTCCAAGAGAGCAAGTATGGCTCCCGCTCAGCTCTCACTGAAGCTGAACCAGATGCAAGTGGTGCGAGGAGGAGGGGGTCCCAGGGGAGGACACACCGGGCGGCAACCCACGAGGACTGGCCCGTCCCAGTCGACAGAAGAACAAAGCAGGAACACGGAGTCACCTGAAACGACACACTGAAGTGTGGGAGGAGGAGGCGAGCACAAAAGGGCGTCGGCTACCGCACGCCCTTTGAGCGCAGCCGACGACGACCGAACCGGCCACCGGCCGGGAGGTGCGTGTGGCGTGGGGTCCGGGGGGCGAAGCCCCCCGGAAAAAATTTTGGGGTTTTTTGGCCTATTTTTGGCCATTTTCCGCTGCATTTGTTTGATTTTGGGTCGGGAAAGGTATGGCCAGGAAGTGGGAAAAATTGAGGAAAAAGTCGGAAATTTTCAGGTTTGCCCATATAAACCATGGGTCACAGATTCCGATTTTTGGGTCAGACTCCAAGTTTGACACAAGGGAAAATAGGCAAAAATTTTCACCTATTTTTGGTCACCTAAGGGGGGGGGCTTCGCTCCGGGTCACTGACCCAAGCTGACCCAGATTGACCCGGAGCGAAGCCCCCCATTTTCCTAAGGTGAAAAACCCCAGGGTGACCCAAATTGACCCAAGTTGACCCAAATTGACCCGGAGCGAAGACCCCCAATACAGTTTAATACAGTTTAATACAGTTTAATACAGTTTAAGACAGTTTAATACAGGTTTAGTACACTATAGTACCCTTGTATGCAGGTCAAGGGGGCAGAGGGGGTGTCGCTTCTTTGGAGAGGGGGCCCGGTGCCTGCGCGCGTCCTGTCGTACTGTGGCTGCTTGGTGGGGCTAGCGCAGCAGGTTCTATTTTTGCTTCTCCGGGCTCTGAACACACACAAAAAAACAACGTTCTAGGGCAAACAAACCGCGCACTGGCCGGGGTTGAGCTGCTGAGGGGCACTGTGCTGGCGGCAAAGAGGGCTGGGCTAGGTAGATAGAGCATTCACAGGGGCAGCCCTGGGGAGGGGGAGGGGAAACAGGGGGTTGCTAGTTGAGGAGGAAACAGTTCTCCTCTTCCTCCAGCGGTGCGGGGAGAAAAAAAAGGGGGCGCACGGCATGCGGCGCCGATCATCTACAGGACAATGGTAGTCGGGACGGATCCCGTTGCTTCTCCGCCCTCCTTCTCTGCATCCTTCTTCTTCTCTTGCTGTTTCTTTTTTTCATCGGCCTCCACCTCTTCTGGCGACCACCAAGCGGCGCTTGCGTCTCCCTCGACCATGAGGGCCCTGTGCACGCAAGTCAGCTTGTGGATTTTTTCAGCCACAAGCCGATTGCGGCGCCCTTCACTTTGCCACTTCATGTGGCTGAAGGTCCTCTCGACCATCGCGGTCGAGGAGGGGTAGCCCGTGAGGGTGGCGGCCGAGCGGGAAACTGCCTGGGCTGTGGCAATTTCCGATGCCAAGAACGCGGCCTTGTCCCAGAAGTCCGACGAACTCTCTGTCCCAACACCAGCCCAAAGGTCCTCGTCATCGAAGACACCGGTCTTTGCTGCGAAAGACAGCACGACGGACCCCGCCTCAGCCCCATGAAGGCCCTTCAGGTACTTGGAGGTCTTCTTCTGCAGCGTCGCCGAGACCTTGTAGGCCTGAGTCACCCCCTTGCGCATGTCCCCCTCCACATGGAAGATCGGCGTCAAATATGTCGCTGCTACCATGTAGTCGAAGTCTTCCGCTTTTTGCAGCCTGTGGATGTGGAATATGTGTGGGTTTGGGCGGTGATCATTGTTCCATACCGTGCTTTCCACTTCTTGACCACCTCTTTCATCTTCGTCTTCTCCGCTGCTTTCATGTCCTTCATCACGTCCTCACCCTTTTTGACAAGCGTAGACAGGCACGGGATGATGTACGCAGCCACACCATCATCTGCCTGGAGGACGTTGACGCACGCAGTTGCAGTATCGACAAGCGACGCGACGAGCACGAACAAGTCCCACTTTTCGAGGAGTTCACCGAGGTGGGGGAGACTCGTCTTGTATTCGTCGAAGATCACCAAGAGGGCGCTCTTGTGCTTGATGAATTCGGCGAAGGCAGCACCGATCGTCGTCCAGCGGGTGACGCAGGGTGTCGGGGGCTTCTTGCTGGTGCACCCCGCTGCCACCTGCAACTCGGCGTAGCGCTTCCCAATCGCCTCGACGTTGCGGATCGAGGCCACCGTGGCCGTGCACAACTTGAACACGGGGTGGAATTCGTTCCCCGTGTCCTTGTGGTTCTCCCTCCTTGTCCCAAGGAGGTCGTTCGTGCACCTTGACATCAGGTGCGCCCCACAGATGACCCTTTTGGGGTGGTAGGGGTTCCCCTCAACTTCCTCCTCCAGGTACTTGCACATCTGCTTGGAGGCACTCTGCACCGTCGAGTCGCCATCTGCGACGATGCAGGAAACCTTCTTCTCGATCGCAAAGTCGGTGCACACAGTCTTCATGTGCCCCAGCAGCTCTCCCGCATCGTGCGTCTTCTCGTCGAGTACGGCGGTGTAGAGGATGTAGTACGTCTGCTTGGATTTTACACACACCGTCACCACCTTCTCCTGCCTCTCCGTTGTCCAGCCGTCCAGCAGCAGCGTGATCCTTTTGCTCTTCTGGAGCATGGGGCGGATGGGGCGCGTCACCTCTTCGTACACCTTGTCGAGGAAGGACCCGCCCACGTTGCGCCTGTTGAGGGACAACTTGAGGCCTGGTCGTGTTGCCTCGATCGCCGCCTGGAAGTAGGGGTTCTCTACAACACGGAAGGCGGATGCCGTGCTGAAGATGAACCGACACCAGGCGATGTCGATCATTGCCCTCTCGCTGGCTGAGGGCAGGGGAACACCGAGCGCCATCCGCTTCGCCGGTGCTGGGCCGTCAGTCCCCGGGGCCTTCCTCTTCGGGGTGGTGGTGGGGGCGTCCGTGGCCTTCTGCTTCACGGCCTCGGGGGCCTTCTCGCAGCCCCGCAGGTGGCTCTTGAGCCGCGATGCGGACTTCCCCGAGGCGCGCAAGCCACAGTGCTTGCACTTCGTCGCATCGGTGAACTCACCGTGGCTCCAGCAGGCAGGACGTCCCCCCGACATTTTTTTTTATTTTTTTATGGATGGATAATCCTCCTGTGTGGGGGTCTGTGTGGTGCCGTACCTGCAGTGACAAACGTACCTTGTACTAAACTCAAAAAGCGCCGAGTTTAATACAGTTTAATACAGGGCCTGCCTACACTGGGGGTAGGGGGGGTCGAAAGCCCCCTTTTTTTGTCCCAAAATGGTGTTTTTCGACATAGCAGCCGCGGCCCTCTATTTGACCTTCTGACCCCCCAGAACCCCCTATACCCCGGTTTTTGGGCCCTAGGAGTCCGATTTTCGGGCTCCCGAGCCCCGGAAAGTCGATTTTTGATGATGTCAATTTTTCCGTTCCCTATACTGCACCTCCGGGTCATGGCACGGACGCCTGCCACGGGCAGATAGTAAAACACTCTCATCCTGGGACGTCCGAGCGCACACCATCCTGCGGCTGTGATTTTCTGATGCAACCGCTCATCCGCGCCACAAACAACGTCGTATCCCAACGATTCGGACAGTGAGAAGATGTCATCGAATACTGCCATCTGACACAGTCGTTGGGTGGCCTGCTGTTGAACTCGGAGCTGCCAGGAACAGGGAGGATGTCATCATAGCCGACAGTGATGCATTAGTGTTGATGCCCTCATAAGAATGCTCTCTTAGAATGCAAGGCAGGTAAACTGTCCCGACTAAACACTTGCCACTGCTGCCGTTATCTGCGAAGCATTTCTCCTGTGGATGCAGACAGTCAAGGGAGGTGAAGAGCGAAGCGAGTACCCAGCTGCAACGCAGAGCCCGAGCTTATCATCAAGGTTCTCTTCTGGGCGCTCAAGACCAGGGTCCTGTGGGACCTGGTCTCAGAACAGTGTCCGGGTATTTATGCTGCACACGCCTTATGGAATGACGAGTGCGCAGAACTGGCTAAAGACGCTGCGAAGGATATGCTCGGGACATGCAAGCGTCCTCCGTACGATGAGGCGAGGAAGGGGATCAAGGAATCACACAGTGCAACTCTCGCAACAACCATTTCACAGAAGAAGTGCGCGGGCTTCGAATGCACGTCCTGAATAATCAGAAAGTCATTGCACGCCTTGCTCAGCAAGCCATGAGCAAGTCGTGAGGGTTGGTTCGCAAACCCCCCTCCCGACAGAGGAGACCTTTCAACTTACAAAGAGTTCGTTGGCCAGACCAGCATCTCAGTGTCGGAGCAGTGGCCAGTTGTGCCGCCTGTCCCTTGCAGCCAAGCACCGCACACTGTGCAAGTTGATGACGGTTCCCACTCTGCATCAGTATGCATCTTTGCACGATCTGGCAGTGTATACAGAGAAGGAGATGGTGGCTGCCCGCATCAACAGTTTGGTGCGACGCTGGAGTGGGAAGAGGGTCGAAAGATGCAGGATTGGCACCTGGATGGAGGGTCTTGATGACGCAGGGGAGGAAGGGGTGGAGGAGGTCGAGGAAGTGGGCCTGCACATGGGCTGATAGTGGACTGGCGAAGCTGTGCGTAACCCTGAGGTGCAGTATAGGGAACAAAATTTTGACATCATCAAAAATCGATTTTCCGGGGCTCGGGAGCCCGAAAATCGGACTCCTAGGGCCCAAAAACCGGGGTATAGGGGGTTCTGGGGGGTCAGAAGGTCAAATAGAGGGCCGCGGCTGCTATGTCGAAAAACACCATTTTGGGACAGGCTTTCGACCCGCCCTAGGGGGGGGGGGGGAGGCAAGGCTGCATCCGATTTTTCTTCGGCGCCCCTGTTAGGTGGACTTCTCATTTGGCTGTACAATAGGGATGATGGCAAAACAAAATGATGGGCGGCGATCTTTAGCACACCCACCCCCCCACCCCTCCGGGTTCTGCTGCAGCACTGTTGACAACAGGGGTGGCATATAACCACCACGGGGAGAAGGTCTTTCACTGCCCGTCAGTTT
This sequence comes from Rhynchopus euleeides, assembly GCA_963210315.1. Classification (NCBI taxonomy): domain Eukaryota; phylum Euglenozoa; class Diplonemea; order Diplonemida; family Diplonemidae; genus Rhynchopus; species Rhynchopus euleeides. The sequence goes on along the minus strand of OY723310.1, from coordinate 644,445 downwards.
CCGGCAATCTTCGTCATTTTTCATCTTATCAAAGAGGGAATGAACCGGATCGAAGGCCACCTCATCGATATGTGCCCCCTTCTTTGTTTTTGGAAGAACAGCCAGCTTTTCGCACTAAAAAGACTCGTGGCAGCGTTCGGTATCTGCACACATGCACTAGCAGGCACCGTTCGTGCAAACAAAGAACGCGACTCCAAGTCTTTTTGGTTGAGATTCGCAACAAAATGGGGCATGCTACTATGCCTGATGCGTGCGTTCTCTATATATCTGCACTGCGATAACATATCTACGTGCGTTTGTTCGTCGTGGAGGTTGGACCAGGTTCCTCCTTTGGTACACTACACTGAACACAATCGATTATCGCGTGTGTGTGTCTGTGTGCCAGACAGCCAGCTGATTTGATCTAATCCGGTCGGTGAGGGGGGGGAGTTAAGTTGCGGGAAGGACGACACCCCCGCCGAGTCTTTTTTGTGTGATTTGTTCAATGTGTATCAGCAGCATCTTGTGTGGCAGATTACCCGTGTGTGGTCTCTGTGGGTCTTGTGCAATGTGTGCGCCACACATGCAGGCACTGTGACCCAGAGGGGTGGGGGCGTGCTCCCCGCGGGCTGAGGTCAGGCTGGCGACCCAGGTTTTCAGGGTGACACCAGGATTTTCTCGAAATTTTGGGTGACCCCCACCCTGGTCGGGGGGGGGGGGGGTCCCTCGCAAAGTGGGGGACAGGGGGGGGTACACTGGCTACCTCCCGCACCTGTAGGAAAGGACCCCCCCCCCCCCCCTTGTACCTGTACAGGGGGGGGGGGGTACTTTTACCCAATTGGCATTTCCCAGTAAGTGGTGTCAATAGGCACCCCATGGCCAAAATGACCCCACCACGATTCGCACGGATCCCAAATATCCCAAAGAACGGGTTTTTGGAAAATCCGAGGGGGGGGTCCCGCTGGGTGGGTAGGTGGGGTGGGGTGTGGCTGGTGAAGGTGGCTGCCTCCCAGCCACCTTCACCCATGACCAGTCCCTGAACCAGACCCACGTTTCATGGGCGAAACTTGGCTCGTACACCACCAAAGTGACCCCACTGTGATCCGCAAAAATTCCAAACTTTCAAAAGAAAGGGGTTTTGGAACACCCGAGGAGGGGGTCCCACTGGGTGGGTGGGGTGGGGTGTGGGCTGACTGCCTCCCAGCCACGCTGACCAGCCCCTGAACTAGACCCGTGTTTCATGGGTGATGCTTGGCTCGCACACCACCAAAGTGACCCCACTGTGATCCGCACAAATTCCAAACGTTCAAAAGAAAGGGGTTTTGGAACACCCGTGGAGGGGGTCCCGCTGGGTGGGTGGGTGTGGCTGCCTCCCAGTCACATTCCCTTAGGACCAGCCCCTGAACCAGAGGCACATTTCATGGACGGTGTTTGGCTCCTAGACCCACAAAGTGACCCCACTACGATTCGCAAAAGTTCCAAACGTTCAGAAGAACGGGGTTTTGGAATACCCGGGGAGGGGGTCCCGCTGGGTGGGTGGGCTGGTGTGGCTGCCTCCCAGTCACATCCTCCTGGGGCCAGCCTCCTATGACCAGACCCTGAATCAGACCCACATTTCATGGGTGAAGCTTGACACCTCGACCCACAGTGTGACCCCACTACGATCTGCACAGATTCCAAATAGTCAAAAGAAAGGGGTTTCGGAACACCCGAGGAGGGGGTCCCGCTGATTTTGGGTCACTTTCGGGTGATGTCAGGTACCTGGAGTGACCGCAGGTAGCCCATTTTCAGGGTGGGAGCCCTACTCGTACGTCACCCAGATTCAGCCCAAACCGTGCACCTCGGGTGCACGGTCGCCGGCAGCGCGCGGGCACCCGGAAACAGGCCGCATTTGCGCGCGCTGCCTGCACCCTGCACGCCAGCCCCCCCCCCCCCCCCCCCCCCCCCCCCCCGGGGCTGTACACCACGGACTAGTCGCCCGGACGACTAGTCGGGACGACGGGTGAAATGACGACGGGTGGCACCCGTCGGCACGACGGGTGAACCTGCTGAAACGACGGGTGTTCCAGCCATTTCCTGTTGATATGGGCCAATTTCCATTGAAAACTAGGGGAGTACCTTGCATGGCATCAGGTTATTTTTCACGCCGAACTATCTTCCCTGCACAGACCCACCCCCCCATTACTTTCCATTTACAATTCCTAGTTGGTGAAGGGGCTGCCCACCGGTGGACCACCAGGAGGGGGGTGAGCCATCCAGGTGGGCAGGGGGCCTGGGGGTGGGGCCTCAAAACAACTCCCTCCCACGACGTCACTCCGCTCTCGAGGACAAACAAAATCACCTACGTACCTGAACTGCCAAACACCCCCCCCCCCCTCACTTACGGGTGCGCGGATCTCATGTGCTCGTCGCGCTTTACAGTGGTTTTAAAGAGCTCGAAACAAACACAGCAACGCTTTTTCAGCACGCGCGAATGGTGACTGAGGTAGTGCTGGCTCAGTCCCTTCGGTTGTCCGTTTGCCGCACTCCTGGCATGTGACAGTGCAGGTCTGACACGGCGCGTTGTTTTGTGGCCGATGTGCAGCATCATAATGCGCAAACAGTGCTTCTCTCGTGTGGGCAACTTTGGAGCACACAATGCAGATATGCTGCTGCACAGGCACTGTACCGGATGGCGTTGGTTCTGGCACTTCTGGCACATCCTCGCTGTTGCCCCAGGATTTGGACTTGCAGATGCATGCGAGCAGCGTTGCCTTTGGAGTGGTGTTTTCCGGGTCGCCCAGAAATTGTTGGCCCCATCGCCCCCTTTTTGTGACGTGAGATCCAAGGCCGAGGGACTCGAGTCTCCGCTGCAGTGCTGCCGTTGCTCCCTTCCAACAAGCGTTCCTCGCAGTGACACGGCGGCAAAGCTTTATCGCGCCGAACTTCAGGAGGGTCGGTTGGTCCAGCAGGCCGCACCCCTTGCCTTTGGTCCTCTGCATTTCGAAGAGCAGCAGGTCCCGTTCGGCGGTCTGCTGCGATGTCACCCTCAGGGCATGGCGTTTGGAGACGCCATTCCCCCTCTCCAGTTCCTCGTCACTCAGGGCGAGGGGGTGTGCATCTTCTGGATCAAACCAGTGGCTCATCGAATATGGATATATGTAACACCACGCCCCTCGGATGTTCTCCCAGGTGACACCCACTCCAGGACAAACACAAGGATGTGCATTGCGATGAGCGAGAAGATGAACTCTTTCGCGCACTTTCCCTCCTGGTGGTACTTGATGGGGATGTCGTTGTAGCGGAAATGCACAAGCATTTCCATTACAATACAGAGTAGATGCTGCACCCCTTCGTCTTGGCAATGGTGAGTAAGCGACTCAGAACATCTCTGACCTGGTTTCCCGTCATGTTGGAACACGTTGAGCTGCCAAGGACAGCCTTCTGCACGGCAGGTCCATCAGGCAAGATCTCTGCGAGTATTGCGATGAACCCGTTTATGTCGTGCAGGGGGTGTGATCGTGTACGCTGTGGAGGTGAACACCCCTGCGTACAGGCTCTCAAACCCAGCTTCATGAAGTTCCTGGATGCTAGCCCTGTGGCAGGCGTGGAGCTGTTTCAACCAGTCATTTCGTGGTGTGGTACAAAACGCGCTCCTGTGCGAAGATGACCCCATCTTACTAAATGCCGACCACAGCTCAAGATGGTCCCCTGCTACCCTAAGCAGGCGAGCCGAAACATCACGTTCGCCTTTTCGAAAACCCCTCTCTGCACTCTTGCGATTTGCTTCAGGAAGTTGAACGTGAACCACGTTCTGTACTCATCCTTCTGCTAATCGGCAACTGTCACCAACCGTGTTGCGAAGGCACCGTCGAAAATTCCTACGGCCAGCCTGCTCTGCTGGGTCTTCTGTGCCTGTTTCTTCTCCGCCTCGTACAGCTTCACCATAGCTGCAGTGCCGCGGGGCAGGCGTCGGCCATCTCCTTGAGCCCTGTCGGGTGGTCCTTCCCGTTGCTCTTCCGGAGGCCCAACCCGACAAACTCGATGTCTGACCCGCTATTGACACGGGCAGCGTACATCGTGCGACCCTCCTTCGCGGTCGACTTGCTGATCACCCCACCCCCCAGCTTCTCATACTTTTTGTACAGGGCAAGACTGATGATGGGATCAGTCGACTTGATGGTAGTATCCGCCAGCTTGCCGAGAAGCTGCTTCAGGGCCATGTGGCTCAACCCATCAGCATCACGCTCGACAACATACGTGTTGATCCAAGCACGTACAAACACCGTCATGTCCACAGCGCTGGCGAGGGCCTGCGCTGCAGTACGCTTTGCCGCTGGCATTGATTGGTGTGGCTCGTCTGGGTGGCCTGGGTGGTGATGATGGTATCTTGGGGTATCTTGGCCTGGGTGGTGATGAGGGTACGGTATCTTGGAGACTGCCTTGTGGGTTGTGCAAGGGTTGGGGGCTGGGGCGAAAATTTGCCTGGCAGAAAAGTGATCACCTTCATGAAGTAGGTTGCTCTGTCAAACTGACACAGTTTGTCAGAGTCAAGATCCCTCGAACAATGAAAATCCACGAGAACAGCCGTCGCACATGCACTTGAGGCCCCATCACCAACTAGGAATCGTAAATGGAAAGTAATGGGGGGTGGGTCTGTGCAGGGAAGATAGTTCGGCGTGAAAAATAACCTGATGCCATGCAAGGTACTCCCCTAGTTTTCAATGGAAATTGGCCCATATCAACAGGAAATGGCTGGAACACCCGTCGTTTCAGCAGGTTCACCCGTCGTGCCGACGGGTGGCACCCGTCGACTCGACGGGTCCACCCGTCGAGTCGACGGGTGCCGCCTGTCGAGTTTTCACCCGTCGTCCCGACTAGTCGACCCCACCCGTCACTGCCCGACTAGTCCGTGGTGTAAGCGACCCCCCAGAAAATTACCCCAGCCACTGCCCCCCCCCCCCCCAAAAAAAAACGTATCAGAATCCGCACTGCGTTTTGTTGTCAGCACAAGGATGGGGGAGCGGATGGCAATCAAATCAGCTGCTGTCCATCATCTCCACTCTGAAGTTCAAAAAGAGGGCGAAGACGGGCATGGACTGTCTGGCAACATCAGGATCCTTGGGAAAAGCCGATTTTAGGCTGACTGCACGCTTAGAATAGTCAGTGCGTTTGAAGGAGGCAAGGCCTTTCAGAGGGAACTGTTCGCATGCAGTGAGGGCGTGGAGGGGGGGGAGTGGCAGTGGCGAGGGAATGGGTTTGGTGGGTGGGTGTGGGTTTGTCACGCAGCGTTTTTTGTCAGGCGGCTTCGGGTGAAGGTGGGGAGGGAAGGGGGAGGCGGGGGGGAGGCGTGCGTTTAGGATTTTTGAGTTGAGCGATAGTATTGTTGTAGTAACCCCTGGCGTGCATAGCAACGGGAAGCAGCAGGGCACGTGGGGAAAAAAAGATATGCAGATGGGGAAAAAAAATGCGGAAAAATGCTCAAAAAATTTCATTTAGGTCGGCATGTTGTGTGTGTATGGTGTGTGCAACGTGTCCCGTGTGATAGGGTCGGGGTCGCAGCAGATGAAAGGTTTGTGCACGACACCCCAGTTTCAGCACAATTTGTTCTCGGGCAAAGGGAATTGGCAGGGTGGGTGGGTGGGTTCGGGGGGGGTGGGGGGGGGGGGAGCAAGGCGAGTTGTTAGGGTCATGAGTCATCACCTCAAGCAGCGCAGGAAGACCCCCCCCCCCCCCCCCCCACCCCCACCCCCCCTCGCTAAGCCACCCCCACCCCCCGATCACATTGCCCCCTCCCCCCACCCTACCACACCACACCACCTCAACTCAGAGCAGGGGAGAGGGCCCGTGACAACCCGGAGAGGGTGGTGGGGGGTGGTGGTAGCAGTGTGAGACACCTTCCTGTATCTCCCTCTCCCTCTCCCTCTCTCTCTCTCTCTCACGTATGCTTAAAGTGTGAATATCCCCGGAACGAAACTACTCTCCCGCTCTCTGCCGATGCCCCACGCCACCGCCGCCGCCACCACCCCCTCTGGTGCGCATCACATGCAGCAGTTGGGGTTCGATGCGGGAGAGCAACATGGCGTGATGATGTCACCCCACCAACTCCACGTCGGGCCCGAAGCCCCGGCGCGTCTGTGCGGGATCTCCCCGGATGGGGGTACGGTGTGGGTGACACGGGGGGAAACGATGACACTCTATGAGGCCTCCGCCACCGCCGCCTCCTCCTCACCCGCCGGATCAACCCCACCCACCCTCACCTGCGCCGACACCATCTCGCGGGTGTGCTGGGCTTCGGAACCCTCACAGGGTTTGCGGTGCACTCTCTTCCTCTGCGAGGTAGCCTCGCGCGGGCTGGTCGAGGTCTTCTCCACAGCAGCTGCGGCGGCGCCGCCACCGCTTCAACAACACCCTGCCCCGGCGCTTGGAGAGGCGGGGGTGGAGGGAGAACACCTGGTGGCTCGCCGCGCCGCCCTCCTCTGCCGCATAGACGAGGGGGGCGGGGGGATGCGCCAGGCGGCCTGGATTGCCCCCAACCTCATAGCCACCGCAAACGCTGCCGCAACGCGGCTCACGTTTTGGTCGATCCAACCTGAAGGTTGCTCGCCTATCGCGCACACCGCATTCCCCGAGGCATTTATCCCGCCTGGGTTGGCTGGAGGCGATCCGGACCGATCCACCACACCACACCAGAGCCTTGCATTTTGCATCCGGGGAAACGCCGGATCTGCGGAGAGGTTGCAAAGGGTGGGGGAGGGGCCCCTCCCGACCCTACCCCCTCCCCCTTTCTTCGTCTACTGCGTGTCCCGGGTGGCTGGGAGGCAGAGGGGGGGAGGCGCCGCAGCAGGGGGCGGTGCCGCGGCACCAGCCGCCCCCGCCTCCATCTCCGCCATACGCAGCTCCGACCTGGCCCGCGCTGCGGCAACTTCTTCGGGCGCCTCCCCTACACCGCACCTCCGCAGCAGCCTCTTTGGAGGCTGCACCTTCGCCGCCCCGGCGGGGGGTGCCGTGGGCGGCAGCACCGGTGGTGGATGTGTTGCCGGGATCCTCCCTCTTTGGAGAAGACGCGCTGCCGCGGCGGGAGGCGCCGGGGGTGGGGGTGGAGATGGAGATGAAGAGGGGGAGGGGGAGGGGGAAGAGCTCTTCGCGATATTCGGAGCCTCCCTGCACGATGTCCGGTTCCACATCGCCTCCACCTCGGGCCGCATCGAGGCAGCCTTCTGCAGCGGTGGCGGTGGTGCTTCCGCTGCGGATCCCACAGCCTCCTCCTCCTCCTCCTCCGCCCCCGATGCCTACCGCGGCGGTGTCACCGGCTTCTCCCTCTGCTGCGGTGAAGCCTTTCTCCTGGTCGCAGTGGGGTGTGGCACCGTCGCTGTGATCGACACGCTGTCCTGGGGTGAGGTGATGCTCTTCGCAGGCGCAGCGGGGGTGGCGGGTGGCCCGGCAGGGGGGCTTCTGCCTCCGGCTGGCGGTGCGCCCACCGCAGGGCGATCCGCCGCGATGCTTCCTCACTGCCGTGTTGTGGCGCACACAGAGAGGGTGGTGGGGGGCAGCAGCAGCTTCGCCGAGGATACAACCGATCTGCTGAAGGCCCTCCACCACCCACCCAACCCCAACAACCGGCGGAGTGGCAGTGGCAGTGCCATCAGCGGGACAACCTCCCCGCCCCGCCGCCGTGGCGCCGGCGTCGCGCCCCCCCTCCCCCCCCTCGCCGCCCTCTGCCCCGCCCCGGTGGCACACCGCGGCGGTTCTGATTCGCAGGCGGGCTGCCACCAACCCCCTCTCCTGGCAGTGCCCCTCGGACCCTCCTGCGTAGGAGTGGCGGACCTGGAGGCGATGCGGTTTGTCTCTGTGATCCGCCTTGCCTCCGAGGTGGTATCCCTCGCCTGGGTGCCAGAGGTGCAGGTCACCGCCGGTGCTGCAACACCATGCCTCTCTCCAGCGCTTGTCATCGCGTCTGCTGGGGGGGATGCGGTGTGCCTCTGGTCAGAAGGGGTCTGCGCGTCGGTCCCCATGCAGGGGAGTGATGTGGCGAAGTCGAGGTTGATGCACAGAGGGGGTGGGGTGGTGACGCGCTTTGCACCCACGCTGCTGTGCTGCGGCGGTGGGTGGGTGGAGGGTGCAGGTGGTGTGTCATCAGGCGAGGCAGTGCAGGTGGTCCTGCTGCATGATGCCAGGAGGAATGTGATGCGTGTCGCGTGGCGGAGGAACGGCAGCGGTTTGGAGCATCGCATGTGATGCATTCACTGCGGGCCGTGCTGCTCTGCGAGAAGAATACTCGACCCTTCTCAAAACGGTGCCCCCTTACGCGATGCACATACCGCAGTTGCGGGGGGCAGACTGTTTGCATACACAAAACACACAAAAAAACGCAAAACCTGGAGTGGTGTGAGCATGGAGCCCCCCAGATCTGGTACAGAACTGGCACAGAACCCCCCTCCACAATCCTTCAGGAAATGGCCATGCAGGTTTGTAGTGAGGCGAAAGACCACAAACAACCCTTGTGGTGAGCCCCAGTGACGAAAGGCCAGTTGGCATGTGCCACACACAGCAGAGTGAGGTGTGTCTGGAACTTTCCTTAGAAGCGCACCTGTGTGTGGGTCAAAGTTGCCCATGATCAGAGCGGCCCCGCCCCTTTGCATTAGACCCAACGCCCCTCTAAAGCCCCCCTTTCTTTGGTTGTGAGCTTGTTGGGGCAACCCTCCGGTGCGTCTGGGTGGGGGGGCGGGGCGTGGTAACCCACAGCACAGCCCCTTCCCCCCCCCCCCCCCCCCCAACACTTCACCTCGGGCACACACACTCACACACCCCTTCCTCGCCCCGGCCAGAAATACACAAGCTGCCGCAAGGGGAGGGGGTTAGGCTACAGGCGTCTGTTGGGGGGGGGGGGGCGCGCGTGCTTCCCCCACCCCCCACACCTATCCACCAAACCTATGGTGCACCTCGGTGCGATCGCCGTGGTTGCGCTGCTGGGTGGAGAGCCGCAATGCTCGCCCCTGCTGCAGACATGTGTCTACCAAGTTGACCCTGCTTTTGGAGATGCCTTCTACACCAGCACCAGCTCCTACACCGCGGATGACGCGAAGGCGATATGCAACAAGGAGCACTGGAGGGGGCAGGAGAAGTGCCATACGGACTGTGCCCTCCAGCTCGTTATCACGGATCCACCGGAGCTGCGGTCGATAATGTGTCTCGGGTCCAACACATTCACGCCGTATGACGGGACGCAGCACATCGACATATTGCATCCGCTGCAGGACAAGGTGCTGCAGATCGAGATGGCCGGGTTGAGCGAAACCGACCCAACACGGACCGGCTGCAACCCGTCAGACTATGCTTCGAAAGACTTCTCAGGCAAGCTCGCTTTAATGCGCCGAGGGGCGTGTTTTTTCTACCAAAAGCTTGCCGCAGCGAGGGATCACGGGGCTGTCGCAGGCATTGTGGTGAACCACAGGACGACGAACTCCATCGCAACCCAGACGCAGACCATGGCGGGGCAGTCGCAATTCACAAAGGGCTTTCCCGGGATGTTCATGTCCCGCCACTTCGGGGATCCGCTGGTGGAGGCACTCGATGCCGGGATCAAAGTTTTCGGAAAACTCCGTGTGGACTGCGAGGTGGACACAACGCCCCCTGAGCTCGACGACGAGTGTCCCAGCACCTCGTTGATAGAGCCGAAGACATGCGACGCGCAGGAAGATGACGAAAACCGCCTCTGCATCCGCTGCCCTGTCGAGGCGACCGTCACCGCCGGGTCGCAGGTGCAGGTGTGCCTCTGGGGCCACCGCTTGCTGCCCCGCAGCGCACACAACTACCTGCAGCACTCCAAGACACTGCCCCTCACGCTCTCCAATGAGGTGGTGCTGGCCACATCGATGCCTGAGCAGGGTTGCCTGCAGTCGGACTATGCAGGCCTGTCCGGAAAATATGTCATCATGATGGCGCCTGCAAAGTGCCTTCTCTTCAACGCGCTGCGCGCTGCTGACAGGGCGGGGGCGGCTGGGGTCATCCTGATGACCCAGACCTCCTCATCAACAATCGTCTTCCCGGAGGGCTCCTCTGTGTTCGTCTCCCTCCCGGTGCACACCGTGTCGCCCGGCGATGCCGCGAGGCTGCTCTCAGCAGTGGCACACCCGCAGGCAGGGCTCGCGCAGTTCTCCGGAGGCGCTGCAGCAGGCTTTCACATCGCGTCGATGGCGCTGCGGGAGGGCGTGATGCCGCCAAAGCCGAATGCCACGACAACTGCTGCCCCGGCGACCCACGCCGTGGAGATCGTGACGGAGACGACAGGGTCTGCGCTGGAGATGAACGCAGTGGTGGTCATCTGCATCCTCCTCGGGGTCCTCCTTCTCGCCACCATCTGCATCCTGTTTGTGAAGCAGCGGAGGTCCAGCGCGGACCTGCAGGTCTTCCCTGACCCGACTATCGAGTCGAAGTTTTCCATCCCTCTCAGCATGGCCTCGCTGTCGCTGTCTCTGTCACTCCTCGTGGTTATCTCATGCGTCGCGTTCATCCTCGCATATTCCGCAGGCAAGGATGCAACGGACACCGCAACGGACAACGGGCAGACGGCAACGGAGGCGACGTATCAAAATGCCGCTGACAACGTCCTGCTTCTTTCGAAGCAGCTCCGCGTGTCGACCAACGCCAGGGTGCAGCAGGGGCTCGCCAACCTCCTTGACGAGGGCGCGCTGGCTTCGACAAACGTTGCAAACCTGCTGCTCGGGATGGACGGGTCGTGGGATTCGCTGCGCAGCAACTTCCAGGATTTGGTGCAGCAGGGGAGGGCTAGCCGGTGGACCCTCACAGTGCTGACAGAACAGAACTACTTCATCATGGCGGGCCGCGCCATGATCACCATGACAGACGACCGCACGGATGTTGCCCGGGGTGACGGCTACCCCCATGTCAGCGTCACGCAGAACGGGCTTCTCTATCAGCTGGCTCTGTTTGATTACAGCCCGCAGAGGTTCAGGGCAGAGTATTGGTATACCACTCCGACGTATTCCTGGCGTGTGAATGAGCAGCTGTCGGGCGGGCTTGGCAACCCGCATGCGCTGACGCGTGGGAGGCCCCGTTACCACAACAGGTGGTTCCTCACGAGGGAGACGAGTTTCACGCTGCTGGATCAGCGGGAACTTTATGTTGCAGCGTTCACGCCGATCTACAACAGGGCGAATGTGTACATTGGAGCAGCTGAGGCGAGGGTCACAGTCGCAGAGGTGGTGACGCTTCTGACGGACACTGCAGGTGAGGATTCGAACATTACGCTCGTCGTGTATGACATGGTATCCCGAGTGGTTCTGGGCTCCAACACCTACGCGTCGATCTTCGGGTCGTATGCGATTCCGGGTGTTTCGCTCCGCGCAGCAAACATGCAGTACACCCTGGACACGATACCGACGTTGCAGATTCAGGCGCTGGGGGCGATGCTTCGGAAAACCCCACTGGTTGTCGATCCGGAGACCGGGTCGCGCAGCTTCTCCGGGCAGTTCGACCAGGCTGCCCACTACCCACACAGGTCGTTTGAAATAATGCGTCTCCAGGCAGGCGCAAGCAGCTCCAGTGTGGTTGACGTGAGTGGCAATGCCTATTACGCGGAGCTGAGAGGGGGTGTCTGTGGCGTGGACAGCCCGCAGTGCTTTGTGTCGGTTGCAGGGGAGCGCGCCCTGCGCTTCGACGGGGAGGCGGTGATGCACATCTACCAGAACCTGACGGTGGACGTGAGGAGGATCAGGGAGGCCCAGATCGGGTCCAGCCCGTATCGGTCATCGCTCCCGCACTTTGGGGAGTCGATGCGGATACCCAACACGACGCAGGACTGCGTGTCATACACCAACATCGTGAGTGCGACGGACCGGGGTACGTATTGCCTGCTCCGTAATATTTTCTATACCGCACCCTTCACGGTGCACGTCAAGTTCAGGTCTGATGAGTTCATCTCGCCGGAGGGCGTGTCTACACCGAGGCTGTTCAGCACAGGGTTCTTCGGAGACATCGGCATCCGCCTGTTCGCCAACGGCATGCTCTGGCTGGGCACCAACAACTACGGCTGCCGGATCGGGCCGTTGGCAGAGGGGACCGCTGCAAACACATGGTACCTCATGACAGCGACAATTGACTACCGGTCCCGCAGGTGTGCAGTGTATGTCAACGGTGCGCTGCATGAGGTGTCCCCCATTGCGGCGTCCTTCGGCCCACCTCTCACCGACACGGCGCTTTCCGTGGGGCAGGGCCTGAAGGGGCATGTGTCGGACTTCCGGGTGTTCAACTTCAGTCTGACAGAGGTGGAGGTTTCAACGCTGCATGAGAGCGGGCAGTTTACAAGGGACGTCCCCTCGCGCGACTGGTACGTCGATGTCTCGGCCGTGGTGCGGGAGGGGAGTGGGGAGTCGGGGATCCACTGGGGGGTGGGTGTGCTTATCCCGCGGGACACAATCATGGGGCGTGTCGATGAGAACAACCGCATCATGCGGCGCAACCTGGCGGTTCAGGAGGGGAACACGCAGCGGAAGCTGGACCAGATTGTGAACGAGTCCATCCTCATCCTCTGCTGCCTGGTGCTGTTCAGCATGCTGCTGTTCCTCATCTTCAACGACATGCTGACGAAGCCCTTCTCCTCCGTCGCACAGGCCATGTCTGACGCCGCAGTCATGCGCATCCAATCGATTCCCACAAAGCGCTCCGCCATCTCCGAGCTCGACCTGATGTACACCGCGATGAAGCAGATGCTTGAAAACCTCGAAAGCTACCGCCCCTTCCTCCCCGACGCCCTGTTTGAGAACATGCAGTGGGTCCCCAAGGCTCCCGAGCGGGATTCGCAGCTCCCCCCGGGGATGCGGACCGGGGTGGTGGCGATCGTCTTCACCGACATCCAGTCCTCCACCAAGCTTTGGGAGGCATGCCCCGCGGGGATGAAGGTCGCCCTCAAGGTGCACAACAGCGTCATCCGCGAGTGCATCGAACGCTTCCACGGGTATGAGGTGAAGATCATCGGGGATTCTTACATGGTGGCATTCGACAAGGCAACCGATGCCGTTGACTTCTCCCTCTCTGTCCACGAGTGCCTCTACGAAAGCGACTGGCCAGCGGACATCCTCCAGGTTCCCGAATGCGCACCGGACAAGACCCACCGCTGGAAGGGGCTCCGCGTGCGTATCGGGATCAACTTTGGCGACGCGGATGTGGAGTTCAACCCTGTGTCTGGGAGGTACGACTACTTCGGGCCGACTGTCAACAAGGCATCGCGGATTGAGGCTGCAGGGGTTGCGGGCGCCGTGACCCTCTCGAAGGAGGTGCTGGATGAGGTGGTCGACTCCCACGCACCTCTCAACGACGGGTCTTCGCTGCGTGGGTCCGACAACAGCGCAAGCGCCATGCAGGGTGACAGTGGCCTCTCGGGGCTCACGATACCCGCAACGCTGTTCACGATCGGGTTCCTCGACCTGAAGGGTGTGGCAACGCCCAGCTTCATCACCGTGCTCCTTCCCGCAAAGCTGGGCGCGCGCACCGCACAGATCCGGGCTGCGGTGGATGATAAGAAGAAGAACGTCGGTCTTGGTGCGGGGCCAACCCAACCTGACAAAGAGGACAAGCGCTCCTCACACGGCTCTTCCGTCGTCAGCAAGAACAGCGCGGGCAAGGCGTATGGGAGGAAGAGGTACAACGCGATGAATAAGGTCGAGACGAAGCCGGCAGTCACCCTCGGGCGGATCGGGGTGGCGGTGGAATCCGCAACGGAGTCAGGAGAGGCCATACAGCTGGCAAACGACGGGCTCGGCAAGGTGCTCTCCTGCCTCGACAGGACGGATGGGACTGTGGTGTGCGTGCTCTCCTGCTCCGTGCAGGCGGGGTGGAACACGGCAAAGGCGTGCCCCTCGCATCTGGAGAGCTCGTTCCGCTTCCTCAGGCTGCTGAAGTCCTCCATCAACGAGAGGCCGGAGTTCTTCCGGATCTTCTCCATCGGAATCAGCACGGGGAGCGCCCTGTATGGGAATGTCGGGAACCACATGCAGAAGTTCATCACCGTGGTGGGTTCGTCCGTCACTCTGTGCGGGCACCTCGCCTCGACAGCCGCAAGCCTCAACGCATTCTGCCTGCACGCAGCGGTGCCGTCGCAGTGCCCCTCGGCATGGGAGGAGCCCTCGCTCAGGGGCCTCTGCCGCCCCATCGATGAGTGGCGTGTGGTCAACCGCCCCGCGGAGACTGTGACGATCTATGAGGTGAAGACCGACAGCGGCGCCGACAGGTGGGTGAGTGAGGAGGGGCATGAGTCGTCGAATGTGGCCCCCAGCAACTGGGGGTGGACGGACTCATACCTCGATGCCTTTGCGAACAAGGACTATTTCCGCATCCGCACGCACTGCAGTGATGACGAGATCCTGCAGACTGTCGCGGGGCTGTTTGAGAATGACCGCCATCTCCGGGATAACATTCGGTTGTGAGAGGGGGGGGGGAGAGGGAGAGACGACGACTGGTGAAGGAAATGTTATGCTCGCCCCCCCCCCCCCCCCCCTAGGGCATAGCTTCCGATAAGAATCCGACCCCCAGACCCCTCCGACCCCCGACCCCCCCTTAGCAAAACTACCCCCCCTCCCAAAAAATCTCGGGGGTTTCCCGAGGAAACGCGGTTCCCCCCTCTCCTGCGTTGTTTGGGCTCCGTGCGGATCGTAGTGGGGTCACTTTGTTGGTGTAGGTGCCACAGAACACCTCTGAAATGCGGATGTGGTTCCGTGAGAAAAGGGGGGTCGGAACCTCGGGGGTCGGAATCCGACCCCCAACCCCCCGACCCCCCATTTTTCGGGGGTCGGAGGGGGTCGGGGCTATATCCCGACCCCCCATTCTTGCGGGGGTCAGGATCCGGAAGATGGGGGGTCTGAAACTGTGGTCAAACTCGGGTCGGAATTTTCGCGTTTTTTCTCGGGGGTCGTAGATGGGGGTCGGAAACTCGGGGTTGGAATATGGGGTGGTCCCCCCTCCCGACCCCCCACACGGGGTTTTCAAAACCCCGTTCTTTGGACTATTTGGAGTTTGTGTGGATCGTAGTGGGGTCATTTCGTGGGTCTTGGGACCAAGCTTCAACGACGAAACATGGGTCTGGTCCAGGTACTGTCATGGGAGGACGTGACCGGGAGGCACACCAGGCCACCCCCACCACCCACCCAGCGGGACCCTCCCGACCCCCTCCTCGGGTTTTTCAAAAACCCGTTCTTTTGAAACCCTGTGCCTGGAATTTTGTCCAAAAAATATCACGTTTTCGCACAAGGCAAAAAATGGTCAAAAAACCCGAAAATCGGGTTTGTAGGGTATCGGTCCCCTGTCTGAAAATGCAAAATATGGCCCCGCAGGTGCCCCCAGTGTGATTTAAAATTGGAAAATCGACATTTTCCACCTACGGGAAATCCCCCAAAATAGGGGGTCCCCAGCCACGATCCCCAAAAAAATGTCCCGCGCGCCTCTAAGGCACTCTGGATTTTTATTATGTCATCCAGATGTCACATCTGGGCCCAGGAACACCGGTTTTTGGCCTCAGGAAGTCGAAAAATATGTGTGTAAATTTTTATTCCTGACCAGGATCCCCTAAAAGGCCGATTTCCCCTGTTTACACATGGGGGATTTCATGCAACGCCCGCTCGTGTGCTGAGTGTGTTATCCGCGACGTGGATGCGGTCGCCCCTTTCCTCCCAGAAGCCACTGATCTCCCTCATCCAACTTCACCTCCGGATGTACGCGGCACGTGCTTGGGTTGTCCTGTCGCAGTGCAGCAGAAGTTCCCCTGTGCACTGCTGCCCAAGCCATTGCACGGAATATGCCACGCAGAGTAACGTGGTGTCGCGTGACCAGCTCGTGAGGCTTGGTGCCACGAATCGAATCGATAGGCTGCGAGCTGCATTGCCTCAGTCAGTTGATGTCCTTGCGTGTGCATTTTTGTGCACAACAGTCCCTTGGGTATCTGCAGCGCAGGTGCCTGCACTGGACCAGGACTCCTGATTTGCCTCTGGCACTTGTTGATCGGGACGGATGCGGCGACATGCCACGGTGCCCATGGATAGCCATGCCGGCACGAAAATACGTTCACGACGGTTGATTACCATTGCTGCACTCTGTCAGAACCCGAAGGGTCTCAGCTCACCTGAACGCCCACCAGGCCCCCCAACAGGGGGTGAAACCAAAGGGTCCCCCCTGGGGTTTTTTAACCCAAAATTTTCGAATTCGACATGTCCCCGGGATTTCCACTATGTCGCAGATTTCGATCATTGGGTCAAGAAAACCTAAAAATCTAGGGGGGAGGTGCTGAAGGATTGCACTGAAAATTTTATCTAACTCGGTCAAAATTCCAGGCACAGGGTTTGAATATTTGGAGTTTGTGCGGATCGCAGTGGGGTCATTTTTGACGTGGGGTGCCTACACGGTGGACTCCAGCGGCCCTAGCGGGAGTCTGGGAGCGGGAGTCTGAGCGGGTGTCAAAGACTCCCGCTAGCGGGAGTCTATACTCCCGCTAGGGGGAGTCTGACTCCCCCTAGCGGGAGTCTTTTCACCTATTTTCATCCATTTTTCCCATGATATAGTTACAGTCTACTGGCGTGGGGGGTAAAATCATGGTGGAAGAGGGATGGGGAGGGGCTTGTTTTGCTTCTGTCAGTTTCCCCGGACTCTGGACTACCTACCTATCCTCCTGGTAGCGGCTACACCTGCGGAGGTGAGCGGTTAGAATTTGAGGTGTCAAAGTGCGGCCATCGCCTGTCGTAGTTGTGTTACACCTTGGGCAAGACAAGCCATCCTGCAGGCCTCATCTTCTTCGTCAGAACTGTCATCCCCCTCCTGCTGTGCGCGTTGGTCAAGCGTGCTCAAAGTCGCCTCGGATGACACGAATGGTGTGAAAGTCGCCCCCAGCGGGATTGGCATTTTGCACAAGCAGAGCGATAATTTGCGGTGTCCTTCGGGGAACCGGAACAGGAAGTAGGGCGCGCTGATGGGTTCAACGAAGTCCTGTGTGTTGCAGTGCACAAACCCCTTCTGCAGCTGTGTCAACTGTGTGCAAAGAACATACACAGCCAATCTATGAGCGTGTCGGGTGTGCAGACACGGACACAGGATGACTTCTCTATACCCGAGGATCCCGTCCTGCGACAGGTGCGCAACCTTCCAAGGCATGCCCGATGCGCGCCGCTTCTCTTCTGCCATCGCAAGATCTCTCTCGTAAGTTGCGGAGCTGGCGATTGTAACGGCATCTTTCTTGCGATGTCCGTTCTCTGCTTCTTCAAATTCGTCGTTGTTCTGCAGAGGCACTGCATCTTCTGGAGCCCACCAATGATGGAGACTGTGTACGTAGGCATTGCGCGTTGATCCCTTTTCGGCATGCTCCATCAACCAGTGAAATATATGCCCTGAGATCCGAGCACGCAAGAAGGGAATCCGGGCTGACTCATCCTTGCATCCCCAGAAGCGCCAGGGGATGTCTGCATACCGGAAATGCATGAGGTCTGCAAGGGAGACAAAGAGGTAGCGGAACAAGCCCTTGTAGGTGTGTCCTGTGACAGGCAAGCACGACCTTCCGGAACTGAGCACCTGTCCCATGCTGCGACACATTCAGTGCAAGGTTTGTACAGGTCTTGTCGAATATTTTTTTGTTGTCTCATCCAGCAGGGGTGGAGCTTGAAATATGGGGTTGCGGGCTGGATCGGGTCAGATCGGGTCAGCCAATTTTTTCTTATGGGTTCCCCCCCGGTTCGTCTCAGAGATCAGTGCTCGGGCCCAGCCTCCCGCGAGGTACCGGAACCGATATGCAGCCCCGGACGCGCAAGGACTTGGTTACAAGACAAACACATGCCGTAGGGGGGGTCTGGGAGGCGGAGCTCCCAGCCGCCGGAGGCCACGGTAGTGAACATCTGTGACTTGCGGGCGTACGGATTCTGTGTGAGTTGGCTGCGTCCTCCTGAGGATACTGAGATTCCCTGATGTAAAGGGCTTGGGTACAAGACAGGCACATGCCACAGGGGGGTCTGGGGGGCGGAGCCCCCCAGCCACCGGAGGCCACGGTAGTAAACGTCTGTTGCACGGTACGGGTTGGGCAGCTTCATTTGTCCTCTATTGTGACTGTTTGAGGCCTGTGCTCATGTCGCTGGGGTCACTTTGCTCACGAAACGCCTCCTGGTCACCTTGAGGCCCCAAGGCGAGGAGCCAACTTTTCCGGTTTCCCGAAAATCTATATTTTTTTTCTTTTTACCCCTGACCTGATTTTTTGTGAGGGCCTGCAGAAAATCAGGTCAGCTGACCCGAAAAAACCCCCAAGCTCCACCCCTGTCATCCAGTACCCTGATCAGCCGCATGGCGAGCCCCTTGCAGTCATGGAGTGCTGGGGTGACGTAGCGGGCATTGGGAAGCACACCTGCCAAGAGGGAGGGGTAGCCAGCCTCTTTCATCTCAGAGAGAGTCAGGTGCGGGTATCGATGCACCTGTTGATACCAGCGTTCTTCTGGGATGTCGCACAGTGAGCATCGGTGCCCTCGCCCCCCGCATCGCCTCATTGTTGCCCACTGCTGATCTATACTCCCGCTAGCGGGAGTTGGACTCCCCCTAGTTGAGACTCCCGAAAAGGGTTAAACCCGGTAGTGGTACCCTATCCCCGCTGGAGTCCACCGTGCAAGGCCGGATCAGCCCACGGGTGGGTTTGAGGAAGAAATCTGGGGGGGCAAATTTTGCTGCGACTTCCGGTTTCACCCGGCCGAACTCCAGCATCTATCCAGACCCACGGTGCCAAGCCGTTCGCCCGTGTCGCGATCATTCGCGGCTTCAGGCTGCCCCCGACGACACGTTTGTATCCTGCACCTTGCCATACTTCGCCTCCACCTTGTATATGACGGAGAGCGCCCTCCTTCCGCATCGTTGCGACTTCCCTGACAGCGAACTTATCCATGTCAGGGAAGACATGGCGATGATTGCGTTGGCCACCTGGGTGCTGTGCTGGTGGAGCTCCTTGCTCAACACCGTTGCTAGGAGCCTTCTAATGGATCCCAGTGTCAGCACACTGCCCCCTTTTTTAACAGGGAAGGCCGTGCAAAAATCATGCACAATGTTCGTCGCCTCCGCAGCCTCGGGACTCTCTGCGCTCTTCTTCTTCTTAATCGACTTTGCCGCCGGCTTCGCTGCCGGCTTCGTTGTCGTCTTCCCCATTTTTGTGAATCAGGTCTGCGAGCTGGGATGGGTGGAAACGTCCGTTTCGTTTGGTGTGGCTGTACTTCAGTGACGAGTGCCACATTGCATAGGTATCATGGGAAAAATGAGTGAAAATAGGTGAAAAGACTCCCGCTAGGGGGAGTCAGACTCCCCCTAGCGGGAGTATAGACTCCCGCTAGCGGGAGTCTATACTCCCGCTAGCGGGAGTTGGACTCCCCCTAGTTGAGACTCCCGAAAAGGGTTACCCTACCCCCGCTGGAGTCCACCGTGTATTCACACCCCTTATTGGTGGTCCCCATCCAGGCCACATTCCTTAGGAAATAGTCAGGCGACCCCCTCCGACCCCCCCTCCCGACCCCCGACCCCCGACCCCTGCGACCCCCGACCCCCGCTTATCGGAAGCTATGCCCTAGGGGGTGTCAAAGTCGGTCACATTTTGACATTTTTGAGGATTGCGCCTGGGGGCAAATAAGTGCTAAAAACCGGTGAAACCAGGTCCAGATCGGTCCGGAACCGGTGTGCCGGGTCGATTTCCACCCGAAAACCCCATTTTTTGGCCCAAAATCGCCTATGTGAATTTTTGTACCACCTTCTGTACCTGGAGGTGGTCCAAAAGGTGGTCCAGGAAGGGACGTCATCCCCAAACCAGCTACTAACATACCCCTTTCGTTGTATTTTTGACAAAAAATACTGGGGCTTTGGAACGGGTGTCACTTACTCAGCAGCACACACATCTCTTCGTGTAGAACCGGGCGGATACACACCTCTGAGCAGTTCTTCCCTCAACCCTCCCTGCGCTCTACTCTGAGCCTCGGTCCACAGATTTTCATCCCTCCTGACACAGAACACCAACTCCCAGGAAGCAGCCGCACTTGGAAGGCTCCATTGTCGTGCAATGCGTATCTCGGTGCTGTGGACAGGGTAGCCATACTAAAATATCGCAAGGAAGGCACCGTTCTGCTTCCGGGTCAGGGCGGGAGCCGCCCTTACAGGGTTAGTCTCCCGCAGCTGATGTGGTATCCATGATGACGTGCTCATCGACCCTTCATCACAATGCGTGTCGGTCGTGACAGGAGCAGCATGGATGTCCAAGTGTGTGTCCTTCTAAACGAAGGTCGTCCCATATCGGAAGAAGAGTCCTTCATGACTCATGAATGATAGCAGCAGCAGCTCTCTGTGCATATGCAGTGCCGCACGGCGGAGTCATTCCAAGAGAGGAACGTGTTGAGGTTTCAGTGATACCGTCCCTGACTACTGAAGGATGGCCAAAGTTGAGCAGACTTAGTCGGATGGTCCACTGTGTTGGGATCCTTTCAGCTGCCTGTAACATGCGGGATGATGGCAGCTCACGAGGGTGTCCAACGCTGCCCCCAGCAGCTCATCAAGAAAAATGGCCGATTGCGTGTCATGATGATCCCAGATGGACAATTAAGACATCACGCAGATGTCGGCTAATACCGTCGATGCATTGTTGACGAAGAGCAGCTCTTCCAAGGTCCTTGAGTACGGCAGTGTCAGGCACCCTTGCTCTTTTCCCACCGCTTCCTCATAATGAGCGGTGCCCGTCTATTCCAGGCACCAAACCATTTTCTGACGATTGTAAAGCACAGAAATGCGCGAATTAGTGCATCAGCAGTGCGTCTCTTCGTACCCCACACCCCGTATTGGTATAGAGCACCTCTTTGTGAAGGTGGGGTGGTTCGTTGAGCAACAAGGTGCCAGTGGCCACCTTTTGTACCACCTCCAGGTACAGAAGGTGGTACAAAAATTCACATAGGCGATTTTGGGCCAAAAAATGGGGTTTTCGGGTGGAAATCGACCCGGCACACCGGTTCCGGACCGATCTGGACCTGGTTTCACCGGTTTTTGGCACTTATTTGCCCCCAGGCGCGATCCTCAAAAATCCTCAAAATGTGCACTTTTTTGGCTGGCGTTGACACCCCCTACCCCCCCCCCCCCCCTCCCTGAGGGCGTTGATCGGCAAAGAAGCCGTTGTGTGGTGAGAGAGTGTGCGTGTGATGTGTGGTGCGCAAGGGGGGGGGGGGAGGGGGGGGGAAGCCAATCAAGCAAAGAAAGGCCCAGGCAGCTCCTTTCGCAACCCCGCAGGGGGAGGTCAGCGCGTATGCATGGGCAACAGAGACAAAACCTCCGCCAAACCAAGGCTGGCGAGAGTTCTGTTCTTGGTTTGCCCCCGGATGTGGCGCATGAACATGGTCACTATGCTGACCAGACGAACCTGTGCGGTGTGCTGAGTGCTGTGTGCGGCGAACAGAGGAAAGTGCAAAATGGTCCGCGCGGGGAGGGGGTGGGGTGGGGTGGGGTCGTTGGCTAAATTTACACGTTGTGCATGCAAGGGAAAATGTGGGTGGGATGATTGAAGTGAAAAAAGAAGGGCGAAGAAAAAACTATGTAGCCTCATGCAATGAAGGAGGAAATGGAACACGGAGAAAGCAGGTCATTCGAGTTTACGGCACGCGTAGTGCCGTAATTGCAGAGCCACATCTCACCTCATCACAGGTCGAGGTGTGTGCGTTTCACCACAACTCTCACAACCTCTCCCAAACAACCAAACAACACAATGCCGGACCGGAACGCAACCGTGATCATCGACCAGGCGTGGATCGATGTTCCGACCCCGGTTGTTCCGGGAAACGCAGCGGGGGTGGACGGCACCCCCGACTGCGTGTTTCCGGAGTGCGGGGCGCTGCACTCCGACGCGCACTCGTCTGTGTGTCGCATGTGTGGAAGGCGGACGACGAAGAGCTGCCTGAAGGCCTACATGGAGGGCACGGGGGATCAGACGGTCGAGAAGATGACCGACCAGTGGATGGAGCCACACTGGGTCTGCCCCCTCTGCGCGCTGTATCTCCACAATGGTGAGGCAACATGGACCCTCAAGGAGGAGGACGAGGGCGACGCCGATGCCAACATGAGTGACGCTACGCCCAAGGTGAGGGACCTCTGGGAGTTGATGAGGGGTGTGGATAACCCAAACACCAAGGCAATTCTGGAGGAGGTCTTGGATGATATGCAGAGGAAGGAGCGGCAGGCGAAGCTGGAACGCGAGGGGCTGACCGGCACCCGCATCACGGTGGTGGAGCAATGGCGCCACCGGATGCAGTCGCCAGCGCTGCACGCAATGGCCATGAGGGCACTGCGTGATCGTTTCGGGAAGGGGGCGGACGATGCGGCTGCGGCAGCGACCGGGCCCCAGCACGAACTTCGGGTCGCGCTCTCCGTGTTGGACATCCTGATCCCCATCGTGTCGACGAAGCCTGAGGCAGTGCAAGCTGCCCACAACCTCCTGGTCCGCTTGGAGGGGCTGCGCCTCCGGGAGTGGTACGGGCTCGCGGCGCAGCTGCACTGGGAGCGGCGGCTGGAGGGCATGCCGGCAAGCGCGCTGACGGAGCAACTATTCAGGTCGCTCCAGAGCCAAGCCCAGAGCGAGGGCGAGAAGGAGAAGGCCAACAACAAGCGGCGCCGCACCGAGGGCGCGTGGGACGAGGAGGAAGAGAGGCCAGTGGTGCCGAAGGGAGGTAAGGGGGGAAAGGGATCCAACAAGGGCTTCAACAAGGGCTTCAACAAGGGATCCAAGTGGGGCAAGTGACAAGCCACACCTGCGCAGGGAGAGCCGGGGTTGTGCGGGCCGGCGACACCTCCCTCAGACACACCGCCACTGCACACACAGTCCACACTTCAAGGGGAACCAGCGGTGCCACAAGCTCAAGGGGAGCAGAATTCACGCATGCCGTGGCGAGTAAAAGCGCAAACCACACAGCCCAGTGCTCAAGGGGAGCCAGCGGCGCATCAAGCTCAAGGGGAGCAGAACCCACGCACGCCGTGGCTAGTAAAAACGCAAATCACACAGCCCAGTGCTCAAGGGGAGCCAGCGGCGAAGCAAGCTCAAGGGGAGCAGAACCCACGCACGCCGTGGCTAGTAAAAACGCAAATCACACAGCCCAGTGCTCAAGGGGAGCCAGCGGCGCATCAAGCTCAAGGGGAGCAGAATCCACGCACGCCGTGGCTAGTAAAAACGCAAATCACACAGCCCAGTGCTCAAGGGGAGCCAGCGGCGAAGCAAGCTCAAGGGGAGCAGAATCCACGCACGCCGTGGCTAGTAAAAACGCAAAACACACAGCCCAGTGCTCAGGGGGAGCCAGCGGTGCATCAAGCTCAGGGGGAGCAGAATCCACGCACACCGTGGTTAGTAAGAATACAGCCCAGTGCTCAGGGGGAGCAAATGGCGCAGCAAGATCACGGGATGACGCCACACAGGCCGTGGCCGGTCACCAACACTGCTCGGGGAGAGCAGGCGACAGAGCGGGCCAGCCCAGCAGTGCAGCAGACGGGATCCCAGGGGCGGGACCCGACAGCGGACGGCCACACCATCGAGTCGGGGCTGCAGCGGTGGCTGCGCAGGGGGCCAGCAACTCGAGGACGCCCGCGGATGTCAGAGACAACAACCCTCCCGGACGGGACGAGGGGGGAAGTCGTGTCTGCAGCCAACGCCGTTCTGGACCGGGCACTCGCGAACTCCACATGGGACAACATCGCGTCGTGCTACCGGCGGTTCCAGGAGTTCCGTCAGGCCTGGGAGGCCGCCGAGGGACCCATCGACACGGGGAC
This sequence comes from Rhynchopus euleeides, assembly GCA_963210315.1. Lineage (NCBI taxonomy): Eukaryota > Euglenozoa > Diplonemea > Diplonemida > Diplonemidae > Rhynchopus > Rhynchopus euleeides. Next base: position 620,685 of record OY723310.1, on the reverse strand, counting down.
GGCGATCATCTTGTGGGTCTCCAAGAAGATGTCTGTCGACAACGTGCTGCCATCCTCGGGGCTGGCCTACAGCTACGCCGTGTCGTCCGCGCACCGCCACATGCTGGAGGACACGGTACACTCGCACAAGCTCGACGCGTTCAGACGGGGACTGAGGCGCATGGGGGCGGAGGTGCCCCGGACACAGGCGGTGCCGGCGACGAAGGCAGAAGTGGAGCAGGCGATGCGGGACGAGCGGGACCCCGAGGTGCGACTGGCACTGGGGCTGATGTGGCACGGGGCCGCAAGGTGCTCGGACGTGAAGAGTATTGCAACCCGAGAGGTGCGGGTGAAGAACGACGGGGTGGTATCGATAACCTGGAGGGGCACCAAGAACGACCCATTCGCGAAGGGACAGACAACAGGGGTGTGTTTGCCTACGCAGCTGAACGGTGTGCTGGGGAAGACGATGCGGAAGAACCGGGACGGCGGCCTGGTTCAAGGCGTGTCGTACAGCAAGGTGTCCCGGGCGGTAAAACGGGTGAACCCCGCGCTGACGCCACACAGTCTACGCAGGGGGGCAGTGCACCACCTGATTCACAAGGGGCTCGAGTTGCGAGCGGTGCAGAAGCTGACCCGCCACCGGACGACAGAGGGGCTGCTGCAGTACGCCCCACTGGCCGCGACTCGTCTCGTGGAGGAGACCGCGACTACATCACGCCAGCTCTAGCGGCGGGGCGCATCCCCAGGGCTCTTGGGGCGTTCCCGTCGTGCGCCGCCCACCTCGCCAAGCCGAGCAACTTCGAGGGTATCCTGAGGATGTGTGCCTACGCATACGACCCCGAGGGCGAGGGGGACGAGGCGTGCAGTGCTGGGCTGGACATCGGGTACGGCGGGGACTTCTCCGTGGAGGTGGAGGGAGCGCAGGTGCGACCGGAAGCCGAACGTGAGGGGGGGGTGCTGGCACCCATATCATCCAACAGGATGGCCCTCGACGCGGTCCGCAGCCTGGACCTCCACGGGGAGCTTGAAGATGTGCTGGACGTCATCACGTCACTCGACGCCTTCGAGAGCCTGCTGACGAAGCCGACAGGCGGCAGGATGGCGAGGGGCACCTCGCGGCACATGCGGCAGCACGCGGACAAGCTGCTCGAATGGGAGGTGGTGGAGCCGATGCAGGGGGACCCCCAGATGACGATGCCGGCTTTCACAGTGGCAAAAAAGGCAGGGGATCTCCGGCTGGTGGTCGATGCACGAAAGCTGAACGCCGCGATGAGGCGCCCCCCTGAGATGCGGCTCCCGCGCATCAGGGACGTGATCGACGCAGTGCTGGACGCAGATGCAGCCGTGATCGCGGATGGAGTATCATTTTTTTACCAGATACCCCTCGCGAAACCGATCCGGAAGTACTTCGGCATGCGCCTGGGAGATGGCAGAGGCGGCACACTCGACGTGTGGCTGAAGGTGCTGTGCATGGGGTGGTCGTGGAGCCCATCGATAGCGCAGCGCATCTCGAGGGTTCTCGCAGGGCCGGGGAACGTCGCATGGGTGGACAACTACATCATCCTCGGGGGCAGCGAGGAGGAGGCGGCGAGGAGATACACCGAGTTCAAGCAGAGGTGTGCCTACGCGAGAGTCGAGCTGCACGAGGAGGCCGAGGGGCAACCCCAGAGACTGTTTGCGGCCTTCGGGCTGGAGTTCGACCTGCGGGGGCCGACGAAGAGGTTCCGCTCCTCGCAGAAATGGGTGGCGCAGCTGCTGGAGGCGGTGCATGTGCAGAACGTGCTGTCCGGGGAGGCAACACCCCGGGCATTCTTCAAGGTGACGGGGGCCATCGTGTGGTGGACGTACACACGAAGCCGTCATCTGTGCTACTCGCCAAACCTCATCGGGGCCATACGCAGCATCGCGCGACACGTATCAACGAATAACAACGCGTGGGACGAGCCCACCAGGATGCAGCCGAGTGCGGTCTGGGACGCGCGCGTATGTCTGCAGGCGATCGCGGAGAACCGGTGGGTGGACCGGGAGGCTCCATACGACGAGGAGTGCACAGTGTGGACAGACGCGTCATCACGCGCGTGGGCGGCGTTTGCGGAGACCGGCGAGGTGGCGCAGGGGGCCTTCGGGGCCGGCGAAGCGTCAGCACACATTTACATCAAGGAGATGTGGGCCGCTGCACTGGGGGTGCGGTTGGCCTCCCGGCTGGGGCGCCGGCGGTGCAAGCTACGACTGAAGGTCGACAACCTCCCGGTCGTGCGGAGCATCCTGAAGGGGCACTCTGGCAATTACGTCGCCAATAGGTGCCTGCAGGTGCTCTTCGACGTCGCTGCAGCGGCGCAACTGCAGGTGTTGCCCGAGTGGGTGCCGACCCACGAGCAGAAGGCCGATCCCTTCACGAGGGGTGCGCGGGGCGAGGTCGTCATCGATCTGTAAAGGGACCAGACGGAGCTGTGTGCCATGCTGGCGGCACGGTGCCATCTTAGCTGATGAGCGGAGCTCCTCAGTCCCTAGGGGTCCTAGGGGGTTGGGTGTGTGCGTTTCACCACAACCTCTCCCCTCCCCATTCCCCCGTGTTGAGTGACATGTGTCGATAGTGTTCCATTTTGTAGCCTCATGCAATGAAGGAGGAAATGGAACACGGAGAAAGCAGGTCATTCGAGTTTACGGCACGCGTAGTGCCGTAATTGCAGAGCCACATCTCACCTCATCACAGGTCGAGGTGTGTGCGTTTCACCACAACCTCTCCCCTCCCCATTCCCCCGTGTTGAGTGACATGTGTCGATAGTGTTCCATTTTGCGTCTGCAAATCGGTAAGGGGAGAGAAGAACTAGCGGGTATTCGCCGATCGCGAGAACACCCCACACGGGGGGTGAGCGAGAGGTGTGTCCTGCATGATCTGCATGGCAAAGTTTCTTGCGTTGTGAGCACAACTCCAAAAAAAGGTCAAGGGAGGATGTATAACGAACTGTAAATTCTGTAAAATTTTGTAAAAAATGGGGGGATTTTTTGGAAAAATGGCCAAAAAAAGAGTGTGGGGAGTTGGGTCCAGTTTAGCAAAGTCCGTGTATTTGGACGCGGCCCCTCAGATAAGGAAGCCGCGTCTCAGGTGCGATATGGGGTGTTGGAGAATTTCAGGGTTCGGCCCGAAATTCCCGTTCGAACCGCTATCCCAGGTCCGACTCAAAACTGTGCTGGGCTCTCGGAGACGGGAGCCCGAAAGCGGGAAGACCAAGCCAATTGTTTTTCCGTGCGAGGATCACTCCTCGACACTGTGTGGAAGCCCTGCAGGGCACATCCATGAGACGCATCACAACAGAAGGGACAGAAGAACATGAGGCCACGAGGAAGCTGGCCGTGTATCGCAAAGTTTTCGACAACGTAGCATGCCCGAGAGGAACGTTCTTCCCGTTCCCATTCAGGGTACGGTACACCTGAGGACAGCAAAAGACGGTCACCTTGCAGGCGGGGCAACGCCTGCATGAACGCAGATAAAATTGCAGCATACGTTCCCTGCATCAGGAGCCGGTTGTCAAGCCTCCCGTGTTGCAGTTGTAGGGCTCCGAATAACACCCAGTTTCATCGGACCGTAACGAGGATCTTGGCATCGACGAGCCACAGACTGTGACACTTTACAGTCGGAATCGCGTCCGACACCTGGTAGGCATTGCCATGCCGATGGAAGGCCCCCCCAGCCCATGGGGGGCCCGGGGTCTCAGACGGTGGGAGGCACTCCAGAGTGGCGTGTGGCCTCCGACCGGCGCGGACTGCGCTACAACACCGCAACCGAGGGCACCTGCAACTACATTTGGATGCGGGACACGGCATCTTCTGAGATGCTCGGCGGGGAGAGGGGGTCTCTCTGTACCTCCTAGGGAAAGCGGACAGAACGAGGTAGGCACTCGGAGATGGAGCCGAGAGGGGCGGACGGGGGTTCTTTCAGGCAGCGCCGCAACAGCGAGAAGAACACGTGCAACCCCAGAACATGAGGCGCCGTGACGGAGCAACAGGAGAAAACCATAAAAACAGGGCGTCCGGACGACAGACAGGCACGGGACTGGAAACGCAAACAAACAGACAGCCGAAAAGAAGTCGAAGTGAAACGGTTGTACAAAGGGCTCGGCTTTACCGACGTCCTTCGTACAGAGTGAAACGACGGCGCCGCCGAAGGCGGCCAATCCGCCGCCCTTCGGGCGGCGGAAAAATTTTTGGGGTGTTTTTGGGTGAAAATCCGGGCAACCCGGGCCCTTTGGGACCACATAGGCCAGGAAAGGCCAAAATTTTCGACTTTTTTCGGAAATTTTCCGATTTTTCACAGTGTGGCAGTCCGCAGACACAGATTTTCGGGTCAGAAAAAAAAAATTTTTTTCGACCCAAAAATTTCGGATTTTTTTTCCGGAGGGTGTATGGTGACCATCCCGGAAATCCGAAAAAAACCTGATTTTTCCTGATTTTCGGATTTTTCTCGAAATTCGCCCTTGTGTCAACCAGTGGCAAATTTTTCGGAAAATCGGGAAAAAACAGGAAAATCCGGAAAATCATACACCCTCCAAGATCCAAAAGAAAGCAATCATGTGTGTGTGTATGTGTGCATCACAAAAAGTGAGACACGGGCTTTTTTTTTTGGCACAAACCTATCACTCTTTGGGGGTGGGTGGGCGTGTGGTTCAGTCCGAGACGCCGGAACTGCGGGTCTATTCATGTCTTCAAGTTACCTCGAAAACAATTAAGGGCTGATACTACGACCCCTCACACCCTCTTCTCCTCCTCCTGTATAACAACTATCTTTATTGCGGGAACTGGGATGCGGACGTCTGTCGAGCAGGGGCGGTGTCTTGCCACACCCGCCTTTGGGACCAGGCAACCCAAATCAGGGGGAGTGGCGTGTCTCTACTTCTGCGCCCCAGCCACTCGCAGTTTCCAAAAGATGCCCCCCATGCGTTCTCTTCTTTGTTGCCACGCAGCACTGTGCGGGTTGCACCACAGTCATGCCGACACTTCCGTGTCGTGATATTGCTTTTACGCGTTTCCGCTGGCGGGATCTGGAGTGCGAGTTTTTGAAAAGCCAGTAGCAGGTTTTCCACCTTTGAAGGTCCTACCGATGGGGGCAAGACTTAAAAGAGTTGACAAGGGTGGCATGTCCTCTAGTAGTGAGGTATATCGCAGGACTGGATCTTTTGGGTAAGCACCTTCACGCAACTTCTTCACAGGGCCTCGGCACGCCTTGAGACAACAAGTGGGTGTCCAACAACCCGCTCGTCCAAAACGCGGGCTCTTTTCCGCACACTCGTGTGAGCAGAAAGTCACCCACCACAGCAAGCAACCAAACGTGCTCTATACACCAACCCCACCCTTCATCAGGCTCAGGGCGTGATCATCATTTCAAGGTTTGTGTGTAGAAGCGTCACAACGCACCAACAAAAAGAATACAGGCTAAGAGCGGTTGCTGCGAATGGTGAAGTGGCTTTGGGGGGGGGGGTGTGAGTTTGGTGTTTTTGGCTGACGTATGAAGCCACCATTTTCACCTGTGCGTGTGATCTTATTGTTTTGCGAACACTCTGTATGCCACAGCAGGCTGTGTGTGTTGTGTGGGTTCGAGGTCCTACCGCCCTTTGTTGCACACCTTATTTTTCACTCTCCCCGTTCTCTTTGACCCCGGCTGCCAGCGTTTGGAGTACAACCCACGGGTCAATCCAAAAAATCCGTGAAAAACGGATCCAGTTCATCCGCAGAATTGGCCAAAAGTGACCCGCTGTCCACCAGACCGGCTGGGAGCCCCCCTGTTTGACCCTTGTTTCTCCACATTTTTTCCCACACCATCCGGAACAGCTTCACCACACATGACAGCGATTGCGGCTATTCGGTGCAGCCCACCTGAGGCTTGCACCGGCTTACGGTAAATCAGAACCCCATATATGCGAGATCTGTGTGTGATATCTCACCCCGCCTCCTCCGCCCCTTCCTGTGCGTCCTTCTGGTTCGACTCTCCTTTGCTCTCTTGCAGCCCCCTGCGATGCCTTCTTCTCGTTTCCAGAAAATACAGCACAGCCTCAGGCCTGTCGCTAACTTTTCGATTTTGCAGATTTGGTGGGTTGACGCTCCTGTTTTGGGGGGGGATCAGGGGGGAAAACACTAGGGGTCAATTTTTCTCGCGCGCGCTCGTGTTGTTCCCAAATTTTCCCATCGGTGGACCACTAGGTGGGCACGGTGTGAGGCGCTGGGTTCCTTCCGTGGTTCCTCTCCCGCTCGCGCCGTCGGGTGCCGGAGGAAACCAAAAAAATGGCTTTCGGGACCATAATTTCGACGCTGCCCCCTGATATGCCACGGCCGTCAAAGCGCAAGGACTTGGTTACTAGACGGGCACGCGAGATGGGGGGTCTGGGGGGCAGAGCCCCCCAGCCGCCGGAGGCCACGGTAGTGAACATCTGTTCATTGTGGGCGTACAGATTCTGTGTGAGTTGGCTGCGCCCCCTGAGGCGACTGGGAGAGGCGCGTCGGTTCCCGGCAGCCGCCGGAGGCCACGGTAGTGAGCATCTGTTCCTGCAAAACCATACTCTCTTCGACGTCGACCCAGTGAAAGTGGGTTGACGCTTGGTCGACGCTTGGTGAGCGTCGACCCAGTGTAACCGGGTCAACGCTAGGTTAGCGTCGACCCAGTGCAATAAATGGGTTGACGCTTGGTCCAGGCTTGAATGGCAACCCAGTTCCACTGGGTCGACGCTCCAAGCCTCGACCAAGCGTCAACCCAGTCCACTGGGTCGACGCTGGGTCGACGCTTTTTTATGGGGGGGGAAACCTCAAATCACTGGGTCGACGGTCGACGCTTAGCGACATGCCTGGCACAGCCTTGTGGCTGTGAGGGGGGGGGGGGTAGGCAAAATCTTAAGGGGTAAAAATAACGGCATTTTTCACATAGGCGAGGAACACGCACAAAATGGCTGTAAACTTGAAACCCCGGCCCCTGGGAGTATTTGGGGGCGGTCTGGGTGGTTTTTGGGGGTATTTGGCCACTTCTGAGCCAATCCGTGACCATGCTCAAAAAAATGTAGTGGTTTGGTTCCGGCCCCCTCATTTGAACACCCCTCCCGACCCCGTCCCGCCCTACTTGCTCGCAACATTCCGCCTTTTCGTTTCCTGAGTGGGCACTGCTGCCTTCGGTTCAAATTGGGAGTGCAAGAACGTGACAAGCTTGGAAGGAGTGCCTTCTCAGTAGTTTCTCCGCTGTTGTGTTCTGCTGCAAGCGCGCACGCTTCTGCAGCAGGCATTCAATCTGGCTCGTTCGGAATTCGGCCTCTTCCAAACCTCTGTGGACATCCTTCGCTGCAGAGGCAGATGGGGTGGCCTTCTTCCTGAACATGCCTGAACTGAAAGTTCAATTCTTCAGCAGAATGGGCCACTGGCACACCGGCGAGTGCCTTGTTGTGCTTGAACTGTGCGTTCTGTGCTGCGCGGTGACTATAGATCAGGGGGTGTGCAGTGGCTCGCTGCCTACCTGCTGGCCCTGCGCCGCCGCACCCGCCGCATCTGCGGGAAGCGCCTGCTGGAGCTGGGTTGCGGGGTGGGAATACCGAGCCTGGTCGCCCTTGTGGGGTGCGGCGCTCCAAAGACCGTCCTCACGGACACAGCTGCGCAGGTGCAGTGGCAGCAGGCCGTGTCACACAACCTGCATGTCAAGCACGCGGGGAGGGTGTGAGCGGGCTGCTGGCGTGGGGCATGCCTGAAGACACCGCCAACATACAACGCACACACGGCCCGTTCGACCTGATCCTTGCTGCGGACTGCATGTTCGATGCCGCCGTGTGTGTCCCGTTCTGCTGCACCCTCGTACAGCTGCTGCCATTTGGTACGACAGGGTCCCACGTGATGACTCACAGAAACCATTAGTCGCGGGGACTGCGACAGCTTCGCCGTGGCCGCACACCTCATCCTTGTCCAGAAGTGGACCGGGATGACCCCTATGCATTCAACGGAGGGCACGTCAGAAAGCCCCCCCGAGTGACGCCCTTGCATGCGCGGACACATCCCGGTCTTTGTTCATAATAATATCGGTCGAAACCTGACAGAACACCCGCTGAAATGCCGCCTTTTTGGCTCGATAGTGCTCAGATGCCTCATCAGAGGCGGCGGAACGTGGTACATGACGTGGGATTTTGATGATGCAGGTGGCAGGGTGATCGGGAGACTCAGCCGGGAGGGGTTCGGTACCAAACCACTACAAAATTTTCAGCATTGCATTTCAGCCCCGTTCCGGGCCACCAAAGTGGGTGTCTCACACCCAGGGACGGTTTCTGGGGTGGTCTGGCCACTTTTTCAGCATTTTTGGGGTGTTTCTGGCCGAAAATTGCCTATGTCGAAAAATGTCGTTATTTTGACGTTTTTTGGTACCTTACACGGTGGGATCCCGAAAAATAGCGCTGAAGGGGTTACCGAGGGGCACGGGCGCCGGCCCCTCAGGCCTGAGGGCGGACCACCTCCGGGAGCTCGTCCAGGTGGAGGGAGTGGATGTGCTTCCGGCCCTCACGGCGGTGGTGAATGTCCTGCGCAGAGGCGAGGCCCCCCCGCAGCTGGCCCGGCACATCGCGGGCGCGTCTCTGGTCGCGCTCCCCAAGCCAGACGCGGGGATCCGCCCGATCGCGGTTGGGGAGACCCTCCGCCGCCTGGTGGCCAAAACCCTCACCGCAGACGTCAGGGAACAGGCTGGGAAGCTCCTCCTGAAGGGGAGGCAAGTAGGAGTGGCGGTGGACGGCGGACTGGAGGCGGCCACGGCGGTCGTGAAGGACTTCGCGGCGCGCAACAGGGGGGCGGACAAGGTCCTGCTGAAGATCGACTATGCCAACGCCTTTAACATGGTTAACAGGCAGGCGTTCATCGATGCTGTCAGGCGGGACCTCCCGGAGCTGTCGGCGTGGGTCGAGTGGTGCTACGCGTCGCCCTCAGCCCTGATATACCGTGGCGAAGTGCTCGAATCGCAGAGGGGGGTACAGCAGGGGGACCCCCTCGGGCCGCTCCTGTTCTCCCTGGCCATCCGCCAGCTGACCGAGGACCTAGGCAAGCTGCCGGGGGTGGAGGGCAGCGTGTGGTACTTGGACGATGGCACGCTGATGGGCTCCCCCGGGGCGGTCGGCCACGCGTTCGCGATCCTCGAGCGGCGGAGCGCGGAGCTGGGCCTGGTGGTGGCACGCCGCAAATGCGAAGTGATCTCGCTGAATGGGCACTCGGTGGAGGGCCTCCGGGGAGCGGGCCTTGATGTAGCCGCGACGGAAAAGGAGCGCGCGACTCGCATGGACCTCCTCCACCACAACTTCGAGTTCCTCGGGGCTCCGGTGGGGGATGCGGAATTCTGCGAGCGGGTGATGGATACAAAACTGAGAGAGAAGTTCATCCCAAACCTGCGCCAGCTTCACCACCTCCAAGACGCGCAAGTGGCCATGACCCTCCTGCGACACTGTGAAGGCTTCTGCAAGCTGGTCTTCCAGATGCGCGCAATTGGGTACGCCGGGAGAGAATACCTTCGCCAGTATGACAAGGAAATCGGGATGGTGCTGGCATCTGTGCTCGGGGACAGGGACGGGACCCTCCCTGACGATGCGCGAGACCAGGCGGCCCTGCCCGTCAGGCTAGGGGGTATGGGCATTCGGAGGTCGGAGGACCACATCACCGCTGCGGCTTTGGCGGCGGCTAGCTCCTTCTTCCCCCTATGTGTGCAGCTGGACAGCGGATATCGTTGGGATGCGGATGCGTGGCGCGTGGCAGCGACCGCCCACAACGAGCTGGTGGCGGAGGCGGACTGGGTGGACCCTCACAAGCGCCCGGGCGAGCCCCTCCGCCAGCGCGACCTATCCCTGGCGATCATCAGCCGGCAGCACGAGACCCTACTGGCGGAGGCTGACGTGCTGAGTAAAGGGCGTCAGTTGTCCGCGTCCCTCCCAGGCGCAGGGGCGTGGGTGACGGTGACGCCAGAACAACAGTTTGCGATGGGGAGGGAGGAGTACCAAGTGGCGGCTCGCCTGCGCCTGGGCCTCGTCGTCTTCGCCCCTGGGTCGCGGTGCCACGAGTGCGGGGACGCCATGGACGTCTTGGGCGCCCATGTGTTCAGCTGCCAGGCATCGGCGGACCGCATCAAGCGCCACGACGCGGTGAAGCTCGGGGTGCTGGGGCTGGCGCGGGACGCGGGACTCGGCCCCCAGCTGGAGCCCAACCACCTCCTCTTGGGCGGGGGCAAGCCGGCTGACGTGTTCCTCCCGTGCGGCATAGGTGAGTCGCGGGGCCGGGCGATCGACGTGACCGTGTGGTCGACGTGCGCGGAGTCTGCGAGGCAGGGTGCGGCGAGAGCGCGGGGGTACACCGCGTCGCGGGCTGAAGCATCCAAGCATCGCAAGCACGGGGCGCGGTGTCAGGAGGTTGAGATCGCCTTCTCCGCGTTCGCCCTGGAGCAGTCGGGCGGGATGGGTCCGGAGGCCGTGCGGCTCTTCAGGCACTTGGTCAGCTTCGCGGTGGACCACAAGCTGGGGGACAGGGCCGAGCTCACTCGTTCCTGGGCGGCGCGGATAGTGGTGCCGTTGATGCGGGCGGTGGGGCGGTCGTCGCTCCGCAGGGGGGCGCTGTGCACGGACCTGCGCTCTGGTCAGACTCGGGAGCGGGTCTTGCCGGATCCGCTGGTGGGCGTGGAGCCGGACTACTTCTTCGCGCCTGACACGGACCTGGCCCCCGCGCCACACTTCGACGGGCACATGGACGCGGAGGATTTCATGTGTGACCCGGATGACGCGGCGGGCCCCGAGGAGCCGACCCCTGAACCCGAACCTGCCCCTCCCCGCCGCCCACGCCCGCCGCCTCCCCCCGCGGAGGGGGACCTCCCGCAGCCGGCGGGTGGGGTGGCGGCTGACCCCCTGGCCCAATTGCTGGAGTGGCGCGGCCAGACGGACGGGAGGCTGAGCTTGTCGTCCCTGCAGCAGCAGGCGCGGCTGGGCCTGGTCGAGCCGGACGGGTGGTCGTTCCGGGTGGGGGACTGTGCTTTTGATGCGTTGGCCACGCTGGGTGCCCGATCGGTGAAGCAATCCAGCGGGTGGCTGCGCCAAGAGGCAGTCCGCAGGGCGATGCGCGACCCGGACCTCCGGATGCGGGTGGAGGAGGGTCCGAACCAGTGGGCCGAGCAGATGATGCGCGCAGGGAGCGACGACGTGCGCACCTGGGCGGACTTCATCGCCCTGGCGGCGGCTGCGCGCGTGACCAGATGCGTCGTCCTCGTGCTCATCGACAACCACCAGCCGATGCTTCTGTCCCCAGTAGGTGCGGGTGCAGTGGTGGACGCCCACTGTCTGCGGAGGACGGGGGGGCAACATGGGCACTACGTGCCCCTAGTTATGCCGGAGCCCATGCGTCAGCACCTGGCGGGTCTTCCCCCGAAGCCGATGGCAGCGGATGTCACGGGGTGCGATGGTGATAGTCCCATGCAGATGGTGCGTCAGGGGGGCTCGGCGGGCCAGGTGGAGGAGTGCGAGAAGTGCCGCCGCCCGTTCGACCGCTCCGCGAGGCATCACGCGTGTGGCAGATGCTGGCGCAAAGTGTGCGCGTCATGCGCAGTGCGGGGTGAGCGGTGCCCAGGCTACATTGACCGGGTGGCGGTGGATGTCGACGCTCCAGACCCTGCGGAGCAACCCGCGGTCACCCCGGATCTGCGGGAGGTCCTGGAGTCCGCCCGGGCGCGCCCCCGCCGGCGGAAGCCCATCCCGAGCCGCATGCACGACACGCCGATGGGGCCCAGGCAGCCGAGTGCCCCGCACGACTCGTCGGGGGCTGCGCACCATCCAACGCGGGTGAAGGAGGAAGTGGCGGAGGAGCCGGTCGCTCCCGGCCAGGACGTGGAGATGCACCAGGGCGGAGGCTCCCAAACCTCAAACACAGCCCCCTCTGGTGCGCCCTCCGCGACCCACGGCCACAGCGTGCCCCCGGCGGAGAGTGCCTCCCGGGCTGCCCCAGCCCCCATGCAGGGGCAGGCCCAACATGCAGAGTGCCCGCCGTCGGGGTCGGGGGCCACAGAGAACCACCAGGGCGGAGGCTCCCAAACCTCAAACACAGCCCCCTCTGGTGTGCCCTCTGCGGCTCCGGTCACGGCGGCAGGCGCCCAGCCGTCTGGCCCCGCTCAGGCCGCGCGGCGCCGCCAGGGCGGAGGCTCCCACACCTTCAACACAGCCCCCTCTGGCACCTCTGGCGGAACAGCCCCCGGTGGGGCTGGCGGGATCCAGGGGGTTGCTGCGACGATGATGCGCAACGCCGCGCAGGCCCGCCGGGACGGGCAGCGCCGCAGCCGGACAGCCGCGTCCTCGAGACGCCTGGAGGAGCTGCGTCAGGGTGACGCGGCGGGCCCCATGGAGTTCGACGACGACCCGGCGAACGTGTGGGAGCCCGAGGACGACCTCCAGGCCATCGACGCCTACGGGGACGACGAGACGCCCGCGGCGAACATCCCCGCTCTGCAGGAGCTTGCGGCGTCCCGTGTCTGGGCCGAGGGGGTGGTAGCGCGGGCCCGCGGCATGGCCCCCTGCGTCTCGATGGGAGGAGCCATCCCCCGCACCGTCGAGGCGTGGAGGCACTGCTTCCACCCCAGCTATGGCCTTTGCCCCCTCTCGCCCAGGGTGGCAGGTGACGTAGCGGCGGAGTGGCTGCAGGCGCGCATCCTGCAAGGGGGCGCGCAGGCCGAGCCCGGGAACCAGACGAGGGAGCCGGGGGTCAGCCTGCGCGTCTACATGCGCAAGCTGCAGACGGAGGTGGAGCGGGGCGAGTAGGCGGAGCAGCGTCCCCACCCCCACCACCCCCCCCCCCCCCCCCCCCCGGGACCTTCCCCCCCCCCCTTTCATAGATGTGTGCAGGTGGCCGTTGTGAATGGTTAGACAGGGGCTGGCCACCCCCTCCCCCGGGCTCTGCACAGCAGGTCTGGGTTAGAAACAACATAACCCCCCCCCCCCCCTTCCTCCCCTCCCTTCCTCCCCCCTCCCCTCCCCTCCCCTATTGATGTCCCCCCCCCCCCTCCCCCAGCGCTTTGCCGCTCGTGTGAGTACCGCCCTGACTGGGAGAAAGGGTAGGGCTGGTTGGGTTGGCGGAGTTGGGCGGATGGGCGAAACGGAAAAATCGACGAGGTCGCAGCGTCAGGGCGTTCTGGGCTGGCTGGTGGTGGTTGGGACAAGACCGACGAGATTAGAAGCGGCACTGGTAGACGGGTTTTGAGGCCCCCCGCCCCCAGGTTCCCCCTGCCCACCTGGACGGACCCAAGTGCCTCACACCGGATCTCTCCCCACCCGGTGGTCCACCTGACGGATACGCAAGAAAAATATAGTACTATATCAACCAAAATCTGAAAAACCGTATACTTTTTCAAAATTTTGAGTACTGGGGGGGGGCAAATACTAGAGGGCCCCTCTATTATTCACCGTGCCAGCCGACGAAAATGGGGGTTTTCGGACCCCCTCCACTATTTGCTTTTTGGGGGGTGGAAATTTCGCGCTCTTGAATTTGGCATCTGTGCGGCTCTGAGTGTGGGGTCGTTTTGTCGGTCGACCACCTGATTTGATCCGAGTTTGGCGGGGCTGAGCGGTCTTATATGCCAAAGAAATCCACGATTTTCCAAATCGGCTGGGTCGATGTGTCAAACTTCATCGAGAAATGTGGGTCAGAGCTGATCCTCAGAGATGTGACTGGGGGCAGCGAACACCCCACCTACCCATCCAGCGGGACCCCCTCTTTGGGTGTTCCAAAACGATATTCCGAACGTTTGGAATTTGTGCAGATCGTAGTGGGTCATGGTGGTAGAGGTACCAAGCTTCACCCATGAAACCTGGGTCTGGTTCAGGGACTGGTAATGGGTGTCCGTAACCCCGTTCTTTTGAACGTTTGGGATCTGTGCGGATCGTGGTGGGGTCATTTTGGCTATGGGGTGTCTGCGAGCACCACTTACGGATGCAAAAAAAGGACTCACACCCCCCTCAATTATTCGGCCAGGTGCGCCGCCAAAACCGCCGATTTCCGTACCCCTCTATTATTTGACCCCCCGCTATTATTTGCCCCCCCCACAACTATTTGCCCCCCCCCAGTAAATGGCACCCCGCTACACCTTTTTCAACATTTTTTTTATCGTGTAACGTACGGAATTGGCGCTTTTCAGGACAATAATTTTTCCAAAAATTTTGGTGCCCCTGACGACCCCATATTGCGTAGTTTGTGCGTAGTGAAAAGGGGGGGGGGGGTCTCATTTTTTGATTTACTCAGCCATTCTCTGTCTCTATGCCGGGACCCCAAACTCAAGGAGTTCTTGCTGTTCCGGGGTCAGTGAGGGTGCAGGTGCTGCAGGTTCTTCAGGTGCTGCAGCGCTGGCAGCCTTCGGTGCGGGTTTCGACGCAGTCTTTGCAGGTCTCTTTGGGGGTGCCCTTTGGCGCGGTGCCTGCTTCAGCTCGTCGGGTGGAAGCATCAACGCATCATTAAGCGGTGCCTGCTTCAGCTCCTCCGGGTGGAAGCGTCAACGCATCATTAAGGAAGAAGGAAGCACAGTTGCTACGCTTTTTTGCAGCTGCAGGAAACGACACCATACCCAACAACAATCCCCAGACCGTCGAGGGAGAGTGGGCGCCTGGATCCCGTGACACAGATCTCTAGTGCCGTTGTGATCCCCTCGGATAACGTCTCCTGGACGTTGTCAGCGGAGGTTGCCTGTGTGGCGGTGACCTCCGTATACCCCGCGGGATCCAGTGCCAGTAGCGCCTTCTTCAGCTTTTCGTCGACCCCTCGGCCGACGCTCTCCTTGATGTCAAGGGCCACCTTCAGGGTGGCACCTCGCAGCGCCCTGAAGGCTGTGATCGTATCATCATTCACAATCTCGAGGGTGTTCTACGCGGCTCCTGGAACTCACTTCCTTCTCAGGTGTTTCTGGGCATGGGGCAACCTTGCCCAGGTGTTTCTGGAGTCCCGCCCCACATGTCGTGCGTTCTTTCGTACGGTGTATAGTGAGTTCTGGCAATAATTTTTTGCTCGGTCAGCGCAGTGCCTCCAGTCCTGTCTCAGTAGCCACACAGAAAGGGGGACCAAAAAAAACTGGGGGGGGACCAAAAAGCGAGACCCCCCCCCCAGATTGCGTAGTTTGTGCGTAGTGAAAAAGGGGTAAATCAGGGGCACCAAAAAAATATTTTTTTTTTGGTGGAGAAATTCGGAAAAACTGTTTTTGCCGATATTTTCTTCGGAATTTCACCCCCGCGGATCGCCACAAAAAGACCCGGTTTTTGACGGAATTTGAGAGTTGAGCTCCGTAGATTACACCATAAAAAAATCGGTGAATTTAGTGGAGTAGAGTCCAATTTACTGCTGCCCAACCACTATTACCAACTTTCCTAAGGAAAATCCCCCCAAAAATCGACCCAAAAATGGGTCCGTCTCAGGGAGGCGTCCGGGCCGGAAACAAAATTTTTCCGGCCCAAAAATGTGATTCCTGTGTTGGTGCCCCTGATTTACCCCTTTTTCACTACGCACAAACTACGCAATCTGGGGGGGGGGTCTCGCTTTTTGGTCCCCCCCCAGTTTTTTTTGGTCCCCCTTTCTGTGTGGCTACTGAGACAGGACTGGAGGCACTGCGCTGACCGAGCAAAAAATTATTGCCAGAACTCACTATACACCGTACGAAAGAACGCACGACATGTGGGGCGGGACTCCAGAAACACCTGGGCAAGGTTGCCCCATGCCCAGAAACACCTGAGAAGGAAGTGAGTTCCAGGAGCCGCGTAGAACACCCTCGAGATTGTGAATGATGATACGATCACAGCCTTCAGGGCGCTGCGAGGTGCCACCCTGAAGGTGGCCCTTGACATCAAGGAGAGCGTCGGCCGAGGGGTCGACGAAAAGCTGAAGAAGGCGCTACTGGCACTGGATCCCGCGGGGTATACGGAGGTCACCGCCACACAGGCAACCTCCGCTGACAACGTCCAGGAGACGTTATCCGAGGGGATCACAACGGCACTAGAGATCTGTGTCACGGGATCCAGGCGCCCACTCTCCCTCGACGGTCTGGGGATTGTTGTTGGGTATGGTGTCGTTTCCTGCAGCTGCAAAAAAGCGTAGCAACTGTGCTTCCTTCTTCCTTAATGATGCGTTGACGCTTCCACCCGGAGGAGCTGAAGCAGGCACCGCTTAATGATGCGTTGATGCTTCCACCCGACGAGCTGAAGCAGGCACCGCGCCAAAGGGCACCCCCAAAGAGACCTGCAAAGACTGCGTCGAAACCCGCACCGAAGGCTGCCAGCGCTGCAGCACCTGAAGAACCTGCAGCACCTGCAGCACCTGAAGCGCCTGCACCCTCACTGACCCCGGAACAGCAAGAACTCCTTGAGTTTGGGGTCCCGGCATAGAGACAGAGAATGGCTGAGTAAATCAAAAAATGAGACCCCCCCCCCCCCCCTTTTCACTACGCACAAACTACGCAATATGGGGTCGTCAGGGGCACCACTGTGTAGTTTTAGTGAGAACCTTCCCAGGAAAAAAAAATCGGTGACTTTTGCGGTGTATAAGGCCTCCTACACGGGGTCCCAAAGTACACAAAAATAGCCGAAAATAGCCGAAATCCTGGAGCAATTGAGAAAGTCAGGGGAGAGGTGGGGGCAGTGATCTCGTGCCAGGGCTGGCAGGGGGGGCCGCGGCCCCACCTCCCTTTTTCTGTAATTTTTGGGGAGGGTGGGCCGCCAGGGGTGGCATGGCCCTACCTCGGCCCTACCTTGGCCCTACCTCAATATTTTCCCCGTCGAATTTTGCGGATGGGTCAGATTTTGGGGCTTTTGGGTTCGGCCTTGTAGCCGAGTTTTCACGCGCAGCGTATGAAAACCCAACGCCATCATGAGCAGGTGTACCAGGTGCTGGGGGCTTGGTGGTGCTCATCGAAGCGCACCGTCAGGCACTCATCAGGTCAAGCGAAGGATCATCCCCGCCTGGAATGTGCAACAGCACCAACCGGTGTGGGGATTAGCCTTCGAGGGATTTTAGGATCCGATGCCTTTCGAATTGGGGGGAAAACGTTCTGTGGCCCTGTTTGCATCATACTGCGGGAAATCGGAGTGGGGTTGGGCTGCACTTTTTCCCCTGCGGAGCGAGCTCGGCCCACCCTGTGCCCTACCTCTTTTTTGGTTTGCCCGACCCCCAGCGAGACCACTGGGTGGGGGGCCTTCAGGCCATTCTGCACTGCCCGGGGAAGCAGGGTGATGTTGGTGACATTCCATGAACTCTTGCATTTGAAGCAGGCCATGTTTGTGTTTCACATGATTCAGATGAGTTTTCCTGTGCATGGAAGGTGGTGGATTCGCAGGCAATAAGAAGCAAAAAAAGCACTGTACAAAAGCCTACCAAGGGGGGTGAGAACTGCATCTGGGAGTAAATTGTCTTCCACTACACCTTTTTCCCCGATTCTGGCCGCATTTGATTCCGTTGCTACCATAGCTTTCCGAGATTTTTTGAAAAAAAAAATTCCCGGCCAACCTCACCAGTCAAATTGGGATGCGCATCCGCATCCCAATTTGAACCCAACAGACTGCATTTCCGGAACTCGAAACAGGGCGGAATTGACTGCTAGGTATACCGCGGAATTCACGGTGGGGTCACAACTCAAAATTGTCAAAAAAATGTACAAATTGCTGCTGCCCAAGTAAACGACTAAAGTATACGGTTTTTCAGATTTTGGTTGATATATGGGTCGGTGCGAAAACCCCCCCCCCCCCCCCCTAAATACCATAACGATTTTTGGGAAATTTTCAAGCTGTCTCCCGGTCAGCCATGACCCACCCGGTGGGAAACTGATTTTTAGGTGCCGGGAACCACCCTGGTGCCCACTCTGGGGCACCAGAAACGCCTCAGAATGGCCTAGATTGGCCAAAATAGGGTCTCCCAGGCCCCAGGGCCCAAATAGGGGGGAAATGGGTGAAAAAGTCGATTTTCCCTGTTTCTTCCAGCTCCTGGTGGGGATATCGGCCCAGCACCAGCTGTTATGGGCCCACAGTAGCCCTGTGGGGTCACCTGAGAGGTTTAGCGGGGCTCTGGGCGGTCTGTCTGTGGGAGAAAACGCAAAAAACGACATTTGTTCGTGTGAGAGGCACTAATAGGGCGAAATGGGTGAAAAAGTCGAACATTTCAGCTTCTTCCAGCTCCTGGTCGAGATATCGGCCCAGCACCAGCTTTGATGGGCCCACAGTATCCCTGTGGGGTCACCTGAGGGGTTTGCGATGACCCTGCAACCTGACAGTGCAGCAGTAAAAGGGGCTTGCATTCGCCTGTGGGCCAATTGGGGGCCTGGCACCTGAAAAGTGTCGTTTTTATAGGTGTCGGCACACAGCCAGGTTGCCTAGAGCCCCCCTCAACCCATGAGTGGCCCTACAGGACTGCTGTGGGCCCACCCCAGGGTGGTGCTGGGCCGATGTCGCTACCAGTCTGGGAGAAGTCAGAAAAACTACCGGTTACTACCCATTTCCCCCCTATTTGTGCACTGGTCCCTCGTAAATGGGGGCTGCAGTTTTTTGCATTTTCTCCCACAGACAGACCGCCCACAGCCCCGCTGAACCCCTCAGGTGACCCCACAGAGATACTGTGGGCCCATAACAGCTGGTGCTGGGCCGATATCTCGACCAGTAGCTGGAAGAAACGGGGGAAATCGACTTTTTCACCCATTTCGCCCCTATTCGGGCCCTGGGGCCTGGGAGACCCTATTTTGGCCAATCTGGGCCATTCTGAGGCGTTTCTGGTGCCCCAGAGTGGGTGCCAGGGTGATTCCCGACACCAAAAAATCAGTTTCCCACCGGGTGGGTCATGGCTGACCGGGAGACAGCTTGAAAATTTCCCAAAAATCGTTATGGTATTTAGGGGGGGGGGGTTTCCGCATCCACCCATATAGTGACATGGCGACTATAATAGTCACTATAATAGTGGACGGGTGACTATTATAGTCACTATAATAGTCGCCATGTCCACTATAATAGTCACTATAATAGTCGCATGTCACTATAATAGTCACTATTATAGTGGCATGTCACTATTATAGTGACTATAATAGTGACATGCCACTATTATAGTGACTATAATAGTGGACTTGTCCACTATTATAGTGACTAT
This sequence comes from Rhynchopus euleeides, assembly GCA_963210315.1. NCBI lineage: Eukaryota > Euglenozoa > Diplonemea > Diplonemida > Diplonemidae > Rhynchopus > Rhynchopus euleeides. The sequence continues at coordinate 601,581 of OY723310.1, read as the reverse complement.
TATAGTGACATGCGACTATTTTTACAACTATTATAGTGACAATTCTAGTGACATGCGACTATTATAGTGACTATTATAGTCGCCATGTCGACTATATAGTCAGTATGTGCTCAGTATATAGTGAACACATACTTCTATGCGAACATGGGCTGTCACTACATGTCGAGTAAACGGCCAGGACCTGTCACTAAGTGTCCAGTAAACCGCGTTTTTGGTCCACTATATGGCCGGCATTGCGACTATTTTACTGACATGCACTCAACATGTCCAGTATTATAGTGGACGTGTGGCCAACATGTCAGTATTTACTGAACATGTCCACTATTATAGTGACCGCATACACGCATGTCCACTATAATAGCCACTATTTTAGTGGCATGTCCAGAAAATACTGAACATGTCCACTATTGTAGTGTCGCATACACGCATGTCCACTATAATAGTCACTATTTTAGTGACGGCATGTCCAGTATATACTGGCCATTTTACTTGCATGCCGAAGTGGTGCGTTTCCCTTGCGGAACGCCTTGGCAAATGGGTGTCTCCCAAGGCAAAAATGAGTGAACGGGCAGCATGCCGTTTCACATTTTTCCCTCGTGAGGGCGACCCCCTTGCAACGCAAGGTGAAAAATGAAGAAACGGGCAGCATGCCGTTCTACATTTTCCCCTCGTGAGGGTGGCCCCCTTGCACCGCAAGGTGAAAAATGAAGAAACGGGCAGCATGCCGTTCCACATTTTTCGTCTCTGGATCAACAAACGAGAGTGCACCACAAGTCTAGGCATTATCTGCCTTGAGAACCTCTGCATGGACAGGAACCGGAAGCCCCCCTGTGTAGGAGTGATTCAGCAGAGACGAAAAAATTCGTCACGGTGGCGCTTCAGGCGTGTGCCGAGCTATATGTCGACACACCTTCCCGGTGGGCTCCAGGCATTTGCCGAGCTAGTGTATTGTATCAACTGTTATAATAATAATGAGAAAACATCCATGGGTCAGCAGGGAAACCCCTGCTGTGGGGGACAGAATCGACGTGTTTCTTTGAAGAAACAACAACCTGCGGGTTACCGCTGGGGTCGATGTCCAAAGGGGCGCGACACCACGGGGGTGCCACACCGCTTGTCTTGGGAAGTTCTTCACCTTTGGTGAAGGCGGAGTGTTCATATAAGCAAAATTTACGTACACAAGCAGCGCTCAACCATACACCAGCAAACCAAGCAGGTAGCTGCCGAAGGATCGGTTCGTGCACCTGAGTCTGTACTCTATCTGATCTATTCCGGCTTTTCATGCTTGTCCTTTCAGGCCGGAGGTCTCTCTCTCAAGGCATATAGTCATTCTCCCTTTGCCACAGACCAGTGGGAGTATGTTTATGTGGAGTCACCTAGAGTCACAGTTATTCGTCAGCTGATTGAGGGTGTGATACAGTTATTCGGTGCCACCACGAGAGAGAGTCCAGATTCAGACCGTGTGTCATCCTCTTCCACGGCCAGGCAGAGCTTGCGCGGGGGCAAGATGGCTGAGTTGCCGGGCGTCTACAGATGCTCCACACACACGACGAGCGCCAGCAGGAGTACTGGTTTCCGACCGATTCCCGACCACCTCTAATTCCACAAGGGCGCAGGCAGCCATATGGGGGTTTTCATTCCATTCCCAGACATCCGAACATAGTCACCTAGGGGGGCCACCACGCAAGGCCGCTGACATGCACAGTCTCACGCCGCTTTGTGTACGTAAATCTGCACCCAAAGTTGCCCTGCCCCACCGCCCCCCAACCGCCCGGTAGGTAAGACCCTCGGGGTGCTGCATCCCCATCATCGGGTCACCTAAACTTTCGGCAAAAAAGCACTCCGTCTTGAACTTTAAAAATCTGAAAATTCTGAAAAAGAAAAGCAGCGCAAAGCAAGGCAACAAGGGAGCAATGCGATGGGTGGGGGCACGAGCTTGAACAGGGCAGGGTAGGGTCGGGGGGAGTTTAAAATAGCTGGACAATCAGCTATGGTTCTGAGCAATGGCCGTGTCGTCATTGCTCTTTTTATTCATTCTCTTGACATACTGGATACCGTCAATTTTGACACACGTCTGTACCGTCTGTAATCCACGAAATAACCCAAACATGATGTGCTTCATTTTTGGGACAGTCTGTGTGATCAGGATCAAAGATCTCGGGGTTTCTACGACTTCCTTCGAAAATGGAAGGTTCCAGATCACAAGGACCAGACTTTGGGGCCAGATTTTTTTTGCTCTATTTTTGAGGCGAATTTTCACCAAGGCCGAACAGGCCAAATTCGCGGGGCCGTTTTAATGCGTTTTAGGCCTCAAAACAGGCTCAAAAACCAAAAATTCCCTCGAAAATGGGCTCAAATGTGCAAAATGGACCCATCCGAAAAAAAAAACGAAAAGGGTCCCCCTATACATGTCGACTATTATAGTGACTATTATAGTCGCAGGTCCACAAAAATAGTGACTATAATAGTGGCATGTCCACTATTATAGTGACTATTATAGTCGCATGTCCACTATAATTGGTATGGCTAAAACCCACTTTTTCGGTGACCCAAAAAGTACCTAAGAAGTACCCAAATTTGACTTTTTTTTAGGGGGGGTGTCAAAACTTATTTTCTGCCGGTTTCAGTCTGGATTTGTGGTCAGAGGCACCCCATGGCCAAAATGACCCCACCACGATCCGCACAGATCCCAAACGTTCAAAAGAACGGGGTTATGGAAAATTCGTGAGGGGGGTCCCGCTGGGTGGGTGGGTGGCTGGGGTGGGGCGGCGAGCTGCCTGCCGGGTGGCGACCTCACACACCCTGCACCTGCACCGCCATCCTGTACTGTCCTGCCATTCCTACTGTCCCGCCAGCCTATGCTGTACCGCCAATCCTGTTGTTCGAGCATGCCGCAGTACACGGCTCTCTCGCCTCTGCCACATGTGGCCAACAGCACAATGTGTCGGCTTGCGACCTGCACTGCCACCTGCACCTGCGACCTGATGGATTCCAGTGCAGTGAAGACGAAGTCCGTGTGTGCAGCCGCCAACTACACGGTGGACTCCAGCCACCCTAGCGGGAGTCTGGGAGCGGGAGTCTGAGAGGGTGTCTTTTTCTGCAGTATGTACTGGAGACTCCCGCTAGCGGGAGTCTATTTTCCAGCTAATTTAGGCTAAAGACTCCCGCTAGCGGGAGTCCGAGACTCCCGCTAGTTGAGACTCCCGAAAAGGGTTACCCTACCCCCGCTGGAGTCCACCGTGTATGCGGCACATGACCCTGCCTTCGCCGCATTCATCGCGAGAGAATGTCCGCATGTAATCAAGGTGTCTGGGCTACTGTGGCAAAAAGCTTCGAACGGCCGCTTCTGCACCACTGCGGCCGCCTGTTGGTCCCTCTCGCAGCTCGTTGACGGCGACGATACCGTCCTCGATTTCCTCCTGCGCATCCTTCTTTCGTGAAGTTGCAAATAGGGATACGAAGACGTACGAGGCTGTGATGGAGTTGGAGGGGGACCGCGAGACTGTGCGGAGGATGGGAATCTGCTTCGCGCACCTCGTGTACCCCTGCATTCTGTTTGTGTCACGGTTCTCGAAGAGCGAGGCCCAGGCAAGTGACACTTGCCAGCTCGGGTTCTCCTCGGAGTTGTTCCGCTTCCTCGCCTGGCGCTTGTGGCAAGCGGAGGCGAATGCAGAGGACGGGTACCTCCAGAGCTGGAGAGATCACCAGGAAGACTGCTTCGGCCAGTCCCTGTGCCTCTCGTTCGAGTCTGCAACGTGCACACTGAAGGGCAGTGTTCCCGAGGAACTGGCGATGACTATGGAAAATGCATGTACAATTGCTTGCACTGTAAATTTTGACTATCCTCCTCGCCGCACAGGTGTCAGAGGAACAGTTGAACGAGGTTGTTCCCACTCTTCTCGCTGAATCTGGTGTCGCCAAATACTATGGTGCCCACCACGATATTCTTCCTTCTTTGAGGTATTGACGCTTCCACCACGTGCGAGGAGAGGGAAGATTGGAAAACAATTGTCGGTTGGGGGCTGGTAAAGCCAAGTGGACAAGGACAACCAGAAAACAATAAGAGGACGGCAGCCACACACACAGAACTGTCCATACGTAACAAATGATCCGTCGCACCTGCCGACTCAACGGCCCAAGGTTAGCGGCATCGGCCGAAGTCGGACGGTGGGTGGGCTTCTCACCAGGGTTCGACCCTCTGCCCCAAGGTGGACAAGGCCGACGCTGAGAAGTTTCTCCGCACATCCATCCACCGTTTTGCTTCCGGTTGCTACACCGAGTACAAGAGATACTCCCAGTCCACGGAAGGGATGGCTGCAGAGAGAACAGGCGCACTGGGACCTGCGGTCCTGGAAGGGGTCTGCGGCAGGATGCGGAGGGTGTTGGTGATGAATGGAGGGGGTCGCTATCCGGGATGGTGTCCTCCGCGCCAAGCTCTGTTGCATGCAGCATTGGCAACCTGGCTTGCTCCCGAAGGAGTCAGTGGAAGCGCGCGGTACGCGCAGTGCGTGTGTTTGAGACAGCAATGCAACACCACCGATGCACACGGTTCACTAGTTAGCTCTGTACGAGTGACCTCAACGAGTCGAGTCCACAACCTCAAACTCGACAAGTGGTCAGTTGTTGAGTCGACAACTGCCACACTTGTCGAGTCGACAACTCACTGGGATTGCAGGCAAAATCTACTGCAGTTGTCGACTCGACAAGTACCGGTTGTCGATTTCGACAAGTGGTCAGTTGTCGAGTTTTCCGTTGTCGACTCCACTAGTGGTTGCCAACACTAGCGCACCGTGCACGGCAGCTCCCACCCCCCACCCCCTTCTGCAGGCGAGGGAGCACACCACCCTGCGCGCACGCAAAACAAACTGGAATCATTTTTCACACACAACAAGAAGAAAGCTTGTCACAGTGAAAAAGATAGTTGGCAGCGCTTTGGGTGACAAACACAATCTACCTTGCCTTGTTGCTATGACTGTGCGCACACTCACACCAACCTTCATCAGGCATAACACGTGGGAGGCCTTCGCTCTGTGCCACTGTGTGTCAAACTGTGTCACTTTGCAGCCAGTGTTGTGAGGCGGCTCACCATTCCTCACTTCTCTGCATTTCTGAGCGAAGGCCCCCCGTGAGGTTTGTTCACCCGGGTTTGGCGCACAAACAACGCCTTATCTTTTTTGTTGTGTGCATGCAACCCACATATCTTTCCCTCACATAGTTTTGCCTTTTTCCTTTCACTCTCCACATTACAAATGCAGGTTTGTAGTGGGTCGAGAGACCACAAACAACCCTTGTGGTGAGCCCCAGTGACGAAAGGCCAGTTGGTGTGTGCCATACACAGCAGAGTGAGGTGTGTCTAGAGATTTCCTTAGAAGCGCACCTGTGTGTGTGTGTCTGTGGGTCAAGGTTGCCCATGATCAGAGCGGTCCCTCCCCCCCCCCCCCCTCCCCGCCCCTTTGCATTAGACCCAACGCCCCTCTACAGCCCCCCTTTCTTTGGTTGTGAGCTTGTTGGGGCAACCCTCCGGTGCGTCTGGGTGGGGGGGCGGGGCGTGGTAACCCACAGCCACGGTGGCCTGGTCAGCTGACTGACCAGGTTTTGACCAGGTCCAAATCTGACCAGGTCATGACCAAATCTGACCTGGTCATGACCAGGTCATTTTAACCCATTTTAACCGGGGGGAACATGTTGAGTGGCCAAGCAGGGGGAACAATTCGCATATTCCGGACTCTCTCCGGCCGTTGTGGAAAGTATGAGTCAAAAGGGTTCAACCATACCCCGAGTCGAGAAAGAAGTCGAAGCTTGGATCATGTTGGGCACAAGGGGAAAATGGTCAAAATTGGCCCAAAATTACCAATAAAATATGCTGCAGTGCAGGGGGGTGGCGGGGGAGGGGAGGGTGGGGTCGGCGACGAAACTTGATGATCAGCAGCTTTGGCCCAAAATTACCAAAAAGGAATGAGGCCCCCTGCCCAGGTTCCCTGCCCGCCTGGACGCACTCAAGTGCCTCACACCGGGTCCCTCCCCCTGGTGGTATCCCAAAAAAATGTCGAGGAGGTCTGCATCATCCCAGGCCACGCAGAAGGCGTCGAGCTGTTTCACAGCAGCCTCGTGGCGCTGTTTGAAAAGCCATCGCACCATCCACTTTGACAAGGAGTGGGGCAGGAAGCTGACACGGAGTGAAGAGGCCGACAAGAAGAAGGCCAGGACACTGCCCGCAGTCTACTCCATGCGTGTCTCTGGCAACGCGCGTCGGAGGCGGCATGAAGCGCCTCACGAGCGCCGACAAGAACTCGTCTGAGTACGAGGTGCTGACGGAAGCGGGGTGCTCGGATGAGGTGCTGGGAACCGATATGAAGAGGCTGCCCACCGCTCAAAGCGCGGTGGGCAGTACTTCTTCGAAAGCAGCTGAAAAACAACTGACCCCGAACCCCCCCCCCATCACGCAGATCGGGAGGCATTCGATAGCAGACGTCCTCTTCTACCGGATCATCGTAGAGGTAGGTCCGGGAGCTGACGTGCCCGACGAGCACCCACCTGTCCTCGACGGATCGGTCATGACTGTCACGGTCATGAGGGACCTGCCCTACAAGAGCGAGGTTCCGAATGGTCTGCACGCCCGAACGTTTCACATTCTGGATCCGTTCATTGTGGCGGTGGGGGCAACACCGCAGGCAACGCAGGGGCAGGGTGTCGTGACCATCGACATCCAGTTGGTGAACGCGGTGATGAGGCAGGCGGTGGTGACAAAGAAGCCCGACCAGCGGGCGTGCCAGAGGACGAGAGTCCCATCGGCAGTGCCGTAACGGTTGACCACATCTGATTGTGACACTTTTCAAAGAGTGTAAAAGAATGGAGAAGGGAGTGCCCTGCCTTGAATGCCTCAGGACCCTCAGGATCCTCAGAACTGCCACCTCTCCGACGAAGCGTTCGAGAGGGAGAATGGGGAGAGGAAATCGCGGGCCAGGACAACATCTGCTCGTTTCCGGGAGAGGGACCTGATGGTGTTCGAGCTGGCAAACTATGCCCCCGCGCCAGTTTCGGCAACGACCCCGCAAGAATCTTCGTGTACCCTCTTGCAATACAATGTCATATCGTTGTGCGGGAAGTGCATGACAGCGGGTCCCGTATGGATGAAAAACTTCGATTCGTTTCGGCACCGTCTCAGGACTCTCGGTAGCAGTCGGGTAACCCCTGTCGGCCCGATCGATTCGCTCGGCAAGTGTTCCGATGGCTGGTTACTGACTGGCGATGCTGCCTGCAACAAACCGCGTGGTCTCCGTATTTGCCTCTGCGACAAGCAGCCGCCGATCCACACCCAGTATGCGAAGGACGGCGTGTTACGCAAGGCAGCACTGGCCTGTGAAGCCGACGACGACAACGAAGATCCCGAAGAAGAGGAAGAAGGAGAAGAATGTGAAGAAGCGGAAGAAGGCAGAAAGCTGCTGATCATCAAGTTTCGTCGCCGACCCCACCCTCCCCTCCCCCGCCACCCCCCTGCACTGCAGCATATTTTATTGGTAATTTTGGGCCAATTTTGATTATTTTCCCCTTGTGCCCAACATGATTCAAGCTTCGACTTCTTTCTCGACTCGGGGTATGGTTGAACCCTTTTGACTCATACTTTCCACAACGGCCGGAGAGAGTCCGGAATATGCGAATTGTTCCCCCTGCTTGGCCACTCAACATGTTCCCCCCGGTTAAAATGGGTGAAAATGACCTGGTCATGACCAGGTATGACATGGTATGACCTGGTCAAGATTTGACCAGGTTTTGACCTGGTCAGGGTCTGACCAGGCCACCGTGAGCACAGCCCCCCTCCCCCCAACACTTCACCTCGGGCACGCACACTCTCACACACCTCCTCCTCTCCCCGGCCAGAAATACACAAGCTGCCGCAAGGGGGGGGGGGGGGTTAGGCTACAGGCGTCTGTTGGGGGGGGGGGGGGCGTGCTTCCCGCCTCTCACACCTATTCACTGAACCTATGGTACACCTCGGTGCGATCGCCGTGGTTGCGCTGCTGGGTGGAGAGCCGCAATGCTCGCCCCTGATGCAGACATGTATCTACCAAGTTGACCCTGCTTTTGGAGATGCCTTCTACACCAGCACCAGCTCCTACACCGCGGATGACGTGAAGGCGATATGCAACAAGGAGCACTGGAGAGGGCAGGAGAAGTGCCATACCGACTGTGCCCTCCAGCTCGTTATCACGGATCCACCGGAGCTGCGGTCGACAATGTGTCTCGGGTCCAACACATTCACGCCGTATGACGGGACGCAGCACATCGACATATTGCATCCGCTGCAGGACAAGGTGCTGCAGATCGAGATGGCCGGGTTGAGCGAAACCGACCCAACACGGACCGGCTGCAACCCGTCAGACTATGCTTCGAAAGACTTCTCAGGCAAGCTCGCTTTAATGCGCCGAGGGGCGTGTTTTTTCTACCAAAAGCTTGCCGCAGCGAGGGATCACGGGGCTGTCGCAGGCATTGTGGTGAACCACAGGACGACGAACTCCATCGCAACCCAGACGCAGACCATGGCGGGGCAGTCGCAATTCACAAAGGGCTTTCCCGGGATGTTCATGTCCCGCCACTTCGGGGATCCGCTGGTGGAGGCACTCGATGCCGGGATCAAAGTTTTCGGAAAACTCCGTGTGGACTGCGAGGTGGACACAACGCCCCCTGAGCTCGACGACGAGTGTCCCAGCACCTCGTTGATAGAGCCGAAGACATGCGACGCGCAGGAAGATGACGAAAACCGCCTCTGCATCCGCTGCCCTGTCGAGGCGACCGTCACCGCCGGGTCGCAGGTGCAGGTGTGCCTCTGGGGCCACCGCTTGCTGCCCCGCAGCGCACACAACTACCTGCAGCACTCCAAGACACTGCCCCTCACGCTCTCCAATGAGGTGGTGCTGGCCACATCGATGCCTGAGCAGGGTTGCCTGCAGTCGGACTATGCAGGCCTGTCCGGAAAATATGTCATCATGATGGCGCCTGCAAAGTGCCTTCTCTTCAACGCGCTGCGCGCTGCTGACAGGGCGGGGGCGGCTGGGGTCATCCTGATGACCCAGACCTCCTCATCAACAATCGTCTTCCCGGAGGGCTCCTCTGTGTTCGTCTCCCTCCCGGTGCACACCGTGTCGCCCGGCGATGCCGCGAGGCTGCTCTCAGCAGTGGCACACCCGCAGGCAGGGCTCGCGCAGTTCTCCGGAGGCGCTGCAGCAGGCTTTCACATCGCGTCGATGGCGCTGCGGGAGGGCGTGATGCCGCCAAAGCCGAATGCCACGACAACTGCTGCCCCGGCGACCCACGCCGTGGAGATCGTGACGGAGACGACAGGGTCTGCGCTGGAGATGAACGCAGTGGTGGTCATCTGCATCCTCCTCGGGGTCCTCCTTCTCGCCACCATCTGCATCCTGTTTGTGAAGCAGCGGAGGTCCAGCGCGGACCTGCAGGTCTTCCCTGACCCGACTATCGAGTCGAAGTTTTCCATCCCTCTCAGCATGGCCTCGCTGTCGCTGTCTCTGTCACTCCTCGTGGTTATCTCATGCGTCGCGTTCATCCTCGCATATTCCGCAGGCAAGGATGCAACGGACACCGCAACGGACAACGGGCAGACGGCAACGGAGGCGACGTATCAAAATGCCGCTGACAACGTCCTGCTTCTTTCGAAGCAGCTCCGCGTGTCGACCAACGCCAGGGTGCAGCAGGGGCTCGCCAACCTCCTTGACGAGGGCGCGCTGGCTTCGACAAACGTTGCAAACCTGCTGCTCGGGATGGACGGGTCGTGGGATTCGCTGCGCAGCAACTTCCAGGATTTGGTGCAGCAGGGGAGGGCTAGCCGGTGGACCCTCACAGTGCTGACAGAACAGAACTACTTCATCATGGCGGGCCGCGCCATGATCACCATGACAGACGACCGCACGGATGTTGCCCGGGGTGACGGCTACCCCCATGTCAGCGTCACGCAGAACGGGCTTCTCTATCAGCTGGCTCTGTTTGATTACAGCCCGCAGAGGTTCAGGGCAGAGTATTGGTATACCACTCCGACGTATTCCTGGCGTGTGAATGAGCAGCTGTCGGGCGGGCTTGGCAACCCGCATGCGCTGACGCGTGGGAGGCCCCGTTACCACAACAGGTGGTTCCTCACGAGGGAGACGAGTTTCACGCTGCTGGATCAGCGGGAACTTTATGTTGCAGCGTTCACGCCGATCTACAACAGGGCGAATGTGTACATTGGAGCAGCTGAGGCGAGGGTCACAGTCGCAGAGGTGGTGACGCTTCTGACGGACACTGCAGGTGAGGATTCGAACATTACGCTCGTCGTGTATGACATGGTATCCCGAGTGGTTCTGGGCTCCAACACCTACGCGTCGATCTTCGGGTCGTATGCGATTCCGGGTGTTTCGCTCCGCGCAGCAAACATGCAGTACACCCTGGACACGATACCGACGTTGCAGATTCAGGCGCTGGGGGCGATGCTTCGGAAAACCCCACTGGTTGTCGATCCGGAGACCGGGTCGCGCAGCTTCTCCGGGCAGTTCGACCAGGCTGCCCACTACCCACACAGGTCGTTTGAAATAATGCGTCTCCAGGCAGGCGCAAGCAGCTCCAGTGTGGTTGACGTGAGTGGCAATGCCTATTACGCGGAGCTGAGAGGGGGTGTCTGTGGCGTGGACAGCCCGCAGTGCTTTGTGTCGGTTGCAGGGGAGCGCGCCCTGCGCTTCGACGGGGAGGCGGTGATGCACATCTACCAGAACCTGACGGTGGACGTGAGGAGGATCAGGGAGGCCCAGATCGGGTCCAGCCCGTATCGGTCATCGCTCCCGCACTTTGGGGAGTCGATGCGGATACCCAACACGACGCAGGACTGCGTGTCATACACCAACATCGTGAGTGCGACGGACCGGGGTACGTATTGCCTGCTCCGTAATATTTTCTATACCGCACCCTTCACGGTGCACGTCAAGTTCAGGTCTGATGAGTTCATCTCGCCGGAGGGCGTGTCTACACCGAGGCTGTTCAGCACAGGGTTCTTCGGAGACATCGGCATCCGCCTGTTCGCCAACGGCATGCTCTGGCTGGGCACCAACAACTACGGCTGCCGGATCGGGCCGTTGGCAGAGGGGACCGCTGCAAACACATGGTACCTCATGACAGCGACAATTGACTACCGGTCCCGCAGGTGTGCAGTGTATGTCAACGGTGCGCTGCATGAGGTGTCCCCCATTGCGGCGTCCTTCGGCCCACCTCTCACCGACACGGCGCTTTCCGTGGGGCAGGGCCTGAAGGGGCATGTGTCGGACTTCCGGGTGTTCAACTTCAGTCTGACAGAGGTGGAGGTTTCAACGCTGCATGAGAGCGGGCAGTTTACAAGGGACGTCCCCTCGCGCGACTGGTACGTCGATGTCTCGGCCGTGGTGCGGGAGGGGAGTGGGGAGTCGGGGATCCACTGGGGGGTGGGTGTGCTTATCCCGCGGGACACAATCATGGGGCGTGTCGATGAGAACAACCGCATCATGCGGCGCAACCTGGCGGTTCAGGAGGGGAACACGCAGCGGAAGCTGGACCAGATTGTGAACGAGTCCATCCTCATCCTCTGCTGCCTGGTGCTGTTCAGCATGCTGCTGTTCCTCATCTTCAACGACATGCTGACGAAGCCCTTCTCCTCCGTCGCACAGGCCATGTCTGACGCCGCAGTCATGCGCATCCAATCGATTCCCACAAAGCGCTCCGCCATCTCCGAGCTCGACCTGATGTACACCGCGATGAAGCAGATGCTTGAAAACCTCGAAAGCTACCGCCCCTTCCTCCCCGACGCCCTGTTTGAGAACATGCAGTGGGTCCCCAAGGCTCCCGAGCGGGATTCGCAGCTCCCCCCGGGGATGCGGACCGGGGTGGTGGCGATCGTCTTCACCGACATCCAGTCCTCCACCAAGCTTTGGGAGGCATGCCCCGCGGGGATGAAGGTCGCCCTCAAGGTGCACAACAGCGTCATCCGCGAGTGCATCGAACGCTTCCACGGGTATGAGGTGAAGATCATCGGGGATTCTTACATGGTGGCATTCGACAAGGCAACCGATGCCGTTGACTTCTCCCTCTCTGTCCACGAGTGCCTCTACGAAAGCGACTGGCCAGCGGACATCCTCCAGGTTCCCGAATGCGCACCGGACAAGACCCACCGCTGGAAGGGGCTCCGCGTGCGTATCGGGATCAACTTTGGCGACGCGGATGTGGAGTTCAACCCTGTGTCTGGGAGGTACGACTACTTCGGGCCGACTGTCAACAAGGCATCGCGGATTGAGGCTGCAGGGGTTGCGGGCGCCGTGACCCTCTCGAAGGAGGTGCTGGATGAGGTGGTCGACTCCCACGCACCTCTCAACGACGGGTCTTCGCTGCGTGGGTCCGACAACAGCGCAAGCGCCATGCAGGGTGACAGTGGCCTCTCGGGGCTCACGATACCCGCAACGCTGTTCACGATCGGGTTCCTCGACCTGAAGGGTGTGGCAACGCCCAGCTTCATCACCGTGCTCCTTCCCGCAAAGCTGGGCGCGCGCACCGCACAGATCCGGGCTGCGGTGGATGATAAGAAGAAGAACGTCGGTCTTGGTGCGGGGCCAACCCAACCTGACAAAGAGGACAAGCGCTCCTCACACGGCTCTTCCGTCGTCAGCAAGAACAGCGCGGGCAAGGCGTATGGGAGGAAGAGGTACAACGCGATGAATAAGGTCGAGACGAAGCCGGCAGTCACCCTCGGGCGGATCGGGGTGGCGGTGGAATCCGCAACGGAGTCAGGAGAGGCCATACAGCTGGCAAACGACGGGCTCGGCAAGGTGCTCTCCTGCCTCGACAGGACGGATGGGACTGTGGTGTGCGTGCTCTCCTGCTCCGTGCAGGCGGGGTGGAACACGGCAAAGGCGTGCCCCTCGCATCTGGAGAGCTCGTTCCGCTTCCTCAGGCTGCTGAAGTCCTCCATCAACGAGAGGCCGGAGTTCTTCCGGATCTTCTCCATCGGAATCAGCACGGGGAGCGCCCTGTATGGGAATGTCGGGAACCACATGCAGAAGTTCATCACCGTGGTGGGTTCGTCCGTCACTCTGTGCGGGCACCTCGCCTCGACAGCCGCAAGCCTCAACGCATTCTGCCTGCACGCAGCGGTGCCGTCGCAGTGCCCCTCGGCATGGGAGGAGCCCTCGCTCAGGGGCCTCTGCCGCCCCATCGATGAGTGGCGTGTGGTCAACCGCCCCGCGGAGACTGTGACGATCTATGAGGTGAAGACCGACAGCGGCGCCGACAGGTGGGTGAGTGAGGAGGGGCATGAGTCGTCGAATGTGGCCCCCAGCAACTGGGGGTGGACGGACTCATACCTCGATGCCTTTGCGAACAAGGACTATTTCCGCATCCGCACGCACTGCAGTGATGACGAGATCCTGCAGACTGTCGCGGGGCTGTTTGAGAATGACCGCCATCTCCGGGATAACATTCGGTTGTGAGAGGGGGGGGGGGGAGAGGGAGAGACGACGACTGGTGAAGGAAATGTTATGCTCGCCCCCCCCCCCCCCCCCCCTGAGGGTGTTGATCGGCAAAGAAGCCGTTGTGTGGTGAGAGAGTGTGCGTGTGATGTGTGGTGCGCAAGGGGGGGGGGGGAGGGGGGGGGAAGCCAATCAAGCAAAGAAAGGCCCAGGCAGCTCCTTTCGCAACCCCGCAGGGGGAGGTCAGCGCGTATGCATGGGCAACAGAGACAAAACCTCCGCCAAACCAAGGCTGGCGAGAGTTCTGTTCTTGGTTTGCCCCCGGATGTGGCGCATGAACATGGTCACTATGCTGACCAGACGGACCTGTGCGGTGTGCTGAGTGCTGTGTGAGGCGAACAGAGGAAAGTGCAAAATGGTCCGCGCGGGGAGGGGGTGGGGTGGGGTGGGGTCGTTGGCTAAATTTACACGTTGTGCATGCAAGGGAAAATGTGGGTGGGATGATTGAACTGATCATTGAAGTGAAAAAAAAACGGCGAAAAAAAACAACTATGCGTCTGCAAATCGGTAAGGGGAGAGAAGAACCAGCGGGTATTCGCCGATCGCGAGAACACCCCACACGGGGGGTGAGCGAGAGGTGTGTCCTGCATGATCTGCATAGCAAAGTTTCTTGCGTTGTGAGCACAACTCCAAAAAAAGGTCAAGATCCAAAAGAAAGCAATCATGTGTGTGTGTATGTGTGCATCACAAAAAGTGAGACACGGGCTTTTTTTTTGGCACAAACCTATCACCCTTTGGGGGTGGGTGGGAGTGTGGTTCAGTCCGAGACGCCGGAACTGCGGGTCTAATCCTGTCTTCAAGTTACCTCGAAAACAATTAAGGGCTGATACTACGACCCCTCACACCCTCTTCCTCCTCCTCCTGTATAACAACCATCTTTATTGCGGGAACTGGGATGCGGACGTCTGTCGAGCAGGGGCGGTGTTTTGCCACACCCGCCTTTGGGACCAGGCAACCCAAATCAGGGGGAGTGGCGTGTCTCTACTTCTGCGCCCCAGCCACTCGCAGTTTCCAAAAGATGCCCCCCATGCGTTCTCTTCTTTGTTGCCACGCAGCACTGTGCGGGTTGCACCACAGTCATGCCGACACTTCCGTGTCGTGATATTGCTTTTACGCGTTTCCGCTGGCGGGATATGGAGTGCGAGCTTTTGAAAAGCCAGTACCTGGGACCCCCCGTGTTTAAGTCCCCCCCCTGGAGGCGATTTTCGGCCGGGGGGGACTTAAACACGGGGGGGGCGGACCTAAACACAGGGGGGGCTTAAACACGGGGGTGGCACAGTGGAGACCAAGAAGACCTCTTCCTCTGCTGTCGTAGGGGGGTAATTCCGGTCCGGAGGGACTTTTGGCACCCCACTTTTCGACTCTGACAGCACCTGGAGGGCCTAGGGGCCACCTGATGACCCTCCAGACCAGCCCACCCCCGTGTTTAGGTCCCTCTGTGTTTAAGTCCCCCCCCTGCCAGACCCCCAGGGGGGGACTTAAACACGGGGGTAAGGGGGGGGGACTTATACACGGGGGGTCCCAGGTAGCAGGTTTTCCACCTTTGAAGGTCCTACCGATGGGGGCAAGACTTAAAAGAGTTGACAAGGGTGGCATGTCGTCTAGTAGTGAGGTATACCGCAGGACTGGATCTTTTGGGTTAGTACCTTCATGCAACTTCTTCACTCAGAGACAACAAGTGGGTGACAACCCGTTCGTGCAAAACGCGGGCTCTTTTCCGCAAACTCGTGTGAGCAGAAAGTCACCCACCACAGCAAGCAACCAAACGTGCTCTATACACCAACCCCACCCTTCATCAGGCTCAGGGCGTGATCATCATTTCAAGGTTTGTGTGTAGAAGCGTCACAACGCACCAACAAACAGAATACAGGCTCAGAGCGGTTGCTGCGAATGGTGAAGTGGCTTTGGGGCAGGGGGGGTGTGAGTCACCCACGTGTTTTTGGCTGACGTATGAAGCCACCCTTTTCACCTGTGCGTGTGATCTTATTGTTTTGCGAACACTCTGTATGCCACAGCAGGCTGTGTGTGTTGTGTGGGTTCGAGTACCTACCGCCCTTTGTTGCACACCATATTTTTCACTCTCCCCGTTCTCTTTGACCTCGGCTGCCAGCGTTTGGAGTACAACCCACGGGTCAAAAAAAATCGTGAAAACGGATCCAGTTCATCCGCAGAATTGGCCAAAAGTGACCCGCTGTCCACCAGACCGGCTGGGAGCCCCCCTGTTTGACCCAATATCCCAGCATATTCCCCAACGCGGCGAACCAACAGACCACCACCTCCCCGTGTCCCCACCCCCTCACACCCCTTGTTTCCCCACATTTTTTCCCACACCATCCGGAACAGCTTCACCACACATGACAGCTATTGCGGCTATTCGGTGCAGCCCACCTGAGGCTTGCACCGGCTTACGGTAAATCAGAACCCCATATATGCGAGATCTGTGTGTGATATCTCTCCCCGCCTCCTCCGCCCCTTCCTGTGCGTCCTTCCTGGTTCGACTCTCCTTTGCTCTCTTGCAGCCCCCTGCGATGCCTTCAGAACTTCTCTCGTTGGGGGCCCTCGCTATTAGGTGTGACTGAGTGAGAAGAAGTGATCCACGGCCCCACTTCCCCTCACTGACTGACGAGCCGTGACGAGCTGTGACTGGTAGCGAGGGCCCACGTTCCCAGAAAATACAGCACAGCCTTGTGGCTGTGGGGAGGGGGAGGGGTGTGGGGGCGGGCGCTCGAAAGTGTACATAAAGTGAGTTCTCCTGTCAAAATAGGTTGACGGTGTGGCACCAGCATTCGGTTCCGACTGTTGCTGTGCAGCCTGCTGCTGCGCTGGCATAGTTAGAGCCGGGAGGGGGGCAATGCCCCCACGGTGGCTCGCTTATCCCACAGTCTTCAGCGCGGGGGGGCGTTCGGTGGGATTCCGGCTGCAAGCCGTGCAACAAACCCCATTCCCCCACTCGATCAGATTCGGCACGCACCTTCCGTTTGGCCTTTGTTTTGCATATTTTGCATCTTTTTTTGGGGGTGGGGGCCCCACTGGGGGGGGGGGGGGGGCTTGTCCATGCGACGCTAGAGCTTTACTAGTGACGAGCGACGAAGCGCAGCGGTGTCGCGGAGAAACGAAAGGGAATCTGTACGACTGACGCTTCAGGATGCAGCACCTTCATACCACTTCTTCACAGGGCCTCGGCACAGCCTTGGGGAAGCAAGTGCGCGCTTAACAAAAGAGTAGCCTGGAGCTGTTCTCCCGCAGTTTCTGGACGGGTGTCTACAATAAAGCGAAAGGAGTACGATTTCCACTGCCTGCAGTTCATGGGGGAAGGGGGTGGGGGTGGGGGCTGCAGGCTGTTTTTTATCGTTGTTTTACTCCGGGGATTCTAATCCAAGCCGCAGGGCTTCGATTCAGCTTTTTTGGGGGGTTGTGGGTGCAGAAGAGACCCACAAAGTCCAAAAGTTGAGGCGAAGCCGTACGCCTTGTCTTTGAACCCCCCCACCCCCAGTAACAGTTCTGCCATCGCCATCCTCCTGAAGCTTTTCAGTGTGCGGGTCCTTGCGAACGCTTCACACGCCAGACAGGCTGACGGGGTGTTCTTCGTTCGAAGATTTCCTCTCTCCCCCTCCCTCCTCCCTCCCACACGGAGGCCGAATCTGACGTTCTCTACTCCACTTCCCCCAGTGGTCCTGCCTACTTGATCTCACTCGTCTGCGTTCGTTACCCCCCACCCCCCTCCCCTTGGTCCTGCACTTTCCAGTGCCTGGTGTAACCGTCGCCCTGTGAGACCAGCAGCCACGCACAACTGTGTGTGTCTGAGCCGTCCTCACGAAAGTGCACCTTTTGAGGTGTTTTTGTCTTGTTAGTTCGGCGGAGCCAAACTGGGGGAACTTTCTGTGCCTCCAGCTGGATCTGATCTTGCGACCCCCCCCCCACTCGCACCACTTCATCAGACCGGGGAGTGTGGTGTGCACAAAGAGTGGGGTCTGCGTTCCAACAAAACAACTTTTGGCAGCGATTGGTTTGTTTTCTCGTGTTGCTGTCACTACACGATCCAGCCGGGGGCCAGATAGTTTTGTGAGGGCTAAGGCGTTCTCGCTATCAAGGAATGCCATACGGCCCTTTTCCTTTCAACTTTGCGCCACGCACAGTTTTTTTACTAGTTCTGAGCGACGGAGCGCAGCAAAGTCGTGAAGAGTCACGAAGGGTATCATAGGACGACCGGAGCTTTTGGGTTAGCACCTTGATGGCACCTCTTCTTCAGTCCATCCTTGGGACAGCAAGTGGGTGCTCATCATACCGAAGTCGTAAAGTCGTCAAGTTGAACCCAATACCCACATTCAGCAATGTAATGTTATTATCCACTGCTGGGTGGGTGCTCGCGACGGTGCCGAAAACGGTGTGTTTTGGGGGTCTTCGCTCTAAGTCAACGTGTCAGGATGCAACCTATCTTGTGCGGCGGCTCACTGTTCTGCTGACTTTAGAGCGAAGGGCCCTTCAGTGCATCTCCTCCTATTTATAGGCGAAAACCCACATGCCTGGCTTACCCCCCTGCCTTCTAGGTTTCGCAAGCCCCTCCCGTCCCCCCCGACCTGCAAATCACTGTAGCTTTTGGGGGTCTTCGCTACGGGGTGATCGTCAGTGCATTTTGGTGCATTTCCTGTTGAATTAGCTGAAAACTGACGAAGACTGACGAAGGATAACGACCAGCGAAGACCCCCTTTGTCGGTTTTGCTTTATTACCCTCTTTCCCCTGCTTCTTCCGGAAAAAAACACCCCCCGCACCCCCGCACCCCCGCACCCCTCTCTTGTTTGCCATAGAGCATTGTTGTTCGTGTAGTGCATGTTACTGTGCTAAGAGCCCGAAGGAGCAAAAGTAGAACCTGCTGCGCTAGCCCCACCACCACCCCTCTCTTGAATTGGAGCGCTCTTTTTTTGTCTCCCAACAAGGTACTTGTCAGGCGGAAATTCAGCGATAGGGGAAGTGCTAGGTGCTTGCCGTCACACACAGTCTTATGCGCCTGCCAATCACACACCAACACTTCCGCAGGCAAAATTTTCTTTTTTTTTTTTAAAAGCGTGAGAAACAGGGCATTTTATAGGGGCGAAATCTACGCTCATTTGGGCTTAAATGTGAGGCGTTCCCCGATTTTTTGACGGACCCCCCGGCAAGCGAGTCTTGTGGTGAATGGGTCACCTCCGGGTTCCTCTCT
Source organism: Rhynchopus euleeides (assembly GCA_963210315.1). NCBI lineage: Eukaryota > Euglenozoa > Diplonemea > Diplonemida > Diplonemidae > Rhynchopus > Rhynchopus euleeides. Next base: position 582,851 of record OY723310.1, on the reverse strand, counting down.
CAGGGATCAGTACTCGGGTCCAGCCTCGGGTGCCGGAGGTTAGTCCAAAAAATGGATTTCGGGAGCGATCTGCCGCAGACCGGGCGCGCAAGGACTTGTATACAGTACAGGCACACGCCACAGGGGGGTCTGGGGGGCGGAGCCCCCCAGCCGCCGGAGGCCACGGTAGTGAACATCTGTTCCTTCCGGGCGTACAGATTCCGGGCTGTTCCTTGCGTGGGTACCGATTCTGCATGAGCTGGCTGCGTCCCCCTGAGGCTACTGAGGGTGGTCTGCATTCCATTCCCTGATGTAACCTCAAAGGGTTTGGGTACAGGTATGCAACACAGGGGGGTCTGGGGGGCGGAGCCCCCCAGCCGCTGGAGGCCACGGTAGTGAGCATATTCCTCTGGCATACGACCCTGCCTCCCGAGGGTGGTCTGTATTCCATTCCCTGATGTCACCCCAAAGGGTTAGGGGTGACTAAAGACAGGCATACGGCACAGGGGGGTCTGGGGGGCGGAGCCCCCCAGCCGCCGGAGGCCACGGTAGTGAACGTCCGCCCCTTCGCGGCCTGCGTTTTCTCGGGGTTTGACAAAGAAACTGGACAGAAAAACGGTCGGGTAAGTTGCTCGCAGTCTGTGGGCATGAGTCCACTCTCAGCTGCCGGGCTGCCCAGCCGCCACCAGTTTTTCCCCCCCCGGATTTTTCCCGGAAATCTTTTTTTTTTTCCATGTGAGGGATCGCCTCAGTTTAGACCCCCTATAATATGCTCTGGTGAGAAACACCACATTTTTGAACATCGACTTCTTTTGACGTACCGTTTTGACGGCCGGTACGTCAAAAAAATTTTCTGTGTGTGTCGTGCGATCAACGAAAAACTTTTTCTCGTTTACCTTTCGTATTTCTTCACGAATGATCCTGCACGACTCCAGCTATATTTTTAGTTCGGCGTAGCCAACTGGGGAAACTTTCTGTGCCTTTAGCTGGATCGTGCGTCCCCACTCACACCACTTCATCAGACCGGGGAGTGGTGTACACAAAGAGTGGGGTCTGCGTTCAACAACTTTCGGCAGTAATTGGTTTGTTGTCTCGTTTTGCTGTCACTTTACGATCCAGCGGGGGGGCACAGATAGTTTTCAAAAATTCATTAAAGATTTATGAGGAAACTTCATATTTGCCAGAAATTTATTGGAAAATTCATATGGGTGGATTTTTTTTGCCCCCCCCCCCCCTAATTTTCACGATATTTTTTTCCAGGGCTGGGCATGAGTTCCAGCTGACCTTCGGTACCAAAACCCAAAAAAATCACTGGAGGCTGCCCCCACATGGGAGGAGACGGAGGAAGCGGTGGTGCAAGCGGCGAGACAAGGGCGGTATTCGGCGGCGATGGCGCGCACCAGGAGCGCCGGCCTGGCGCCTGCCACCCCTGCCACGAAAGCGAAGCTCCTAGCAATGCACCCGGAAGCGGACAGCCCAGCCATCTCCGCGGCGACGCGGGTAGTGCCCGCGGATGCCACCCCCGCCGAGGTGTTTAAAGCGCTGAAGGGGTTACCGAGGGGCACGGGCGCCGGCCCCTCAGGCCTGAGGGCGGACCACCTCCGGGAGCTCGTCCAGGTGGAGGGAGTGGATGTGCTTCCGGCCCTCACGGCGGTGGTGAATGTCCTGCGCAGAGGCGAGGCCCCCCCGCAGCTGGCCCGGCACATCGCGGGCGCGTCTCTGGTCGCGCTCCCCAAGCCAGACGCGGGGATCCGCCCGATCGCGGTTGGGGAGACCCTCCGCCGCCTGGTGGCCAAAACCCTCACCGCAGACGTCAGGGAACAGGCTGGGAAGCTCCTCCTGAAGGGGAGGCAAGTAGGAGTGGCGGTGGACGGCGGACTGGAGGCGGCCACGGCGGTCGTGAAGGACTTCGCGGCGCGCAACAGGGGGGCGGACAAGGTCCTGCTGAAGATCGACTATGCCAACGCCTTTAACATGGTTAACAGGCAGGCGTTCATCGATGCTGTCAGGCGGGACCTCCCGGAGCTGTCGGCGTGGGTCGAGTGGTGCTACGCGTCGCCCTCAGCCCTGATATACCGCCCTGGACTTGCGGGACTCTGCCGTCGAAAACACACTGTCGACCTGTGTGACCGACACAGGCGTGCGGAGCCAAGCCACCACATGTGGCGCCAGGATGGGGAACAGCTTCCTCCCCTTCTCCAGCCAGAACGCAATCGGGGTGTCGGTCTGCAGGGATTCGGCAGGGGCATTGAGGTACTGTGTGAACTCCGCCCAGCACTCGTCGTCAGCAAGGGCATGGAAATCCACGGCCCACACCAGCTGGTTTGTGATGTCGGGGAAGTCGTCGAAGTCAGCCATCAGCACGGTTTCCGGGTCGAAGATGAGCGCCATCTCGAACCTCGCCTTCGACGGCCAAGACTCCCAGGCATCCTTCAGCAAGGTGCGGATAGGAGCAGGATAACTGGTGTTCGTCACCACCTTCTGGTACTCCTCCGTGATAGTCCGCACTTTGATGTGCCCCAGACGGGCTTCCGGGTTCTGCACCCATCGCACGAGCCACAGCACCGGCTCCACCATCTCAGCCACAGCCACCGTCTCGCTGACGTGCTCTTCCCATGTTCCCTTCTGGATGTGCTCAGAGAGCTGCCTGAGAGTGAGTGGCTTCTTCTTCCTCGCCATCTCCACGCTGACGAACTGCAGCAGCATCGCACACCGGGTCTGCAGGTGGACTGTCAGGTCGAACATCGCTGCCCATCGAGTGTCCGAAGTAGAGGCGGGTTGCTGAGGGCTGGACACCTCCACATTGGCGGCGTGGGTGTCGTCTGTTTCCGCCACAAAGGCGGCAGCCCGCTCCAGCACCACCGCATCGGTATCTGTGACGTTCACGGATGGGAGAAGCTTGCGGAGCGCACGCACCGCTCCGCGGTCGAGAGCGGTGCGCACACGCAAATGAGTGTCACGGATGTTCGTTGCAGCATCATGCATCCTCTCCGCCCCCTGTGCCTGAAACTTCTTCCAACGGTGCCGGCGCGACTTGCACCCGAAGAACTGCGACACCAGCGTGCAGAAGGCATACGCCCGGGGGTATGACTGGCGCACTGCTCGCTTCAACGCTGCGTTGAGGTGGTGGCCCAGGCAGTAGATGCCCTCCTCCTTCTTGTCGCCAAACGCCTTGACGTTCACCGACCCGAAGTCAGCGACAACTGTACTGCGGGTAATGCCGTACAGTTCCCGCACCTCGTCAAGCACATCCCCGACGTCCTCTGCGTTGTGCACCTCGCCGTCACCACGCACTTTCGACAGGAGGAGCACTCCCCTGCCTCCCACGTAGGCGACGACCGACATGATGGCAAAGCCAAGATGCCGCAGGCCTGTTCCATCAACGCCCAACGCCACCGGCCGGCCGGTGATGCAGTCGCGGATCTTCTTCTGGATCTCCGCGACGAACAGCGGGGCCTTGCCCAGCAGCGTCCGGGGCTTCGGCAGAGGGGTGGTCATCGGCAGCGCAAGGATAGACGCCTGGTGAGGCGTGATCCCCGCAATCACAAGGGCAAGTGCCCATGCCTTTTGAAATGATGCGGTGGTCGTGGGATCGCTCTTCGTGGTTGAAACACAGGGGGCCGCCTGCACTGGCGCTTCCTTCGATGTGGTCTGGTGCGCCTTCGTGTCGGTCACGTGTTTCTTTGCCACTGTCGATTTAGCATGCTTTACGACGATGCTACAGAGGTTGCACCACAGGACTTCGTCCGATAATGTCCGGGGGGGGTTTGCATCAAGCAGCATGGTGCGAGTTTCGAACGGGAGGTCCTCCACCGACTTGATCGTGTAGGCCGCAGCAACTGTGGCGTCGTACCTCGCCAGTTGCTGCAGCCGCTGCCTGGCTGTTACCAAGGAGATCCTCTTCTTGGCAGCAGCCTCGTCTGCGGCTTCCTCCACCGTTTTTCTGAGTTTTATCGTGTCCAGGCGTTTCTGCGCGCTCTCCGATTTTCCCGCGGGCTTTGGTGCTGTCTTCTTGGGGGCTGGCTTCTTCGCTGCTGGCTTCTTTGGGGGTGGCTTTTTCACGGCCGCCTTTTTCGCTGAGGGCTTCTTGTCCTTCCCCCCCGTGACGCGACGGCGTTTCTGGTCCGGCTCGTCCTCATCACTGCCCTCTTCCTCGTCATCGCCGTCATCATCTTCCTCTGCGTCATCCTCCGTTGTTGTGTCGTCTTTTATCCTACGACGACGAGACATTTTTTGATCCCTGGTGTTTCCTGTGGAGGGTGATGGCGATGCAGTCACAACATAGCGATAGACACACGGGTCGAGAGCGCACACGCAAATGAGTGTCACGGATGTGCGTGGCAGTATCCTGTAACCTCTCCGCCCCCCTGTGCCTGAAACTTCTTCCAACGGTGCCAGCTTCATTGACAGGATGCCCCAGACAGACATAGTGCTGCGCATGTCATGGCACTATGTGTGTTGTGTCTGCCACCCATTTGTGAGGGACATTCTACACTTCTGAGTGAAGCCCCCCGTCACCAATAATTCAAAGAAGCAAAAATGGCAGCTTCCGGCTCCACTTTTACCACTTTTTCAATGTGTTCTGGGCTGATTTCTGGTTTTCCGAAAATCTCAAAAAAATTATCGCACCATTATCGTATATTATCGTATACGATAATATACGATAATGGGAGTACGATAATAATTATCGTATGCGATAATAATTATCGTTTGCACTGTATGCCTAGGGCATAGCTTCCGATAAGAATCCGACCCCCAGACCCCTCCGACCCCCGACCCCCCCTTAGCAAAACTACCCCCCCTCCCAAAAAATCTCGGGGGTTTCCCGAGGAAACGCGGTTCCCCCCTCTCCTGCGTTGTTTGGGCTCCGTGCGGATCGTAGTGGGGTCACTTTGTTGGTGTAGGTGCCACAGAACACCTCTGAAATGCGGATGTGGTTCCGTGAGAAAAGGGGGGTCGGAACCTCGGGGGTCGGAATCCGACCCCCAACCCCCCGACCCCCCATTTTTCGGGGGTCGGAGGGGGTCGGGGCTATATCCCGACCCCCCATTCTTGCGGGGGTCAGGATCCGGAAGATGGGGGGTCTGAAACTGTGGTCAAACTCGGGTCGGAATTTTCGCGTTTTTTCTCGGGGGTCGTAGATGGGGGTCGGAAACTCGGGGTTGGAATATGGGGTGGTCCCCCCTCCCGACCCCCCACACGGGGTTTTCAAAACCCCGTTCTTTGGACTATTTGGAGTTTGTGTGGATCGTAGTGGGGTCATTTCGTGGGTCTTGGGACCAAGCTTCAACGACGAAACATGGGTCTGGTCCAGGTACTGTCATGGGAGGACGTGACCGGGAGGCACACCAGGCCACCCCCACCACCCACCCAGCGGGACCCTCCCGACCCCCTCCTCGGGTTTTTCAAAAACCCGTTCTTTTGAAACCCTGTGCCTGGAATTTTGTCCAAAAAATATCACGTTTTCGCACAAGGCAAAAAATGGTCAAAAAACCCGAAAATCGGGTTTGTAGGGTATCGGTCCCCTGTCTGAAAATGCAAAATATGGCCCCGCAGGTGCCCCCAGTGTGATTTAAAATTGGAAAATCGACATTTTCCACCTACGGGAAATCCCCCAAAATAGGGGGTCCCCAGCCACGATCCCCAAAAAAATGTCCCGCGCGCCTCTAAGGCACTCTGGATTTTTATTATGTCATCCAGATGTCACATCTGGGCCCAGGAACACCGGTTTTTGGCCTCAGGAAGTCGAAAAATATGTGTGTAAATTTTTATTCCTGACCAGGATCCCCTAAAAGGCCGATTTCCCCTGTTTACACATGGGGGATTTCATGCAACGCCCGCTCGTGTGCTGAGTGTGTTATCCGCGACGTGGATGCGGTCGCCCCTTTCCTCCCAGAAGCCACTGATCTCCCTCATCCAACTTCACCTCCGGATGTACGCGGCACGTGCTTGGGTTGTCCTGTCGCAGTGCAGCAGAAGTTCCCCTGTGCACTGCTGCCCAAGCCATTGCACGGAATATGCCACGCAGAGTAACGTGGTGTCGCGTGACCAGCTCGTGAGGCTTGGTGCCACGAATCGAATCGATAGGCTGCGAGCTGCATTGCCTCAGTCAGTTGATGTCCTTGCGTGTGCATTTTTGTGCACAACAGTCCCTTGGGTATCTGCAGCGCAGGTGCCTGCACTGGACCAGGACTCCTGATTTGCCTCTGGCACTTGTTGATCGGGACGGATGCGGCGACATGCCACGGTGCCCATGGATAGCCATGCCGGCACGAAAATACGTTCACGACGGTTGATTACCATTGCTGCACTCTGTCAGAACCCGAAGGGTCTCAGCTCACCTGAACGCCCACCAGGCCCCCCAACAGGGGGTGAAACCAAAGGGTCCCCCCTGGGGTTTTTTAACCCAAAATTTTCGAATTCGACATGTCCCCGGGATTTCCACTATGTCGCAGATTTCGATCATTGGGTCAAGAAAACCTAAAAATCTAGGGGGGAGGTGCTGAAGGATTGCACTGAAAATTTTATCTAACTCGGTCAAAATTCCAGGCACAGGGTTTGAATATTTGGAGTTTGTGCGGATCGCAGTGGGGTCATTTTTGACGTGGGGTGCCTACACGGTGGACTCCAGCGGCCCTAGCGGGAGTCTGGGAGCGGGAGTCTGAGCGGGTGTCAAAGACTCCCGCTAGCGGGAGTCTATACTCCCGCTAGGGGGAGTCTGACTCCCCCTAGCGGGAGTCTTTTCACCTATTTTCATCCATTTTTCCCATGATATAGTTACAGTCTACTGGCGTGGGGGGTAAAATCATGGTGGAAGAGGGATGGGGAGGGGCTTGTTTTGCTTCTGTCAGTTTCCCCGGACTCTGGACTACCTACCTATCCTCCTGGTAGCGGCTACACCTGCGGAGGTGAGCGGTTAGAATTTGAGGTGTCAAAGTGCGGCCATCGCCTGTCGTAGTTGTGTTACACCTTGGGCAAGACAAGCCATCCTGCAGGCCTCATCTTCTTCGTCAGAACTGTCATCCCCCTCCTGCTGTGCGCGTTGGTCAAGCGTGCTCAAAGTCGCCTCGGATGACACGAATGGTGTGAAAGTCGCCCCCAGCGGGATTGGCATTTTGCACAAGCAGAGCGATAATTTGCGGTGTCCTTCGGGGAACCGGAACAGGAAGTAGGGCGCGCTGATGGGTTCAACGAAGTCCTGTGTGTTGCAGTGCACAAACCCCTTCTGCAGCTGTGTCAACTGTGTGCAAAGAACATACACAGCCAATCTATGAGCGTGTCGGGTGTGCAGACACGGACACAGGATGACTTCTCTATACCCGAGGATCCCGTCCTGCGACAGGTGCGCAACCTTCCAAGGCATGCCCGATGCGCGCCGCTTCTCTTCTGCCATCGCAAGATCTCTCTCGTAAGTTGCGGAGCTGGCGATTGTAACGGCATCTTTCTTGCGATGTCCGTTCTCTGCTTCTTCAAATTCGTCGTTGTTCTGCAGAGGCACTGCATCTTCTGGAGCCCACCAATGATGGAGACTGTGTACGTAGGCATTGCGCGTTGATCCCTTTTCGGCATGCTCCATCAACCAGTGAAATATATGCCCTGAGATCCGAGCACGCAAGAAGGGAATCCGGGCTGACTCATCCTTGCATCCCCAGAAGCGCCAGGGGATGTCTGCATACCGGAAATGCATGAGGTCTGCAAGGGAGACAAAGAGGTAGCGGAACAAGCCCTTGTAGGTGTGTCCTGTGACAGGCAAGCACGACCTTCCGGAACTGAGCACCTGTCCCATGCTGCGACACATTCAGTGCAAGGTTTGTACAGGTCTTGTCGAATATTTTTTTGTTGTCTCATCCAGCAGGGGTGGAGCTTGAAATATGGGGTTGCGGGCTGGATCGGGTCAGATCGGGTCAGCCAATTTTTTCTTATGGGTTCCCCCCCGGTTCGTCTCAGAGATCAGTGCTCGGGCCCAGCCTCCCGCGAGGTACCGGAACCGATATGCAGCCCCGGACGCGCAAGGACTTGGTTACAAGACAAACACATGCCGTAGGGGGGGTCTGGGAGGCGGAGCTCCCAGCCGCCGGAGGCCACGGTAGTGAACATCTGTGACTTGCGGGCGTACGGATTCTGTGTGAGTTGGCTGCGTCCTCCTGAGGATACTGAGATTCCCTGATGTAAAGGGCTTGGGTACAAGACAGGCACATGCCACAGGGGGGTCTGGGGGGCGGAGCCCCCCAGCCACCGGAGGCCACGGTAGTAAACGTCTGTTGCACGGTACGGGTTGGGCAGCTTCATTTGTCCTCTATTGTGACTGTTTGAGGCCTGTGCTCATGTCGCTGGGGTCACTTTGCTCACGAAACGCCTCCTGGTCACCTTGAGGCCCCAAGGCGAGGAGCCAACTTTTCCGGTTTCCCGAAAATCTATATTTTTTTTCTTTTTACCCCTGACCTGATTTTTTGTGAGGGCCTGCAGAAAATCAGGTCAGCTGACCCGAAAAAACCCCCAAGCTCCACCCCTGTCATCCAGTACCCTGATCAGCCGCATGGCGAGCCCCTTGCAGTCATGGAGTGCTGGGGTGACGTAGCGGGCATTGGGAAGCACACCTGCCAAGAGGGAGGGGTAGCCAGCCTCTTTCATCTCAGAGAGAGTCAGGTGCGGGTATCGATGCACCTGTTGATACCAGCGTTCTTCTGGGATGTCGCACAGTGAGCATCGGTGCCCTCGCCCCCCGCATCGCCTCATTGTTGCCCACTGCTGATCTATACTCCCGCTAGCGGGAGTTGGACTCCCCCTAGTTGAGACTCCCGAAAAGGGTTAAACCCGGTAGTGGTACCCTATCCCCGCTGGAGTCCACCGTGCAAGGCCGGATCAGCCCACGGGTGGGTTTGAGGAAGAAATCTGGGGGGGCAAATTTTGCTGCGACTTCCGGTTTCACCCGGCCGAACTCCAGCATCTATCCAGACCCACGGTGCCAAGCCGTTCGCCCGTGTCGCGATCATTCGCGGCTTCAGGCTGCCCCCGACGACACGTTTGTATCCTGCACCTTGCCATACTTCGCCTCCACCTTGTATATGACGGAGAGCGCCCTCCTTCCGCATCGTTGCGACTTCCCTGACAGCGAACTTATCCATGTCAGGGAAGACATGGCGATGATTGCGTTGGCCACCTGGGTGCTGTGCTGGTGGAGCTCCTTGCTCAACACCGTTGCTAGGAGCCTTCTAATGGATCCCAGTGTCAGCACACTGCCCCCTTTTTTAACAGGGAAGGCCGTGCAAAAATCATGCACAATGTTCGTCGCCTCCGCAGCCTCGGGACTCTCTGCGCTCTTCTTCTTCTTAATCGACTTTGCCGCCGGCTTCGCTGCCGGCTTCGTTGTCGTCTTCCCCATTTTTGTGAATCAGGTCTGCGAGCTGGGATGGGTGGAAACGTCCGTTTCGTTTGGTGTGGCTGTACTTCAGTGACGAGTGCCACATTGCATAGGTATCATGGGAAAAATGAGTGAAAATAGGTGAAAAGACTCCCGCTAGGGGGAGTCAGACTCCCCCTAGCGGGAGTATAGACTCCCGCTAGCGGGAGTCTATACTCCCGCTAGCGGGAGTTGGACTCCCCCTAGTTGAGACTCCCGAAAAGGGTTACCCTACCCCCGCTGGAGTCCACCGTGTATTCACACCCCTTATTGGTGGTCCCCATCCAGGCCACATTCCTTAGGAAATAGTCAGGCGACCCCCTCCGACCCCCCCTCCCGACCCCCGACCCCCGACCCCTGCGACCCCCGACCCCCGCTTATCGGAAGCTATGCCCTAGGGGGTGTCAAAGTCGGTCACATTTTGACATTTTTGAGGATTGCGCCTGGGGGCAAATAAGTGCTAAAAACCGGTGAAACCAGGTCCAGATCGGTCCGGAACCGGTGTGCCGGGTCGATTTCCACCCGAAAACCCCATTTTTTGGCCCAAAATCGCCTATGTGAATTTTTGTACCACCTTCTGTACCTGGAGGTGGTCCAAAAGGTGGTCCAGGAAGGGACGTCATCCCCAAACCAGCTACTAACATACCCCTTTCGTTGTATTTTTGACAAAAAATACTGGGGCTTTGGAACGGGTGTCACTTACTCAGCAGCACACACATCTCTTCGTGTAGAACCGGGCGGATACACACCTCTGAGCAGTTCTTCCCTCAACCCTCCCTGCGCTCTACTCTGAGCCTCGGTCCACAGATTTTCATCCCTCCTGACACAGAACACCAACTCCCAGGAAGCAGCCGCACTTGGAAGGCTCCATTGTCGTGCAATGCGTATCTCGGTGCTGTGGACAGGGTAGCCATACTAAAATATCGCAAGGAAGGCACCGTTCTGCTTCCGGGTCAGGGCGGGAGCCGCCCTTACAGGGTTAGTCTCCCGCAGCTGATGTGGTATCCATGATGACGTGCTCATCGACCCTTCATCACAATGCGTGTCGGTCGTGACAGGAGCAGCATGGATGTCCAAGTGTGTGTCCTTCTAAACGAAGGTCGTCCCATATCGGAAGAAGAGTCCTTCATGACTCATGAATGATAGCAGCAGCAGCTCTCTGTGCATATGCAGTGCCGCACGGCGGAGTCATTCCAAGAGAGGAACGTGTTGAGGTTTCAGTGATACCGTCCCTGACTACTGAAGGATGGCCAAAGTTGAGCAGACTTAGTCGGATGGTCCACTGTGTTGGGATCCTTTCAGCTGCCTGTAACATGCGGGATGATGGCAGCTCACGAGGGTGTCCAACGCTGCCCCCAGCAGCTCATCAAGAAAAATGGCCGATTGCGTGTCATGATGATCCCAGATGGACAATTAAGACATCACGCAGATGTCGGCTAATACCGTCGATGCATTGTTGACGAAGAGCAGCTCTTCCAAGGTCCTTGAGTACGGCAGTGTCAGGCACCCTTGCTCTTTTCCCACCGCTTCCTCATAATGAGCGGTGCCCGTCTATTCCAGGCACCAAACCATTTTCTGACGATTGTAAAGCACAGAAATGCGCGAATTAGTGCATCAGCAGTGCGTCTCTTCGTACCCCACACCCCGTATTGGTATAGAGCACCTCTTTGTGAAGGTGGGGTGGTTCGTTGAGCAACAAGGTGCCAGTGGCCACCTTTTGTACCACCTCCAGGTACAGAAGGTGGTACAAAAATTCACATAGGCGATTTTGGGCCAAAAAATGGGGTTTTCGGGTGGAAATCGACCCGGCACACCGGTTCCGGACCGATCTGGACCTGGTTTCACCGGTTTTTGGCACTTATTTGCCCCCAGGCGCGATCCTCAAAAATCCTCAAAATGTGCACTTTTTTGGCTGGCGTTGACACCCCCTACCCCCCCCCCCCCTCCCTGAGGGCGTTGATCGGCAAAGAAGCCGTTGTGTGGTGAGAGAGTGTGCGTGTGATGTGTGGTGCGCAAGGGGGGGGGGGGAGGGGGGGGGAAGCCAATCAAGCAAAGAAAGGCCCAGGCAGCTCCTTTCGCAACCCCGCAGGGGGAGGTCAGCGCGTATGCATGGGCAACAGAGACAAAACCTCCGCCAAACCAAGGCTGGCGAGAGTTCTGTTCTTGGTTTGCCCCCGGATGTGGCGCATGAACATGGTCACTATGCTGACCAGACGAACCTGTGCGGTGTGCTGAGTGCTGTGTGCGGCGAACAGAGGAAAGTGCAAAATGGTCCGCGCGGGGAGGGGGTGGGGTGGGGTGGGGTCGTTGGCTAAATTTACACGTTGTGCATGCAAGGGAAAATGTGGGTGGGATGATTGAAGTGAAAAAAGAAGGGCGAAGAAAAAACTATGTAGCCTCATGCAATGAAGGAGGAAATGGAACACGGAGAAAGCAGGTCATTCGAGTTTACGGCACGCGTAGTGCCGTAATTGCAGAGCCACATCTCACCTCATCACAGGTCGAGGTGTGTGCGTTTCACCACAACTCTCACAACCTCTCCCAAACAACCAAACAACACAATGCCGGACCGGAACGCAACCGTGATCATCGACCAGGCGTGGATCGATGTTCCGACCCCGGTTGTTCCGGGAAACGCAGCGGGGGTGGACGGCACCCCCGACTGCGTGTTTCCGGAGTGCGGGGCGCTGCACTCCGACGCGCACTCGTCTGTGTGTCGCATGTGTGGAAGGCGGACGACGAAGAGCTGCCTGAAGGCCTACATGGAGGGCACGGGGGATCAGACGGTCGAGAAGATGACCGACCAGTGGATGGAGCCACACTGGGTCTGCCCCCTCTGCGCGCTGTATCTCCACAATGGTGAGGCAACATGGACCCTCAAGGAGGAGGACGAGGGCGACGCCGATGCCAACATGAGTGACGCTACGCCCAAGGTGAGGGACCTCTGGGAGTTGATGAGGAGTGTGGATAACCCAAACACCAAGGCAATTCTGGAGGAGGTCTTGGATGATATGCAGAGGAAGGAGCGGCAGGCGAAGCTGGAACGCGAGGGGCTGACCGGCACCCGCATCACGGTGGTGGAGCAATGGCGCCACCGGATGCAGTCGCCAGCGCTGCACGCAATGGCCATGAGGGCACTGCGTGATCGTTTCGGGAAGGGGGCGGACGATGCGGCTGCGGCAGCGACCGGGCCCCAGCACGAACTTCGGGTCGCGCTCTCCGTGTTGGACATCCTGATCCCCATCGTGTCGACGAAGCCTGAGGCAGTGCAAGCTGCCCACAACCTCCTGGTCCGCTTGGAGGGGCTGCGCCTCCGGGAGTGGTACGGGCTCGCGGCGCAGCTGCACTGGGAGCGGCGGCTGGAGGGCATGCCGGCAAGCGCGCTGACGGAGCAACTATTCAGGTCGCTCCAGAGCCAAGCCCAGAGCGAGGGCGAGAAGGAGAAGGCCAACAACAAGCGGCGCCGCACCGAGGGCGCGTGGGACGAGGAGGAAGAGAGGCCAGTGGTGCCGAAGGGAGGTAAGGGGGGAAAGGGATCCAACAAGGGCTTCAACAAGGGCTTCAACAAGGGATCCAAGTGGGGCAAGTGACAAGCCACACCTGCGCAGGGAGAGCCGGGGTTGTGCGGGCCGGCGACACCTCCCTCAGACACACCGCCACTGCACACACAGTCCACACTTCAAGGGGAACCAGCGGTGCCACAAGCTCAAGGGGAGCAGAATTCACGCATGCCGTGGCGAGTAAAAGCGCAAACCACACAGCCCAGTGCTCAAGGGGAGCCAGCGGCGCATCAAGCTCAAGGGGAGCAGAACCCACGCACGCCGTGGCTAGTAAAAACGCAAATCACACAGCCCAGTGCTCAAGGGGAGCCAGCGGCGAAGCAAGCTCAAGGGGAGCAGAACCCACGCACGCCGTGGCTAGTAAAAACGCAAATCACACAGCCCAGTGCTCAAGGGGAGCCAGCGGTGCATCAAGCTCAAGGGGAGCAGAACCCACGCACGCCGTGGCTAGTAAAAACCAAAATTACACAGCCCAGTGCTCAAGGGGAGCCAGCGGTGCATCAAGCTCAAGGGGAGCAGAACCCACGCACGCCGTGGCTAGTAAAAACCAAAATTACACAGCCCAGTGCTCAAGCGGAGCCAGCGGCGCATCAAGCTCAAGGGGAGCAGAATCCACGCACGCCGTGGCTAGTAAAAACGCAAATCACACAGCCCAGTGCTCAAGGGGAGCCAGCGGCGAAGCAAGCTCAAGGGGAGCAGAATCCACGCACGCCGTGGCTAGTAAAAACGCAAAACACACAGCCCAGTGCTCAGGGGGAGCCAGCGGTGCATCAAGCTCAGGGGGAGCAGAATCCACGCACACCGTGGTTAGTAAGAATACAGCCCAGTGCTCAGGGGGAGCAAATGGCGCAGCAAGATCACGGGATGACGCCACACAGGCCGTGGCCGGTCACCAACACTGCTCGGGGAGAGCAGGCGACAGAGCGGGCCAGCCCAGCAGTGCAGCAGACGGGATCCCAGGGGCGGGACCCGACAGCGGACGGCCACACCATCGAGTCGGGGCTGCAGCGGTGGCTGCGCAGGGGGCCAGCAACTCGAGGACGCCCGCGGATGTCAGAGACAACAACCCTCCCGGACGGGACGAGGGGGGAAGTCGTGTCTGCAGCCAACGCCGTTCTGGACCGGGCACTCGCGAACTCCACATGGGACAACATCGCGTCGTGCTACCGGCGGTTCCAGGAGTTCCGTCAGGCCTGGGAGGCCGCCGAGGGACCCATCGACACGGGGACGGCGATCATCTTGTGGGTCTCCAAGAAGATGTCTGTCGACAACGTGCTGCCATCCTCGGGGCTGGCCTACAGCTACGCCGTGTCGTCCGCGCACCGCCACATGCTGGAGGACACGGTACACTCGCACAAGCTCGACGCGTTCAGACGGGGACTGAGGCGCATGGGGGCGGAGGTGCCCCGGACACAGGCGGTGCCGGCGACGAAGGCAGAAGTGGAGCAGGCGATGCGGGACGAGCGGGACCCCGAGGTGCGACTGGCACTGGGGCTGATGTGGCACGGGGCCGCAAGGTGCTCGGACGTGAAGAGTATTGCAACCCGAGAGGTGCGGGTGAAGAACGACGGGGTGGTATCGATAACCTGGAGGGGCACCAAGAACGACCCATTCGCGAAGGGACAGACAACAGGGGTGTGTTTGCCTACGCAGCTGAACGGTGTGCTGGGGAAGACGATGCGGAAGAACCGGGACGGCGGCCTGGTTCAAGGCGTGTCGTACAGCAAGGTGTCCCGGGCGGTAAAACGGGTGAACCCCGCGCTGACGCCACACAGTCTACGCAGGGGGGCAGTGCACCACCTGATTCACAAGGGGCTCGAGTTGCGAGCGGTGCAGAAGCTGACCCGCCACCGGACGACAGAGGGGCTGCTGCAGTACGCCCCACTGGCCGCGACTCGTCTCGTGGAGGAGACCGCGACTACATCACGCCAGCTCTAGCGGCGGGGCGCATCCCCAGGGCTCTTGGGGCGTTCCCGTCGTGCGCCGCCCACCTCGCCAAGCCGAGCAACTTCGAGGGTATCCTGAGGATGTGTGCCTACGCATACGACCCCGAGGGCGAGGGGGACGAGGCGTGCAGTGCTGGGCTGGACATCGGGTACGGCGGGGACTTCTCCGTGGAGGTGGAGGGAGCGCAGGTGCGACCGGAAGCCGAACGTGAGGGGGGGGTGCTGGCACCCATATCATCCAACAGGATGGCCCTCGACGCGGTCCGCAGCCTGGACCTCCACGGGGAGCTTGAAGATGTGCTGGACGTCATCACGTCACTCGACGCCTTCGAGAGCCTGCTGACGAAGCCGACAGGCGGCAGGATGGCGAGGGGCACCTCGCGGCACATGCGGCAGCACGCGGACAAGCTGCTCGAATGGGAGGTGGTGGAGCCGATGCAGGGGGACCCCCAGATGACGATGCCGGCTTTCACAGTGGCAAAAAAGGCAGGGGATCTCCGGCTGGTGGTCGATGCACGAAAGCTGAACGCCGCGATGAGGCGCCCCCCTGAGATGCGGCTCCCGCGCATCAGGGACGTGATCGACGCAGTGCTGGACGCAGATGCAGCCGTGATCGCGGATGGAGTATCATTTTTTTACCAGATACCCCTCGCGAAACCGATCCGGAAGTACTTCGGCATGCGCCTGGGAGATGGCAGAGGCGGCACACTCGACGTGTGGCTGAAGGTGCTGTGCATGGGGTGGTCGTGGAGCCCATCGATAGCGCAGCGCATCTCGAGGGTTCTCGCAGGGCCGGGGAACGTCGCATGGGTGGACAACTACATCATCCTCGGGGGCAGCGAGGAGGAGGCGGCGAGGAGATACACCGAGTTCAAGCAGAGGTGTGCCTACGCGAGAGTCGAGCTGCACGAGGAGGCCGAGGGGCAACCCCAGAGACTGTTTGCGGCCTTCGGGCTGGAGTTCGACCTGCGGGGGCCGACGAAGAGGTTCCGCTCCTCGCAGAAATGGGTGGCGCAGCTGCTGGAGGCGGTGCATGTGCAGAACGTGCTGTCCGGGGAGGCAACACCCCGGGCATTCTTCAAGGTGACGGGGGCCATCGTGTGGTGGACGTACACACGAAGCCGTCATCTGTGCTACTCGCCAAACCTCATCGGGGCCATACGCAGCATCGCGCGACACGTATCAACGAATAACAACGCGTGGGACGAGCCCACCAGGATGCAGCCGAGTGCGGTCTGGGACGCGCGCGTATGTCTGCAGGCGATCGCGGAGAACCGGTGGGTGGACCGGGAGGCTCCATACGACGAGGAGTGCACAGTGTGGACAGACGCGTCATCACGCGCGTGGGCGGCGTTTGCGGAGACCGGCGAGGTGGCGCAGGGGGCCTTCGGGGCCGGCGAAGCGTCAGCACACATTTACATCAAGGAGATGTGGGCCGCTGCACTGGGGGTGCGGTTGGCCTCCCGGCTGGGGCGCCGGCGGTGCAAGCTACGACTGAAGGTCGACAACCTCCCGGTCGTGCGGAGCATCCTGAAGGGGCACTCTGGCAATTACGTCGCCAATAGGTGCCTGCAGGTGCTCTTCGACGTCGCTGCAGCGGCGCAACTGCAGGTGTTGCCCGAGTGGGTGCCGACCCACGAGCAGAAGGCCGATCCCTTCACGAGGGGTGCGCGGGGCGAGGTCGTCATCGATCTGTAAAGGGACCAGACGGAGCTGTGTGCCATGCTGGCGGCACGGTGCCATCTTAGCTGATGAGCGGAGCTCCTCAGTCCCTAGGGGTCCTAGGGGGTTGGGTGTGTGCGTTTCACCACAACCTCTCCCCTCCCCATTCCCCCGTGTTGAGTGACATGTGTCGATAGTGTTCCATTTTGTAGCCTCATGCAATGAAGGAGGAAATGGAACACGGAGAAAGCAGGTCATTCGAGTTTACGGCACGCGTAGTGCCGTAATTGCAGAGCCACATCTCACCTCATCACAGGTCGAGGTGTGTGCGTTTCACCACAACCTCTCCCCTCCCCATTCCCCCGTGTTGAGTGACATGTGTCGATAGTGTTCCATTTTGCGTCTGCAAATCGGTAAGGGGAGAGAAGAACTAGCGGGTATTCGCCGATCGCGAGAACACCCCACACGGGGGGTGAGCGAGAGGTGTGTCCTGCATGATCTGCATGGCAAAGTTTCTTGCGTTGTGAGCACAACTCCAAAAAAAGGTCAAGGGAGGATGTATAACGAACTGTAAATTCTGTAAAATTTTGTAAAAAATGGGGGGATTTTTTGGAAAAATGGCCAAAAAAAGAGTGTGGGGAGTTGGGTCCAGTTTAGCAAAGTCCGTGTATTTGGACGCGGCCCCTCAGATAAGGAAGCCGCGTCTCAGGTGCGATATGGGGTGTTGGAGAATTTCAGGGTTCGGCCCGAAATTCCCGTTCGAACCGCTATCCCAGGTCCGACTCAAAACTGTGCTGGGCTCTCGGAGACGGGAGCCCGAAAGCGGGAAGACCAAGCCAATTGTTTTTCCGTGCGAGGATCACTCCTCGACACTGTGTGGAAGCCCTGCAGGGCACATCCATGAGACGCATCACAACAGAAGGGACAGAAGAACATGAGGCCACGAGGAAGCTGGCCGTGTATCGCAAAGTTTTCGACAACGTAGCATGCCCGAGAGGAACGTTCTTCCCGTTCCCATTCAGGGTACGGTACACCTGAGGACAGCAAAAGACGGTCACCTTGCAGGCGGGGCAACGCCTGCATGAACGCAGATAAAATTGCAGCATACGTTCCCTGCATCAGGAGCCGGTTGTCAAGCCTCCCGTGTTGCAGTTGTAGGGCTCCGAATAACACCCAGTTTCATCGGACCGTAACGAGGATCTTGGCATCGACGAGCCACAGACTGTGACACTTTACAGTCGGAATCGCGTCCGACACCTGGTAGGCATTGCCATGCCGATGGAAGGCCCCCCCAGCCCATGGGGGGCCCGGGGTCTCAGACGGTGGGAGGCACTCCAGAGTGGCGTGTGGCCTCCGACCGGCGCGGACTGCGCTACAACACCGCAACCGAGGGCACCTGCAACTACATTTGGATGCGGGACACGGCATCTTCTGAGATGCTCGGCGGGGAGAGGGGGTCTCTCTGTACCTCCTAGGGAAAGCGGACAGAACGAGGTAGGCACTCGGAGATGGAGCCGAGAGGGGCGGACGGGGGTTCTTTCAGGCAGCGCCGCAACAGCGAGAAGAACACGTGCAACCCCAGAACATGAGGCGCCGTGACGGAGCAACAGGAGAAAACCATAAAAACAGGGCGTCCGGACGACAGACAGGCACGGGACTGGAAACGCAAACAAACAGACAGCCGAAAAGAAGTCGAAGTGAAACGGTTGTACAAAGGGCTCGGCTTTACCGACGTCCTTCGTACAGAGTGAAACGACGGCGCCGCCGAAGGCGGCCAATCCGCCGCCCTTCGGGCGGCGGAAAAATTTTTGGGGTGTTTTTGGGTGAAAATCCGGGCAACCCGGGCCCTTTGGGACCACATAGGCCAGGAAAGGCCAAAATTTTCGACTTTTTTCGGAAATTTTCCGATTTTTCACAGTGTGGCAGTCCGCAGACACAGATTTTCGGGTCAGAAAAAAAAATTTTTTTTCGACCCAAAAATTTCGGATTTTTTTTCCGGAGGGTGTATGGTGACCATCCCGGAAATCCGAAAAAAACCTGATTTTTCCTGATTTTCGGATTTTTCTCGAAATTCGCCCTTGTGTCAACCAGTGGCAAATTTTTCGGAAAATCGGGAAAAAACAGGAAAATCCGGAAAATCATACACCCTCCAAGATCCAAAAGAAAGCAATCATGTGTGTGTGTATGTGTGCATCACAAAAAGTGAGACACGGGCTTTTTTTTTGGCACAAACCTATCACTCTTTGGGGGTGGGTGGGCGTGTGGTTCAGTCCGAGACGCCGGAACTGCGGGTCTATTCATGTCTTCAAGTTACCTCGAAAACAATTAAGGGCTGATACTACGACCCCTCACACCCTCTTCTCCTCCTCCTGTATAACAACTATCTTTATTGCGGGAACTGGGATGCGGACGTCTGTCGAGCAGGGGCGGTGTCTTGCCACACCCGCCTTTGGGACCAGGCAACCCAAATCAGGGGGAGTGGCGTGTCTCTACTTCTGCGCCCCAGCCACTCGCAGTTTCCAAAAGATGCCCCCCATGCGTTCTCTTCTTTGTTGCCACGCAGCACTGTGCGGGTTGCACCACAGTCATGCCGACACTTCCGTGTCGTGATATTGCTTTTACGCGTTTCCGCTGGCGGGATCTGGAGTGCGAGTTTTTGAAAAGCCAGTAGCAGGTTTTCCACCTTTGAAGGTCCTACCGATGGGGGCAAGACTTAAAAGAGTTGACAAGGGTGGCATGTCCTCTAGTAGTGAGGTATATCGCAGGACTGGATCTTTTGGGTAAGCACCTTCACGCAACTTCTTCACAGGGCCTCGGCACGCCTTGAGACAACAAGTGGGTGTCCAACAACCCGCTCGTCCAAAACGCGGGCTCTTTTCCGCACACTCGTGTGAGCAGAAAGTCACCCACCACAGCAAGCAACCAAACGTGCTCTATACACCAACCCCACCCTTCATCAGGCTCAGGGCGTGATCATCATTTCAAGGTTTGTGTGTAGAAGCGTCACAACGCACCAACAAAAAGAATACAGGCTAAGAGCGGTTGCTGCGAATGGTGAAGTGGCTTTGGGGGGGGGGGTGTGAGTTTGGTGTTTTTGGCTGACGTATGAAGCCACCATTTTCACCTGTGCGTGTGATCTTATTGTTTTGCGAACACTCTGTATGCCACAGCAGGCTGTGTGTGTTGTGTGGGTTCGAGGTCCTACCGCCCTTTGTTGCACACCTTATTTTTCACTCTCCCCGTTCTCTTTGACCCCGGCTGCCAGCGTTTGGAGTACAACCCACGGGTCAATCCAAAAAATCCGTGAAAAACGGATCCAGTTCATCCGCAGAATTGGCCAAAAGTGACCCGCTGTCCACCAGACCGGCTGGGAGCCCCCCTGTTTGACCCTTGTTTCTCCACATTTTTTCCCACACCATCCGGAACAGCTTCACCACACATGACAGCGATTGCGGCTATTCGGTGCAGCCCACCTGAGGCTTGCACCGGCTTACGGTAAATCAGAACCCCATATATGCGAGATCTGTGTGTGATATCTCACCCCGCCTCCTCCGCCCCTTCCTGTGCGTCCTTCTGGTTCGACTCTCCTTTGCTCTCTTGCAGCCCCCTGCGATGCCTTCTTCTCGTTCCCAGAAAATACAGCACAGCCTCAGGCCTGTCGCTAACTTTTCGATTTTGCAGATTTGGTGGGTTGACGCTCCTGTTTTGGGGGGGGATCAGGGGGGAAAACACTAGGGGTCAATTTTTCTCGCGCGCGCTCGTGTTGTTCCCAAATTTTCCCATCGGTGGACCACTAGGTGGGCACGGTGTGAGGCGCTGGGTTCCTTCCGTGGTTCCTCTCCCGCTCGCGCCGTCGGGTGCCGGAGGAAACCAAAAAAATGGCTTTCGGGACCATAATTTCGACGCTGCCCCCTGATATGCCACGGCCGTCAAAGCGCAAGGACTTGGTTACTAGACGGGCACGCGAGATGGGGGGTCTGGGGGGCAGAGCCCCCCAGCCGCCGGAGGCCACGGTAGTGAACATCTGTTCATTGTGGGCGTACAGATTCTGTGTGAGTTGGCTGCGCCCCCTGAGGCGACTGGGAGAGGCGCGTCGGTTCCCGGCAGCCGCCGGAGGCCACGGTAGTGAGCATCTGTTCCTGCAAAACCATACTCTCTTCGACGTCGACCCAGTGAAAGTGGGTTGACGCTTGGTCGACGCTTGGTGAGCGTCGACCCAGTGTAACCGGGTCAACGCTAGGTTAGCGTCGACCCAGTGCAATAAATGGGTTGACGCTTGGTCCAGGCTTGAATGGCAACCCAGTTCCACTGGGTCGACGCTCCAAGCCTCGACCAAGCGTCAACCCAGTCCACTGGGTCGACGCTGGGTCGACGCTTTTTTATGGGGGGGGAAACCTCAAATCACTGGGTCGACGGTCGACGCTTAGCGACATGCCTGGCACAGCCTTGTGGCTGTGAGGGGGGGGGGGGGGGTAGGCAAAATCTTAAGGGGTAAAAATAACGGCATTTTTCACATAGGCGAGGAACACGCACAAAATGGCTGTAAACTTGAAACCCCGGCCCCTGGGAGTATTTGGGGGCGGTCTGGGTGGTTTTTGGGGGTATTTGGCCACTTCTGAGCCAATCCGTGACCATGCTCAAAAAAATGTAGTGGTTTGGTTCCGGCCCCCTCATTTGAACACCCCTCCCGACCCCGTCCCGCCCTACTTGCTCGCAACATTCCGCCTTTTCGTTTCCTGAGTGGGCACTGCTGCCTTCGGTTCAAATTGGGAGTGCAAGAACGTGACAAGCTTGGAAGGAGTGCCTTCTCAGTAGTTTCTCCGCTGTTGTGTTCTGCTGCAAGCGCGCACGCTTCTGCAGCAGGCATTCAATCTGGCTCGTTCGGAATTCGGCCTCTTCCAAACCTCTGTGGACATCCTTCGCTGCAGAGGCAGATGGGGTGGCCTTCTTCCTGAACATGCCTGAACTGAAAGTTCAATTTTTCAGCAGAATGGGCCACTGGCACACCGGCGAGTGCCTTGTTGTGCTTGAACTGTGCGTTCTGTGCTGCGCGGTGACTATAGATCAGGGGGTGTGCAGTGGCTCGCTGCCTACCTGCTGGCCCTGCGCCGCCGCACCCGCCGCATCTGCGGGAAGCGCCTGCTGGAGCTGGGTTGCGGGGTGGGAATACCGAGCCTGGTCGCCCTTGTGGGGTGCGGCGCTCCAAAGACCGTCCTCACGGACACAGCTGCGCAGGTGCAGTGGCAGCAGGCCGTGTCACACAACCTGCATGTCAAGCACGCGGGGAGGGTGTGAGCGGGCTGCTGGCGTGGGGCATGCCTGAAGACACCGCCAACATACAACGCACACACGGCCCGTTCGACCTGATCCTTGCTGCGGACTGCATGTTCGATGCCGCCGTGTGTGTCCCGTTCTGCTGCACCCTCGTACAGCTGCTGCCATTTGGTACGACAGGGTCCCACGTGATGACTCACAGAAACCATTAGTCGCGGGGACTGCGACAGCTTCGCCGTGGCCGCACACCTCATCCTTGTCCAGAAGTGGACCGGGATGACCCCTATGCATTCAACGGAGGGCACGTCAGAAAGCCCCCCCGAGTGACGCCCTTGCATGCGCGGACACATCCCGGTCTTTGTTCATAATAATATCGGTCGAAACCTGACAGAACACCCGCTGAAATGCCGCCTTTTTGGCTCGATAGTGCTCAGATGCCTCATCAGAGGCGGCGGAACGTGGTACATGACGTGGGATTTTGATGATGCAGGTGGCAGGGTGATCGGGAGACTCAGCCGGGAGGGGTTCGGTACCAAACCACTACAAAATTTTCAGCATTGCATTTCAGCCCCGTTCCGGGCCACCAAAGTGGGTGTCTCACACCCAGGGACGGTTTCTGGGGTGGTCTGGCCACTTTTTCAGCATTTTTGGGGTGTTTCTGGCCGAAAATTGCCTATGTCGAAAAATGTCGTTATTTTGACGTTTTTTGGTACCTTACACGGTGGGATCCCGAAAAATATAGTACTATATCAACCAAAATCTGAAAAACCGTATACTTTTTCAAAATTTTGAGTAAATGGCACCCCGCTACACCTTTTTCAACATTTTTTTTATCGTGTAACGTACGGAATTGGCGCTTTTCAGGACAATAATTTTTCCAAAAATTTTGGTGCCCCTGACGACCCCATATTGCGTAGTTTGTGCGTAGTGAAAAGGGGGGGGGGGTCTCATTTTTTGATTTACTCAGCCATTCTCTGTCTCTATGCCGGGACCCCAAACTCAAGGAGTTCTTGCTGTTCCGGGGTCAGTGAGGGTGCAGGCGCTTCAGGTGCTGCAGGTGCTGCAGGTTCTTCAGGTGCTGCAGCGCTGGCAGCCTTCGGTGCGGGTTTCGACGCAGTCTTTGCAGGTCTCTTTGGGGGTGCCCTTTGGCGCGGTGCCTGCTTCAGCTCGTCGGGTGGAAGCATCAACGCATCATTAAGCGGTGCCTGCTTCAGCTCCTCCGGGTGGAAGCGTCAACGCATCATTAAGGAAGAAGGAAGCACAGTTGCTACGCTTTTTTGCAGCTGCAGGAAACGACACCATACCCAACAACAATCCCCAGACCGTCGAGGGAGAGTGGGCGCCTGGATCCCGTGACACAGATCTCTAGTGCCGTTGTGATCCCCTCGGATAACGTCTCCTGGACGTTGTCAGCGGAGGTTGCCTGTGTGGCGGTGACCTCCGTATACCCCGCGGGATCCAGTGCCAGTAGCGCCTTCTTCAGCTTTTCGTCGACCCCTCGGCCGACGCTCTCCTTGATGTCAAGGGCCACCTTCAGGGTGGCACCTCGCAGCGCCCTGAAGGCTGTGATCGTATCATCATTCACAATCTCGAGGGTGTTCTACGCGGCTCCTGGAACTCACTTCCTTCTCAGGTGTTTCTGGGCATGGGGCAACCTTGCCCAGGTGTTTCTGGAGTCCCGCCCCACATGTCGTGCGTTCTTTCGTACGGTGTATAGTGAGTTCTGGCAATAATTTTTTGCTCGGTCAGCGCAGTGCCTCCAGTCCTGTCTCAGTAGCCACACAGAAAGGGGGACCAAAAAAAACTGGGGGGGGACCAAAAAGCGAGACCCCCCCCCCAGATTGCGTAGTTTGTGCGTAGTGAAAAAGGGGTAAATCAGGGGCACCAAAAAAATATTTTTTTTTTGGTGGAGAAATTCGGAAAAACTGTTTTTGCCGATATTTTCTTCGGAATTTCACCCCCGCGGATCGCCACAAAAAGACCCGGTTTTTGACGGAATTTGAGAGTTGAGCTCCGTAGATTACACCATAAAAAAATCGGTGAATTTAGTGGAGTAGAGTCCAATTTACTGCTGCCCAACCACTATTACCAACTTTCCTAAGGAAAATCCCCCCAAAAATCGACCCAAAAATGGGTCCGTCTCAGGGAGGCGTCCGGGCCGGAAACAAAATTTTTCCGGCCCAAAAATGTGATTCCTGTGTTGGTGCCCCTGATTTACCCCTTTTTCACTACGCACAAACTACGCAATCTGGGGGGGGGGTCTCGCTTTTTGGTCCCCCCCCAGTTTTTTTTGGTCCCCCTTTCTGTGTGGCTACTGAGACAGGACTGGAGGCACTGCGCTGACCGAGCAAAAAATTATTGCCAGAACTCACTATACACCGTACGAAAGAACGCACGACATGTGGGGCGGGACTCCAGAAACACCTGGGCAAGGTTGCCCCATGCCCAGAAACACCTGAGAAGGAAGTGAGTTCCAGGAGCCGCGTAGAACACCCTCGAGATTGTGAATGATGATACGATCACAGCCTTCAGGGCGCTGCGAGGTGCCACCCTGAAGGTGGCCCTTGACATCAAGGAGAGCGTCGGCCGAGGGGTCGACGAAAAGCTGAAGAAGGCGCTACTGGCACTGGATCCCGCGGGGTATACGGAGGTCACCGCCACACAGGCAACCTCCGCTGACAACGTCCAGGAGACGTTATCCGAGGGGATCACAACGGCACTAGAGATCTGTGTCACGGGATCCAGGCGCCCACTCTCCCTCGACGGTCTGGGGATTGTTGTTGGGTATGGTGTCGTTTCCTGCAGCTGCAAAAAAGCGTAGCAACTGTGCTTCCTTCTTCCTTAATGATGCGTTGACGCTTCCACCCGGAGGAGCTGAAGCAGGCACCGCTTAATGATGCGTTGATGCTTCCACCCGACGAGCTGAAGCAGGCACCGCGCCAAAGGGCACCCCCAAAGAGACCTGCAAAGACTGCGTCGAAACCCGCACCGAAGGCTGCCAGCGCTGCAGCACCTGAAGAACCTGCAGCACCTGCAGCACCTGAAGCGCCTGCACCCTCACTGACCCCGGAACAGCAAGAACTCCTTGAGTTTGGGGTCCCGGCATAGAGACAGAGAATGGCTGAGTAAATCAAAAAATGAGACCCCCCCCCCCCCCCTTTTCACTACGCACAAACTACGCAATATGGGGTCGTCAGGGGCACCACTGTGTAGTTTTAGTGAGAACCTTCCCAGGAAAAAAAAATCGGTGACTTTTGCGGTGTATAAGGCCTCCTACACGGGGTCCCAAAGTACACAAAAATAGCCGAAAATAGCCGAAATCCTGGAGCAATTGAGAAAGTCAGGGGAGAGGTGGGGGCAGTGATCTCGTGCCAGGGCTGGCAGGGGGGGCCGCGGCCCCACCTCCCTTTTTCTGTAATTTTTGGGGAGGGTGGGCCGCCAGGGGTGGCATGGCCCTACCTCGGCCCTACCTTGGCCCTACCTCAATATTTTCCCCGTCGAATTTTGCGGATGGGTCAGATTTTGGGGCTTTTGGGTTCGGCCTTGTAGCCGAGTTTTCACGCGCAGCGTATGAAAACCCAACGCCATCATGAGCAGGTGTACCAGGTGCTGGGGGCTTGGTGGTGCTCATCGAAGCGCACCGTCAGGCACTCATCAGGTCAAGCGAAGGATCATCCCCGCCTGGAATGTGCAACAGCACCAACCGGTGTGGGGATTAGCCTTCGAGGGATTTTAGGATCCGATGCCTTTCGAATTGGGGGGAAAACGTTCTGTGGCCCTGTTTGCATCATACTGCGGGAAATCGGAGTGGGGTTGGGCTGCACTTTTTCCCCTGCGGAGCGAGCTCGGCCCACCCTGTGCCCTACCTCTTTTTTGGTTTGCCCGACCCCCAGCGAGACCACTGGGTGGGGGGCCTTCAGGCCATTCTGCACTGCCCGGGGAAGCAGGGTGATGTTGGTGACATTCCATGAACTCTTGCATTTGAAGCAGGCCATGTTTGTGTTTCACATGATTCAGATGAGTTTTCCTGTGCATGGAAGGTGGTGGATTCGCAGGCAATAAGAAGCAAAAAAAGCACTGTACAAAAGCCTACCAAGGGGGGTGAGAACTGCATCTGGGAGTAAATTGTCTTCCACTACACCTTTTTCCCCGATTCTGGCCGCATTTGATTCCGTTGCTACCATAGCTTTCCGAGATTTTTTGAAAAAAAAATTTCCCGGCCAACCTCACCAGTCAAATTGGGATGCGCATCCGCATCCCAATTTGAACCCAACAGACTGCATTTCCGGAACTCGAAACAGGGCGGAATTGACTGCTAGGTATACCGCGGAATTCACGGTGGGGTCACAACTCAAAATTGTCAAAAAAATGTACAAATTGCTGCTGCCCAAGTAAACGACTAAAGTATACGGTTTTTCAGATTTTGGTTGATATATGGGTCGGTGCGAAAACCCCCCCCCCCCCTAAATACCATAACGATTTTTGGGAAATTTTCAAGCTGTCTCCCGGTCAGCCATGACCCACCCGGTGGGAAACTGATTTTTAGGTGCCGGGAACCACCCTGGTGCCCACTCTGGGGCACCAGAAACGCCTCAGAATGGCCTAGATTGGCCAAAATAGGGTCTCCCAGGCCCCAGGGCCCAAATAGGGGGGAAATGGGTGAAAAAGTCGATTTTCCCTGTTTCTTCCAGCTCCTGGTGGGGATATCGGCCCAGCACCAGCTGTTATGGGCCCACAGTAGCCCTGTGGGGTCACCTGAGAGGTTTAGCGGGGCTCTGGGCGGTCTGTCTGTGGGAGAAAACGCAAAAAACGACATTTGTTCGTGTGAGAGGCACTAATAGGGCGAAATGGGTGAAAAAGTCGAACATTTCAGCTTCTTCCAGCTCCTGGTCGAGATATCGGCCCAGCACCAGCTTTGATGGGCCCACAGTATCCCTGTGGGGTCACCTGAGGGGTTTGCGATGACCCTGCAACCTGACAGTGCAGCAGTAAAAGGGGCTTGCATTCGCCTGTGGGCCAATTGGGGGCCTGGCACCTGAAAAGTGTCGTTTTTATAGGTGTCGGCACACAGCCAGGTTGCCTAGAGCCCCCCTCAACCCATGAGTGGCCCTACAGGACTGCTGTGGGCCCACCCCAGGGTGGTGCTGGGCCGATGTCGCTACCAGTCTGGGAGAAGTCAGAAAAACTACCGGTTACTACCCATTTCCCCCCTATTTGTGCACTGGTCCCTCGTAAATGGGGGCTGCAGTTTTTTGCATTTTCTCCCACAGACAGACCGCCCACAGCCCCGCTGAACCCCTCAGGTGACCCCACAGAGATACTGTGGGCCCATAACAGCTGGTGCTGGGCCGATATCTCGACCAGTAGCTGGAAGAAACGGGGGAAATCGACTTTTTCACCCATTTCGCCCCTATTCGGGCCCTGGGGCCTGGGAGACCCTATTTTGGCCAATCTGGGCCATTCTGAGGCGTTTCTGGTGCCCCAGAGTGGGTGCCAGGGTGATTCCCGACACCAAAAAATCAGTTTCCCACCGGGTGGGTCATGGCTGACCGGGAGACAGCTTGAAAATTTCCCAAAAATCGTTATGGTATTTAGGGGGGGGGGGTTTCCGCATCCACCCATATAGTGACATGGCGACTATAATAGTCACTATAATAGTGGACGGGTGACTATTATAGTCACTATAATAGTCGCCATGTCCACTATAATAGTCACTATAATAGTCGCATGTCACTATAATAGTCACTATTATAGTGGCATGTCACTATTATAGTGACTATAATAGTGACATGCCACTATTATAGTGACTATAATAGTGGACTTGTCCACTATTATAGTCACTATAATAGTGGACTTGTCCACTATTATAGTGACTATTATAGTGACATGCGACTATTTTTACAACTATTATAGTGACAATTCTAGTGACATGCGACTATTATAGTGACTATTATAGTCGCCATGTCGACTATATAGTCAGTATGTGCTCAGTATATAGTGAACACATACTTCTATGCGAACATGGGCTGTCACTACATGTCGAGTAAACGGCCAGGACCTGTCACTAAGTGTCCAGTAAACCGCGTTTTTGGTCCACTATATGGCCGGCATTGCGACTATTTTACTGACATGCACTCAACATGTCCAGTATTATAGTGGACGTGTGGCCAACATGTCAGTATTTACTGAACATGTCCACTATTATAGTGACCGCATACACGCATGTCCACTATAATAGCCACTATTTTAGTGGCATGTCCAGAAAATACTGAACATGTCCACTATTGTAGTGTCGCATACACGCATGTCCACTATAATAGTCACTATTTTAGTGACGGCATGTCCAGTATATACTGGCCATTTTACTTGCATGCCGAAGTGGTGCGTTTCCCTTGCGGAACGCCTTGGCAAATGGGTGTCTCCCAAGGCAAAAATGAGTGAACGGGCAGCATGCCGTTTCACATTTTTCCCTCGTGAGGGCGACCCCCTTGCAACGCAAGGTGAAAAATGAAGAAACGGGCAGCATGCCGTTCTACATTTTCCCCTCGTGAGGGTGGCCCCCTTGCACCGCAAGGTGAAAAATGAAGAAACGGGCAGCATGCCGTTCCACATTTTTCGTCTCTGGATCAACAAACGAGAGTGCACCACAAGTCTAGGCATTATCTGCCTTGAGAACCTCTGCATGGACAGGAACCGGAAGCCCCCCTGTGTAGGAGTGATTCAGCAGAGACGAAAAAATTCGTCACGGTGGCGCTTCAGGCGTGTGCCGAGCTATATGTCGACACACCTTCCCGGTGGGCTCCAGGCATTTGCCGAGCTAGTGTATTGTATCAACTGTTATAATAATAATGAGAAAACATCCATGGGTCAGCAGGGAAACCCCTGCTGTGGGGGACAGAATCGACGTGTTTCTTTGAAGAAACAACAACCTGCGGGTTACCGCTGGGGTCGATGTCCAAAGGGGCGCGACACCACGGGGGTGCCACACCGCTTGTCTTGGGAAGTTCTTCACCTTTGGTGAAGGCGGAGTGTTCATATAAGCAAAATTTACGTACACAAGCAGCGCTCAACCATACACCAGCAAACCAAGCAGGTAGCTGCCGAAGGATCGGTTCGTGCACCTGAGTCTGTACTCTATCTGATCTATTCCGGCTTTTCATGCTTGTCCTTTCAGGCCGGAGGTCTCTCTCTCAAGGCATATAGTCATTCTCCCTTTGCCACAGACCAGTGGGAGTATGTTTATGTGGAGTCACCTAGAGTCACAGTTATTCGTCAGCTGATTGAGGGTGTGATACAGTTATTCGGTGCCACCACGAGAGAGAGTCCAGATTCAGACCGTGTGTCATCCTCTTCCACGGCCAGGCAGAGCTTGCGCGGGGGCAAGATGGCTGAGTTGCCGGGCGTCTACAGATGCTCCACACACACGACGAGCGCCAGCAGGAGTACTGGTTTCCGACCGATTCCCGACCACCTCTAATTCCACAAGGGCGCAGGCAGCCATATGGGGGTTTTCATTCCATTCCCAGACATCCGAACATAGTCACCTAGGGGGGCCACCACGCAAGGCCGCTGACATGCACAGTCTCACGCCGCTTTGTGTACGTAAATCTGCACCCAAAGTTGCCCTGCCCCACCGCCCCCCAACCGCCCGGTAGGTAAGACCCTCGGGGTGCTGCATCCCCATCATCGGGTCACCTAAACTTTCGGCAAAAAAGCACTCCGTCTTGAACTTTAAAAATCTGAAAATTCTGAAAAAGAAAAGCAGCGCAAAGCAAGGCAACAAGGGAGCAATGCGATGGGTGGGGGCACGAGCTTGAACAGGGCAGGGTAGGGTCGGGGGGAGTTTAAAATAGCTGGACAATCAGCTATGGTTCTGAGCAATGGCCGTGTCGTCATTGCTCTTTTTATTCATTCTCTTGACATACTGGATACCGTCAATTTTGACACACGTCTGTACCGTCTGTAATCCACGAAATAACCCAAACATGATGTGCTTCATTTTTGGGACAGTCTGTGTGATCAGGATCAAAGATCTCGGGGTTTCTACGACTTCCTTCGAAAATGGAAGGTTCCAGATCACAAGGACCAGACTTTGGGGCCAGATTTTTTTTGCTCTATTTTTGAGGCGAATTTTCACCAAGGCCGAACAGGCCAAATTCGCGGGGCCGTTTTAATGCGTTTTAGGCCTCAAAACAGGCTCAAAAACCAAAAATTCCCTCGAAAATGGGCTCAAATGTGCAAAATGGACCCATCCGAAAAAAAAAACGAAAAGGGTCCCCCTATACATGTCGACTATTATAGTGACTATTATAGTCGCAGGTCCACAAAAATAGTGACTATAATAGTGGCATGTCCACTATTATAGTGACTATTATAGTCGCATGTCCACTATAATTGGTATGGCTAAAACCCACTTTTTCGGTGACCCAAAAAGTACCTAAGAAGTACCCAAATTTGACTTTTTTTTAGGGGGGGTGTCAAAACTTATTTTCTGCCGGTTTCAGTCTGGATTTGTGGTCAGAGGCACCCCATGGCCAAAATGACCCCACCACGATCCGCACAGATCCCAAACGTTCAAAAGAACGGGGTTATGGAAAATTCGTGAGGGGGGTCCCGCTGGGTGGGTGGGTGGCTGGGGTGGGGCGGCGAGCTGCCTGCCGGGTGGCGACCTCACACACCCTGCACCTGCACCGCCATCCTGTACTGTCCTGCCATTCCTACTGTCCCGCCAGCCTATGCTGTACCGCCAATCCTGTTGTTCGAGCATGCCGCAGTACACGGCTCTCTCGCCTCTGCCACATGTGGCCAACAGCACAATGTGTCGGCTTGCGACCTGCACTGCCACCTGCACCTGCGACCTGATGGATTCCAGTGCAGTGAAGACGAAGTCCGTGTGTGCAGCCGCCAACTACACGGTGGACTCCAGCCACCCTAGCGGGAGTCTGGGAGCGGGAGTCTGAGAGGGTGTCTTTTTCTGCAGTATGTACTGGAGACTCCCGCTAGCGGGAGTCTATTTTCCAGCTAATTTAGGCTAAAGACTCCCGCTAGCGGGAGTCCGAGACTCCCGCTAGTTGAGACTCCCGAAAAGGGTTACCCTACCCCCGCTGGAGTCCACCGTGTATGCGGCACATGACCCTGCCTTCGCCGCATTCATCGCGAGAGAATGTCCGCATGTAATCAAGGTGTCTGGGCTACTGTGGCAAAAAGCTTCGAACGGCCGCTTCTGCACCACTGCGGCCGCCTGTTGGTCCCTCTCGCAGCTCGTTGACGGCGACGATACCGTCCTCGATTTCCTCCTGCGCATCCTTCTTTCGTGAAGTTGCAAATAGGGATACGAAGACGTACGAGGCTGTGATGGAGTTGGAGGGGGACCGCGAGACTGTGCGGAGGATGGGAATCTGCTTCGCGCACCTCGTGTACCCCTGCATTCTGTTTGTGTCACGGTTCTCGAAGAGCGAGGCCCAGGCAAGTGACACTTGCCAGCTCGGGTTCTCCTCGGAGTTGTTCCGCTTCCTCGCCTGGCGCTTGTGGCAAGCGGAGGCGAATGCAGAGGACGGGTACCTCCAGAGCTGGAGAGATCACCAGGAAGACTGCTTCGGCCAGTCCCTGTGCCTCTCGTTCGAGTCTGCAACGTGCACACTGAAGGGCAGTGTTCCCGAGGAACTGGCGATGACTATGGAAAATGCATGTACAATTGCTTGCACTGTAAATTTTGACTATCCTCCTCGCCGCACAGGTGTCAGAGGAACAGTTGAACGAGGTTGTTCCCACTCTTCTCGCTGAATCTGGTGTCGCCAAATACTATGGTGCCCACCACGATATTCTTCCTTCTTTGAGGTATTGACGCTTCCACCACGTGCGAGGAGAGGGAAGATTGGAAAACAATTGTCGGTTGGGGGCTGGTAAAGCCAAGTGGACAAGGACAACCAGAAAACAATAAGAGGACGGCAGCCACACACACAGAACTGTCCATACGTAACAAATGATCCGTCGCACCTGCCGACTCAACGGCCCAAGGTTAGCGGCATCGGCCGAAGTCGGACGGTGGGTGGGCTTCTCACCAGGGTTCGACCCTCTGCCCCAAGGTGGACAAGGCCGACGCTGAGAAGTTTCTCCGCACATCCATCCACCGTTTTGCTTCCGGTTGCTACACCGAGTACAAGAGATACTCCCAGTCCACGGAAGGGATGGCTGCAGAGAGAACAGGCGCACTGGGACCTGCGGTCCTGGAAGGGGTCTGCGGCAGGATGCGGAGGGTGTTGGTGATGAATGGAGGGGGTCGCTATCCGGGATGGTGTCCTCCGCGCCAAGCTCTGTTGCATGCAGCATTGGCAACCTGGCTTGCTCCCGAAGGAGTCAGTGGAAGCGCGCGGTACGCGCAGTGCGTGTGTTTGAGACAGCAATGCAACACCACCGATGCACACGGTTCACTAGTTAGCTCTGTACGAGTGACCTCAACGAGTCGAGTCCACAACCTCAAACTCGACAAGTGGTCAGTTGTTGAGTCGACAACTGCCACACTTGTCGAGTCGACAACTCACTGGGATTGCAGGCAAAATCTACTGCAGTTGTCGACTCGACAAGTACCGGTTGTCGATTTCGACAAGTGGTCAGTTGTCGAGTTTTCCGTTGTCGACTCCACTAGTGGTTGCCAACACTAGCGCACCGTGCACGGCAGCTCCCACCCCCCACCCCCTTCTGCAGGCGAGGGAGCACACCACCCTGCGCGCACGCAAAACAAACTGGAATCATTTTTCACACACAACAAGAAGAAAGCTTGTCACAGTGAAAAAGATAGTTGGCAGCGCTTTGGGTGACAAACACAATCTACCTTGCCTTGTTGCTATGACTGTGCGCACACTCACACCAACCTTCATCAGGCATAACACGTGGGAGGCCTTCGCTCTGTGCCACTGTGTGTCAAACTGTGTCACTTTGCAGCCAGTGTTGTGAGGCGGCTCACCATTCCTCACTTCTCTGCATTTCTGAGCGAAGGCCCCCCGTGAGGTTTGTTCACCCGGGTTTGGCGCACAAACAACGCCTTATCTTTTTTGTTGTGTGCATGCAACCCACATATCTTTCCCTCACATAGTTTTGCCTTTTTCCTTTCACTCTCCACATTACAAATGCAGGTTTGTAGTGGGTCGAGAGACCACAAACAACCCTTGTGGTGAGCCCCAGTGACGAAAGGCCAGTTGGTGTGTGCCATACACAGCAGAGTGAGGTGTGTCTAGAGATTTCCTTAGAAGCGCACCTGTGTGTGTGTGTGTGTGGGTCAAGGTTGCCCATGATCAGAGCGGTCCCTCCCCCCCCCCCCCCCCTCCCCGCCCCTTTGCATTAGACCCAACGCCCCTCTACAGCCCCCCTTTCTTTGGTTGTGAGCTTGTTGGGGCAACCCTCCGGTGCGTCTGGGTGGGGGGGCGGGGCGTGGTAACCCACAGCCACGGTGGC
This sequence comes from Rhynchopus euleeides, assembly GCA_963210315.1. Classification (NCBI taxonomy): domain Eukaryota; phylum Euglenozoa; class Diplonemea; order Diplonemida; family Diplonemidae; genus Rhynchopus; species Rhynchopus euleeides. The sequence goes on along the minus strand of OY723310.1, from coordinate 549,579 downwards.
CTGGTCAGCTGACTGACCAGGTTTTGACCAGGTCCAAATCTGACCAGGTCATGACCAAATCTGACCTGGTCATGACCAGGTCATTTTCACCCATTTTAACCGGGGGGAACATGTTGAGTGGCCAAGCAGGGGGAACAATTCGCATATTCCGGACTCTCTCCGGCCGTTGTGGAAAGTATGAGTCAAAAGGGTTCAACCATACCCCGAGTCGAGAAAGAAGTCGAAGCTTGGATCATGTTGGGCACAAGGGGAAAATGGTCAAAATTGGCCCAAAATTACCAATAAAATATGCTGCAGTGCAGGGGGGTGGCGGGGGAGGGGAGGGTGGGGTCGGCGACGAAACTTGATGATCAGCAGCTTTGGCCCAAAATTACCAAAAAGGAATGAGGCCCCCTGCCCAGGTTCCCTGCCCGCCTGGACGCACTCAAGTGCCTCACACCGGGTCCCTCCCCCTGGTGGTATCCCAAAAAAATGTCGAGGAGGTCTGCATCATCCCAGGCCACGCAGAAGGCGTCGAGCTGTTTCACAGCAGCCTCGTGGCGCTGTTTGAAAAGCCATCGCACCATCCACTTTGACAAGGAGTGGGGCAGGAAGCTGACACGGAGTGAAGAGGCCGACAAGAAGAAGGCCAGGACACTGCCCGCAGTCTACTCCATGCGTGTCTCTGGCAACGCGCGTCGGAGGCGGCATGAAGCGCCTCACGAGCGCCGACAAGAACTCGTCTGAGTACGAGGTGCTGACGGAAGCGGGGTGCTCGGATGAGGTGCTGGGAACCGATATGAAGAGGCTGCCCACCGCTCAAAGCGCGGTGGGCAGTACTTCTTCGAAAGCAGCTGAAAAACAACTGACCCCGAACCCCCCCCCCATCACGCAGATCGGGAGGCATTCGATAGCAGACGTCCTCTTCTACCGGATCATCGTAGAGGTAGGTCCGGGAGCTGACGTGCCCGACGAGCACCCACCTGTCCTCGACGGATCGGTCATGACTGTCACGGTCATGAGGGACCTGCCCTACAAGAGCGAGGTTCCGAATGGTCTGCACGCCCGAACGTTTCACATTCTGGATCCGTTCATTGTGGCGGTGGGGGCAACACCGCAGGCAACGCAGGGGCAGGGTGTCGTGACCATCGACATCCAGTTGGTGAACGCGGTGATGAGGCAGGCGGTGGTGACAAAGAAGCCCGACCAGCGGGCGTGCCAGAGGACGAGAGTCCCATCGGCAGTGCCGTAACGGTTGACCACATCTGATTGTGACACTTTTCAAAGAGTGTAAAAGAATGGAGAAGGGAGTGCCCTGCCTTGAATGCCTCAGGACCCTCAGGATCCTCAGAACTGCCACCTCTCCGACGAAGCGTTCGAGAGGGAGAATGGGGAGAGGAAATCGCGGGCCAGGACAACATCTGCTCGTTTCCGGGAGAGGGACCTGATGGTGTTCGAGCTGGCAAACTATGCCCCCGCGCCAGTTTCGGCAACGACCCCGCAAGAATCTTCGTGTACCCTCTTGCAATACAATGTCATATCGTTGTGCGGGAAGTGCATGACAGCGGGTCCCGTATGGATGAAAAACTTCGATTCGTTTCGGCACCGTCTCAGGACTCTCGGTAGCAGTCGGGTAACCCCTGTCGGCCCGATCGATTCGCTCGGCAAGTGTTCCGATGGCTGGTTACTGACTGGCGATGCTGCCTGCAACAAACCGCGTGGTCTCCGTATTTGCCTCTGCGACAAGCAGCCGCCGATCCACACCCAGTATGCGAAGGACGGCGTGTTACGCAAGGCAGCACTGGCCTGTGAAGCCGACGACGACAACGAAGATCCCGAAGAAGAGGAAGAAGGAGAAGAATGTGAAGAAGCGGAAGAAGGCAGAAAGCTGCTGATCATCAAGTTTCGTCGCCGACCCCACCCTCCCCTCCCCCGCCACCCCCCTGCACTGCAGCATATTTTATTGGTAATTTTGGGCCAATTTTGATTATTTTCCCCTTGTGCCCAACATGATTCAAGCTTCGACTTCTTTCTCGACTCGGGGTATGGTTGAACCCTTTTGACTCATACTTTCCACAACGGCCGGAGAGAGTCCGGAATATGCGAATTGTTCCCCCTGCTTGGCCACTCAACATGTTCCCCCCGGTTAAAATGGGTGAAAATCCCCACCCCTGTCACCAGGTCCTGGGTAAGACGTTAAACTGCCTGGGGGGGCCGTCCCCGGACCATGACGGGTGCCTGCACCAGGAGTCTAGCACGGCCGTGGTCCAGGGCATGACCGAAAACTGCTTGGGTACCGAGGCTCCCCAGACCAGGAAGGGTGGAGACACCTGGAGTCTAAATAGTCACACCACGTCAGGCCAGACCTTCGCATTGCACTCCGCGAAGACTGCCACACAGCCGCGGGGCAGGTGTGCAGCCTGTGGAAAACCTCGTACAGAAAAGGGTCGGCGACCGCCCGCCCCCAGTCTGAGAGGCATCAGCCGAATCTCGGTGGAGGCGGGCACAAAACAAAAGGGAGAGTCGTCACTGTGCATATCAGCACGGTCCCGCCCTCTGTGCCAGACCAACACACCACCAAAGGAAAAGAGGAAGAGGCGACGTAAGGCAATGCCTCCGTGCGGCCAGGAGAACACGAAATAGCGACCCCCTCAACGGGGAATGCTACGAGCACGGCCAAAAATCGTTCAAATCGTTCAAAATGACCTGGTCATGACCAGGTATGACATGGTATGACCTGGTCAAGATTTGACCAGGTTTTGACCTGGTCAGGGTCTGACCAGGCCACCGTGAGCACAGCCCCCCTCCCCCCAACACTTCACCTCGGGCACGCACACTCTCACACACCTCCTCCTCTCCCCGGCCAGAAATACACAAGCTGCCGCAAGGGGGGGGGGGGGGTTAGGCTACAGGCGTCTGTTGGGGGGGGGGGGGGGGGCGTGCTTCCCGCCTCTCACACCTATTCACTGAACCTATGGTACACCTCGGTGCGATCGCCGTGGTTGCGCTGCTGGGTGGAGAGCCGCAATGCTCGCCCCTGATGCAGACATGTATCTACCAAGTTGACCCTGCTTTTGGAGATGCCTTCTACACCAGCACCAGCTCCTACACCGCGGATGACGTGAAGGCGATATGCAACAAGGAGCACTGGAGAGGGCAGGAGAAGTGCCATACCGACTGTGCCCTCCAGCTCGTTATCACGGATCCACCGGAGCTGCGGTCGACAATGTGTCTCGGGTCCAACACATTCACGCCGTATGACGGGACGCAGCACATCGACATATTGCATCCGCTGCAGGACAAGGTGCTGCAGATCGAGATGGCCGGGTTGAGCGAAACCGACCCAACACGGACCGGCTGCAACCCGTCAGACTATGCTTCGAAAGACTTCTCAGGCAAGCTCGCTTTAATGCGCCGAGGGGCGTGTTTTTTCTACCAAAAGCTTGCCGCAGCGAGGGATCACGGGGCTGTCGCAGGCATTGTGGTGAACCACAGGACGACGAACTCCATCGCAACCCAGACGCAGACCATGGCGGGGCAGTCGCAATTCACAAAGGGCTTTCCCGGGATGTTCATGTCCCGCCACTTCGGGGATCCGCTGGTGGAGGCACTCGATGCCGGGATCAAAGTTTTCGGAAAACTCCGTGTGGACTGCGAGGTGGACACAACGCCCCCTGAGCTCGACGACGAGTGTCCCAGCACCTCGTTGATAGAGCCGAAGACATGCGACGCGCAGGAAGATGACGAAAACCGCCTCTGCATCCGCTGCCCTGTCGAGGCGACCGTCACCGCCGGGTCGCAGGTGCAGGTGTGCCTCTGGGGCCACCGCTTGCTGCCCCGCAGCGCACACAACTACCTGCAGCACTCCAAGACACTGCCCCTCACGCTCTCCAATGAGGTGGTGCTGGCCACATCGATGCCTGAGCAGGGTTGCCTGCAGTCGGACTATGCAGGCCTGTCCGGAAAATATGTCATCATGATGGCGCCTGCAAAGTGCCTTCTCTTCAACGCGCTGCGCGCTGCTGACAGGGCGGGGGCGGCTGGGGTCATCCTGATGACCCAGACCTCCTCATCAACAATCGTCTTCCCGGAGGGCTCCTCTGTGTTCGTCTCCCTCCCGGTGCACACCGTGTCGCCCGGCGATGCCGCGAGGCTGCTCTCAGCAGTGGCACACCCGCAGGCAGGGCTCGCGCAGTTCTCCGGAGGCGCTGCAGCAGGCTTTCACATCGCGTCGATGGCGCTGCGGGAGGGCGTGATGCCGCCAAAGCCGAATGCCACGACAACTGCTGCCCCGGCGACCCACGCCGTGGAGATCGTGACGGAGACGACAGGGTCTGCGCTGGAGATGAACGCAGTGGTGGTCATCTGCATCCTCCTCGGGGTCCTCCTTCTCGCCACCATCTGCATCCTGTTTGTGAAGCAGCGGAGGTCCAGCGCGGACCTGCAGGTCTTCCCTGACCCGACTATCGAGTCGAAGTTTTCCATCCCTCTCAGCATGGCCTCGCTGTCGCTGTCTCTGTCACTCCTCGTGGTTATCTCATGCGTCGCGTTCATCCTCGCATATTCCGCAGGCAAGGATGCAACGGACACCGCAACGGACAACGGGCAGACGGCAACGGAGGCGACGTATCAAAATGCCGCTGACAACGTCCTGCTTCTTTCGAAGCAGCTCCGCGTGTCGACCAACGCCAGGGTGCAGCAGGGGCTCGCCAACCTCCTTGACGAGGGCGCGCTGGCTTCGACAAACGTTGCAAACCTGCTGCTCGGGATGGACGGGTCGTGGGATTCGCTGCGCAGCAACTTCCAGGATTTGGTGCAGCAGGGGAGGGCTAGCCGGTGGACCCTCACAGTGCTGACAGAACAGAACTACTTCATCATGGCGGGCCGCGCCATGATCACCATGACAGACGACCGCACGGATGTTGCCCGGGGTGACGGCTACCCCCATGTCAGCGTCACGCAGAACGGGCTTCTCTATCAGCTGGCTCTGTTTGATTACAGCCCGCAGAGGTTCAGGGCAGAGTATTGGTATACCACTCCGACGTATTCCTGGCGTGTGAATGAGCAGCTGTCGGGCGGGCTTGGCAACCCGCATGCGCTGACGCGTGGGAGGCCCCGTTACCACAACAGGTGGTTCCTCACGAGGGAGACGAGTTTCACGCTGCTGGATCAGCGGGAACTTTATGTTGCAGCGTTCACGCCGATCTACAACAGGGCGAATGTGTACATTGGAGCAGCTGAGGCGAGGGTCACAGTCGCAGAGGTGGTGACGCTTCTGACGGACACTGCAGGTGAGGATTCGAACATTACGCTCGTCGTGTATGACATGGTATCCCGAGTGGTTCTGGGCTCCAACACCTACGCGTCGATCTTCGGGTCGTATGCGATTCCGGGTGTTTCGCTCCGCGCAGCAAACATGCAGTACACCCTGGACACGATACCGACGTTGCAGATTCAGGCGCTGGGGGCGATGCTTCGGAAAACCCCACTGGTTGTCGATCCGGAGACCGGGTCGCGCAGCTTCTCCGGGCAGTTCGACCAGGCTGCCCACTACCCACACAGGTCGTTTGAAATAATGCGTCTCCAGGCAGGCGCAAGCAGCTCCAGTGTGGTTGACGTGAGTGGCAATGCCTATTACGCGGAGCTGAGAGGGGGTGTCTGTGGCGTGGACAGCCCGCAGTGCTTTGTGTCGGTTGCAGGGGAGCGCGCCCTGCGCTTCGACGGGGAGGCGGTGATGCACATCTACCAGAACCTGACGGTGGACGTGAGGAGGATCAGGGAGGCCCAGATCGGGTCCAGCCCGTATCGGTCATCGCTCCCGCACTTTGGGGAGTCGATGCGGATACCCAACACGACGCAGGACTGCGTGTCATACACCAACATCGTGAGTGCGACGGACCGGGGTACGTATTGCCTGCTCCGTAATATTTTCTATACCGCACCCTTCACGGTGCACGTCAAGTTCAGGTCTGATGAGTTCATCTCGCCGGAGGGCGTGTCTACACCGAGGCTGTTCAGCACAGGGTTCTTCGGAGACATCGGCATCCGCCTGTTCGCCAACGGCATGCTCTGGCTGGGCACCAACAACTACGGCTGCCGGATCGGGCCGTTGGCAGAGGGGACCGCTGCAAACACATGGTACCTCATGACAGCGACAATTGACTACCGGTCCCGCAGGTGTGCAGTGTATGTCAACGGTGCGCTGCATGAGGTGTCCCCCATTGCGGCGTCCTTCGGCCCACCTCTCACCGACACGGCGCTTTCCGTGGGGCAGGGCCTGAAGGGGCATGTGTCGGACTTCCGGGTGTTCAACTTCAGTCTGACAGAGGTGGAGGTTTCAACGCTGCATGAGAGCGGGCAGTTTACAAGGGACGTCCCCTCGCGCGACTGGTACGTCGATGTCTCGGCCGTGGTGCGGGAGGGGAGTGGGGAGTCGGGGATCCACTGGGGGGTGGGTGTGCTTATCCCGCGGGACACAATCATGGGGCGTGTCGATGAGAACAACCGCATCATGCGGCGCAACCTGGCGGTTCAGGAGGGGAACACGCAGCGGAAGCTGGACCAGATTGTGAACGAGTCCATCCTCATCCTCTGCTGCCTGGTGCTGTTCAGCATGCTGCTGTTCCTCATCTTCAACGACATGCTGACGAAGCCCTTCTCCTCCGTCGCACAGGCCATGTCTGACGCCGCAGTCATGCGCATCCAATCGATTCCCACAAAGCGCTCCGCCATCTCCGAGCTCGACCTGATGTACACCGCGATGAAGCAGATGCTTGAAAACCTCGAAAGCTACCGCCCCTTCCTCCCCGACGCCCTGTTTGAGAACATGCAGTGGGTCCCCAAGGCTCCCGAGCGGGATTCGCAGCTCCCCCCGGGGATGCGGACCGGGGTGGTGGCGATCGTCTTCACCGACATCCAGTCCTCCACCAAGCTTTGGGAGGCATGCCCCGCGGGGATGAAGGTCGCCCTCAAGGTGCACAACAGCGTCATCCGCGAGTGCATCGAACGCTTCCACGGGTATGAGGTGAAGATCATCGGGGATTCTTACATGGTGGCATTCGACAAGGCAACCGATGCCGTTGACTTCTCCCTCTCTGTCCACGAGTGCCTCTACGAAAGCGACTGGCCAGCGGACATCCTCCAGGTTCCCGAATGCGCACCGGACAAGACCCACCGCTGGAAGGGGCTCCGCGTGCGTATCGGGATCAACTTTGGCGACGCGGATGTGGAGTTCAACCCTGTGTCTGGGAGGTACGACTACTTCGGGCCGACTGTCAACAAGGCATCGCGGATTGAGGCTGCAGGGGTTGCGGGCGCCGTGACCCTCTCGAAGGAGGTGCTGGATGAGGTGGTCGACTCCCACGCACCTCTCAACGACGGGTCTTCGCTGCGTGGGTCCGACAACAGCGCAAGCGCCATGCAGGGTGACAGTGGCCTCTCGGGGCTCACGATACCCGCAACGCTGTTCACGATCGGGTTCCTCGACCTGAAGGGTGTGGCAACGCCCAGCTTCATCACCGTGCTCCTTCCCGCAAAGCTGGGCGCGCGCACCGCACAGATCCGGGCTGCGGTGGATGATAAGAAGAAGAACGTCGGTCTTGGTGCGGGGCCAACCCAACCTGACAAAGAGGACAAGCGCTCCTCACACGGCTCTTCCGTCGTCAGCAAGAACAGCGCGGGCAAGGCGTATGGGAGGAAGAGGTACAACGCGATGAATAAGGTCGAGACGAAGCCGGCAGTCACCCTCGGGCGGATCGGGGTGGCGGTGGAATCCGCAACGGAGTCAGGAGAGGCCATACAGCTGGCAAACGACGGGCTCGGCAAGGTGCTCTCCTGCCTCGACAGGACGGATGGGACTGTGGTGTGCGTGCTCTCCTGCTCCGTGCAGGCGGGGTGGAACACGGCAAAGGCGTGCCCCTCGCATCTGGAGAGCTCGTTCCGCTTCCTCAGGCTGCTGAAGTCCTCCATCAACGAGAGGCCGGAGTTCTTCCGGATCTTCTCCATCGGAATCAGCACGGGGAGCGCCCTGTATGGGAATGTCGGGAACCACATGCAGAAGTTCATCACCGTGGTGGGTTCGTCCGTCACTCTGTGCGGGCACCTCGCCTCGACAGCCGCAAGCCTCAACGCATTCTGCCTGCACGCAGCGGTGCCGTCGCAGTGCCCCTCGGCATGGGAGGAGCCCTCGCTCAGGGGCCTCTGCCGCCCCATCGATGAGTGGCGTGTGGTCAACCGCCCCGCGGAGACTGTGACGATCTATGAGGTGAAGACCGACAGCGGCGCCGACAGGTGGGTGAGTGAGGAGGGGCATGAGTCGTCGAATGTGGCCCCCAGCAACTGGGGGTGGACGGACTCATACCTCGATGCCTTTGCGAACAAGGACTATTTCCGCATCCGCACGCACTGCAGTGATGACGAGATCCTGCAGACTGTCGCGGGGCTGTTTGAGAATGACCGCCATCTCCGGGATAACATTCGGTTGTGAGAGGGGGGGGGGGGAGAGGGAGAGACGACGACTGGTGAAGGAAATGTTATGCTCGCCCCCCCCCCCCCCCCCCTGAGGGTGTTGATCGGCAAAGAAGCCGTTGTGTGGTGAGAGAGTGTGCGTGTGATGTGTGGTGCGCAAGGGGGGGGGGGGAGGGGGGGGGAAGCCAATCAAGCAAAGAAAGGCCCAGGCAGCTCCTTTCGCAACCCCGCAGGGGGAGGTCAGCGCGTATGCATGGGCAACAGAGACAAAACCTCCGCCAAACCAAGGCTGGCGAGAGTTCTGTTCTTGGTTTGCCCCCGGATGTGGCGCATGAACATGGTCACTATGCTGACCAGACGGACCTGTGCGGTGTGCTGAGTGCTGTGTGAGGCGAACAGAGGAAAGTGCAAAATGGTCCGCGCGGGGAGGGGGTGGGGTGGGGTGGGGTCGTTGGCTAAATTTACACGTTGTGCATGCAAGGGAAAATGTGGGTGGGATGATTGAACTGATCATTGAAGTGAAAAAAAAACGGCGAAAAAAAACAACTATGCGTCTGCAAATCGGTAAGGGGAGAGAAGAACCAGCGGGTATTCGCCGATCGCGAGAACACCCCACACGGGGGGTGAGCGAGAGGTGTGTCCTGCATGATCTGCATAGCAAAGTTTCTTGCGTTGTGAGCACAACTCCAAAAAAAGGTCAAGATCCAAAAGAAAGCAATCATGTGTGTGTGTATGTGTGCATCACAAAAAGTGAGACACGGGCTTTTTTTTTGGCACAAACCTATCACCCTTTGGGGGTGGGTGGGAGTGTGGTTCAGTCCGAGACGCCGGAACTGCGGGTCTAATCCTGTCTTCAAGTTACCTCGAAAACAATTAAGGGCTGATACTACGACCCCTCACACCCTCTTCCTCCTCCTCCTGTATAACAACCATCTTTATTGCGGGAACTGGGATGCGGACGTCTGTCGAGCAGGGGCGGTGTTTTGCCACACCCGCCTTTGGGACCAGGCAACCCAAATCAGGGGGAGTGGCGTGTCTCTACTTCTGCGCCCCAGCCACTCGCAGTTTCCAAAAGATGCCCCCCATGCGTTCTCTTCTTTGTTGCCACGCAGCACTGTGCGGGTTGCACCACAGTCATGCCGACACTTCCGTGTCGTGATATTGCTTTTACGCGTTTCCGCTGGCGGGATATGGAGTGCGAGCTTTTGAAAAGCCAGTACCTGGGACCCCCCGTGTTTAAGTCCCCCCCCTGGAGGCGATTTTCGGCCGGGGGGGACTTAAACACGGGGGGGGCGGACCTAAACACAGGGGGGGCTTAAACACGGGGGTGGCACAGTGGAGACCAAGAAGACCTCTTCCTCTGCTGTCGTAGGGGGGTAATTCCGGTCCGGAGGGACTTTTGGCACCCCACTTTTCGACTCTGACAGCACCTGGAGGGCCTAGGGGCCACCTGATGACCCTCCAGACCAGCCCACCCCCGTGTTTAGGTCCCTCTGTGTTTAAGTCCCCCCCCTGCCAGACCCCCAGGGGGGGACTTAAACACGGGGGTAAGGGGGGGGGACTTATACACGGGGGGTCCCAGGTAGCAGGTTTTCCACCTTTGAAGGTCCTACCGATGGGGGCAAGACTTAAAAGAGTTGACAAGGGTGGCATGTCGTCTAGTAGTGAGGTATACCGCAGGACTGGATCTTTTGGGTTAGTACCTTCATGCAACTTCTTCACTCAGAGACAACAAGTGGGTGACAACCCGTTCGTGCAAAACGCGGGCTCTTTTCCGCAAACTCGTGTGAGCAGAAAGTCACCCACCACAGCAAGCAACCAAACGTGCTCTATACACCAACCCCACCCTTCATCAGGCTCAGGGCGTGATCATCATTTCAAGGTTTGTGTGTAGAAGCGTCACAACGCACCAACAAACAGAATACAGGCTCAGAGCGGTTGCTGCGAATGGTGAAGTGGCTTTGGGGCAGGGGGGGTGTGAGTCACCCACGTGTTTTTGGCTGACGTATGAAGCCACCCTTTTCACCTGTGCGTGTGATCTTATTGTTTTGCGAACACTCTGTATGCCACAGCAGGCTGTGTGTGTTGTGTGGGTTCGAGTACCTACCGCCCTTTGTTGCACACCATATTTTTCACTCTCCCCGTTCTCTTTGACCTCGGCTGCCAGCGTTTGGAGTACAACCCACGGGTCAAAAAAAATCGTGAAAACGGATCCAGTTCATCCGCAGAATTGGCCAAAAGTGACCCGCTGTCCACCAGACCGGCTGGGAGCCCCCCTGTTTGACCCAATATCCCAGCATATTCCCCAACGCGGCGAACCAACAGACCACCACCTCCCCGTGTCCCCACCCCCTCACACCCCTTGTTTCCCCACATTTTTTCCCACACCATCCGGAACAGCTTCACCACACATGACAGCTATTGCGGCTATTCGGTGCAGCCCACCTGAGGCTTGCACCGGCTTACGGTAAATCAGAACCCCATATATGCGAGATCTGTGTGTGATATCTCTCCCCGCCTCCTCCGCCCCTTCCTGTGCGTCCTTCCTGGTTCGACTCTCCTTTGCTCTCTTGCAGCCCCCTGCGATGCCTTCAGAACTTCTCTCGTTGGGGGCCCTCGCTATTAGGTGTGACTGAGTGAGAAGAAGTGATCCACGGCCCCACTTCCCCTCACTGACTGACGAGCCGTGACGAGCTGTGACTGGTAGCGAGGGCCCACGTTCCCAGAAAATACAGCACAGCCTTGTGGCTGTGGGGAGGGGGAGGGGTGTGGGGGCGGGCGCTCGAAAGTGTACATAAAGTGAGTTCTCCTGTCAAAATAGGTTGACGGTGTGGCACCAGCATTCGGTTCCGACTGTTGCTGTGCAGCCTGCTGCTGCGCTGGCATAGTTAGAGCCGGGAGGGGGGCAATGCCCCCACGGTGGCTCGCTTATCCCACAGTCTTCAGCGCGGGGGGGCGTTCGGTGGGATTCCGGCTGCAAGCCGTGCAACAAACCCCATTCCCCCACTCGATCAGATTCGGCACGCACCTTCCGTTTGGCCTTTGTTTTGCATATTTTGCATCTTTTTTTGGGGGTGGGGGCCCCACTGGGGGGGGGGGGGGGGCTTGTCCATGCGACGCTAGAGCTTTACTAGTGACGAGCGACGAAGCGCAGCGGTGTCGCGGAGAAACGAAAGGGAATCTGTACGACTGACGCTTCAGGATGCAGCACCTTCATACCACTTCTTCACAGGGCCTCGGCACAGCCTTGGGGAAGCAAGTGCGCGCTTAACAAAAGAGTAGCCTGGAGCTGTTCTCCCGCAGTTTCTGGACGGGTGTCTACAATAAAGCGAAAGGAGTACGATTTCCACTGCCTGCAGTTCATGGGGGAAGGGGGTGGGGGTGGGGGCTGCAGGCTGTTTTTTATCGTTGTTTTACTCCGGGGATTCTAATCCAAGCCGCAGGGCTTCGATTCAGCTTTTTTGGGGGGTTGTGGGTGCAGAAGAGACCCACAAAGTCCAAAAGTTGAGGCGAAGCCGTACGCCTTGTCTTTGAACCCCCCCACCCCCAGTAACAGTTCTGCCATCGCCATCCTCCTGAAGCTTTTCAGTGTGCGGGTCCTTGCGAACGCTTCACACGCCAGACAGGCTGACGGGGTGTTCTTCGTTCGAAGATTTCCTCTCTCCCCCTCCCTCCTCCCTCCCACACGGAGGCCGAATCTGACGTTCTCTACTCCACTTCCCCCAGTGGTCCTGCCTACTTGATCTCACTCGTCTGCGTTCGTTACCCCCCACCCCCCTCCCCTTGGTCCTGCACTTTCCAGTGCCTGGTGTAACCGTCGCCCTGTGAGACCAGCAGCCACGCACAACTGTGTGTGTCTGAGCCGTCCTCACGAAAGTGCACCTTTTGAGGTGTTTTTGTCTTGTTAGTTCGGCGGAGCCAAACTGGGGGAACTTTCTGTGCCTCCAGCTGGATCTGATCTTGCGACCCCCCCCCCACTCGCACCACTTCATCAGACCGGGGAGTGTGGTGTGCACAAAGAGTGGGGTCTGCGTTCCAACAAAACAACTTTTGGCAGCGATTGGTTTGTTTTCTCGTGTTGCTGTCACTACACGATCCAGCCGGGGGCCAGATAGTTTTGTGAGGGCTAAGGCGTTCTCGCTATCAAGGAATGCCATACGGCCCTTTTCCTTTCAACTTTGCGCCACGCACAGTTTTTTTACTAGTTCTGAGCGACGGAGCGCAGCAAAGTCGTGAAGAGTCACGAAGGGTATCATAGGACGACCGGAGCTTTTGGGTTAGCACCTTGATGGCACCTCTTCTTCAGTCCATCCTTGGGACAGCAAGTGGGTGCTCATCATACCGAAGTCGTAAAGTCGTCAAGTTGAACCCAATACCCACATTCAGCAATGTAATGTTATTATCCACTGCTGGGTGGGTGCTCGCGACGGTGCCGAAAACGGTGTGTTTTGGGGGTCTTCGCTCTAAGTCAACGTGTCAGGATGCAACCTATCTTGTGCGGCGGCTCACTGTTCTGCTGACTTTAGAGCGAAGGGCCCTTCAGTGCATCTCCTCCTATTTATAGGCGAAAACCCACATGCCTGGCTTACCCCCCTGCCTTCTAGGTTTCGCAAGCCCCTCCCGTCCCCCCCGACCTGCAAATCACTGTAGCTTTTGGGGGTCTTCGCTACGGGGTGATCGTCAGTGCATTTTGGTGCATTTCCTGTTGAATTAGCTGAAAACTGACGAAGACTGACGAAGGATAACGACCAGCGAAGACCCCCTTTGTCGGTTTTGCTTTATTACCCTCTTTCCCCTGCTTCTTCCGGAAAAAAACACCCCCCGCACCCCCGCACCCCCGCACCCCTCTCTTGTTTGCCATAGAGCATTGTTGTTCGTGTAGTGCATGTTACTGTGCTAAGAGCCCGAAGGAGCAAAAGTAGAACCTGCTGCGCTAGCCCCACCACCACCCCTCTCTTGAATTGGAGCGCTCTTTTTTTGTCTCCCAACAAGGTACTTGTCAGGCGGAAATTCAGCGATAGGGGAAGTGCTAGGTGCTTGCCGTCACACACAGTCTTATGCGCCTGCCAATCACACACCAACACTTCCGCAGGCAAAATTTTCTTTTTTTTTTTTAAAAGCGTGAGAAACAGGGCATTTTATAGGGGCGAAATCTACGCTCATTTGGGCTTAAATGTGAGGCGTTCCCCGATTTTTTGACGGACCCCCCGGCAAGCGAGTCTTGTGGTGAATGGGTCACCTCCGGGTTCCTCTCTCAGGGATCAGTACTCGGGTCCAGCCTCGGGTGCCGGAGGTTAGTCCAAAAAATGGATTTCGGGAGCGATCTGCCGCAGACCGGGCGCGCAAGGACTTGTATACAGTACAGGCACACGCCACAGGGGGGTCTGGGGGGCGGAGCCCCCCAGCCGCCGGAGGCCACGGTAGTGAACATCTGTTCCTTCCGGGCGTACAGATTCCGGGCTGTTCCTTGCGTGGGTACCGATTCTGCATGAGCTGGCTGCGTCCCCCTGAGGCTACTGAGGGTGGTCTGCATTCCATTCCCTGATGTAACCTCAAAGGGTTTGGGTACAGGTATGCAACACAGGGGGGTCTGGGGGGCGGAGCCCCCCAGCCGCTGGAGGCCACGGTAGTGAGCATATTCCTCTGGCATACGACCCTGCCTCCCGAGGGTGGTCTGTATTCCATTCCCTGATGTCACCCCAAAGGGTTAGGGGTGACTAAAGACAGGCATACGGCACAGGGGGGTCTGGGGGGCGGAGCCCCCCAGCCGCCGGAGGCCACGGTAGTGAACGTCCGCCCCTTCGCGGCCTGCGTTTTCTCGGGGTTTGACAAAGAAACTGGACAGAAAAACGGTCGGGTAAGTTGCTCGCAGTCTGTGGGCATGAGTCCACTCTCAGCTGCCGGGCTGCCCAGCCGCCACCAGTTTTTCCCCCCCCGGATTTTTCCCGGAAATCTTTTTTTTTTTCCATGTGAGGGATCGCCTCAGTTTAGACCCCCTATAATATGCTCTGGTGAGAAACACCACATTTTTGAACATCGACTTCTTTTGACGTACCGTTTTGACGGCCGGTACGTCAAAAAAATTTTCTGTGTGTGTCGTGCGATCAACGAAAAACTTTTTCTCGTTTACCTTTCGTATTTCTTCACGAATGATCCTGCACGACTCCAGCTATATTTTTAGTTCGGCGTAGCCAACTGGGGAAACTTTCTGTGCCTTTAGCTGGATCGTGCGTCCCCACTCACACCACTTCATCAGACCGGGGAGTGGTGTACACAAAGAGTGGGGTCTGCGTTCAACAACTTTCGGCAGTAATTGGTTTGTTGTCTCGTTTTGCTGTCACTTTACGATCCAGCGGGGGGGCACAGATAGTTTTCAAAAATTCATTAAAGATTTATGAGGAAACTTCATATTTGCCAGAAATTTATTGGAAAATTCATATGGGTGGATTTTTTTTGCCCCCCCCCCCCCCTAATTTTCACGATATTTTTTTCCAGGGCTGGGCATGAGTTCCAGCTGACCTTCGGTACCAAAACCCAAAAAAATCACTGGAGGCTGCCCCCACATGGGAGGAGACGGAGGAAGCGGTGGTGCAAGCGGCGAGACAAGGGCGGTATTCGGCGGCGATGGCGCGCACCAGGAGCGCCGGCCTGGCGCCTGCCACCCCTGCCACGAAAGCGAAGCTCCTAGCAATGCACCCGGAAGCGGACAGCCCAGCCATCTCCGCGGCGACGCGGGTAGTGCCCGCGGATGCCACCCCCGCCGAGGTGTTTAAAGCGCTGAAGGGGTTACCGAGGGGCACGGGCGCCGGCCCCTCAGGCCTGAGGGCGGACCACCTCCGGGAGCTCGTCCAGGTGGAGGGAGTGGATGTGCTTCCGGCCCTCACGGCGGTGGTGAATGTCCTGCGCAGAGGCGAGGCCCCCCCGCAGCTGGCCCGGCACATCGCGGGCGCGTCTCTGGTCGCGCTCCCCAAGCCAGACGCGGGGATCCGCCCGATCGCGGTTGGGGAGACCCTCCGCCGCCTGGTGGCCAAAACCCTCACCGCAGACGTCAGGGAACAGGCTGGGAAGCTCCTCCTGAAGGGGAGGCAAGTAGGAGTGGCGGTGGACGGCGGACTGGAGGCGGCCACGGCGGTCGTGAAGGACTTCGCGGCGCGCAACAGGGGGGCGGACAAGGTCCTGCTGAAGATCGACTATGCCAACGCCTTTAACATGGTTAACAGGCAGGCGTTCATCGATGCTGTCAGGCGGGACCTCCCGGAGCTGTCGGCGTGGGTCGAGTGGTGCTACGCGTCGCCCTCAGCCCTGATATACCGTGGCGAAGTGCTCGAATCGCAGAGGGGGGTACAGCAGGGGGACCCCCTCGGGCCGCTCCTGTTCTCCCTGGCCATCCGCCAGCTGACCGAGGACCTAGGCAAGCTGCCGGGGGTGGAGGGCAGCGTGTGGTACTTGGACGATGGCACGCTGATGGGCTCCCCCGGGGCGGTCGGCCACGCGTTCGCGATTCTCGAGCGGCGGAGCGCGGAGCTGGGCCTGGTGGTGGCACGCCGCAAATGCGAAGTGATCTCGCTGAATGGGCACTCGGTGGAGGGCCTCCGGGGAGCGGGCCTTGATGTAGCCGCGACGGAAAAGGAGCGCGCGACTCGCATGGACCTCCTCCACCACAACTTCGAGTTCCTCGGGGCTCCGGTGGGGGATGCGGAATTCTGCGAG
The DNA here is from genome assembly GCA_963210315.1 of Rhynchopus euleeides. Taxonomy (NCBI): domain Eukaryota; phylum Euglenozoa; class Diplonemea; order Diplonemida; family Diplonemidae; genus Rhynchopus; species Rhynchopus euleeides. Next base: position 533,424 of record OY723310.1, on the reverse strand, counting down.
CGGGTGATGGATACAAAACTGAGAGAGAAGTTCATCCCAAACCTGCGCCAGCTTCACCACCTCCAAGACGCGCAAGTGGCCATGACCCTCCTGCGACACTGTGAAGGCTTCTGCAAGCTGGTCTTCCAGATGCGCGCAATTGGGTACGCCGGGAGAGAATACCTTCGCCAGTATGACAAGGAAATCGGGATGGTGCTGGCATCTGTGCTCGGGGACAGGGACGGGACCCTCCCTGACGATGCGCGAGACCAGGCGGCCCTGCCCGTCAGGCTAGGGGGTATGGGCATTCGGAGGTCGGAGGACCACATCACCGCTGCGGCTTTGGCGGCGGCTAGCTCCTTCTTCCCCCTATGTGTGCAGCTGGACAGCGGATATCGTTGGGATGCGGATGCGTGGCGCGTGGCAGCGACCGCCCACAACGAGCTGGTGGCGGAGGCGGACTGGGTGGACCCTCACAAGCGCCCGGGCGAGCCCCTCCGCCAGCGCGACCTATCCCTGGCGATCATCAGCCGGCAGCACGAGACCCTACTGGCGGAGGCTGACGTGCTGAGTAAAGGGCGTCAGTTGTCCGCGTCCCTCCCAGGCGCAGGGGCGTGGGTGACGGTGACGCCAGAACAACAGTTTGCGATGGGGAGGGAGGAGTACCAAGTGGCGGCTCGCCTGCGCCTGGGCCTCGTCGTCTTCGCCCCTGGGTCGCGGTGCCACGAGTGCGGGGACGCCATGGACGTCTTGGGCGCCCATGTGTTCAGCTGCCAGGCATCGGCGGACCGCATCAAGCGCCACGACGCGGTGAAGCTCGGGGTGCTGGGGCTGGCGCGGGACGCGGGACTCGGCCCCCAGCTGGAGCCCAACCACCTCCTCTTGGGCGGGGGCAAGCCGGCTGACGTGTTCCTCCCGTGCGGCATAGGTGAGTCGCGGGGCCGGGCGATCGACGTGACCGTGTGGTCGACGTGCGCGGAGTCTGCGAGGCAGGGTGCGGCGAGAGCGCGGGGGTACACCGCGTCGCGGGCTGAAGCATCCAAGCATCGCAAGCACGGGGCGCGGTGTCAGGAGGTTGAGATCGCCTTCTCCGCGTTCGCCCTGGAGCAGTCGGGCGGGATGGGTCCGGAGGCCGTGCGGCTCTTCAGGCACTTGGTCAGCTTCGCGGTGGACCACAAGCTGGGGGACAGGGCCGAGCTCACTCGTTCCTGGGCGGCGCGGATAGTGGTGCCGTTGATGCGGGCGGTGGGGCGGTCGTCGCTCCGCAGGGGGGCGCTGTGCACGGACCTGCGCTCTGGTCAGACTCGGGAGCGGGTCTTGCCGGATCCGCTGGTGGGCGTGGAGCCGGACTACTTCTTCGCGCCTGACACGGACCTGGCCCCCGCGCCACACTTCGACGGGCACATGGACGCGGAGGATTTCATGTGTGACCCGGATGACGCGGCGGGCCCCGAGGAGCCGACCCCTGAACCCGAACCTGCCCCTCCCCGCCGCCCACGCCCGCCGCCTCCCCCCGCGGAGGGGGACCTCCCGCAGCCGGCGGGTGGGGTGGCGGCTGACCCCCTGGCCCAATTGCTGGAGTGGCGCGGCCAGACGGACGGGAGGCTGAGCTTGTCGTCCCTGCAGCAGCAGGCGCGGCTGGGCCTGGTCGAGCCGGACGGGTGGTCGTTCCGGGTGGGGGACTGTGCTTTTGATGCGTTGGCCACGCTGGGTGCCCGATCGGTGAAGCAATCCAGCGGGTGGCTGCGCCAAGAGGCAGTCCGCAGGGCGATGCGCGACCCGGACCTCCGGATGCGGGTGGAGGAGGGTCCGAACCAGTGGGCCGAGCAGATGATGCGCGCAGGGAGCGACGACGTGCGCACCTGGGCGGACTTCATCGCCCTGGCGGCGGCTGCGCGCGTGACCAGATGCGTCGTCCTCGTGCTCATCGACAACCACCAGCCGATGCTTCTGTCCCCAGTAGGTGCGGGTGCAGTGGTGGACGCCCACTGTCTGCGGAGGACGGGGGGGCAACATGGGCACTACGTGCCCCTAGTTATGCCGGAGCCCATGCGTCAGCACCTGGCGGGTCTTCCCCCGAAGCCGATGGCAGCGGATGTCACGGGGTGCGATGGTGATAGTCCCATGCAGATGGTGCGTCAGGGGGGCTCGGCGGGCCAGGTGGAGGAGTGCGAGAAGTGCCGCCGCCCGTTCGACCGCTCCGCGAGGCATCACGCGTGTGGCAGATGCTGGCGCAAAGTGTGCGCGTCATGCGCAGTGCGGGGTGAGCGGTGCCCAGGCTACATTGACCGGGTGGCGGTGGATGTCGACGCTCCAGACCCTGCGGAGCAACCCGCGGTCACCCCGGATCTGCGGGAGGTCCTGGAGTCCGCCCGGGCGCGCCCCCGCCGGCGGAAGCCCATCCCGAGCCGCATGCACGACACGCCGATGGGGCCCAGGCAGCCGAGTGCCCCGCACGACTCGTCGGGGGCTGCGCACCATCCAACGCGGGTGAAGGAGGAAGTGGCGGAGGAGCCGGTCGCTCCCGGCCAGGACGTGGAGATGCACCAGGGCGGAGGCTCCCAAACCTCAAACACAGCCCCCTCTGGTGCGCCCTCCGCGACCCACGGCCACAGCGTGCCCCCGGCGGAGAGTGCCTCCCGGGCTGCCCCAGCCCCCATGCAGGGGCAGGCCCAACATGCAGAGTGCCCGCCGTCGGGGTCGGGGGCCACAGAGAACCACCAGGGCGGAGGCTCCCAAACCTCAAACACAGCCCCCTCTGGTGTGCCCTCTGCGGCTCCGGTCACGGCGGCAGGCGCCCAGCCGTCTGGCCCCGCTCAGGCCGCGCGGCGCCGCCAGGGCGGAGGCTCCCACACCTTCAACACAGCCCCCTCTGGCACCTCTGGCGGAACAGCCCCCGGTGGGGCTGGCGGGATCCAGGGGGTTGCTGCGACGATGATGCGCAACGCCGCGCAGGCCCGCCGGGACGGGCAGCGCCGCAGCCGGACGGCCGCGTCCTCGAGACGCCTGGAGGAGCTGCGTCAGGGTGACGCGGCGGGCCCCATGGAGTTCGACGACGACCCGGCGAACGTGTGGGAGCCCGAGGACGACCTCCAGGCCATCGACGCCTACGGGGACGACGAGACGCCCGCGGCGAACATCCCCGCTCTGCAGGAGCTTGCGGCGTCCCGTGTCTGGGCCGAGGGGGTGGTAGCGCGGGCCCGCGGCATGGCCCCCTGCGTCTCGATGGGAGGAGCCATCCCCCGCACCGTCGAGGCGTGGAGGCACTGCTTCCACCCCAGCTATGGCCTTTGCCCCCTCTCGCCCAGGGTGGCAGGTGACGTAGCGGCGGAGTGGCTGCAGGCGCGCATCCTGCAAGGGGGCGCGCAGGCCGAGCCCGGGAACCAGACGAGGGAGCCGGGGGTCAGCCTGCGCGTCTACATGCGCAAGCTGCAGACGGAGGTGGAGCGGGGCGAGTAGGCGGAGCAGCGTCCCCACCCCCACCACCCCCCCCCCCCCCCCCCGGGACCTTCCCCCCCCCCCCCTTTCATAGATGTGTGCAGGTGGCCGTTGTGAATGGTTAGACAGGGGCTGGCCACCCCCTCCCCCGGGCTCTGCACAGCAGGTCTGGGTTAGAAACAACATAACCCCCCCCCCTTCCTCCCCTCCCTTCCTCCCCCCTCCCCTCCCCTCCCCTCCCCTCCCCTCCCCTCCCCTCCCCTCCCCTCCCCTCCCCTCCCCTCCCCTCCCCTCCCCTCCCCTCCCCTCCCCTCCCCTCCCCTCCCCTCCCCTCCCCTCCCCTCCCCTATTGATGTCCCCCCCCCCCCTCCCCCAGCGCTTTGCCGCTCGTGTGAGTACCGCCCTGACTGGGAGAAAGGGTAGGGCTGGTTGGGTTGGCGGAGTTGGGCGGATGGGCGAAACGGAAAAATCGACGAGGTCGCAGCGTCAGGGCGTTCTGGGCTGGCTGGTGGTGGTTGGGACAAGACCGACGAGATTAGAAGCGGCACTGGTAGACGGGTTTTGAGGCCCCCCGCCCCCAGGTTCCCCCTGCCCACCTGGACGGACCCAAGTGCCTCACACCGGATCTCTCCCCACCCGGTGGTCCACCTGACGGATACGCGAAAGAAAAAAAAAATCACCTCCTGGGCACGACCTGGTCATCAGGACACCTTCCACACCCAGTAGGACCTGTTTTTCACCATTTTTCGACAGATTTTGGCCAAAAGTGGCCCGTAGGGCCACACAGTGCATTTTCCTGGTTTTCACCAGTTTTGCCCATCTTCTGCCCATTTTCTGGGCCCGAAACCGATTCCAGTGGGTCCACAGGACTCCTGTGGACCGATTTCTCCTACTCGGGGTCAAGAATGTAGTCACGGAAGGCGAGAAAACTGCAAAATTTGCCTTTTTCACCTGTTTCTGCAGGGAACTCGGGGAACTGCAGGGCCAGGTCACAAGCATAAAACTCCAGAAACAGGTGAAAGACCGGGATCGGCTCTAGCAGTTTCCCAGTGGCAATCTGCCTCCCTGCTGCACAGCCAATTTCCAGAGAGTGACCATCATCATTTCCCAGACGACACCCTGTCTCAGAGCCCACGTGTTTGTCTGGCGGTTGAACGCAAAGAACTCCGGCACTTCGGGGTACCTGAGACTCGTCATCCCATCGAAGGTGAACCGCCCGTGCTGACCCGGCTTACACATCCCTTTTGGTGATTGTTTCATTGTATTCTTCTCAGCACCGGGGGGGAAATGCAAAACAGCCTCATGTGCAGCGTTATCGAAGAAGACCCGCTCTTGCCCCTCGAGGTGGATGTTGAGCCTTGTGACGGAGGGCCACACAACGGACATTGTGTGCAGAAGGTGAGGGCGAATTCGAATGGAGCGAGGGGGTGAAGGGAGTTTTTAAGCACACTCGTGTGAGCGGAAAGCGCCCCACCACAGCTGCAACCAAACGTACTCTATACACTAACCCCACCCTTCATCAGGCTCAGGGTGTGATCAGTTCAGGGTTTTGTGTGTAGAAGCGTCAACGCAACAAACAAAAGGAAATTCATCAGAGCGGTTGTAGCTGTGAAGTGATAGGGCGCTTTGCGGAGCCTGTGGGATTATCCAGGGACCCACAGAACTGATCCGGTCGGGGTGGGTCCTTCTTCCCTTTCTTCCTCCCCCCTGTTCTAATACTTGCAATACTGGGGCCTTCGCTGCAGGAGGGGTGAAACAGGTGAGTTTTTGCAGTTTTCTCGCCTTCCGAGATACATTCTTGACCCCGAGGAGGAGAAATCGGTCCACAGGAGTCCTGTGGACCCACCGGAACCGGTTTCGGGCCCATAAAATGAGCAGAATATGGGCAAAACTGGTGAAAACCAGGAAAAGACACCTTCTTCCAGGGTTGGCCCCTGCGGGCCATTTCAGGCCAATATCTGTCGAAAAAATGATGAAAAAAGTGCCCTGCTGGGTGTGGAAGGTGTCCTGATGACAAGGTAGGGCCCACGACACTTCTTGTCAACATATGGTTAGATCCACAACTTTTTGTCAAAATATGGTTAAAATCAGAAGTTCCTGTCAACATATGGTTAAACCCAAAAGTTCCTGTCAACATATGAATTTTCCAAGAAATTTCTGGCAAATATGAAGTTTCCTCAAGATTTATCTTTAATGTTTTTACTCTAACCCACCCGCTGTCATAACCCACCCACACGACGCGCTGTCGGGGTCTTCGACTGTCGATTCGACAGTCGAATCGACAGCAAAATCGACTGTCGACTGTCGACAGGTCGACTGTCGATTCGACTGTCGACCCGTCGACAGTCGACAGTCGATTTTGCTGTCGATCGACAGTCGATTCGACCTGTCGACTGTCGACCTGTCGACAGTCGACAGCTGTCGACAGCTTACTGTCGACAGGTCGACAGTCGATTTCGACAGCTATACCTGTCGACAGCTTCGACAGGTCGGATACTGGTTCACTGACCGGTAGACAGCCTGAGTGACCTGACCCGGTCACTCAGACACTGAGTCATCTCAGACCCGTGGGTTTCGTTACCAGTTTCAGATTCAGATCTGCTGATCCAGAACCGCACCCTCTCCTTCCACACCAATTGTATCAGCTGCTCATGGGTCCGAGTGACGACGATAGCAATGACGATGGCTCCATAGCAAAGATGGCTACCACTGTCAAAGCTCATCTGGAACAGAAACTGTCCCAGATGGAAGTCTCCTGTATAAATACAGGGTTCGGGTTTCCCACGAGTGTAACGCAGATACGTGCAGGTGTGTCAAGAGAGTGTGCAGCTCACAGCAGTTCCTCATCCTTGGTTCTGAACCCCACAGTTCTTCGAATCACAGAGACAAGATCCAAACGATCAGGCTTTCCCGGACGCGCGGGGTTCAACTGGTGAAGACCGTTGTTGAGAGACCGTAGCGGAGGTCGACGTAGGCTTATCGCATGCTACGGCAGGGATGAGGACTCAGCCGCCACCCCGGTGGTTTGCAGGTTGAACAGGTTGTGTGGTTCCACTGTTCAACGTAGGTCGGCCTGTCTGATAAGACTCAGCCACCCTGCGGGTCAATTTATTCCAAAAAAAAGACGCCTTTGTGACCAAAAGGCAAAATTTCCTCCCGTCAGGCTCCCGTACCACAGAGGCCCGTTGCGGGTTGCCTCTGTGTATGTGTACGTTTTGCGATGACGGGGTGTGGAACCTGGCGTAGACCGAGCTACAACCAGGCGCCGTGGGTCAATTTTTTTAGAAAAGGCCTTGACCAAAGGCATCCCCCTAACACTTAATTGCTCTGCTTCAACCTGAACCGACCCTCTAGGCAGCGTGAGGTGGCTACGTCGAGCCACTTCGTGGACAGCTGCAGTTCCCTTCCCTTGTGTTCCTCTGTCAGGGGAACAACACAATATCAGCACTTACGTATTGTTTCATTTCAGTCAGCCAAGGAAAGTCGAGGAGTTCGAGCCGTTGAACAGTAACCAGAGGATGACAAGCAGGTTGAATATGAAGCAGTGATCTCCTGTGTACCCTTGGACCCACATTGAACTCGAACTGAAGCCCTCAGTCGTCCTTGACCAGATTCAGACCCGCTTTTCCAGAACCGCACCCCCTCCCTCCACTCCAAGTGTATCCGCTGCTCATGGGCCCACGTGACCACAAAGACTTAATCGTGACTCCATAGCAAAGATGGCTACCACGCTCAAGACCATCTGTGAACAGACGGCGGTCTCCTGTTTCCAGGGGTATGGAATTACCACGAGTGTAATGCAGATACGGTAGGTGTGTCAAGAAGGTTTGCAGCTCACAGCAGGTCGTCATCTTCGTTCTGAACCTTGGTTCTGAAGTCGACAGCTCCTCAAGTCGGAGGCACACAAAGGATGGGTTCCGCAACTGTCCAACTATCTACAGACTCACAGCCCAGAAGGTGCAGTCCAGGTTCCACAGAGCAAATTAAATGTTAGCATTTCTGCACAACTACCGTATCGCAAATCGCAGCGGCGGTAGAAGTGACTGACTCTAAAACGGCGAGGTATCAGTCTTGACGCTGTAAAATTCCATTCGGAAATACCAAACACATCCACAGAAAGTGGAAGGAATGGGCGCCAAGATGATGCGAACGATTTTTGGGGGGAGGAGGGGGGGGACTGCCCTGTATCGTGATACCCGTGAGGGCAAAAAAATACAGGGCAGGGAGGCACAGGCGCAGACACAACAGGGGCAACACATAGGCAGGCAACACTGGATGCAGGGCCAGAAGAAAAATGTTCTCTCGGCTGGGGAGGGAGGGGGGGAGAATTGCTGACGAAATCGGAACGGCTCCAGAGTCACGACCCGACGATTCCAAGAGAGTGACGAGTCAAAAAAGTTGACGACAGTCTATTTCGACAGGAATACCTGTCGAAAATCGACAGAAATACCTGTCGAAATCGACTGTCGATTTTCGACTGTCGAAATCGACAGGTATTCCTGTCGAAATCGACTGTCGATTTTCGACTGTCGAAATCGACAGTCGATTTCGACAGGAATACCTGTCGATTTCGACAGTCGAAAATCGACAGTCGAAATCGACAGAAATACCTGTCGAAACCGACAGTCGAAATCGACTGTCGATTTCGACAGGTATACCTGCGAATTCGACAGTCGATTTCGACAGTCGAAAATCGACCTGTCGAAACCTCTGTCGAACGACCGGTCGTCGACAGGTCGTTCGACAGGTATTTCGACAGGTAACCTGTCGATTTTCGACTGTCGAACGACCGGTCGAAACGCATGTCGTCTGTCGATTTCGACTGGTCGACATTGTTCCTGACAGCGCGTCGTGCACCCACCCCCCCCCCCCCCTCCCCCCCCCCCCCCCCCCTCTCGACCCACCCTTCCACACCGTAACCTGCTGCTTCCACCCGTCCCCTGCTGGGGGCTCCATAGGGTACTCTGCTGGGGTACACCGGGTAAAAGTGTGTTTGCTATTTTAAAACGCAAGCTCCCGACATGTTAGGTGTATAGGATTTCATGTTTTGGGACATCTGAGTCCACGGTGACCGTTCTCCATCCAACTACAATCCGTAGTAATTATTTAAATGGCAAACAGAAAAACCGGTTTTTTGGTCATTTTTGGCCTTTTCGCTGGTTGGGGGGGTCAAAACCGCCCGGCCCCAGGTGGTCCCTGGAGGGGGGGTCTGGTCCCGGATTCTCGGTTTCTGGGTCCAATAATCCTACTTCTGCTAAGGGGACCTTTTCGATTTTTTTTTCGGAAAGTCCTATTTTTCACTTTTGAGCCCGTTTTCGAAGGAATTCTTGGGTTTTGAGCTTGTTTTGGGCAATTAAACGCGTCACTCAGTTTTCTGCCTGGGCAGCCCTTCCTGATAGGCGTACCTGTACTGAGAATGACCGCCTGTGAGAGAGTCCTCTTGTACTGAGAAAGTCTTCCTGGACTGAGAGGAGTGCTGTGCTGCGAGGAGTCCTGTCCTGAGAAGGTCCTCCTGTACTGAGAGGAGTCCTGTACTACGCAGAAAAACCGGTTTTTTTGGCCATTTTTGGTCTTTTCGCTGGTTGGAGGAGGAAATCTTGCAAATGCTATGTGACTTCTGGGGGGGCAGATTCTCGGTTTTTCAGGAGTCCTGTACTGAGAAGGTCCCCCTGGACTGTAAGGAGTCCTGTCCTGAGAGGAGTCCCGTACTGAGAAAGTCCTCCTGTACTAAGAGGAGTGCTGTCCTGAGAGGAGTCCTGTACTTAGAGGAGTCCTGTCCTGAGAAAGTCCTCCTGTACTAAGAGGAGTCCTGTACTGAGAAAGTCCTCCTGTCCTGAGAGGAGTCCTGAACTGAGAAGGCCCTCCTGTCCTGAGAGGAGTCCTGTCCTAAGAGGAGTCCTGTACTGAGAAGGTCCTCCTGTCCTGAGAGGAGTCCTGTACTGAGAAGGTCCTCCTGTCCTAAGAGGAGTCCTGTACTGAGAAAGTCCTCCTGTCCTGAGAGGAGTCCTGGACTGAGAATGACCTCATGGAGTGGTAGAATAGTTAGCAACGTGGAGCGAGGGGGCGGGGAAATCTTTAATGACCTTCCCCCAAATTTTAAAAAAACAGATTTTCTTACCTATCACCCCGCCCCCCCCTCTCTCTCTCCCTTTCTCTTGCCTCTTGCCCCCCTCTGTCAGGGTCGATTCTGCACATTTTTCCCACCTCTCTTTTTCACACACAACAAGAAGAAAGCTTGTCGCAGTGAAAAAGATAGTTGGCAGCGCTTTGGGTGACAAACACATCTACCTTGCCTTGTTGCTATGACTGTGCGCACACTCACACCAACCTTCATCAGGCAAAACACGTGGGAGGCCTTCGCTCTGTGCCACTGTGTGTCAAACTGTGTCACTTTGCAGCCAGTGTTGTGAGGCGGCTCACCATTCATCACTTCTCTGCATTTCTGAGCGAAGGCCCCCCGTGAGGTTTGTTCACCCGGGTTTGGCGCACAAACAACGCCTCATCTTTTTCTCCCTTTTTCATTTGCCTCTGCCTCACCCCCCTTGTTCGTTCTTTGGCGTAGCCAAACTGGGGAAACTTTCTGTGCCTCTAGCTGGATCTTGCGACCCCCCCCCCCCCCCCCCACACCCACGCCCACTTCATCAGACTGGGAGAGGTGTGCACAAAAAGGGTGGGTGGTCTGCATTCCAACAAAAGGGATAGAATAGTTTTCGCTTCAAAAAAACCCCCCCCTCTCTCTCTCTCTCTTTCCCGATAAGCAGGTTTAGGTGGTCGAGGCAAATGCCCTCAGTAAGCAATCCCCAGCGTTAGTAGTAGGGAATTGTCTCGTATCCAGCCACTCATGGCTTTGTGACGTTGCAAGGCATGTGGCGAGTCGGATGACACGAGTGACACATGGTGGCGCAAATTCGTGCAGGATTCATTCATGGGGAAAATACAAAAAAAGGCGAACGGGGGCCCTCGCGACCAGGTGTGACTGAGTGAGAAGAAGTGAGCAACGGCCCCACTTCCCCTCACTGGCTGACGAGCCGTGACGAGCTGTGTGACTGGTAGCGAAGGCCCCCAACGAGACAATATCGCTCCCCTTGATTGCGCATGTTCGCAAATATACTTCAAAATATGGCGGGTCACGTCATCCACTCGGCATCAGAAGCTCTGTAATGCCCCCGCCTTTCTTCACCGTTGCTGCCTCCAGGTGGCGGGTTCCTTGAGCACGAGAATTGGACACACTCAGGGAGGCTGTGTCAATACATCTTTCGTTTCGCTTGCCTGGAGCCGGGAGTATCGATGATTAGGCAAACGCGAGATACAACAACAACAGTTGCAGTGCAGCACACACCCCTGAGACACGTTGCCCTGTCCACTGTCCACTGGCAGCCCAGGAGAGGCGGGTGTGGCCATTCTGGTTGCGGGGGAGATTCACACATGGAAATCCCACACCCCACCCCACCCCATAATTCGAGAGGCAGCCACAGCGTCTGCCGTCTCAAGAGCATAGTGGGGATGGTGTGTGCTCCAAAAATAAAGCACCAGACTTTCCGTGTGCGATCAACACAATTTGATCTGAGCAGCACCCTATCACAGCGTGTTTGGGCGCACCCAGCAGCCAGCAGACGCCACACGGCGGACTGCGTATAAAATATAGCAGCCCCTTTTTACCGGAGGTTGCCAATATCAGAATGGCAAAAAAAATGTTCAAAAAAATCAACTGTATCTTGTCAGCCTGGTCATCTTGTCCGCTCGGCGGACGCATTTCGAACGATATATAGTGCCGTGCCGGTCTGACTTTCGAGGCACGCCATGTCACAGTTCAAATGGTTCAAGCGTACGGGGGGTCTTCGCTGGTCGATATTCTTCGGCAATCTCCGTCAGTTATCACCTAATCCCCACCAACGGAAGGAAATGCACCAAAATGCACTGACGACCACCCCGTAGCGAAGACCCCTTAGGAGGGTGTCCGGTACTCCGGATTTTCCTGATTTTTCCCGATTTTCCGAAAGTTTTGCCACTGGTTGACACAAGGGCAAATTTCGAGCAAAATCCGAAAATCAGGAAAAATCGGGAAAAAACAGGAAATCCAGGGGGGGCCACCGGAGACCCTCCCCGAAAAAATCCGATTTTTTTGGGTCGAAAAAAAAATTTTTTTTCCGACCCGAAAATCTGTATCTGCGGACTGCCACACTCTGAAAAACCGAAAAATTTCCGAAAAAAATCGAAAAGTTTGGCCTTTCCTGGCCTGTGTGGTCCCAAAGGGCCCAGGTTGCCCGGTTTTTCTCCCAAAAACACCCCAAAAATTTTTCCGCCGCCCGAAGGGCGGCGGATTGGCCGCCTTCGGCGGCGTCGTCGTTTCACTCTGTACTAAGGACGTCGGTAAAGCCGAGCCCTTTGTACAACCGTTTCACTCTGACTTCTCTCTGTCTGTCCTGTGTGCCATCAGTGTGTCCCCGTTACAGTGATTCCGCTCCATCCCATTGAGTGTCTCTCAGTTCTGCTCGTTCTGACCGTGGAGGTGGTCTCCTGCGACTGCGTCGGTTTCTTGGCTGCCCCGTGTCTGCAGTTCCACTTGTGTCATGGACTCGTTGTGGTTACTGGTGCTCTGCAACATTTTCGCTGCTGCTCGTTAGTTCCGTCCCGTTTCATTCCCAGCTGCTCAGGGAGAGCTGCCCTGTGTTTGCCGCAAAGGGCGCTGCTGATCCTTGTTCCTCATCGCGTTGTGACTCCCATTCAGCCTGGCGGGGCAGTCTTCAGCGTTCAAACTACCTGATAGTTCCCGAAGTTCGCGGATTCCGCCGCTCATCTTGCACCATATGGGCACCAAGCCGGCAACGATAGCCTGTTGCGTTGAGGCGCCATCGGCTGTCTCCCGGAGCATTTCCAACCTCACATCCGTGAGGCCACCCAGGTTTGTGGGTTCCATAAAGAACTCAGGCGGGTGCCGCTCTCGTACCCCCGCATGCCTCACCCGCCGCGAACGAGGGAGGCCGCCACGCATGAGGAGCTTCTCTTCGCCACCTCCCGCTGCTCGTCAGTCAGGGAGCTACACCCCGTTTTTTCGGTTGAAGTTTTTTCTGATCAGAGTTGCACCCACCGTTTCTCTCCGTCCAGCCCGAGAATGTCGAACCCTGAAAAATCGACAACACCGCACATCCTGCACCTGAGACGCGGCTTCCTTATCTGAGGGGCCGCGTCCAAATACACGGACTTTGCTAAACTGGACCCAACTCCCCACACCCTTTTTTTTGCACATAACACACCTGTGTGGTACGGGAAATGCTACGAGGAACGCGATGGACTCGGGACTGCTGCTGGCCTCTCTTGCTATGGTTTACTTATGTTTCGTGCTCCACCTGCTCCACCTCATTCTGCACTTCAGATGATCCACTTCACGTGGGTTACGGGGTTTGGGACAACGATGATATGTTGTGTCCGACGACAAGGTAAGGTAAGCTCATCGAGGTACACCAAACCGGAGTTGTCAAATCAAAAAAAATATGGGGGGGGGGGTTCAAAGTGCAAGAGGTGGAGCCCGTTCAACAGGTGGAAGCGTCCAATGCAACACTCACAGCATAGAGGCCAAGTGTTTCTCGTAGTATTTGCCATTTTTTCAAAAAATCCCCCAAAATTTTCCAAATTTTTCAAAAATTTCCTAAATTTAGGACACCCTCCTTATGTCCCTGTTAATGGGTCACATTGGGGGGCCTGTTCCGAGAAGGAAATGCCCCCTTCACGAAAGGAACGGGAAAAGGAACCCAAATATTGGGGAGGTAGGAGGGGGCGGCGGCCTTCCTTCTCTCGCGCTCCCTCTCTCCCTCTCTCTGCCAAAAAAATATATATGTGTGCCCCGTCTGCTCCGGCACACACACCGTGGGTGGAGGGGGGGGGGGGGAAGGTGGCTTCGCCCTGTGTCAAAGCCGTGCCAGTCCTGTCTCCTCTTCTGTGAGGCGGTTCACTGTTCTGCGAATGCCACTCTCCCTTCCCCCCTCCCTACCAAAATAACTGTTTTTTTTTGTTACGAGCGACGAAGCGTAGCGAAGTCGCGAAGTAACGAAGGAAATCGTACGACTGAAGCTTTGTAAGGATCACCTTCATGCCACTTCACAGGGGCTTACACAGCCTTTGACACAGGAGTGTGCGCTCAACGAAAAGTAGCCCAGATCTGCCTTTTTGCAGTTGCTGGGCAGGGTGTTTCTCTTATTATAGCGAAAGGGGTACGATTTCGACGGCAAGAAAGACAAACAAACTCACTATTTTTCCTGCACCTTCTACGGAGAAGCGAAGTCTCCCCACCTCGCCCTACCCCAAACCCAGCACCCCTCCCCATTCATTATTATTTACACACCTCAGAGGCGGATTGTCCCAGGAAGTGCTTTCCGGGATTCGTATAATCCGGAGAAGAGGGGTCATTTTATTTGCATCCGGCTGGGAGGTGAAGAAGCACACCACCCGTCCATGCGTCGGATCTGTGCCGCTCGAAGTTGACCAGCAAGAGTCCACAGCGCAGTTCGATGTTGCATGGGCTGAAGGTCCCGTTTCCGCGCTGAAGGATAGGTTGGTCACAAAGGCGAACGGGGGAGGGGGGGGTTGTGGTTGTGGTGGGGGAGGGGAGGGGGGGGGGGATTTTTTTCCTTGATCCCTCCACCCACCCGCCCACCCACCCACACACACAAGGTTAAGGGCCTTGCGCTCTACCGACTGAGCTAGGGAGGCTACTACGTTTCTTCCTTCAAGCCCTCAAGACTCTTGAAGCGGCCTGACTATTTAGTGTCTTCGTCGCAGCAAGGGGGCGATATATACCACCCTTTTTATTGATTTCACGTGTCAGTGTTTGACTTTTTCGCAACTTCATTTCTTCCTTTTCTCCCTCTCCAACCCCACCCGTGACACCACCAGGGTTTAGCTAGCCCTGGTCCGATTATCCCCGGTTCTTCGCTGAAGAGACGCGGCCGGGGGGAGGGGTACGAAGAGTACGCGTCGAAACCGGTGTCACGCCGTGTTGGGGAATCCTTCGGGAGTGCGATACTGAAGGGGAGGTGCTACTGCCCGTGCAGGGCGACACCGCCTTAAAACTTTATAACCACACACACACACACACACCCCGCCCCGCTTGGCCTGGAGAAAAGAAACGCCGCTGCTTCAAGCGTTTTATTTATCCATCGTTGTATCAACCCACACACACCCCCACCGCCCACCCCCCGGAGTCACGGTATCTGGAAGAAATGGTGAGTGATGACCTCCGCCCCGCCCCCCCCCTCCCCTCTCCTCCCGGTCCTCCCTCCCTTGCACTGCGTGGTCACCGGGCGTCGAGTCGTGCCTTTATCAGACCGGGGAGTGAGACACAGCACACATAGCTCATAGACAGGAATCCTCACGAGGTAACAGACGTGAGGGGAGGTGCTTCTGTCGAGAAAGGTTGCGCTCGCCAGGACAGCTCCTTTTAAATAAAAACACTGGTTTCAACACATCAACCCACAGACAGGGAGCCACACATATACACACATTCTATTGATACATCTGTCTTTCTTTGCGCTTCTTCTTCTTGTGTGGCAGCCGCGAGTGCGGGAGTGGGAGGGGGGTGGGGGAGGGGGAGTGAGGGCATTGCTGTTGGGCGCCGCGCCGGAGCTCACACCCGCCCCCCGCGCTCTCTCTGACGCAACATGAATCCCGAGGAGGCTGCACTGGGTGTGGCGGTGGAAGGGGGTGATGCCGCTGAGGAGAGCCCTGCAGCCCCAGGCCCGTCGGGAGATGGCGGCCCTGTGAGTGCAGAGGGGGGCGACGCCGACGCAGGGGCAGATGCACAGGCTGAGGCCGACGCGAAGGCGGCAGAGGCTGAGGCGGAGGCAAAAGCTCAAGCAGAGGCTGAGGCTGCGGCTGAGGCAAAGGCCCAAGCAGAGGCTGCACAGGCGCAGGCAGAGGCTGAAGCCGCACAGGCTGCGGCTGAGGCGGAGGCACAGGCACAGGCCGAGGCCCAAGCAAAGGCTGAGGCAGATGCCGCACAGGCGAAGGCAGAGGCCGAGGCCGCTGAGGCTCAAGCAAAGGCCGAGGCCGAGGCCGCACAGCAGGCTGCGGCTGAGGCCGAGGCAAAGACACAGGCTGACGCCGCACAGGCGCAGGCAGAGGCCGAGGCAAAATCAAAGGCTGAGGCAGAGGCAGAGGCCGCGCAGGCTGCGGCTGAGGCTGAGGCAAAATCACAGGCAGAGGCGGCAAAGGCTGAGGCCGGGGCGTCCGATGCAGCTGCAGCGAAGGAGAGCCCCGGTGCGGATGCGGCTGTGCCCACCCCCGAGCCGGATGCCGCTCCAAGGGCAGTGGCTGCTGAGGCGGAGAAGGCCCCCAGTGCGGCAGTGCCCGAGCAGCAGGGCGGGACAGCCCCTGGGGCAGACGCAGGCAGTGCTGCGGTGCACGCCGACCCCGCTGCTGCGGTGGAGGAGGGCGGCGAGGAAGAAGCGAAGGACAGCGAGGGGGACGAGAAGGTGCGGCAGGCATTCGCATTTGCCTTCGAGGAGGGGAACAGGTGCCTGAAGCAGCGCAACTTTGCGAAGGCGGAGAGGTGCTATGCTGAGGCGCTTGCCCTCCGCCCGCAGCCGACGCCGCAGGTGACCTCGAGCCTCCTTGCAAACTACGCGCTGCTGATGCAGAACAAAGCGCTGGTCGAAGGGTTGACAGCGGATCACGAGGTGACCCGCCGCAGCTCCGAGCTCTACACGCAGTCGATCGAGTTGGATCCGAAGAATGCCGACGCAATGGCAAACTACGCTCTGCTGCTCAACTACATCGTGCACGACTACGACCGTGCGGAAGAATGCTACCTCAAGGCAATCGAGATCAACCCGAATAAGGCGGGCGTGCTCTACAACTATGCCATCCTGCTGGAGAACATCAAGAAGCAGCCGTACAAAGCAGAGGGTATGGCGGGATGGGTGCGTCTGGGCTGTGCGAGGGGGGGGCGGGGGAGAAGGGGAGGGGAGGGGGGGGGGGTGGGGGGCTTGCCGTGTCGCCTTCGGCCCAAAGAGACAAGCGGGGCACGGAGGTCTTGGCGTGCAGTGTTTATGGGATGTTGTCAGCAAACAGAATCTGGCCGAGGGAGGGGAGGGGGGTTTGTGAGCTGTGAAGTGGAAGGGCGCTTCCCGTCCCCTGGGAATCAAGCTCTCCCACTCTCTCTCTGGCGATACCCACACCACATATACCTGCAGAGTACTACCTGAAGGCCATCGACCGGGATCCATCCTCGCCGGTGATCCTGTGCAACTACGGGTTGCTGCTGTATAACATCGGCAACTACTACAAAGCAGAGGCGTACTACATTGCTGCGATCAACGAGGACTCGAGTATGCTGCGCCTTGTCGGAGGGGTAGAGAGAAAGGTGTTGGTCCGCTCTCTCTTTATATGCCTCTTTTGGCGTGATCAACCATCAGGTGTTGTGTGCCAGATCCAGGGGGGGGGGGTTCCATGATCGTGCCACCTTTTTTTCCCTCTGTTTGTTTCGCTACCGTCCCACCACACCCCCACACCCCGGTGCAGAGTATGCGACGGCCCTCGGGAACTACGCGTTGCTGCTAGAGAACATCAAGCATGACTACGACGCGGCAGAGCAGTACTACAAGCGTGCGATTGAAGCACAGCCCGACAACGCAAATGCGCTGGCCAACTACGGGCTTATGCTGTACCATGTGCGCCGCAACTGGAAGCAAGCAGAACATATGTACAGAGAAGCTATTCGTGCAAACCCGAAGAACTCCAACGCACTCTTCAATTACGCGGTGCTTCTGGAGGACACCAAGAAGGACTACCACAACGCACAGGCGTACTATGTCATGGCTCTGGACAACTCGCCCCGTGACCCTGTCATCCGGAACGCCTACGCAAACTTCCTCCGCACCGTGCGCCGGGACGAGGCGCAGGCCGCAGCATTTGCTGTCTCGACGAAACAGGAGAGCTAGCCGACGGGCAGCCCTGCCCCTGCCCTTTCTCTGATTTCCTGCCCCGTCCCAGGCCCCCCCCGGGGTCTCTAGCAAGACGGGGCGGGGGAGGGGGGGGGGGGATGGGGAACCGCGCAGCCTGCAGCAGCCTATAAAAGATGGTTGAGGGGGCTGTGCCGTATATTCACTCATGTGCTCGCCGTGCGCAAATAGCACCCACTCCTGTATTTCCCGTGCCTTTTTTTTTCCTGTCTGCTGTGGCACGGGACAGCGAGGCAAAGAAAAACAATCACCGGTGCGCTGGTCAGTTATCGACCCGACTGGTCGAAAAACCCGATCGGCCGACCCGCCATCCCCCCTCTCCCCTCTCCCCCCCCCCCCCCCCCCCTGCCTATATCGTCCCTTCACACCCACTAATAGATTGCTGGAAAAAATTGGGAGGGGAGGGTGGGGGTCAGGAGGAGTATGTTCTTCGCTCAGCGGCGCAGGGAATTGCGTTTTTTTTGACGTGATTTCTCTCTATCTGTTCTTTATTGGGAGGGGGGGAGTACGTGGGGTAGCATCGAACTGTCCCTCCCAGTGTGGGGTGTCCCTTGGGTGCAGCGCAGCTCCAGGAGAGCCGCGCTGTTCTGATGCGATGCTAGAGATATGCCGCGTCCCCCCACCCCGACGGTGGGTGGGTGTTGCATTTTTTTTTGTGTCAAACGCACCGTGCTCACGGAAGGTGTTCAGAACTAAAAAGGTTGCAGTGGGAGCAATGTTTTGTTCACCTACACTCCACGCCCCAACGTGCAGGTGACCAGAAGGTTGCACAAACAAAACAAAAGAAACCCGGCAATCCTTTTTTGAGGCAAGCAAGTTCCTGGCCCCCTCGCAAAGAAGGCTGTTTTGGCAGCGTGTGCGTTCGCATTCATGTACCCCGTTCACAGAGGGTGGAAATAACGTTATCGTCGAGAATGTAATTGCGCCCCATGTTTGTGGACAGGTCACGGATGTAGTGAGGGTTTGCATTTGAGCCCGTCACGAGCGGCCGGGAGCGATCTATTGAGGTCGTGAATGTCTCGAAGAAAAACCCGTAGGACTGGACAGCTTTTGAGTTAGCACCTTCATGCCACTTCGCAGGGCCTCAGCACAGCCTTGAGACAGCAAGTGCGCGCTCAGCAAAAAGGGGTCCGGTGATGCCTTTCTTTATTTATTTTGAGCTGCTGAAAGCCTCAATTCAAAGAGTGTTGTTTACACCAAGCGAAAGGAGTATGATTTCCTGGTACACCTTCTCCATGGCTGCACTCTCGAGCATGTGTGTGGGTGGGGTGGGGTTGGGGCATGGCACGGCTCACACAGAGGTTGCCTCTGCTATCCTCAGAGTGCGTGGATACCAGGCACGCACGCACACCCACGTCACCCCCCCTCCCCTTCCTTGCGCCATTGCCTCTTTTTTTCTACTCAATCCGGTCCGTGTTTTTTTAAAAACGAAGCATTCTGCTGGGTCATGTCCGTTCCGAACCGAACCACATCCCATTGCGTGTCTTGATTTTCTCTACATAATATTCCGCCATGCCCTGCACACCGATGCACCCCACACCCCAGGTGCGGTAAGAGGGGAGGGGTTGCAAGGTCCGGCAAAACAAAGGATGCCCCGCATATCAGAGCTGTGGTTGTCGGTACCAATAAAATCATCTCTCGCTTGGAAGATGGCTGAAATTTCGTTATAAATCGTTCAAAATACGGATCGCTGCTGATGCGGTGTGATCGTCGACGACTACTACACGTCGTGCATCAGCACCAAAACAAAATCCAAAATAAGCTTCTTTTGCATTGTCCGCTGGAATATTGCACGGCGCGCTGTCACGGGTGTTCCACCGGTTGACAGGTTGTGTGGTTCAGGAGTTCCGACCGGTCGGCCGACCGGTGCGCCCAAACTCCCCGTAGAATTTTCGATTCGGCCAGTCGGATCAACAACTGACCAGCGCGTCGTGTGCATCTCCGGGGGTGTGCAGTGCATAGGGCGGTGGGAGGGAGGCACGCGTGCCGGGCTCGGGGATCCCGTTCGAAAGGGAACGAATTAAAAGGGGGCCTGAGTGCCTATCGAAGGAACGAGGGAACGAGAATACATGGGTGCCTATCAAATTAAGCGTGCACACCACTGGGTGGGTGGTGGGGATGCGTGGATGTTTTGTTCCCGCCAACCAACTGGTACCATTTCGGGGCAAAGTCTTCTTGGCGCCCCTCCCCCCCCCCCCCCCCCTCTCTCCCCAATAATATACAGGCGAAATTCGCCAAAAAAATAGTTACGGAACGCACATTCTTCACCGCCGATCGCGAAGACAAATCCCCCCCACCCCCCATTCCCCCTGACACAACTTTCGCCATTTCTGACACAGGTTCAACGCACCTCCTCCCCCCCCCCCCCCCCCCGCTCTCACGGTGGGATCTTGTAAATTTTACATGTATAACTACAAGTATAATACATGTATTATACATGTATACCGTAAACGGAAAAAGGGTGGACCGTAAAAATGTTCCAAGTTCCCAAAAAAAGGCCAAACGTTCCATCTTTTTTACGGTCCACCATTTATTGGGACTGAATATGGAAAAGACAATGCGTTTTTCGCCCGCGGGCTGGTGGGTTGCGGGGCGCGGACTGCGGCCTCCACGCCGCAGACACCCACACGTAGGCCTCCCGACCTCCCAGCTTTGGACCCTCCCTCCACCACCGCAACCAACACCAGCAAGAGAAGTAAGTCCTCCCTGCGTGTGGAAAAGGCACGATCACCACCACTCACCTCGAGACTCACCCACCACCACACCTCGAGAAGTGTAGTACCATGCAAGGAGCATTCCGGTAGAAGTAAAAGTAGAACCTGCTGCACGAGCCCACAAAAGCAGCCACAGTACGGCAGGGCGCGCAGACAGAAGCTGAGACCACCGGGCTCCCTCCAGATGTGAATTCGTGAATCAGTGCCCGGAAAATTCAGGGAAATCGTACTCCTTTAGTGTAGTACACCCTGCAGTAACTGTGGGAGAACAGTTCCCGGACGATGGTGAGCGCACACTCTGTGCTGAGGCCCTGTGGTGTTAATCCTGCAGCTTCAGTCGTACGATTTCCTTGGTTCCTTCGCGACTTCGTCGCGAAGGAACTCGTAAAAAAAACCGCCAAGTCCACGATCCCAACCGTAAAATAGGTGGACCGTAAAAATGTTCCAAGTTCCGGAAAAATCCCATTTGTTCCATCTTTTTTACGGTCCACCTATAGTACGGTTCACCTTTATTACGGTCCACAATATTTCCGTTTACGGTAATACTTGCATGTCAACTATTATACATGTATAATACATGTATATGCCTGAAATATACATGTAAAATACATGTATATCAAGTAAAAATACAAGTATAATACTTGCATGTCAACTATTATACTTGTATTTTTACTTGATATACACACGGTGGACTCCAGCGGCCCTAGCGGGAGTCTGGGAGCGGGAGTCTGAGCGGGTGTCAAAGACTCCCGCTAGCGGGAGTCCAGACTCCCGCTAGCGGGAGTCTATACTCCCGCTAGGGGGAGTCTGACTCCCCCTAGCGGGAGTCTTTTCACCTATTTTCATCCATTTTTCCCATGATATAGTTACAGTCTACTGGCGTGGGGGGTAAAATCATGGTGGAAGAGGGATGGGGAGGGGCTTGTTTTGCTTCTGTCAGTTTCCCCGGACTCTGGACTACCTACCTATCCTCCTGGTAGCGGCTACACCTGCGGAGGTGAGCGGTTAGAATTTGAGGTGTCAAAGTGCGGCCATCGCCTGTCGTAGTTGTGTTACACCTTGGGCAAGACAAGCCATCCTGCAGGCCTCATCTTCTTCGTCAGAACTGTCATCCCCCTCCTGCTGTGCGCGTTGGTCAAGCGTGCTCAAAGTCGCCTCGGATGACACGAATGATGTGAAAGTCGCCCCCAGCGGGATTGGCATTTTGCACAAGCAGAGCGATAATTTGCGGTGTCCTTCGGGGAACCGGGACAGGAAGTAGGGCGCGCTGATGGGTTCAACGAAGTCCTGTGTGTTGCAGTGCACAAACCCCTTCTGCAGCTGTGTCAACTGTGTGCAAAGAACATACACAGCCAATCTATGAGCGTGTCGGGTGTGCAGACACGGACACAGGATGACTTCTCTATACCCGAGGATCCCGTCCTGCGACAGGTGCGCAACCTTCCAAGGCATGCCCGATGCGCGCCGCTTCTCTTCTGCCATCGCAAGATCTCTCTCGTAAGTTGCGGAGCTGGCGATTGTAACGGCATCTTTCTTGCGATGTCCGTTATCTGCTTCTTCAAATTCGTCGTTGTTCTGCAGAGGCACTGCATCTTCTGGAGCCCACCAATGATGGAGACTGTGTACGTAGGCATTGCGCGTTGATCCCTTTTCGGCATGCTCCATCAACCAGTGAAATATATGCCCTGAGATCCGAGCACGCAAGAAGGGAATCCGGGCTGACTCATCCTTGCATCCCCAGAAGCGCCAGGGGATGTCTGCATACCGGAAATGCATGAGGTCTGCAAGGGAGACAAAGAGGTAGCGGAACAAGCCCTTGTAGGTGTGTCCTGTGACAGGCAAGCACGACCTTCCGGAACTGAGCACCTGTCCCATGCTGCGACACATTCAGTGCAAGGTTTGTACAGGTCTTGTCGAATATTTTTTTGTTGTCTCATCCAGCAGGGGTGGAGCTTGAAATATGGGGTTGCGGGCTGGATCGGGTCAGATCGGGTCAGCCAATTTTTTCTTATGGGTTCCCCCCCGGTTCGTCTCAGAGATCAGTGCTCGGGCCCAGCCTCCCGCGAGGTACCGGAACCGATATGCAGCCCCGGGCGCGCAAGGACTTGGTTACAAGACAAACACATGCCGTAGGGGGGGTCTGGGAGGCGGAGCTCCCAGCCGCCGGAGGCCACGGTAGTGAACATCTGTGACTTGCGGGCGTACGGATTCTGTGTGAGTTGGCTGCGTCCTCCTGAGGATACTGAGATTCCCTGATGTAAAGGGCTTGGGTACAAGACAGGCACATGCCACAGGGGGGTCTGGGGGGCGGAGCCCCCCAGCCACCGGAGGCCACGGTAGTAAACGTCTGTTGCACGGTACGGGTTGGGCAGCTTCATTTGTCCTCTATTGTGACTGTTTGAGGCCTGTGCTCATGTCGCTGGGGTCACTTTGCTCACGAAACGCCTCCTGGTCACCTTGAGGCCCCAAGGCGAGGAGCCAACTTTTCCGGTTTCCCGAAAATCTATATTTTTTTTTCTTTTTACCCCTGACCTGATTTTTTGTGAGGGCCTGCAGAAAATCAGGTCAGCTGACCCGAAAAAACCCCCAAGCTCCACCCCTGTCATCCAGTACCCTGATCAGCCGCATGGCGAGCCCCTTGCAGTCATGGAGTGCTGGGGTGACGTAGCGGGCATTGGGAAGCACACCTGCCAAGAGGGAGGGGTAGCCAGCCTCTTTCATCTCAGAGAGAGTCAGGTGCGGGTATCGATGCACCTGTTGATACCAGCGTTCTTCTGGGATGTCGCACAGTGAGCATCGGTGCCCTCGCCCCCCGCATCGCCTCATTGTTGCCCACTGCTGATCTATACTCCCGCTAGCGGGAGTTGGACTCCCCCTAGTTGAGACTCCCGAAAAGGGTTAAACCCGGTAGTGGTACCCTACCCCCGCTGGAGTCCACCGTGCAAGGCCGGATCAGCCCACGGGTGGGTTTGAGGAAGAAATCTGGGGGGGCAAATTTTGCTGCGACTTCCGGTTTCACCCGGCCGAACTCCAGCATCTATCCAGACCCACGGTGCCAAGCCGTTCGCCCGTGTCGCGATCATTCGCGGCTTCAGGCTGCCCCCGACGACACGTTTGTATCCTGCACCTTGCCATACTTCGCCTCCACCTTGTATATGACGGAGAGCGCCCTCCTTCCGCATCGTTGCGACTTCCCTGACAGCGAACTTATCCATGTCAGGGAAGACATGGCGATGATTGCGTTGGCCACCTGGGTGCTGTGCTGGTGGAGCTCCTTGCTCAACACCGTTGCTAGGAGCCTTCTAATGGATCCCAGTGTCAGCACACTGCCCCCTTTTTTAACAGGGAAGGCCGTGCAAAAATCATGCACAATGTTCGTCGCCTCCGCAGCCTCGGGACTCTCTGCGCTCTTCTTCTTCTTAATCGACTTTGCCGCCGGCTTCGCTGCCGGCTTCGTTGTCGTCTTCCCCATTTTTGTGAATCAGGTCTGCGAGCTGGGATGGGTGGAAACGTCCGTTTCGTTTGGTGTGGCTGTACTTCAGTGACGAGTGCCACATTGCATAGGTATCATGGGAAAAATGAGTGAAAATAGGTGAAAAGACTCCCGCTAGGGGGAGTCAGACTCCCCCTAGCGGGAGTATAGACTCCCGCTAGCGGGAGTCTATACTCCCGCTAGCGGGAGTTGGACTCCCCCTAGTTGAGACTCCCGAAAAGGGTTACCCTACCCCCGCTGGAGTCCACCGTGCATGTATTTTACATGTATATTTCAGGCATTTACATGTATTTTACATGTATAATACTTGTCATGCAAGTATTATACATGTAAAATACTTGCATGACAAGTAAAATACATGTATAATACTTGCATGACAAGTAAAATACTTGCATGCAAGTAAAATACATGTATTTTACTTGCATGCAAGTATTTTACTTGTCATGCAAGTATTTTACATGTATAATACTTGCATGACAAGTATTATACATGTAAAATACATGTAAATGCCTGAAATATACATGTAAAATACATGTATATCAAGTAAAAATACAAGTATAATAGTTGACATGCAAGTATTATACTTGTATTTTTACTTGATATACATGTATTTTACATGTATATTTCAGGCATATACATGTACCGTAAACGGAAATATTGTGGACCGTAATAAAGGTGAACCGTACTATAGGTGGACCGTAAAAAAGATGGAACAAATGGGATTTTTCCGGAACTTGGAACATTTTTACGGTCCACCTATTTTACGGTTGGGATAGTGGACTTGGCGGTTTTTTTTACGAGTTCCTTCGCGACGAAGTCGAGAAGGAACCAAGGAAATCGCACGACTGAAGCTGCAGGATTAACACCACAGGGCCTCAACACAGAGTGTGCGCTCACCTCGTCCGGAACTGCTCTCCCACAGTTACTGCAGGGTGTACTACACTAAAGGAGTACGATTTCCCTGGATTTTCCGGGCACTGATTCACGAATTTACATCTGGAGGGAGCCCGGTGGTCTCAGCTTCTGTCTGCGCTCCCTGCCGTACCGTGGCTGCTTATGTGGGCTAGCGCAGCAGGTTCTACTTTTACTTCTACCGGAACGCTCCTTGCATGGTACTACACTTCTCGAGGTGTGTGGGTGAGTCTCGAGGTGAGTGGTGGTGATCGTGTCCTTTCCACACACAGGGAGGACTTGCTTCTCTTGCTGGTGTTGGTTGCGGTTGTGGAGGGAGGGTCCAAAGCTGGGAGGTCGGGAGGCCTACGTGTGGGTGTCTGCGGCGTGGAGGCCGCAGTCCGCGCCCCGCAACCCACCAGCCCGCGGGCGAAAATCGCATTGTCTTTTCCATATTCAGTCCCAATAAATGGTGGACCGTAAAAAAGATGGAACGTTTGGCCTTTTTTTGGGAACTTGGAACATTTTTACGGTCCACCCTTTTTCCGTTTACGGTATTATACATGTATAATAGTTGACATGCAAGTATTATACATGTATAATACATGTATATACTTGTAGTTATACATGTAAGATTTACAAGATCCCACCGTGCTGTGATTCCTTCTACTTCTATTTCAATACCCCCACCCAAACTGAGCGACTCTTGCAAACAGTGAATCAACCACGCGTTAGCCCCACCCCCACCCCCCCCACCCCCCGCTCTCCTCCCCCCCTTCTTCTTCTTCTTCTTCTGTCAGGCTTCTGGAAAACCATACGCGGCTAATAGACCAGGGTGTGGGGGTGGGTGGGGGGGGGTATTGAGTGGCCGCACCAAAGCCATGCACATGGGTAGGTGGTGGAGAGAGAGCGCAGAGATGGGCGGGTTTTGGGCAGAGGAGGGTAGCGGGGGTGGTATAGGTGTTGCGCCAGTGCCCCTTCCCCTCCCCCGGCCTCCCCGCGGGGGGGAGGGGAAGAAAAAATCTAAATTTGTTTTTTTCTTCTTTGCTAGAGGAGGGCTTGCTGATTATGTGCGTTTGGAGAGAAAATCGCTGCACAAGGGGAGGGTGGGGGAGTATATGCCTAACCGAGAATGGGGGAGGGGGAAATATCGCCGGGAAGCATGGAAGCACACATCCGGCTGACTGGAGGGCTTTCTTCGGCACCCCGCCTTGACCCCCGCTCTGCCGTCTTGGGCAGGGTGGTGGTGGTGGTGGTGGGTGTGCATCGATGCGATCCCGAGGGGGGGGGGGGATGTAGCCGGCTGAACCGACCCCTTCCCACCTCCACCCCCCACCCCACCCCACCCTCGCGCGTTTCTGTAGTGGGTTCTTTTGTCTACTCCCAGGCGACGAAGCGTAGCGCAGTCGCGAAGTAACGAAGGAAATCGTACCACTGAAGCTTTATAAGGAGCACCTTCATGCCACTTCACAGGGGCTTACACAGCCTTTGACGCAGGAGTGTGCGCTCAACGAAAAGTAGCCCAGATCTGCCTTTTTGCAGTTGCTGGGCAGGGTGTTTCTCTTATTCCACCATATAGCGAAAGGTGTACGGTTTCGCGAGCCAGTTTTGCGGAATTCAGCTATATTTCGCATTTTTTTTATAATCATGGTTATCAACAGATCTTACCCCCTTTTCTTCCCGAAACCCGTCGAGCATGTCTTCGTCGTCGTAATTTTTTTTCTGTTAAGATCTTAGTGAAAAAAAGCACAAAAATTAAGATCTTAGTATTTTTTTCGAAGATCTTAGGTAAGATCTTAGTTTTTTTGCAAATATCCTTTCGTATTCTGGGTGCCTTGCCGAGCTCCACCTGTGAGCAGGTGTCGAACTCGTCGATCACATCTATCAGAGGTGCAGAAAGGTCGTAGGCCTTCACCTTCGCCTGCTCCGGAATGTTGGCGGCAGCCCCCTTCTCAGCGATCCGTGCCGATGCCGCACGCCTCTCAACTGTGGAGGGAAGGGGCTGCCGTCCCTGCGTCTGTGGCACTGTGTCACTCCCAGGCCCCTGCTGTCGATTGCGGATCCGGAACTTCGCCACAGCCTCCGCCACCTCCCCCTTTGACCGCTTCAGGTTTCTGCCCTCTTCTTGCACTTCCCCATTCGCAAGCCTCGTGTAGATGCCCAGCTCCACAGCCTCGTCGACAAGCGCCGGCTTCCGGATGATGATTGTGGCGAGGCATGTTGGGGTGGGGTTTGCGGCAAGCAGCTCATCGGCGACAGCAAGACACACTCAGGAACAGGCACAGATTGCGATCAGGAGGGATTTGTGGGGGAGAAGGTAAGCTATGAAATGCAGTCACAACACCGTTCAGCCGCAACCGCTCTCAGTCAGTATATGTTTGCTGACGCCGTGCATTGTGTCGTACGCTGCCGGCAGGAAAAATCGTCCTGGGCCTCGTCAGGGAGTGTATCTCCAGTCAGTCAACAAGGAATATGGGGGAAAAACTAAGATCTTAGCTAAGATCTTAGTAAAAAATACCAAGATCTTAGGAAAATTGAAAATTTTACAAAGATCTTTAAAAAAGCCGTTTTCCAGCCAACATCTTCGTAAAGATCTGTTGAAAACCATGTATAATAAAAAAAAACAGTTACAACTGCCGCCACGCCACACTACCGCCACCCACCCACCCACCACCCACCCCCTCCCCTCAGAAACACAGGAGGCAAGACCGCACCTCCCCCGCGCTTTGCTCCCCTCCCCCACCTCTGTAGAGCGGGTCGGGTGTATCGCGTGCGTGCGTGTCCCAGGGACGCGCGGCAGGAGCCCGAGTGGGGGACAGCGCAGGTCTAGAAGGCCAGGGCAGGGCAGGGTCGGGGCGCGGCACGGGGGGTGGGTGGTGTGGGGGGTGAGGGGGGGGAGGAGAGGTGGGAAAGTATACCGAAGGGATTTTGCCTTTGCCGTGTGTATCCCGCCTCCCCCCCCCCCCCTCCCCCCTACCCCCTCTTCACTTCCTCCCCTTATACACATACACACCGCGCTGACACTCCCTTTCCCCTCCTCCACCACGCATATACTTCGTGATGTCTTCCGAAAGTAATGTCGTGACGTTTAACGTCGAACTACCTGGGGCGCGAAGGACGCATGAACTGAAGTTTAAACTTGGTGACACAGTTCGGGAGCGTGATGGGTGCATCAAGGTGAAAACCGCTGTGGACGGGGATGGAAACGACATGAATGTCTGGGTCGTGATGAAGGACACACTCGAAGGGCATGAGGACTGCGAGGGGATCCGGCAGAAACTAAACAACGAGATTGGGATCCTCAAGCTGATGGATCACCGGCATGTCTTGAAACTTTTCCAGGTCTTCGCCTCGGACGACCGCACCTATGTGCTGACCGAACGTGCCAACGTCACGCTTTCCCAGGTCCTCGAACAAAACGGAGGAAAGCTCGACCCCCAAGAGGCAGGAACACTCTTCAACCAGCTGCTCTCTGCTGTGGCGTATATCCACTCCAAAGGGCTGTGCCACCGCAACATCCACCCGAGCGCCATTCTGTTCGACGATGCGAAATCTGCAATCCGCCTTACCGAGTTCCAACACGCCTGCCTCCAGGGCTCCCGCGACCTCCTCGAGGCACGCCCTGCAGACCTGAACCCTGCCTTCACAGCGCCAGAGCTGAGGGCGGGTGTCGACGGGGCATACCACGGCAAGCAAGCGGATGTCTACTCTGTGGTGTGCGTGCTGTACTATATGCTGACCGGGAAGGACCCGCCCCTGGAGGGGCTGAAGGCGGCCTACGATGGCCTCCCCGACCCGGTGTGTGAGCTGATCAACAACGCGCTCACCCCGGAGTGGAAGCGGGTGGAGGGGTCCGGCCGTGTCGGGATCGAGGATATCAAGAACAACGCGTGGGTGTGTGCCAACCGGCGCCACACCAGCTCCGCAGATCTGAAGCAGCAGGTGGTTGACGCGCAGATGCTGCTGAAGGCCTCGCACGAGGCGTCGGGCGTGGGGTTCTCGCGCGACGCCGCGGCGCAGCAGCGCCCCGGGACGGGTGGAGGGTCACGTTCGGGGGGCCTGTCGGTGGGGGTGCTCGGCACGCCTGCAGAGGAGGGGATGTCTTCTCCCGAGAGCCTATGTGACGACAGCTTCAGCCCGCTGGCCAGGCGGCGGCCCCGTGCCTTCGGTGAGGTGATACCCGAGAAGGTATGTAGTAGATGGTGGTGGTGGTGTGGTCGTTTCCGGCCCAGGGGGGGGTAGCGGAGGGGTCAGAGTTTATAGGTGCGGCCTTCACGGAGTATAGAGGTTGGCTTGTGAGATGATGAAGTGGTGTTGTGCCGCCGCAGGGGGGCTGTGTTTGGTGGTCTTCACTTGTCTGATCCCTTGGGTCTCCAAATGCAACGGGGAGGGGGGGGGGGGCTTCAGAGAAGGGCAGATTCTTGCGGGGTGAGATTCTTTTGTGGCCCTGCTTGAGATATTTGTTTCGAGAGAGGACAAGCACACCAACACCCAACACCACATACAGGCCGCACAGCTGACAGTGGACTCACTGGACCCGGCACCGTTTGACCTGTCGCCACCCTCATCGCCTTCGATGAAGTCAAAGCGCGCCCTCAAGCTGAACGCCTTCGGAGGGGACGGACAAGGTATCAGATCAGCACTGCCACATCACCAGATATGACACGCGTTTTGGATCCACTTGGCCCTTCGTGTTGCCTAACCTGTGTCACTCTGCAGCCGGTTTTGTGAGGCACACGTGATTGAGGGTGTGGAAGCGTCAACGCATCAAACAGTAGAGAAAGAGCGGCAGAGTTGAAGTGACACCTTTTCCCATGCATTTTTATTCTGATTGAAAAGCCAGCCATCCCCTTATTCAACTTTACGTGGCGAGCGGCAAAGGTGACGACCAGTGGGCCCAGCGCCACGCATGCCCAGACACTGAACCCAAACAGTGGCTACACACGATTCCCACACACGGTTGTCTGCGGTGAGGAAAAGAGACACCCTTAGGTCTCTGCAAAAACCTGCCGCTGGTTAGCAACCTGGGGCGCCACCCCCTAAAGTGTGAGGAGACCCGGTGGCTCAAGAAGGGTTTCCGGATCCCACGCGGAGTGAGGGTAACTAGCTAGTCTTTACCCATGGGAAGACATTGTGTGTAATGCACTCCTACGTTTTTCCAACCTTTTCGGACTTTCATCCCGTCCCCCCACGTAGTGCGAGTCCTATACGCGTCCCGAACGTACTAGGGCCACTCCCACCTGTACGTTACACTGTGTGAAACAGAGACGCAACTGCGGTGGTCTGACCTCCGTCTATGACAGAAGGGAGGCGGGCTACTCCGGCCCGGAAGCCCGCGCAGGGGGTCGCCGTGGAGGACACAGGACGAGGGGCGCCCGGCCCCCATTGGAGGTCTTGGGATCTCGGTTCTTTGGGCTCAGGGTTCCCCCTTCATAGACCAGGTCACCACCCCGGCTATTCCGGCTCCATGCACAAGGCATTTCAGCACCGAGGTAACCACCCCACCGCTGACTCTGTTCACCCCCCGCGCAGTGCAATGCGAGGGGATTAGCAGGGGCGCCACGTGCAGGCGTCAGGCGGCTTTAACCCCCTGAAAAGCCAGCCATCCCCCGTTCTGTGCCACACCCTTGCACGCACACCTACACATAACACACACACAGATGGCGTTGCGGACGACGTGGATTTTGCAGCATCACCCATGGGGAACAAGGGCAACCGTCTGCGCCTTCCGCCGTCCGCACAATAGGTTCCAAGCAGGCGCAACACACACCCCTCAGAATGGTAGTGTCGGTGTCATCACCTTGTCTGGTCTGTCTGAGAAAAGAGAGAGCAAAATCTTGAACTACACAGAAACACAAAAAAAAGTAAAACCGAACCCAACAAGGCTGAAGAAAAAGTTGTGGATGGGGTGGGGGGGGGGTGTTGTACCTTTGCAACGGCATGTGGGGAAGGCGGGTCGCTTCCCCCCCCCCCCCCCCATCCCCCATGTGGGTAAAAACAAAGTACCGGAGCGGGGTAGGTAGGTAGGTCTTTCTTCCTCTTCTTCTTCTTCTTCTTCTCCCACCACCCCCCCTCCCCCCCCCCCCCCCAGTTCTGGAAGGTGTGTTCGTCTATTTCCCCTGCCCCATCGAGGACGGGCTGCGTCGATACTCCGCGAGCTCAACCCACTCTCTGGAAACCGCTTGTGCGCCCCACTGCACTGGCCCTCCCGCACAGTCAGGCGGTGTGGTTGTTGGTGCCAAAACTGACACCACAGAGTCTGACACTCTCCATGGGTTACTTCATGGATCCGCTCACTATTGCTCAAAGCTGCATGTGCATGGCGACGGGGGAAGGTCCCGGGTTGCCTGGATCCCTTTTCTGAACTTCTCAGCGAAGCCCTGTGAGTGCCGTCGCTGATGCAGGCGGGGGTTTGAAGGGGTGGCGTATTGAAGAGGGCGGGGGAGGGGGGTTTTTTTACGAGTTACGAGCGACGAAGCGTATCGAAGTAACGAAGGAAATCGTAGGACTGTAGCTTTTGGATTAGCACCTTCAGGCCACTTCTTCATCTTAGACAGCAAGTGTGCACCGCTCAAAAGCAGGCCGGAACTGTTGTCCCACAGTTGCTGGACAGGGTGTCTGCAAGAAAGCGAAAGGAGTCCGATTTTGCAGAGACGTATTTCGCTGGCGCTTTTTCACAGCAACAGTTACCCTCGCCCCACCCCCCCCCCCTTTTTCGGGGCGTGTGCATTATTTTCGGGTTCTTCTTACTTCCTCTTCTTGTTCCGAGCGCTCCTTTCCAGCACCTTCCCACCCTCCTCCTGACTGCAAACCTACCCATACAGAGTTGACGCCCCCCTGCCTGAGGTCTGTCGACTCAAAAACTTTGGCCTCCACACACAAAATACAGTGCAGCAACAGCAGCACAGCGCACCACACCGCAGCAAATCGGACGGCAGCTTTTTTTGTGGGGCGTTCTCGCGATCGACGAATACCCGCTGGTTCTTCTCTCCCCTTTCTGATTTGCAGACGCAAAGTTTTGTGAGTGAAGGGGGGGGGGTAGGGGGGGTCAAATGGGGGTGACAAACACGATTTTTCAAAAAACCGGCGCAGAGGTCCCAAAGCCCCCGTAAACCCTCCAAACCCCCCCAGATCGGTCCGGAAACCCATCGAACCCCACTTTTCCACCATTCCGGGCACCTCAGGTGCCCGAATTGGGGTACCTAAATTTTGTGCCACCGTTTGGTACCGTACAGTGCCACTGTGTGGGAGGTTGGAAAAGAAAATGCCCCAACACACCACATCTGAGGGTTGCAATGCATGTTGCTTGCCAACCACGTCATCCGGTGGGTGTCAGGCGCTATGTAGGTGGCATCAGCCAGGTCTTCGATGTGTTCTGGCTTGTATATGTACCTCCCTGCCTGCGGCACAGGCACTGCCTTTGTCCCCCACACCAGCCACAGAGAGCGTATTGTACTCGGTCCACGGTTGCTGATTCATTGTGATGCGTTGTATCCTCGAGTGAACGTCACACACTAGTGGCACCACCACCCGCCATCCGAGAGCTGTATTGACTTTGCGCCCTTCCGTTGCATTCACCTCGCCACGCATATTGCACCGTTCAGTACCAGTGCTCTTGGGCCAGGCAAAGTAGACCGCAGCAACTACCAATTCTGGCACAATGGGTACCACGACAGCGCACTTCGTGTGTTCCCGGAATGTACAGCTCGTGTTGCAACAGTCGTTGTCAACACATCCCGGTTGTGGAGCACTGCTGCACAGGAATCACACGACCATCTGGACTTGTTCCGTACCTACAGGCAGCCTCCCGGTGCATGGTGGCAGGGAGGTACATATACAAGCCAGAACTCATCGAAGACCTGGCTAATGCCACCTACATAGCGCCTGACACCCACCGGATGACGTGGTTGGCAAGCAACATGCATTGCAACCCTCAGATGTGGTGTGTTGGGGCATTTTCTTTTCCAACCTCCCACACAGTGGCACTGTCCGGTACCAAACGGTGGCACAAAATTTAGGTACCCCAATTCGGGCACCTGAGGTGCCCGGAATGGTGGAAAAGTGGGGTTCGATGGGTTTCCGGACCGATCTGGGGGGGTTTGGAGGGTTTACGGGGGCTTTGGGGCCTCTGCGCCGGTTTTTTGAAAAATCGTGTTTGTCCACGTAAAAGGGTGGCATTTGACCCCCCCTAAGGGGGGGGGGGGTGTCGCGAGCCGATAAGATCCCTCTGCCCGAGTTACAATACCCACTCCATCGATGGACACAAACACAACAGCAGCTCCGCACAGCACACCACAGCAAAATGCATTTGTGTGAGCGAAGGGGTGTAGCGATGCCCTGCTCTGTTTGCTGCGATCCCTCCAGAAGGGGCCTTCGCTATTGGGAATAGTGCACTGAGTTCGACGGCAACAGTTTGGCAGTGGTTTCGTTCCCGCAAAGAGAAAAAAAAAAGGAGGCGAAAAACCATGCCACGAAGCACACCGTGTTCGGCGCCGTAGCGAATGTCTCCCTTCCGAAACATCCCCTCTCACCCCTCAACCGACATCCACACACACGGCGCGCGTGACGCTCCCCTTTAGTTGGATGCTCGTTGGTGGGGTGGGGGTGGGGGGCGGGGGGCGGGGTAAGCTTCCGAAAGAAGGTTGGGGAGGGGGAGGGGGGGGGGGGCAGGATTGCGGGTCCTTTTCTTTTTTGGGCAACACAACTTTTTGTCTCTTTATTTTTTTACGCACACGACCTTCGCGCGGAAAGTGTCATTCAGCTCTGCCAAACGTGCTCTACACACCACCCCCTTCATCAGGCAAGTGGGTTTGTAAGTGTGTGTGGAAGCGTCAACGCATATCACGCGAATCCTACAAACCACACACACACAAAACAATCAAAGAAGCGGGATCAAGCGGCGGGCAGCATGAGCAACGACGACTGGACAGCAGACGAGTACGGAACAAGCGACACGTCTGGTTAGAAAACAGCAAAGGGTCCCAATATACACGCTACAGGCGTATAACAACCACCGGGACCCACTGCAACGCGCCACGAGCGCACAAGAGGAAACAAACACGCTACACGCGTTTTTTCTAAGAGAACAGCAAGGTCCCCCCATGAGCAACACGCCGCTGGCGTCAACAGTCACACGGGACCGACTGTCATAAATCATCGCACCGCCGGTGAGAAACAAGTACGGAACACGCCAAGGCGTTTTAGAAGAGCGGAAGCAGGAACATACCGTCAGGAATAGGTTGAGGGTCTCTCGGGAACGGCAGGCCACCGGAGCCATAGTCATCGAGACCCCAACCACACGCCCCGGCGTATAAAACGAGAAACCACGCCTGGTGCTTCAAGCGAACACTTCCGAGTGTCGAGAGGAAATACCCACGCCGCTGGCGTTTCAAGCGAACACTTCCGAGTGTCAAGAGGATATACCCACGTCTCTGGCGTTTCAAGCGAACACTTCCGAGTGTCGATAGTCAAAACCCACGCCGCTGGCGTTTCAAACGAACACTTCCGAGTGTCGAGAGGAAATACCCACGCCGCTGGCGTTTCAAGCGAACACTTCCGAGTGTCAAGAGGAACTACCCACGTCTCTGGCGTTTCAAGCGAACACTTCCGAGTGTCGATAGTAAATACCCACGCCGCTGGCGTTTCAAACGAACACTTCCGAGTGTCGAGAGGATATACCCACGTCTCTGGCGTTTCAAGCGAACACTTCCGAGTGTCGATAGTCAATACCCACGCCGCTGGCGTTTCGAACGAACACTTCCGAGTGTCGAGAGGAAATACCCACGTCTCTGGCGTGTCTAAGCAAACACTTCCGAGTGTTAAGGGGGTCTTCGCTACGGGGTGGTCGTCAGTGCATTTTGGTGCATTCCCGTTTGAATTGGCTGAAAACTGTCGAAGTTTGTCGAAGTTTGTCGACCAGCGAAGACCCCCTAAGAGTACATACCCACGCCGCTGGCGTTTTTCAAGCAAGCACTTCCGAGTGTCAAGAGGAACCACCCACGTCTCTGGCGTTTTCAAGCAAACACTTCCGAGTGTTAAGAGTACATACCCACACTGCTGGCGTTTTTCAAGCAAGCGCTCCGAGTGTCAAGAGGGGCTACCCGCGTCTCAGGCGTTTTCAAGCAAACACTTCCGAGTATCGAGAGTAAATACCCACGCCGCTGGCGTCTTCAAGCAAGCACTTCCGAGTGTCAAGGCCGAGGACCTCCGGGGGCAAGGAGGTGAGGCAGACGGGATCCACTGCACATACACGTGAGCCATGGCCACACAAGCGGCGAACGACGCCGCCAACGCCGCCACCGACGACAACGAGGACGGAGGGCCGACGGAGATGTCACCCCGCAGACGTAAGGACCTGCATGAGGAAAATGCAGAAGAGGCAGCAGAGGCCCAGATCCAGGAAGGGATACACCATCTCGCAACTCTTCTGACCGCCTCACGGAGAACTAAGGGTACATACATATAGCAGGAGCCAACCCGGAGGCGAGGTGAAAAAGGAGGGTTCAACCACAGCAGGACAAACGGCGGGCAGCGGTGGTGACGACGCAGAGGACCCTGGCGGAAGCACTAGCCAGATCACACCGGACAACACTTCACCGGACATACAACGCTTCTCCGAGCCCCGGAGCCTGTGGGAGACCGACACGCGGACCAACCCCCCTCAAAAACGGCGTCGCCATGTGGATCACACCTGCGATACGCCAGGATATCGACACCGCGCGAAAGCAGAGGAACCACGACCGCTGGTGAGGTTGACATTCGAGATGAGGCCTCAGCCTCCCGCCCGACTTAGCCGACCTTTTGAAAGACCGCATCTGGTATCTGGTATCACAGCGCGGCAGGAGATCCAGCAAGGTTTCGCGTCAGTGACGTATCGATATCGCGAAGGCGCCCTCGGAGACTGTCAGAAGAGCGTTTGAGGGTCCCCCGAGAACAGGCCACCGGTGCCAATAAACATCGGGACCCCCAGCTACACGCCCCCGGCGTACAACCACGCCGCTGGCGTTACATGAAGAAACCACGCCGCTGGCGTTTTTAGAATAGTGAACACTCGAGGTGTTACGCAGTCTGTGTGTAGTTTCATGTGTACCGTCATTTGCAACCAAAACGTACGCGTAGTCTGTGCGTATACTGTACGAGGTATGTTCCACAACCATCCAGTCAAACAGAGCGGTCAGGCCCCCGATGCGGACTAACACCGGGACCGACCACCACACGCCCCCGGCGTCCGATACAATAACCGCGCCACTGGCGCCTTCGAAGAAAACGGAAAACGAGGAACTCGCACCACATACGACGGGACCAATATACCAAGAGGGGAATACGACATTTCCAACAGGTGTCCCCTGCATCAGTGACGCACCGATACATGGCAAAGGCGCGGAGAGCGAACGAGACAACTACCCCACACCACGTTCGACGGGGGGCAGTCTCACCTGGCGGAGCGAAACGTGCCGTGCGGAGGACATCAGGAAGCCTTCACGACATGCAACGACAGATGGCCTGGTGCGATATATCGAGGCCACCTGCAACCTCCGGGCGCGGGAGACGACAGACCTCTCAGCGCAGCTCAAGTGGCAAAGGCGCACCATCGGGGAGCGTCGTGACGACTGCACTGCCACTTCACTCCTCCCATCCTCCTTCGAAGTCAAGATGCCTGCTGACACCAGGACGAGAATACGACCCGCTGGAGGACAAGGAGGGGCACCACGGCACGGAAAGCAACACCTCAGAAGGTACGGCAGACACCGACTCAGAACACGGGACCAGAGATATACGTCGATCTTTACGGAGACCCATCGTGAAGACCGCCTTGCCCCTATCTACGACACGCGTCCAAACCTGGCGCAGCACCGTAAACTGGACTCAAACTGAACGAGGAACTGAGAGACGTCCCGGGACCCCATCACCGACCCCGAAGCCCCCAAGAATGCGCTGCTCCCCGGGAACACACAACCACTTCAGGGACATGCGGAGGATGATACCACACCATACACTACAACCCGTCGACGACCTGAACACCTACGACGTCACCGCGCTAGACGCGATACATGCAAAACTTACGCTACCATCCCAAGTGAGGGGGAACGCATCATCGTCGACGTACAGACTCTATACTCGTACATGGCGCGACCGCCAGACATGAAATTGGACGACGTCTCAGAGGGACACACCGCACCGCTGAGGCAAAATTGAGTCATGCTCGCCGATGCCCGGAGCGAGTTCTATCAGTCCCCAGTGGAGGAGGAGATCAACGCTACCTCGGGGTCCGTTTCGGAGACAAGTGGGATGACTTTGGGCCAGCGCACCCGTCGGTGATGTACATGGGGCGGTCGCACTCACCGACAATTGCGAACCGGAGTGCGTGGGTGCTTCTCCCCCCAAAGGATTGGCATCGTCTGAACGGCCCCCTTCGTGGGTACAGCCGAAACACTCGGCGAAGCGCAGGCGAAGTACAGGACCTTCCGCGAAAGATGCGACTACATCAACGCGACCCGGAACCTCGACGACGCCGATCATGGGATACCGACACAACGGTTCTGCACATGGACCGCACGGGTGGCGAAGGCGGCGCAGAGAGAGCGAGGAGCTGACGAAAACGCTCGGGGGAGCGCCAACACCACGGAGAGCCTCCCGCATCCTCGGCTCAACAGGCTGGCAGGCATACGTCACGCGCACGCTACTGTGGTACACCCCCGAAACTCTCTTCAATCCGGCGCATGGGGCGCAGAGCGCACGACAACAACGCGGTGTGGGACGCCAACACACGAGTGCCCAACCCGGTGACCCGGGAGACATCAGCACGGATGGAGATCATACGCGAGGACAACCGACACCACCAGACAGAACCAACAGCACATGAAACGCTGTGGTCCGACGCATCGTCGACGGCGTGGAAACGAATCTGGAAAAGGGAGAGGATACCGGCACACAAGGGGTGTGCACCGGGGCGGACCGGACGCGCACATCTATTTTGAAGAAGGCCTTCGCCACGGAGCAAGGACTGCGCATCATTAACTCACAGGGCATCGCTGTGACGTGCACATCGACAATCTCCCTCGGGTCTCCTACATGCGGCGAGTACACTACGCGAACTACAGAGGCAGTCTACTCCTGCAGCGCATATTCCTCGTAGCACGCACGAAGCGGCTGCACTCAACCCCCAACGGGTACCAACCGACGAGCGAGCTGACACCCGCGGAACACGAGCAGAACGGGCAATACGCCTAGCTCCAGCACAGATGCCAACACGCAGCACCACATAACCCGCACTCGGCACCGTATGTATGCCGACCAACCGGTGCACGAGCACGTCCCTCCGGAAGAGGGTCCTGGGTGTGGAAGCGTCAACGCATCAAACGAAGTACCAAGTAGTAGAGGAAGAGCGGCAGAGTTGAAGTGACACTTTTTACGCACACGACCTTCGCGCGGAAAGTGTCATTCAGCTCTGCCAAACGTGCTCTACACACCACCCCCTTCATCAGGCAAGTGGGTTTGTAAGTGTGTGTGGAAGCGTCAACGCATCAAACGAAGTACCAAGTAGTAGAGGAAGAGCGGCAGAGTTGAAGTGACACTTTGTGTTGATGTAAAATACCGATTGCTGTTTACTTCACCCCACCCCACCCCACCCACCCCCCCACCCCCACCCCTCTACACCCTCTTCGACCACTGCATCCCACTTCCCCACTCCTCGGTTCTTCTATTTTCTTCTCTTCTCTCTCTCCCTTCGTCCGGTTAGCGAAGCGTTCGCGAAGTGCACACTCGTTTTTTTTGTATTTCGCACACCTCTGTGTGAACAGAATTTCACCTCACCACAGCAAGCAAGCAACCAAGCGTGCTCTCTTATACACTAACCCCGCCCTTCATCAGGCGTGATTTACCATCAGGGTTTGTGTGTAGAAGTGTCGCCGCATCAAAAGCAATACACAATACAGGCTGGGGGGGAGGGGGGGCGGTTGCTACCGAACGGTGTTGTGATTCTAGTTACAGGGGGGGGTCAAATAAACGTACTTAGTACTACTATTCGGCGAACGCGCGGGCCTAAATCGACCTCGCCAGAAAATTAATAAATAGTTTGCGAGCGAATAGACGTACTAAGTACGTCTATTCAACTTTTCCTAAAAACGCTGTTTGCAGGGGCTCTGCGGGGCTGTTTGGTCCACCAGGGGCGCGCTGGTCACTGCTGTCGTCCGTCTCTCACTTCTTCTGCCTTCCGGTCGAGTATCCGCTCTGTTCTCGTCCTACCACTCGCCCCTCATTTGGTTTCGTACCGTTTTGATTTGTATTGCCCCCCCCCCCCCTGGTTGACATTCTTGTTGAGTTAGTGAAAGCATACACAGTTCATCAGAGCTGTCAGCTTCACTGTCGGTGGTTGGTTGGTGCGTTGATGCTTAAAAAAAAGATGTGAAAAAGACAAGCCACAACCAGCACGCCCCAACTTACTTCTTCTTCAAGTTCTTGGGCTTGCTGGGGCAAGTCTGCATGTTGTGCCCAGGCTTCCTACACCCTTTGCAGAGCCTGCGGTGTTTGTTGGGAGTCTGGGTGGTCGGGGACGCTGCGCGCTTCTTTTCGGAGGACTGGGAGGACTGGGAAGGCTGTGTCTGTGTGAGAGAGTTCACACGAACCGGCTTCGCCCATGCCAAGATGCTTGACTGTTGGGTTGGCTGAGACACAACTTTCTTTTGGGTGGACTGCTTCTCTGTGCTCTCTTTTGCCTTCCCGTCCAACCCAGGTTCAAGGTCCGCACCACCAGCCTCAGGGGATGTTTCTGTGCTTGGTGCGAAGGTGAGGTCCGGACAAAGGGAGCTCTTCACGAACCCGTCCTCCTCACCCGACACCTTCAGCACGTACCCCATATCCCGCAAGCGCTCGGCTACCAGCGTGCCCTGGCCCGGGCCAGTTGGTTGAAGGAAGGCCGGGGAGCGCATGGCGGTGGCCCATCCTCGAATATCTTGAACAGGAGGCATTCCATCAGCAGGAGGCACATGAAAGCATCGGACGTCATCATTATGTCGGACACCAGCCGAAGCTATTGGCTCTGTTGGTGGATGGTGAAATCTGGGCAGTTGGATTGCGGGTTTGCGGGCGTGTGTTGATCAGTGCTGCACAACAGGAGAGAATGTCAAACAACGTCAGGGAAGGGGGCTGCGGGGGGTGGGGGGTGGGCTCAGCTGGTCCTCGAAGGCTACATCTATGGTGAGGTGTGTCTGGGGCCATCCGTCCACATCTTCTCGTTGGTGGTAGGGACTGCGGACGCCGTAGATGAGGAGTCGTTTAATGCGCGCCGCTCTTCAGCAGTGATTTTGACGCCTCTGGACCCCAGGAGTTTGCGGGTTTCCGGGTTTGCGGTCTTCAGCAGTGGTTCTGATGCCTCTGGACCGCAGGAGTTTGCGGGTTCGCTGGTTTCCCGTCCGTATGTGTCTGAGGGGGGATGCCCCGATTCCCTTCGTCACGACATATCTTTGAGCGTAGGTCACTTCCCCCCTCTACGGACCCCGTGCACCCTGGTTCCCCTAAGTGGCACCAATAGACCCCGTTGTCCCCATTCCTTGCCCCAAAGTTTGCAGATTTGTGTGTCTCCAAAAAGAAAATCTCAAAAAAAACGAAAAATTTCCCCAAAAAAAAGGGTGAAAAGTAAGTACTACTATTCAACGGCCCAACGTGCCCCAGAGCCCCAAAAAAATAAGTACTACTATTCAACTAAGTACGTTTATTTGACCCCCCCCTGTAACGAGCGACGAATCGTAGAGGAGGTCGCGAAGTATGGAAGGAGACCCGCAGGACTGACGCTTTAGGATCAGCACCTTCATGCCACTTCTTCACAGGGCCTCAACACAGCCTTGGGACAGCAAATGCGCGCTCAACAAAAAGTAGTCTGGGATCTTCTCGCACAGTTTCTGGACAGGGTGTCTACTGCGAAGCGAAATGGGTACGGTTTCCTTTCTGCATTCCTGCACGACGCGCTGGTCAGGGGCCCGCCCGACCGGTTGGAACCGACAGGACCGGTAATGATCGGTTTAGCGAAGCCCCCCTTCCCAACAGCTCCAACGCACATACCCTCCTTCCCCCCCCCCCCCCCTCCCCCCTCCTCAGGTAGTGACGTCCTGATTTTTGAGCAGTTTTGAACATGGTCGAGAACAGCAGTTGTCTTTGTACTTACCTATCACCCCCCTCCCCCCTCCTCCCCGGGTGAGGGTTTGTTGGGGGCGTGTAGGGTGGGAGGGTAAGACTCCCTCCCGAAGCCCCCCCAAAGTACACACACCCAAAGGCCGTTTAAAATGATCGGAGCGGTGGCGGTGGTGTTGTGCAGGTGCTGGGAGACTTACTTTTGGGAGGGGCGGTGGCGGCGTGGCGTGTGTCTTGTCTGATTTTTGAGTATATTTTTTATTTGCACAATCTGGAAAGCTTGCCCAAAAAAAAACACTCCTGCTTCCCCACCCACCCACGCGCTGCTGGGCGGCAAGAAAAATTGCAAAAAAAAAACAAGGTCGCGGAGGGGGTGGGTGGGTGGGTGGGAAAGGGGGGAGGGGGTGCAGAAAGAAAGAACGAGAAAATACGGCACACAGCCTGAAAAGTGCCCCACCCCCCCCCGCCCCCTCCGCCCCGCTCCAACCCCCGCCCCTTCAGGAATCCTCCCATCGTGCATTGATCTGCCTTGTGCAACATATCTGGTGTAATGACTACAAAAGGGGCGAACGAGTGTCGAGATCCTGGGCCGAGCCAGGGAGTGGTGTCCAGACCCTGGGCCGAGCCCAGGAGTGATGTCCAGACCCTGGGCCGAGCCAGGGAGTGGTGTCCAGACCCTGGGCCGAGCCCAGGAGTGATGTCCAGACCCTGGGCCGAGCCAGGGAGTGGTGTCCAGACCCTGGGCCGAGCCCAGGAGTGATGTCCAGACCCTGGGCCGAGCCCAGGAGTGGTGTCGAGACCCTGGGCCGAGCCAGGCAGTGATGTCCAGACCCTGGGCCGAGCCCAGGAGTGATGTCCAGACCCTGGGCCGAGCCCGGGAGTGA
This sequence comes from Rhynchopus euleeides, assembly GCA_963210315.1. NCBI lineage: Eukaryota > Euglenozoa > Diplonemea > Diplonemida > Diplonemidae > Rhynchopus > Rhynchopus euleeides. The sequence goes on along the minus strand of OY723310.1, from coordinate 491,945 downwards.
TGTCCAGACCCTGGGCCGAGCCCAGGAGTGGTGTCGAGACCCTGGGCCGAGCCCAGGAGTGATGTCCAGACCCTGGGCCGAGCCCGGGAGTGATGTCCAGACCCTGGGCCGAGCCCAGGAGTGATGTCCAGACCCTGGGCCGAGCCCAGGAGTGATGTCCAGACCCTGGGCCGAGCCCGGGAGTGATGTCCAGACCCTGGGCCGAGCCTAGGAGTGATGTCCAGACCCTGGGCCGAGCCCGGGAGTGGTGTCCAGACCCTGGGCCGAGCCCAGGAGTGGTGTCCAGACCCTGGGCCGAGCCCGGGAGTGATGTCCAGACCCTGGGCCGAGCCTAGGAGTGATGTCCAGACCCTGGGCCGAGCCCGGGAGTGGTGTCCAGACCCTGGGCCGAGCCCAGGAGTGGTGTCCAGACCCTGGGCCGAGCCCAGGAGTGATGTCCAGACCCTGGGCCGAGCCAGGGAGTGGTGTCCAGACCCTGGGCCGAGCCCAGGAGTGATGTCCAGACCCTGGGCCGAGCCCGGGAGTGATGTCCAGACCCTGGGCCGAGCCCAGGAGTGGTGTCGAGACCCTGGGCCGAGCCCAGGAGTGATGTCCAGACCCTGGGCCGAGCCCGGGAGTGATGTCCAGACCCTGGGCCGAGCCTAGGAGTGATGTCCAGACCCTGGGCCGAGCCCAGGAGTGATGTCCAGACCCTGGGCCGAGCCCGGGAGTGATGTCCAGACCCTGGGCCGAGCCTAGGAGTGATGTCCAGACCCTGGGCCGAGCCCGGGAGTGATGTCCAGACCCTGGGCCGAGCCCAGGAGTGATGTCCAGACCCTGGGCCGAGCCCGGGAGTGATGTCCAGACCCTGGGCCGAGCCTAGGAGTGATGTCCAGACCCTGGGCCGAGCCCGGGAGTGGTGTCCAGACCCTGGGCCGAGCCCAGGAGTGGTGTCCAGACCCTGGGCCGAGCCCGGGAGTGATGTCCAGACCCTGGGCCGAGCCTAGGAGTGATGTCCAGACCCTGGGCCGAGCCCGGGAGTGGTGTCCAGACCCTGGGCCGAGCCCAGGAGTGGTGTCCAGACCCTGGGCCGAGCCCGGGAGTGATGTCCAGACCCTGGGCCGAGCCTAGGAGTGATGTCCAGACCCTGGGCCGAGCCCGGGAGTGGTGTCCAGACCCTGGGCCGAGCCCAGGAGTGGTGTCGAGATCCTGGGCCGAGCCAGGGAGTGGTGTCCAGACCCTGGGCCGAGCCCAGGAGTGATGTCCAGACCCTGCGCCGAGCCAGGGAGTGGTGTCCAGACCCTGGGCCGAGCCAGGGAGTGGTGTCCAGACCCTGGGCCGAGCCCAGGAGTGATGTCCAGACCCTGGGCCGAGCCCAGGAGTGGTGTCGAGACCCTGGGCCGAGCCAGGCAGTGATGTCCAGACCCTGGGCCGAGCCCAGGAGTGATGTCCAGACCCTGGGCCGAGCCCGGGAGTGATGTCCAGACCCTGGGCCGAGCCCAGGAGTGGTGTCGAGACCCTGGGCCGAGCCCAGGAGTGATGTCCAGACCCTGGGCCGAGCCCGGGAGTGATGTCCAGACCCTGGGCCGAGCCCAGGAGTGATGTCCAGACCCTGGGCCGAGCCCAGGAGTGATGTCCAGACCCTGGGCCGAGCCCGGGAGTGATGTCCAGACCCTGGGCCGAGCCCAGGAGTGATGTCCAGACCCTGGGCCGAGCCCGGGAGTGATGTCCAGACCCTGGGCCGAGCCTAGGAGTGATGTCCAGACCCTGGGCCGAGCCCGGGAGTGATGTCCAGACCCTGGGCCGAGCCCAGGAGTGGTGTCGAGACCCTGGGCCGAGCCCAGGAGTGATGTCCAGACCCTGGGCCGAGCCCGGGAGTGATGTCCAGACCCTGGGCCGAGCCCAGGAGTGATGTCCAGACCCTGGGCCGAGCCCGGGAGTGATGTCCAGACCCTGGGCCGAGCCTAGGAGTGATGTCCAGACCCTGGGCCGAGCCCGGGAGTGATGTCCAGACCCTGGGCCGAGCCCAGGAGTGATGTCCAGACCCTGGGCCGAGCCCGGGAGTGATGTCCAGACCCTGGGCCGAGCCCAGGAGTGATGTCCAGACCCTGGGCCGAGCCCGGGAGTGGTGTCCAGACCCTGGGCCGAGCCCAGGAGTGGTGTCCAGACCCTGGGCCGAGCCCGGGAGTGATGTCCAGACCCTGGGCCGAGCCTAGGAGTGATGTCCAGACCCTGGGCCGAGCCCGGGAGTGGTGTCCAGACCCTGGGCCGAGCCCAGGAGTGGTGTCGAGATCCTGGGCCGAGCCAGGGAGTGGTGTCCAGACCCTGGGCCGAGCCCAGGAGTGATGTCCAGACCCTGGGCCGAGCCAGGGAGTGGTGTCCAGACCCTGGGCCGAGCCCAGGAGTGGTGTCGAGACCCTGGGCCGAGCCAGGCAGTGATGTCCAGACCCTGGGCCGAGCCCAGGAGTGATGTCCAGACCCTGGGCCGAGCCCGGGAGTGATGTCCAGACCCTGGGCCGAGCCCAGGAGTGGTGTCGAGACCCTGGGCCGAGCCCAGGAGTGATGTCCAGACCCTGGGCCGAGCCCGGGAGTGATGTCCAGACCCTGGGCCGAGCCCAGGAGTGATGTCCAGACCCTGGGCCGAGCCCAGGAGTGATGTCCAGACCCTGGGCCGAGCCCGGGAGTGATGTCCAGACCCTGGGCCGAGCCTAGGAGTGATGTCCAGACCCTGGGCCGAGCCCGGGAGTGGTGTCCAGACCCTGGGCCGAGCCCAGGAGTGGTGTCCAGACCCTGGGCCGAGCCCAGGAGTGATGTCCAGACCCTGGGCCGAGCCAGGGAGTGGTGTCCAGACCCTGGGCCGAGCCCAGGAGTGATGTCCAGACCCTGGGCCGAGCCCGGGAGTGATGTCCAGACCCTGGGCCGAGCCCAGGAGTGGTGTCGAGACCCTGGGCCGAGCCCAGGAGTGATGTCCAGACCCTGGGCCGAGCCCGGGAGTGATGTCCAGACCCTGGGCCGAGCCTAGGAGTGATGTCCAGACCCTGGGCCGAGCCAGGGAGTGGTGTCCAGACCCTGGGCCGAGCCCAGGAGTGATGTCCAGACCCTGGGCCGAGCCCGGGAGTGATGTCCAGACCCTGGGCCGAGCCCAGGAGTGGTGTCGAGACCCTGGGCCGAGCCCAGGAGTGATGTCCAGACCCTGGGCCGAGCCCGGGAGTGATGTCCAGACCCTGGGCCGAGCCCGGGAGTGATGTCCAGACCCTGGGCCGAGCCTAGGAGTGATGTCCAGACCCTGGGCCGAGCCCGGGAGTGATGTCCAGACCCTGGGCCGAGCCCAGGAGTGATGTCCAGACCCTGGGCCGAGCCTAGGAGTGATGTCCAGACCCTGGGCCGAGCCCGGGAGTGATGTCCAGACCCTGGGCCGAGCCTAGGAGTGATGTCCAGACCCTGGGCCGAGCCCGGGAGTGGTGTCCAGACCCTGGGCCGAGCCCAGGAGTGGTGTCCAGACCCTGGGCCGAGCCCGGGAGTGATGTCCAGACCCTGGGCCGAGCCTAGGAGTGATGTCCAGACCCTGGGCCGAGCCCGGGAGTGGTGTCCAGACCCTGGGCCGAGCCCAGGAGTGGTGTCCAGACCCTGGGCCGAGCCCGGGAGTGATGTCCAGACCCTGGGCCGAGCCTAGGAGTGATGTCCAGACCCTGGGCCGAGCCCGGGAGTGGTGTCCAGACCCTGGGCCGAGCCCAGGAGTGGTGTCGAGATCCTGGGCCGAGCCAGGGAGTGGTGTCCAGACCCTGGGCCGAGCCCAGGAGTGATGTCCAGACCCTGGGCCGAGCCCGGGAGTGATGTCCAGACCCTGGGCCGAGCCCAGGAGTGATGTCCAGACCCTGGGCCGAGCCCGGGAGTGATGTCCAGACCCTGGGCCGAGCCTAGGAGTGATGTCCAGACCCTGGGCCGAGCCCGGGAGTGGTGTCCAGACCCTGGGCCGAGCCCAGGAGTGGTGTCCAGACCCTGGGCCGAGCCCGGGAGTGATGTCCAGACCCTGGGCCGAGCCTAGGAGTGATGTCCAGACCCTGGGCCGAGCCCGGGAGTGGTGTCCAGACCCTGGGCCGAGCCCAGGAGTGGTGTCCAGACCCTGGGCCGAGCCCGGGAGTGATGTCCAGACCCTGGGCCGAGCCTAGGAGTGATGTCCAGACCCTGGGCCGAGCCCGGGAGTGGTGTCCAGACCCTGGGCCGAGCCCAGGAGTGGTGTCGAGATCCTGGGCCGAGCCAGGGAGTGGTGTCCAGACCCTGGGCCGAGCCCAGGAGTGATGTCCAGACCCTGGGCCGAGCCAGGGAGTGGTGTCCAGACCCTGGGCCGAGCCCAGGAGTGATGTCCAGACCCTGGGCCGAGCCCAGGAGTGGTGTCGAGACCCTGGGCCGAGCCAGGCAGTGATGTCCAGACCCTGGGCCGAGCCCAGGAGTGATGTCCAGACCCTGGGCCGAGCCCGGGAGTGATGTCCAGACCCTGGGCCGAGCCCAGGAGTGGTGTCGAGACCCTGGGCCGAGCCCAGGAGTGATGTCCAGACCCTGGGCCGAGCCCGGGAGTGATGTCCAGACCCTGGGCCGAGCCCAGGAGTGATGTCCAGACCCTGGGCCGAGCCCAGGAGTGATGTCCAGACCCTGGGCCGAGCCCGGGAGTGATGTCCAGACCCTGGGCCGAGCCCAGGAGTGGTGTCGAGACCCTGGGCCGAGCCCAGGAGTGATGTCCAGACCCTGGGCCGAGCCCGGGAGTGATGTCCAGACCCTGGGCCGAGCCCAGGAGTGATGTCCAGACCCTGGGCCGAGCCCGGGAGTGATGTCCAGACCCTGGGCCGAGCCTAGGAGTGATGTCCAGACCCTGGGCCGAGCCCGGGAGTGATGTCCAGACCCTGGGCCGAGCCCAGGAGTGATGTCCAGACCCTGGGCCGAGCCCGGGAGTGATGTCCAGACCCTGGGCCGAGCCTAGGAGTGATGTCCAGACCCTGGGCCGAGCCCGGGAGTGGTGTCCAGACCCTGGGCCGAGCCCAGGAGTGGTGTCCAGACCCTGGGCCGAGCCCGGGAGTGATGTCCAGACCCTGGGCCGAGCCTAGGAGTGATGTCCAGACCCTGGGCCGAGCCCGGGAGTGGTGTCCAGACCCTGGGCCGAGCCCAGGAGTGGTGTCGAGATCCTGGGCCGAGCCAGGGAGTGGTGTCCAGACCCTGGGCCGAGCCCAGGAGTGATGTCCAGACCCTGGGCCGAGCCAGGGAGTGGTGTCCAGACCCTGGGCCGAGCCCAGGAGTGATGTCCAGACCCTGGGCCGAGCCAGGCAGTGGTGTCCAGACCCTGGGCCGAGCCCAGGAGTGATGTCCAGACCCTGGGCCGAGCCCAGGAGTGGTGTCGAGACCCTGGGCCGAGCCAGGCAGTGATGTCCAGACCCTGGGCCGAGCCCAGGAGTGATGTCCAGACCCTGGGCCGAGCCCGGGAGTGATGTCCAGACCCTGGGCCGAGCCCAGGAGTGGTGTCGAGACCCTGGGCCGAGCCCAGGAGTGATGTCCAGACCCTGGGCCGAGCCCGGGAGTGATGTCCAGACCCTGGGCCGAGCCCAGGAGTGATGTCCAGACCCTGGGCCGAGCCCAGGAGTGATGTCCAGACCCTGGGCCGAGCCCGGGAGTGATGTCCAGACCCTGGGCCGAGCCTAGGAGTGATGTCCAGACCCTGGGCCGAGCCCGGGAGTGGTGTCCAGACCCTGGGCCGAGCCCAGGAGTGGTGTCCAGACCCTGGGCCGAGCCCAGGAGTGATGTCCAGACCCTGGGCCGAGCCAGGGAGTGGTGTCCAGACCCTGGGCCGAGCCCAGGAGTGATGTCCAGACCCTGGGCCGAGCCCGGGAGTGATGTCCAGACCCTGGGCCGAGCCCAGGAGTGGTGTCGAGACCCTGGGCCGAGCCCAGGAGTGATGTCCAGACCCTGGGCCGAGCCCGGGAGTGATGTCCAGACCCTGGGCCGAGCCCAGGAGTGATGTCCAGACCCTGGGCCGAGCCCGGGAGTGATGTCCAGACCCTGGGCCGAGCCTAGGAGTGATGTCCAGACCCTGGGCCGAGCCCGGGAGTGATGTCCAGACCCTGGGCCGAGCCCAGGAGTGATGTCCAGACCCTGGGCCGAGCCTAGGAGTGATGTCCAGACCCTGGGCCGAGCCTAGGAGTGATGTCCAGACCCTGGGCCGAGCCCGGGAGTGGTGTCCAGACCCTGGGCCGAGCCCAGGAGTGGTGTCCAGACCCTGGGCCGAGCCCGGGAGTGATGTCCAGACCCTGGGCCGAGCCTAGGAGTGATGTCCAGACCCTGGGCCGAGCCCGGGAGTGGTGTCCAGACCCTGGGCCGAGCCCAGGAGTGGTGTCCAGACCCTGGGCCGAGCCCGGGAGTGATGTCCAGACCCTGGGCCGAGCCTAGGAGTGATGTCCAGACCCTGGGCCGAGCCCGGGAGTGGTGTCCAGACCCTGGGCCGAGCCCAGGAGTGGTGTCGAGATCCTGGGCCGAGCCAGGGAGTGGTGTCCAGACCCTGGGCCGAGCCCAGGAGTGATGTCCAGACCCTGGGCCGAGCCCGGGAGTGATGTCCAGACCCTGGGCCGAGCCCAGGAGTGATGTCCAGACCCTGGGCCGAGCCCGGGAGTGATGTCCAGACCCTGGGCCGAGCCTAGGAGTGATGTCCAGACCCTGGGCCGAGCCCGGGAGTGGTGTCCAGACCCTGGGCCGAGCCCAGGAGTGGTGTCCAGACCCTGGGCCGAGCCCGGGAGTGATGTCCAGACCCTGGGCCGAGCCTAGGAGTGATGTCCAGACCCTGGGCCGAGCCCGGGAGTGGTGTCCAGACCCTGGGCCGAGCCCAGGAGTGGTGTCGAGATCCTGGGCCGAGCCAGGGAGTGGTGTCCAGACCCTGGGCCGAGCCCAGGAGTGATGTCCAGACCCTGGGCCGAGCCAGGGAGTGGTGTCCAGACCCTGGGCCGAGCCCAGGAGTGATGTCCAGACCCTGGGCCGAGCCAGGGAGTGGTGTCCAGACCCTGGGCCGAGCCCAGGAGTGATGTCCAGACCCTGGGCCGAGCCCAGGAGTGGTGTCGAGACCCTGGGCCGAGCCAGGCAGTGATGTCCAGACCCTGGGCCGAGCCCAGGAGTGATGTCCAGACCCTGGGCCGAGCCCGGGAGTGATGTCCAGACCCTGGGCCGAGCCCAGGAGTGGTGTCGAGACCCTGGGCCGAGCCCAGGAGTGATGTCCAGACCCTGGGCCGAGCCCGGGAGTGATGTCCAGACCCTGGGCCGAGCCCAGGAGTGATGTCCAGACCCTGGGCCGAGCCCAGGAGTGATGTCCAGACCCTGGGCCGAGCCCGGGAGTGATGTCCAGACCCTGGGCCGAGCCCAGGAGTGGTGTCGAGACCCTGGGCCGAGCCCAGGAGTGATGTCCAGACCCTGGGCCGAGCCCGGGAGTGATGTCCAGACCCTGGGCCGAGCCCAGGAGTGATGTCCAGACCCTGGGCCGAGCCCGGGAGTGATGTCCAGACCCTGGGCCGAGCCTAGGAGTGATGTCCAGACCCTGGGCCGAGCCCGGGAGTGATGTCCAGACCCTGGGCCGAGCCCAGGAGTGATGTCCAGACCCTGGGCCGAGCCCGGGAGTGATGTCCAGACCCTGGGCCGAGCCTAGGAGTGATGTCCAGACCCTGGGCCGAGCCCGGGAGTGGTGTCCAGACCCTGGGCCGAGCCCAGGAGTGGTGTCCAGACCCTGGGCCGAGCCCGGGAGTGATGTCCAGACCCTGGGCCGAGCCTAGGAGTGATGTCCAGACCCTGGGCCGAGCCCGGGAGTGGTGTCCAGACCCTGGGCCGAGCCCAGGAGTGGTGTCGAGATCCTGGGCCGAGCCAGGGAGTGGTGTCCAGACCCTGGGCCGAGCCCAGGAGTGATGTCCAGACCCTGGGCCGAGCCAGGGAGTGGTGTCCAGACCCTGGGCCGAGCCCAGGAGTGATGTCCAGACCCTGGGCCGAGCCAGGCAGTGGTGTCCAGACCCTGGGCCGAGCCCAGGAGTGATGTCCAGACCCTGGGCCGAGCCCAGGAGTGGTGTCGAGACCCTGGGCCGAGCCAGGCAGTGATGTCCAGACCCTGGGCCGAGCCCAGGAGTGATGTCCAGACCCTGGGCCGAGCCCGGGAGTGATGTCCAGACCCTGGGCCGAGCCCAGGAGTGGTGTCGAGACCCTGGGCCGAGCCCAGGAGTGATGTCCAGACCCTGGGCCGAGCCCGGGAGTGATGTCCAGACCCTGGGCCGAGCCCAGGAGTGATGTCCAGACCCTGGGCCGAGCCCAGGAGTGATGTCCAGACCCTGGGCCGAGCCCGGGAGTGATGTCCAGACCCTGGGCCGAGCCTAGGAGTGATGTCCAGACCCTGGGCCGAGCCCGGGAGTGGTGTCCAGACCCTGGGCCGAGCCCAGGAGTGATGTCCAGACCCTGGGCCGAGCCAGGGAGTGGTGTCCAGACCCTGGGCCGAGCCCAGGAGTGATGTCCAGACCCTGGGCCGAGCCCGGGAGTGATGTCCAGACCCTGGGCCGAGCCCAGGAGTGGTGTCGAGACCCTGGGCCGAGCCCAGGAGTGATGTCCAGACCCTGGGCCGAGCCCGGGAGTGATGTCCAGACCCTGGGCCGAGCCCAGGAGTGATGTCCAGACCCTGGGCCGAGCCCGGGAGTGATGTCCAGACCCTGGGCCGAGCCTAGGAGTGATGTCCAGACCCTGGGCCGAGCCCGGGAGTGATGTCCAGACCCTGGGCCGAGCCCAGGAGTGATGTCCAGACCCTGGGCCGAGCCCGGGAGTGATGTCCAGACCCTGGGCCGAGCCTAGGAGTGATGTCCAGACCCTGGGCCGAGCCCGGGAGTGATGTCCAGACCCTGGGCCGAGCCCAGGAGTGATGTCCAGACCCTGGGCCGAGCCCGGGAGTGATGTCCAGACCCTGGGCCGAGCCTAGGAGTGATGTCCAGACCCTGGGCCGAGCCCGGGAGTGGTGTCCAGACCCTGGGCCGAGCCCAGGAGTGGTGTCCAGACCCTGGGCCGAGCCCGGGAGTGATGTCCAGACCCTGGGCCGAGCCTAGGAGTGATGTCCAGACCCTGGGCCGAGCCCGGGAGTGGTGTCCAGACCCTGGGCCGAGCCCAGGAGTGGTGTCCAGACCCTGGGCCGAGCCCGGGAGTGATGTCCAGACCCTGGGCCGAGCCTAGGAGTGATGTCCGGACCCTGGGCCGAGCCCGGGAGTGGTGTCCAGACCCTGGGCCGAGCCCAGGAGTGGTGTCGAGATCCTGGGCCGAGCCAGGGAGTGGTGTCCAGACCCTGGGCCGAGCCCAGGAGTGATGTCCAGACCCTGGGCCGAGCCCGGGAGTGATGTCCAGACCCTGGGCCGAGCCCAGGAGTGATGTCCAGACCCTGGGCCGAGCCCGGGAGTGATGTCCAGACCCTGGGCCGAGCCTAGGAGTGATGTCCAGACCCTGGGCCGAGCCCGGGAGTGGTGTCCAGACCCTGGGCCGAGCCCAGGAGTGGTGTCCAGACCCTGGGCCGAGCCCGGGAGTGATGTCCAGACCCTGGGCCGAGCCTAGGAGTGATGTCCAGACCCTGGGCCGAGCCCGGGAGTGGTGTCCAGACCCTGGGCCGAGCCCAGGAGTGGTGTCCAGACCCTGGGCCGAGCCCGGGAGTGATGTCCAGACCCTGGGCCGAGCCTAGGAGTGATGTCCAGACCCTGGGCCGAGCCCGGGAGTGGTGTCCAGACCCTGGGCCGAGCCCAGGAGTGGTGTCGAGATCCTGGGCCGAGCCAGGGAGTGGTGTCCAGACCCTGGGCCGAGCCCAGGAGTGATGTCCAGACCCTGGGCCGAGCCAGGGAGTGGTGTCCAGACCCTGGGCCGAGCCCAGGAGTGATGTCCAGACCCTGGGCCGAGCCAGGGAGTGGTGTCCAGACCCTGGGCCGAGCCCAGGAGTGATGTCCAGACCCTGGGCCGAGCCCAGGAGTGGTGTCGAGACCCTGGGCCGAGCCAGGCAGTGATGTCCAGACCCTGGGCCGAGCCCAGGAGTGATGTCCAGACCCTGGGCCGAGCCCGGGAGTGATGTCCAGACCCTGGGCCGAGCCCAGGAGTGGTGTCGAGACCCTGGGCCGAGCCCAGGAGTGATGTCCAGACCCTGGGCCGAGCCCGGGAGTGATGTCCAGACCCTGGGCCGAGCCCAGGAGTGATGTCCAGACCCTGGGCCGAGCCCAGGAGTGATGTCCAGACCCTGGGCCGAGCCCGGGAGTGATGTCCAGACCCTGGGCCGAGCCCAGGAGTGGTGTCGAGACCCTGGGTCGAGCCCAGGAGTGATGTCCAGACCCTGGGCCGAGCCCGGGAGTGATGTCCAGACCCTGGGCCGAGCCCAGGAGTGATGTCCAGACCCTGGGCCGAGCCCGGGAGTGATGTCCAGACCCTGGGCCGAGCCTAGGGGTGATGTCCAGACCCTGGGCCGAGCCCGGGAGTGATGTCCAGACCCTGGGCCGAGCCCAGGAGTGATGTCCAGACCCTGGGCCGAGCCCGGGAGTGATGTCCAGACCCTGGGCCGAGCCTAGGAGTGATGTCCAGACCCTGGGCCGAGCCCGGGAGTGGTGTCCAGACCCTGGGCCGAGCCCAGGAGTGGTGTCCAGACCCTGGGCCGAGCCCGGGAGTGATGTCCAGACCCTGGGCCGAGCCTAGGAGTGATGTCCAGACCCTGGGCCGAGCCCGGGAGTGGTGTCCAGACCCTGGGCCGAGCCCAGGAGTGGTGTCGAGATCCTGGGCCGAGCCAGGGAGTGGTGTCCAGACCCTGGGCCGAGCCCAGGAGTGATGTCCAGACCCTGGGCCGAGCCAGGCAGTGGTGTCCAGACCCTGGGCCGAGCCCAGGAGTGATGTCCAGACCCTGGGCCGAGCCCAGGAGTGGTGTCGAGACCCTGGGCCGAGCCAGGCAGTGATGTCCAGACCCTGGGCCGAGCCCAGGAGTGATGTCCAGACCCTGGGCCGAGCCCGGGAGTGATGTCCAGACCCTGGGCCGAGCCCAGGAGTGGTGTCGAGACCCTGGGCCGAGCCCAGGAGTGATGTCCAGACCCTGGGCCGAGCCCGGGAGTGATGTCCAGACCCTGGGCCGAGCCCAGGAGTGATGTCCAGACCCTGGGCCGAGCCCAGGAGTGATGTCCAGACCCTGGGCCGAGCCTAGGAGTGATGTCCAGACCCTGGGCCGAGCCCGGGAGTGGTGTCCAGACCCTGGGCCGAGCCCAGGAGTGGTGTCCAGACCCTGGGCCGAGCCCAGGAGTGATGTCCAGACCCTGGGCCGAGCCAGGGAGTGGTGTCCAGACCCTGGGCCGAGCCCAGGAGTGATGTCCAGACCCTGGGCCGAGCCCGGGAGTGATGTCCAGACCCTGGGCCGAGCCCAGGAGTGGTGTCGAGACCCTGGGCCGAGCCCAGGAGTGATGTCCAGACCCTGGGCCGAGCCCGGGAGTGATGTCCAGACCCTGGGCCGAGCCCAGGAGTGATGTCCAGACCCTGGGCCGAGCCCGGGAGTGATGTCCAGACCCTGGGCCGAGCCTAGGAGTGATGTCCAGACCCTGGGCCGAGCCCGGGAGTGATGTCCAGACCCTGGGCCGAGCCCAGGAGTGATGTCCAGACCCTGGGCCGAGCCCGGGAGTGATGTCCAGACCCTGGGCCGAGCCTAGGAGTGATGTCCAGACCCTGGGCCGAGCCCGGGAGTGGTGTCCAGACCCTGGGCCGAGCCCGGGAGTGATGTCCAGACCCTGGGCCGAGGCCAGGAGTGATGTCCAGACCCTGGGCCGAGCCCGGGAGTGATGTCCAGACCCTGGGCCGAGCCTAGGAGTGATGTCCAGACCCTGGGCCGAGCCCGGGAGTGATGTCCAGACCCTGGGCCGAGCCCAGGAGTGATGTCCAGACCCTGGGCCGAGCCCGGGAGTGATGTCCAGACCCTGGGCCGAGCCTAGGAGTGATGTCCAGACCCTGGGCCGAGCCCGGGAGTGGTGTCCAGACCCTGGGCCGAGCCCAGGAGTGGTGTCCAGACCCTGGGCCGAGCCCGGGAGTGATGTCCAGACCCTGGGCCGAGCCTAGGAGTGATGTCCAGACCCTGGGCCGAGCCCAGGAGTGATGTCCAGACCCTGGGCCGAGCCCGGGAGTGATGTCCAGACCCTGGGCCGAGCCTAGGAGTGATGTCCAGACCCTGGGCCGAGCCCGGGAGTGATGTCCAGACCCTGGGCCGAGCCCAGGAGTGATGTCCAGACCCTGGGCCGAGCCCGGGAGTGATGTCCAGACCCTGGGCCGAGCCTAGGAGTGATGTCCAGACCCTGGGCCGAGCCCGGGAGTGATGTCCAGACCCTGGGCCGAGCCCAGGAATGATGTCCAGACCCTGGGCCGAGCCCGGGAGTGATGTCCAGACCCTGGGCCGAGCCTAGGAGTGATGTCCAGACCCTGGGCCGAGCCCGGGAGTGGTGTCCAGACCCTGGGCCGAGCCCAGGAGTGGTGTCCAGACCCTGGGCCGAGCCCGGGAGTGATGTCCAGACCCTGGGCCGAGCCTAGGAGTGATGTCCAGACCCTGGGCCGAGCCCGGGAGTGGTGTCCAGACCCTGGGCCGAGCCCAGGAGTGGTGTCCAGACCCTGGGCCGAGCCCGGGAGTGATGTCCAGACCCTGGGCCGAGCCTAGGAGTGATGTCCAGACCCTGGGCCGAGCCCGGGAGTGGTGTCGAGATCCTGGGCCGAGCCAGGGAGTGGTGTCCAGACCCTGGGCCGAGCCCAGGAGTGATGTCCAGACCCTGGGCCGAGCCAGGGAGTGGTGTCCAGACCCTGGGCCGAGCCCAGGAGTGATGTCCAGACCCTGGGCCGAGCCAGGGAGTGGTGTCCAGACCCTGGGCCGAGCCCAGGAGTGATGTCCAGACCCTGGGCCGAGCCCAGGAGTGGTGTCGAGACCCTGGGCCGAGCCAGGCAGTGATGTCCAGACCCTGGGCCGAGCCCAGGAGTGATGTCCAGACCCTGGGCCGAGCCCGGGAGTGATGTCCAGACCCTGGGCCGAGCCCAGGAGTGGTGTCGAGACCCTGGGCCGAGCCCAGGAGTGATGTCCAGACCCTGGGCCGAGCCCGGGAGTGATGTCCAGACCCTGGGCCGAGCCCAGGAGTGATGTCCAGACCCTGGGCCGAGCCCAGGAGTGATGTCCAGACCCTGGGCCGAGCCCGGGAGTGATGTCCAGACCCTGGGCCGAGCCTAGGAGTGATGTCCAGACCCTGGGCCGAGCCCGGGAGTGGTGTCCAGACCCTGGGCCGAGCCCAGGAGTGATGTCCAGACCCTGGGCCGAGCCAGGGAGTGGTGTCCAGACCCTGGGCCGAGCCCAGGAGTGATGTCCAGACCCTGGGCCGAGCCCGGGAGTGATGTCCAGACCCTGGGCCGAGCCCAGGAGTGGTGTCGAGACCCTGGGCCGAGCCCAGGAGTGATGTCCAGACCCTGGGCCGAGCCCGGGAGTGATGTCCAGACCCTGGGCCGAGCCCAGGAGTGATGTCCAGACCCTGGGCCGAGCCCGGGAGTGATGTCCAGACCCTGGGCCGAGCCCAGGAGTGATGTCCAGACCCTGGGCCGAGCCCGGGAGTGATGTCCAGACCCTGGGCCGAGCCTAGGAGTGATGTCCAGACCCTGGGCCGAGCCCGGGAGTGGTGTCCAGACCCTGGGCCGAGCCCAGGAGTGGTGTCCAGACCCTGGGCCGAGCCGAGGAGTGATGTCCAGACCCTGGGCCGAGCCCGGGAGTGGTGTCCAGACCCTGGGCCGAGCCCAGGAGTGATGTCCAGACCCTGGGCCGACCCAGGCTGTGGGTGGTGCATTTTGGTGCATTTTCCGTCGGTTTAGGTGAAAATTGTCGAAAGTTGTCGAAATTTGTCGACAGGTGACGAACGACGAGAATCCCCGAAAAACCGGTTTTTAATTCATTTTTGGGGGGGGGTCTTCGCTGACGAAGTTTTTGTCGAAGACCCCTGTCGTCGTCGTCAGAACACTGCCGTCTTCGGTGAAAACCCCCCTGAAACACCCGTTTTCCTAATTATGTGACGAACGACGAAGTTTGTCGAAGTTTGTCGACCAGCGAAGACCCCCTAAGAATATTTGTGGGGCAGCCTGCACACAATGTAACCAACTCGCAGCCACCGTTTGTCCAGAGAGAGGGGCGCAAAGCTCTATTTTATGTCGTGTGTTATACTGTGCATACAATTCCCCAGCACCCCCACGCCACCACCATTGCAGGGAGACGGCATACACAGCGGTGAGTCTGAGTCATGACACTCGGCCCGTTCAAGGCAGTGGGGAGGGCAGCCTCCGGCATCGCAGGTGGGTTCAGCATGGGCACTCTTTACGCATACGCCACGTCGCCTGCGCTGCCGCATGTCGGTGATGGAGAGCCGATTCTTGCAAGCGAGCGGGTGTTGCACTCTGTCGCGGATGAGCCGGCCGCCTGGGGTGTCAGCATCGGGGCCTTGGCGCTGGTGGGCGGCCGCTGGCCCTTGCTCGGGCTTGTCCTGGGCACGTTTGGCGCCTCCAATGAAGAGCACGGCGCGCTTGCCTACCTCCGCACCGCCTACCAGTCCGTCCGCTCCGAGGACTGAGCAGAGCGTGCCGAGTGGGTGGGGTGGTTGGGGGTGGGTGCGTGCTTACCCCTGTGAGCTGATACAGGCCTGTCCCTTCCCAGGGCCCACCCGAGCGCCGCTTCCAAAATATTCCTGTGTGTGTGTGTGTGTGTGTGGTTATGAAGTTTTAAGGCGGTGTCGCCCTGCACGGGCAGTAGCACCTCCCCTTCAGTATCGCACTCCCGAAGGATTCCCCAACACGACGTGACACCGGTTTCGACGCGTACTCTTCGTACCCCTCCCCCCGGCCGCGTCTCTTCAGCGAAGAACCGGGGATAATCGGACCAGGGCTAGCTAAACCCTGGTGGTGTCACGGGTGGGGTTGGAGAGGGAGAAAAGGAAGAAATGAAGTTGCGAAAAAGTCAAACACTGACACGTGAAATCAATAAAAAGGGTGGTATATATCGCCCCCTTGCTGCGACGAAGACACTAAATAGTCAGGCCGCTTCAAGAGTCTTGAGGGCTTGAAGGAAGAAACAGGTTGCTGATGAGTCTCAGGAGCAGGCACCTTTTGTCCGCCCACATGACCTTCGCCCGAAGGCGAACCTCGTCCAGCTTGGCTCGATCGCCACAGAGAAGGGGATCATTCTCCGCTGTGGTGAACATCTTAAAAACCGAGGGTGCAGAGGTGGGGCAGCCCACTGGTGCGACAGCAGGCCGCCCCCGGATAGCTATAACTAGTGCATAGGAAGCATACGACGGCACACGCAACAGATGCCGAAGGCACAACGGCGGGTCACTTTTAACCACCAGAGGAGTGGCACTCCCGAGGGGTGGGGAAGGGGGGGTAGTCACAACACTTTCGAAGGAAGAAAAGGGGCAAATGGGATGTTTTGTGCAAGGTAGAAAGGAAGTCACAACATGAGGCAGGGGGGATTGCTCATCAGGCCTGGGGGAATAGAGGGTTTGTGTGTGGTTATGAAGTTTTAAGGCGGTGTCGCCCTGCACGGGCAGTAGCACCTCCCCTTCAGTATCGCACTCCCGAAGGATTCCCCAACACGACGTGACACCGGTTTCGACGCGTACTCTTCGTACCCCTCCCCCCGGCCGCGTCTCTTCAGCGAAGAACCGGGGATAATCGGACCAGGGCTAGCTAAACCCTGGTGGTGTCACGGGTGGGGTTGGAGAGGGAGAAAAAGGAAGAAATGAAGTTGCGAAAAAGTCAAACACTGACACGTGAAATCAATAAAAAGGGTGGTATATATCGCCCCCTTGCTGCGACGAAGACACTAAATAGTCAGGCCGCTTCAAGAGTCTTGAGGGCTTGTGTGTGTGTGTGTGTGTTGTAGCTTCCTTGGCCTGCCAGATAGTGTCGGCATCACCACAAACTCACTCGGTGCAAGCTGCGCTAAACAAAAGGTCAGGGTACCTATCACCGGGAAGGGACGACGGGAAGCACGGCCAAAGCCGTCCAAATCGTTCAAAATATGTGTGCGGTGTGGGGTGGGGGGTGGGGCGAACGTGAACAACACAACCGAAAGCCAAATCACGGTTTTGTCGTCTGCAATCTGGGGAGATAGGGGAAGGGGGGGCTGTGTCGGGGTGGATGTGCAGCAGACTGGTGGCGGGGGTCGGCAGCAGCCGCCCCCTCCCCACCCCTCCTCCGCACCGTGAACTCTGCACCTTGCTGTTCAGGGGGGGGGGGGGGTGGGGGGTGCTGCAATGATTGCGCCCTCTCTGGAAGGAGCCGCGGCTCGCAGCGCTCAAATCTGTGCCAAAAAAAAAAGAAGCGTAGCAATCTGTGATTCATTCTTCCCCCCTTTTTTTTGATGATTTGGCGCTTCCACCACCTACAACTAGCCTCTGCTTTGGCGTGGGTGTGGAGAGAGCATGTGATGTGAACACGAGAGAGCTGGACACACAGAAAAAGAGCAGGGCCGTCAGAAGCACACCTCGACTTTGACGTCAGCACAACATGACAAATGTGCTAAAAAATGCAAACCCATGGCCTTCGCAAGGCGTAGGGGCGAGGTCGGGGTGTGGTCTTTCTCAGTGATTCTGCGAAACACCGCAAAAAACCCCCCAGCGGCCCACAGTGCGAACACTGGGTTCGTCTCGCTCCCGTGGCATCAATCTCTCGGAAAAAAACGGAGGAAAGGGGGGATAAAATCTGTTGCTTACGTTTCTACTTCACTGCCCGCGCCCTCCCTTGTGTGGGGATTTCCATTTCAATGCCCCCTTGTGTGAGGGCAACTGCCATGCTGTGGTGGGAGCAAGCCAGCCTAGGCAGGAACGCACCCGTCAGCACCGCTTGGCGAAGGCTGCTAATGCTTGATTACAAAAGGGTTCAGCAAAAAAGGGGTTGAATGGATCTGCTGTGCTAGCCCTACCGTGTTGTAAGAAGAACCAGTGTAGCGCATGTCGTGGCTGTCTGCCTAACCCACGCCAAGCGACAGGCTGCAACAGAATCTCGGCAGGGCACCATCTCCTCCTGTGGAAGTGTCACTCAGTGTTGCCTTCTCTTCCTCGACTAACTTGCGGCTCGTGCGGTGCGCTGATGCTGCCCCGACACACACACGCGTGTATAAATCCTCGCCTGATGCAGCGAGGCTGTCGTGCTGCAGAGAACGGATTGCCAGAACTGAACACAAGTTCACTCTCCCCCACCTGCGACCACCCCCGCGAATGAGCCCCCCTCTCGTGAAGATGTTTGCTGAACCCGTTGGGACGAGGCCTCATATTTTGCAGCAGCCCCTCCATTGCCGCCTGCCTTCTGATTCTACTCCTCTCATATCCCCCTGGCAGAAGATGGAACGTTTCTGCGCGGCATCACAGCTTACATCACCACAGCAGAGACGGCGTGTAACACTACACAACCTGCATAACGAGTGAAGGGAGATCATCCTTGTAATTCCTTCTGCTTGTATTTCAATACCCCCGGCCCCCCCGCGTACCACACATGACACATCATGCATCACACATGCATCACACCACCCGCCCGCCCGCAGTGATATCACATACAACATACAGCCAACCATGCGAGGTGTGTTTGCAGTGCTTGCAGCGAGCCTGCTCGCTGCGGTGGACGTGGCATCCGCACAGGCGCGTTTCCAGGTGCAGGTGACCAAGTACACAGCAGTGGCTGACTGGCACAGCGGTGAGCCTGGCGCAGATGAATTCACCGGGTTTGTGACGGTGCTGACGAACGGTGGGTTTTCCCACAAGTCCAGCTGCCTGACCTGCACCACGCAGTGCATCGGTTGGCTGAAGTACGAGGACCGCTGCTCCACCGGGGGGTCGCTGGACACAGGGATGCGGGTCTCGGACGCGACGGAGTTCAAGGTGGTGGTGGAGGGTTGGGAGGATGACCACGGGGACAGGTGTGCTTTCAACAGGCACTGGTTCTGGAATGACGACGACCACATGGGGTCGATGCACTGCAGGTTCCCGGTGCGCAGCGGGGCACCCGGCGTGTGGCGCACGCTGCGCTGTGGCGACCACAACAAAATCGCAGACCTGCGTGTGATGTGGTTTGCCGAGACCCCTGCCCCGGCTACGCCTGCACCCCGCACCCCCGCCCCGCCGACGCCCACTCCCAAGACGGACGCGCCTCCGACATCTGCACCTCCCACGGCTTCCCCGCCGACGCCTGCGCCCGAGACCGATGCGCCTCCCACATCCGCACCCCCTACGTCTGCACCTCCCACGGCTTCCCCGCCGACGCCCGCGCCCGAGACGGACGCGCCTGCCCCTGCGACGGAGCGTGAGGCGCTTCGTGCAATGAAGGAGGCATTTATGCACGCAGGCACGGGCGGCAGGATGCTCACGTGGACCAGCGACGAGCCGTGTGTCGACTGGGAGGGCATCGACTGCGACTCGGAGGGGAGTGTGACGGTGATTATGCTCGACTACGAGACCACCCTGCGCCCCGCGGTGCTGCCCGACCTGTCTGTCATGACAAAGCTGCTCCGCCTCTACGTCCAGGGGACCGCTGTGACGGGCTTCGCCGGCCTCCCGACCTCTTTGCTGGAGGTCGACTTCTCCCTGACGCAGGTCAACGGGACCTTCCCTGAGGCGGTGCTGAGCCTCGACAGGCTGATGACGGTGCGCGCACGCGGCTCAAGGCTGACGGGCGAGGTGCCCCGGTTCCAGGACTCCCTGCGGCACATCGACGTCAGCCAGAACCAGCTGACTGGGCAGGTGTCGACGCTGCCGCTGAACATCCTCAACTTCCTCGCGTGGGACAACCAGCTGTCGGGGCCGCTGCCGCCGTCGCACCCGAACGTGCTTCGTCTGGCGCTGAACAACAACCGCTTCACAGGAGGGGTCCCCCTCTACCCGAAGCTGCAGGTGGCGCAGTTCCACTTCAACGACCTGAGCGGCCCGCTCGACATCGCAAACCTGCCTGTGGCGTACCACATTGATGTGTCGCGCAACAGCTTCAGCGGTGACCTGCCGAACTTTGCGGGGACGAGGGTGTGGATCTTCCAGGCACACAGCAACCAGTTCACAGGCCCCTTCCACTTCGCACAGCCCGGGCAGAAGGTGATGTTCAAGCTGATGATCAACAACAACAAGCTGACGGGGCGCGAGCCCACCGCTGAGGAGCGTGCCCTTGTGGCTGAAGTGTGCACCACATTCGACAACCCGTGGACGGCGTAGACCCCAGGGAGGGATCCCCGGGGGAGGCCACCTCCGCCTCTCTGTCTCACATCTCACATCTCTCTGTGTTGAAAGAGGCGAGCCGAGAGGGGAGTCGAGAGGGGAGGTGCCTTGTCTTGGTGGTGGTGTTGTTGTTGTTGTTGGTGGTGCAGTGCAGTGCAGTCCAGTCCAGTCCGGTGGCATTTTAACGCTGCGCATACTTTTTTTTGCGGCAGAAATCACCGGTGGAGGAATCGCCACAACACATACACGCACACACACCATCTCTCTCTCTTATTTCAGGAACGAAGGCTTGTATTTTTATCTTTGGATCTTCGCTCTGTGTGCAAGTCAAAATGACGCCTCTTTGGGTGCCATTTTGCTGTGTGTCGCACTGCCACAGTTTTGGCGCAAGAGCGAGAGGCGCCCCCCCCACCGTTTTTGAAACACCCGAAATCCCCCCCTCCCCCCCTTTTTTTTGCTGTGTTTTGCCCCCATCCTACACGGGCCAGTTCCCATCATCGATCGGTGTAATTGTGCCCGGCGGATAGACAATAGCGGTAAGCCACGTGCTTTCCTGCAGGAGCAAAATTGCACACAACAGCAACAACCCCTGCCCTCCCCCTTTTTGTTTTGTGTTCATTCATCACAACACGGCTCCTTTCTGTTACACCTCCGCTGAGTATGCGGGTCCCCAGGGCTCCGTCAGGTACTAGCCTACCTGCATAAAGCCTGCCATAACTTCATCGTTTCAACGCATTATCGTTGTGGCCGAACGACAAACAGATTGCATCCTGTTTATGAGGTGCAGCTGTCTTGCGTGTGTGCCGCAGATCCCAGAGCAGAGAGAGTTTCCACCCGATTCCCTCGGGATCGCTTTCTCGACAGAAAGCAGCCCACACCCCCCGAGGTGTGGGTCTGCTGTCTCCGTCTAGCGATTACAAACTCCCTGCCTCTCCGCCCTCTCCCACGCGTTGTTCTTTTCCCCTTTACTCTTGAGGAGCAAGGGCGTCCTTCTGCGAGGGGGCAGAGGGGAGGCCGTGCCAGCCGGCAGGGCTTTTTCTGCCCCGCTTTTGGTTTGCCCCTTTTCCCTTTTCCCCCGAAGCGGGAGGGTGCCCTCCCACACGGTGTTGTGTTGCGGTTTGCGTTTGCACTATGTTGCGTGATTTTCCTCGTGTGCAACACCCACCCTGTGTGCGCTATGTGATAATGTGCTATGTGTGTGTGCATCAAACCAAGATGCCCAAAGGCTGTTCTTTTCTGGTGCGTCATGCCGGGATTTCCGTGTTTCTTTTTTTTAGCGATATCCTGTCCCAGGGTATGGTAAGAAAAGGAAAAAGACTCCTGGCAGCGCACGTATGGCCTGGACACCCGTACACACACGCACAGGCGCGTATCCCACAAAAGCTTCTTACTTCACCACCATTGCCATTGCATGCGACTATTACATGCCTGCCATGCCATGGCATCCCATCTCTTTTTTGTGCGACCAGGTCCGCAGGTATCACGTTGTTCCTGTTGCCAGTTCCTGATGATGATTCCCTGCATCAGCCCCCCAGCATCCCACCGATACAGGTGGCTCGGCGTCCGTGCTGTAATGCTCGCGGCCCGCCTTGCTTTTTTTACATTTCCCCTCGTCACGTCATATCGAGGAATTTGTGTAGCAGAAAGTGTCGCAGACGGACTTGCTTTACTACCAATATCAGTCAGCGCAGGCTGAAGCTCTCAGGGCCAGTCAGCGCATGCGTCTTTTGCCACAAATTTAAGAAACTGCTTCGGCAAAACAGGAACAGGAATATTTTCTGCGGGGCCAAATCGACGTGGGCCCCCCTCATGCGGGCCCGCTATATATTGCCTCCTACCCAGCCCGCTTCATGTTGTCATGTTGTGCCGGCACACTCTTTACAACCACCCCCCCTTCTTCCATTCTCCCCTTCTCCCCCCCCCCCCTCCACTTTCGTGTGTGTGCTTGCGTGTTCTGCCTTCTTGTGTATTGAGGAGGCTGGAAGCTTCTGTCGAGATGTCCGTACTTACCATCCCTTGGTATTGGGAGATGCCACCCCTCTGCCGCCAACGACAGGTCTCCTGCCCTCCCCCTGTTCCGGGGGTGGCGGAAGCAGCACCTCGTCCCTGGGTGGTGCATGGGGCTGATCCCCTCTGCCGGCAGGCACCCGATGTATCTCTTGCCTTCTTCAGACGCCGGTCCACCGCTAACCCTCCACCCCACTCCACCCCACCCCCCACCGCCCTCCACATTACCCCATTGTCACATTGCAGAGTCACACCACCACCACCGCCACCGCCACCACCACCACCACCACCGGAGGGGGATCGTGATGTAGTTCTTGCTGCAGTTCAACAGAACGGCACTTCAAACCAGTACGCACATCACACATCACACATCATTGCAGAGTCACACCACCACCACCACCGGAGGGGGATCGTGATGTAGTTCTTGCTGCAGTTCAACAAAACGGCACTTCAATTCAGTATGCACATCCTGGCCACTTCCTCCACTGCCCTGCACCGCCACCGCCACCCGCAGACACCCCACCTCCCGATACACTACCCCCCCTGCACCGCCATGCGGGCAGTTGTGCTGGCGTCCCTTTGGGGGGCAGCGTCGCTGGTTTCAGCCCGCCCCTCATCCTCTTCGCCAGGGTTCATCAACCCCGGCACACCCAGCGACATCCCTCCGAGCTATGACTGCAAGGTGCGGCAGCACGCGTGGGAGTTCGGGAAGGCCACCCTTCCGAAGAGAGGGGACTTCAAGACGCTGTACGACGCGCTGCAGCTGCAGGCGTGCGGTGTCCCGACCCCTGCTGCCGAGGACAAGTGGACTCCGCCCACCTACCCCACGCCGTCTGGGATGACAGTGTTTGCGGATGCCGCAGCGGCGAGCGGCGGTGACGGTTCCAAGGCACGCCCCTACAACACACTCGCTGATGCCGTCGCGGCTGCAGGTCGCAAGATTCCTGGGACGTCCGCCACTGTGCTGCTTCGCGCTGGGACCTACCACACGGGGCAGGTGGTGCTCACCCCGCAGCACTCCAACGTGACCATCCAGAACTACGAGGGGGAGGCTGCTGTGGTGAGCGGTGCGGTACCCATCAAGGCCTCGCTTGGGGCATGGGCGCCGTATAAAGTGGTGGCACCGCACAGGGTGCAGTACGACGGGCAGAACAACGTGTGGGGGAAGGCGCAGTCCAGGGCTGACACGCCCAACATCAAGTATCTTGGGGATGTGGAGAGCCTCGCAACCTGCGAGTCGCTGGCGGCGGCGAGCAGCAAGGGGCCCTTCCCCTCGCTGACGTGGCACAGCCCGAGCTTTGGAGGCGACTTCGCGTCGCAGTGCTTCGGGGTGACGAACGACTTCTGGAGCCCGGTGGCGCAGGAGGGTGTCACGTCCGTCCGCACGGTGCAGCAGAACACGTGGCGTCTGGACGTGTCGGGGCAGGGCCTGGGTGAGGTGGCAGGGCTGCGTGTCGGTGGGCAGCGTGCCATCCGTGCGAAGTTCCCCAACGGCAACCCGGAGCTGTCCGGGCAGTGGTTCTTCTCCGCAGACCCTGGCATGGGCGCCGGTGACTACACAGAGGGGTGGGTGACGCAGGGAACGACGTATGCTCTGCCCCTTGCTTGAATTGCCCTCACCCATTACCCCCCCCCCCCCCCCCCCGCCCCGCCCTCTCTACCGAGAGAGGCCACTTTAGGGCTCTCCAGGGAGAGGATGGCCAAAGAAACACGCATGTTTCCATCCCCCTGGGAATGGGAAGCTGCACAGCATAATATACAGTGTGCAAGGGGGGGTGGGGAGGAGGGGGGGTCATGTCGAGTCTGTGGAGCAGCCCCCCCTCCCAGCAACACCGCCTATCCCCCTTGCAGGTGGGTGCCGCCGCTGAAGCAGGACGCCAAGTGGGCCGAGACGCAGGATGTTGTGGTGAACGGGAAGGACTGGCCGGGTGTGGAGTGGCCTGCGACTCAGGAGGGCGGTTCGACCTGGACGGGCGAGGGTGACTGGGGGGACTTCCACATGGGCATGGGCGGGTTCTGCTCTGACATCAGCCCGCCCTTCGGGTACTGGTGCAGCCAGAACCCCCCCCGTGGGCAGTGCTACGACCCTGTGAAGCACACCAGTTTGGGGTGCACGCAGACACACATGGCCCCCAGCGGCCTGTCGTACAAGGATGTGCTGCCGCAGGCGGTGAACTACACCAACCCCAAGGGTGCGGTGGTGCAGATGTGGCGTGGCGGGGGGCGGTGGTTCACCAACCTGTGCCTGGTGGACAGCATCGACAAGGTGAACGGGGAGCTGCACTTCGACCAGGAGGTGGGGTGCAACCAGGGCGGTGAGGGCGGTGTCGGGGGCAGCCAGTGGTGGATCGAGAACGTGAAGGAGGAGTGCGACTCTGCGATGGAGTACTTCTACGATGCGGGGGAGGAGGCGCTGTACTTCACGTTCAACGGCACAGACAAGCCGACGGGCAGCGAGGAGCTCTTCGCCACAAAGACCAAGGTGATCTTCAACGTGACAGGCACACAGGCTGCTCCGGTGACGGACCTGACGATCCGGGGTCTGACGATCCGCGACACCATGCTGACGTACCTCGGGACAGACGTGGCGGATGTGCACGGCATGCCCAGCGGCGGGGACTGGGCGCTGCAGCGGTCGGGTGCGGTGCTGCTGGAGGGGACGGAGCGCACCACCGTCGCGGACAACCTGATCACGCGGATCGACGGCAACGGCGTCTTCGTCAGCAACTACAACCGCAACGTGACGATCTCCGGCAACGAGATGAGCTGGATCGGGGACAGCGCGATGGCAGCGTGGGGGTCGACCGGGAAGTGCCTCAACGCAAACTGCTCGAAGTCTGTGCCGTACGAGGTGGGGCCTGACGGGCGTGACGGGAACCAGCCGCGCGGGACACGTGTGGTGGGCAACCTGGTGCGCGAGATCGGGATCTGGCAGAAGCAGTCCTCGATGTGGTTCCAGGCGGTGACGGCACAGACCACGCTCTCGCAGAACGTGCACTTCAACGGCCCCCGCGCAGGCGTCAACTTCAACGACGGGTTCGGCGGGGGCGACGTGATGGAGGGCAACCTGCTGGCGAACTGCGTGCGCGAGAGTGGGGACCACGGCCCCTTCAACAGCTGGGACCGTGAGCCCTTCATCACAGACATCGGGATGCACCGCACCCCCAGCAAGGCCAACGTGACGGGCGACCTGCCTGGGCACGAGCCTGCCTCGGGGCCGTCTGTGCTGCCGCAGTTCCGTCAGATCCGCCACAACTTTGTGTTCGACGTGTACAGCAGCCAAGAGGCGATCGACAACGACGACGGGTCGAGCTACTACCTGACACACGACAACTACTTCGTGTACGCCTCTGCAGGGCTGAAGAGCGACTTCGGCGGGCAGTGGAACCACCACTACAACAACGTCTACGCCTACGTGGGGTCGTGCTTTGGGATGGGCAACAACCTGGCCTTCTACAATAACATCTGCCAGACGAAGAGCAGCGACTACTCCTCGACCTGCGGCACGCCCGACACAATGACAGTGCGCAACAACAGCGTGCACTCCCCGAAGGGCGTGACTATTTGCAGCGGCGATGACGGCACCACGTCCTCTGGGTACCTCAATGATGACGCGCTGACCGAGGCAGGGACACAGGCACTGCACCCATTCCCGAAGGCACTGTAAGGCAAGTGAGGGCGTTATATCCGTCTGCTTCCAAAGCCCCAAGTGTCTCAGTGTCCTTCAGCGTGTGCGTTGCTTCCCAATCAAGACTCTACACAACAGGGGGCCTGGCAAGAGAAAATGATGGAAGGCAGCCTCAGGCGGAGCTGTGTTTCTTTTTGTTCGACCAAGAACATGCAACCAAACCCCCTCCTTTTCACACCCCCCTCTTCTTCTTTGGTGGGGCAGATGGGCCAACCATCGCGCCGTGATGAGATAAGCCCCTGAGTGTGCACCGGTGTCTCGTGGCTGGCACCACACCCAGTGCTCTCGCGGTGGCGAAAAAGTGGTTTTTTTCGTCTTTTTTTTTTCACGGCACTTTTTTGCGTGGCGAATTTCGCCTTTCTTTTTTCCCCGGGTTTTTTTTCACATGGCGGATTTCTCCGCACTTGAAGGAGTGTATTGTCCTCACAGGGGCCAAAATTGCTGGTGGAGCCCGGAAAAGGACGGTCTCCCATATTTCTCCTCGGGAGATGGGTGAAATACCCAGTGCTGTGTAGTACGGTGCAACATCGCGTACTCCCTGAGCCCTCGGTGGCTGAACGTGCGTTCAGCCCTACGACTATGGATACAATTCAGAAACTGTGCGCCCACAATGAACAGATGCTCACTACCGTGGCCTCCGGCGGCTGGGGGGCTCCGCCCCCCAGACCCCCCTGTTTGAAACCTCCAGAAGGTCCTCAAGACGGCGAGGGAACTGCCTGTCGGATGAGTCTCTCACCACCGTCCATGCACTGCATGGCTGCGGCACACGATGTCTGCCGGACGATGAAGCCCACATCAGTGTGGGGCAGGTTATATGTTATGCTGTCCACTCAGTGTGTCGACGTGATCGACGCCGCAGGCGCGAAGCGCCTGCGGAAATTTTTTTTCGACCTCAAAATTCGCCATGCCGTTTGTCAGATCGTGGCGACCAGCGAGAGCACTGACCACACCACCGCCCCTGGTATTTTATTACTACACGAGGGCTCCGTGTCAGTATCAATAAGAGAGTGGGTGTGGGTCGGCGCTTTTGGGGAACAAGAGACATATCCTGTACCCCCAGGCATGCCGGGGTCTGCTTTGTGGGGTTTTCCCCGGATTTGGCGCACAAAACGCAACGTCACAAATTTTTCTT
Source organism: Rhynchopus euleeides (assembly GCA_963210315.1). Taxonomy (NCBI): domain Eukaryota; phylum Euglenozoa; class Diplonemea; order Diplonemida; family Diplonemidae; genus Rhynchopus; species Rhynchopus euleeides. The sequence goes on along the minus strand of OY723310.1, from coordinate 465,883 downwards.
TCTTTTATTTTTGTCGCGCGCAACCCAAAGCCACCAAACCTTTCCCTTTTGCTCTTCTTTGAATCACCCTCGTGGACTGTATTCCCCGACCCGATGAACCATGATCTGTATGGCGGACCTGCTGGCAGTGGACAATCTGTATCCCTCGTGTTCTGCTCGCTTGGCCTTTATGTGTTTAGTCACAACCACAGGGCAGTTGTGGTCTTTTCTGGCGGAGGGGCGGGGACGGGGGACAGCGTTGGAGGCCTTCAAGAGGAAGGATCCCCAACCCCACCGACCCTCACCGCCCATCCAATAGTTGTGTGACGTGTGTGGGTTGTCAGAGTTGCCAGCAGAGAGAGGTGAGCGCGCACAGCCTCAGCTTCATCGCGGTCTGTTTTTTTTATTTGTGATATTGTGCTCCCCCCATTTTATTTTATCTTTGGTGAAACAACGTGTTGGTGTCTTTGTCAAATAATAAGTACATCCCAAAAGGGTCTACCTCCCGACGATGCGGGAGTCCACCGTGTGACAAAACGTAATGTTCAGGATTGCACACCGGTGATATGTGTTTACGTTTGTGTTCATCTTGGTGCACCTTCACTGTGGGTCCTCAAAGCCCCGGTGCCAGGTGTGGCAAACCGATATTGTTCGGGGAGGCACTCACTTTCTGTGCTAGAGAGCGAAAATGCCCCCCCCCCCCCCCCCCCGTTTCTCTTTGCTTGGCCTGAGGGGGGGAGGTGAGGGGAGGCTTCGAAAAAGAAGAATATGTGGATTCGTTGCCCCTCCTTCTCGTGAGATCCACTCGATCTAACATGCCTGGCCCTTCCCCCGTCCTTTACAAAGGCTGGTTTTGTAGTTGTGTTAGAAAGCCCCTTGTGGTTTTGTGTGCGATGTCTGCAGTGCTGCCCACCTCACCCCCACCCTCATCCCCAACGGAAACGTGCACATGATGGCAAACGGAATAAAGTACCAACAAAAGCAGGAAACACAGCCTCTTTTTGTACGGTGGGTGGATGTGCTTTTTCACCGTTTGTCATTGTTCTTTTTTTTTGTGATTCTTGCGGATTTTTTTGTCTTCTGCTTCTGAAGAAAAAAAACGACATCCGGGTATATATGCTGGCAATAACGGCGATGGATGATCTGGTTTCACCGCCGCACCGTCCCCCCTCCCCCTCCCCACCCCGCAACAGGTTTGCTGCAGGTTGTCAAGGCGAATGTCGCTCGTTTTGTGGGAGGTGACTCGTTGTCCCCACAGTTCCCCATTGTGCCGCTGTAGCCAAGTGCCGGGAGGACGACGAGGCACGAAATACAGGGGGCAACCAACAGGCCCCCAGCAGGAGCTCCTCACAGAGGACTGAACCTCGCCTGTGTTGAGCCCTCCGAAGCGGGACAGCTGAGGAGGGAAGGCTGCAAAACAAGGTAAGCAAAGCAAAAAGCAAATCAATAATCAATAACTGACAGCACAGGTCGCTATTAAAAAAAAGAGCTTTTGGCATTCACCGCGCCACACCCATGCAGGACACACGATGCGTTACTCTGGAAATGTCGCGCTGGGTGCCCTGCTGCTGTGTGCAGCAGGCGGGCAGGCAGGGCCAGCGATGGATGCTGTGCTGATGGATGACAAGGTGTCGACAGGTGCCGTGTGCCTCGATGGGTCGCCTGGGCTGTTCTACTACGGCCCGGCACTGACACAGGAGAATGCGAACGACTGGGTCATCTACTTCCAGGGTGGGGGTTGGTGCTACGACGAGTACGACTGCCTGGGCCGCAGCGAGGGTGGTCTTGGGTCTTCGAATGGCCAGGGTGCCACTGCGGGGATTGCTGGCCTGGGGTCGCAGGACTGCAGCGTCAGCCCTGCGCTGTGCAACTACAACCACGTGTTCCTGCACTACTGCGACGGGAACAGCTTCGCCGGGAACCGTGACGAACCCATCTCCATCAACGGGACGAAGATCTACTCCCGTGGCAAGCGCATCCTGGACGCCGTGCTCGACACGCTTGTTGAGAAGTACAACTTCTCCTCTGCCAGGAACGTGCTTGTCTCAGGGTGCAGTGCAGGCGGACTTGCAGCCTACCTGCACACAGACTACATCCACGACTTCGTGCAGAGCAAGTCGTCGAACCTGCAGAAGTTTGGGGCTGCACCGATCTCTGGGTTCTTCCTGGACCACGCTGTGCCCTCTGGGGACCATGTCTACGGGACGGAGATGAAGTACGTGTTCGAGATGACGAATGCGTCCAGCGGTGTGAACCAGGCATGCCTCAAGGCAAACGTCGGTGAGGAGTGGAAGTGCAACATGGCACCCTACACGTACCCGCACATCGACAGCCGCATCTTCATGCTGAACAGTGCGATGGACTCCTGGCAGACAGCGTGCATCCTGACTGCCGCCCTTGTGCCGGGGTTCCCTGCCCAGACGAGCACAATTAACGGGCTCTGCAACCAAGTGTCCAGCCTCGCGGGCTGCATCAGCAACCCTGTGCAGAGCTGCAACGCCAGCGGTGTGCAGCTCGTCAACACATTCGCTACCGACTTCATGGCTGCGGCACAGAGCGCTGCAACGTTCACCAAGCCTGGGAATGGTGCCTTCATCAACTCCTGCCACCTCCACTGCGAGGCTGCCAATCTGCAGTTCTTCCAGGGCATTACCATCGACGGCGTGACCCTCCGCGATGCATTCAAGGCTTGGTGGGAGGAGCCCACCAGCACCGCCCCTGCCAACACCCACACGTTCACCCCGTGCCTCTACAAGCCGTGGCCCGACACTGCCGACAGGCGGTGCAACCCCACCTGCAACCTGGGTTCCGTGCCTCCCTCTGCATTCGTCTCCCAGAACCCGAACCAGTGAACCCCCTGTGCAGCCCCCTCCCGTCCATGAGGCCTTTCTCCTCAGCCTGCACCCTGAAACGCTTCAAGCAGCTCCCCCCCTGGCGTCAATTTGACGAACAATGCCCTTCTCCTCTCCCCTCGATGCCCATAAGACAGTACATCAGCACATTGCAGCCTGGTGAAGGTGTCCGAATCTCCTGTCTCTCGTTTGCCTTGGCACATATTTTCCCCCTTTGCAGCGATATCTACACAGAGCGGGCCCTCCATCTGATGCTGAGCGCGGCGCGGTTGTGGTGCAGTTCCCCCTCTTCAAAGGTGAAAACTGCCGAAAAACTGCCGGTCGCATCGACCCCCACAGAGGCTGCGCGCTGCGTTGTGGAGGTAATCTCTCCACGTCAGTATCGTTTCGATGCCACTTTTTTACACGCCTACACACAATGGCCGAGTCAGTGGCGTGACCAGGTGGTTGGCCAGGTCAAGAAGCGGGTCTAGTCAAAACCTCGACTGGGCCACGACTGGTGCACGAGGCGTCCGAGGGGAGGGGAGGGTGTGGCTTCGTTTCCAAAGAACACTGCACACTGCTGGTGTTATTGTGTTGGGTCTCCTCCTTCAGATCAGCCTGGTATTGCAGTCCCCATCTGCCACTCCTACCGCTCCTGGCAGCAGTAGCCCTTGGCTCTCCTCGGGGGCGTTGCCCATTCTGGTCTCATCTCTTGCGCATTGTCGGGCGAGCGGTTGTGCCGGGGGGTAACCGACCCCCCGTCCTTCTGTTTGCTTCTGCGCCCAACGTTGTTTTTTTAAAATACCAGGTATCCTGAAGCGTGTGTGTGTTTTATACGTGTATGGTGTCTCGGTGGTGCGCAAGTGTGTTGCGCGTGTCACTTTGAATGCCGATCCGAAGCAGATCCGTTGAGAGTCCGGTGGGGAGGTGCGTGTTAGAAACAGAGGGGAAACGCGGTCACTGCCCCCATACAGCCCACGCCTCACACCGGGTTGTTGTTGCTGACGAAGCTCAGCGTTCCGGCACCGGATCATTCATACACCCTGAATAAGCCTGCTGCACCATGCGCCACCATGCCTCCATTTATCGGAATGTCAAGAGTGTTGGAGTGCACGTCTGCTGCAGGTGAGGTGTTGGGCAGGAAGAAAGGCCGATGATGAGATACTCCTGTGCTCGTGTGTCGGTGCTGATAGCTGAGAATGGTCTTCCGATTCAGAAAGTTTCTCTCTCCGCACTTTCGTTCAGCAGCTGCACGCCGAGATCGTACACTGGCGGAACGAGCAGCGGGCGGTGTCGGGAAGGAGGGAGCGCAAGGCTCATGCCGAGGTGTACCCCTGGAGCTGGCAACCAGGGCTGAGAGCTTCTTCGCGGTGAACGACTGGCGTGGAGTCGCGTATAATATCCCTTTGGCACAGCGTATTGAGACACAACATCATGCAGGCAGTGGATACTACACATTACACATTACACACTACACACTACACTGGAAAAGCGGCACACACGCGGGGTGTGTGCACAACACATCCCAGGTCGGTGGGTGGGATGGGTGCGAGCGCGAGTGTGCAGGGGCACGGGCGGCCGTGGTGGGGCAGTACACGCGAAGTGAAGGAGGCACTGGAGGGGGGCAAGTGGCGGCAGCTGCTGGAGGAGCACAAGGCGGATGCGAAGGCGGCGGATCCACACACCGGGCGGACGCTGCTGCACGAGGTGTTGCAGCTCGCGTGCAGGGGGGTTGCCGGTGCTGTCGAAGCAGCAAAGCTTCTGGTGGGGTGCGGGGCAGCCAGCGTTCCCGACGGCGAGGGGCGCACACCGGTATGGTACGCGCTGCAGCACCGTGATGCAAGCACGCGCAGTGCGCTGCTGGTGGCGCTCCGAGAGCAAGTCAAGGAGATGCAGACGGAGGTGGCCAGCAGGCTGCAGCGCTTCCTCACAGACGAGTGGCCGTGCTTGATGGAGCGTGTTGCCACTGCTGCAGCACGCACTGCATCGGACGCACCGCAGCAGCAGCCGCAGGTTCGGGCGGCTTCACAGGAGGTCAGTACCCACCATCCCGCAGACAAGGACAGGACGAGCGAGCGGCTGCAGAACCATGTGGACGGGCGGAAGATATGCTTCACGAACAAAGACACTGCGTGCGAGGCACCGCTGCTGGAGTGGCTGGTGCAGCTGCTGGAGGTGCAGCCGGATCTCGGGTACCGGGCAAAGCACGTCAACAGCATGCTGCTGGGGCTGCGGTTTGTTGTGCAGCGGCTGCTGCAGCGTGTGGAGGCAACACCAGGCGAGATCGAGGACTGGATGGCGGTGGACGACTGGTTCGAGCATCTGTGTGCAGGGTTCCTCTTCACCTGCGACTGTGTGGACTACCAGATCGACGCTGCGACGGACGACCTTGTGTGCAAATCAGACGGCACACCCATCGTCAAGGAGTACCACAAAGACTTCACCGATGGGAATGTGCTGACGAACCACGGGGCGAAGTGCGTGCGGCCGGCACTGTACTTCGGGATGAACCAGGCGATGCGGACGATCGGGCTGTCGAAGGAAGCGCGGGAGTCTGAGGCTGGAAGCGTGTTCGAGCTTAAACCGGCACCGGACCAGCTGCACGTTATTGAGACGTTCCAGCCGCTGATCACGAAGCTGACGCGGCTGATCCGGAGCCGGCGGCCGAGCCTGGTGACGGTGTTCCGCGGAATCAACGTGAACGTGTCGGCGCAGTACAAGGTGGGGACGTCGGTGGTGTGGAACGCCTTCACGTCGACGATGCGGGAGCAGGATGTGGCGAAGACCTTTATGTACGGGAAGGCGGGGACGTTCTTTGTGATTGTGGCGAAGCAGGGTGCGGCGGAGGTGGGGTTCGCAAGCGTGTTCCCGCAGGAGGCGGAGCTGCTGTACGACAGCAACATCGAGTTCCGGGTGCAGTGGAAGCTGTCCCCGACGCTGCTGCGGATGGTGGGGCAGTCCTTCGACGTGATTGTGATGCAAGAGGTGGCTGGGCACGACGAACACGACACCAGCACCGGCGCGCAGACACAGCCGCATGATGTGGCGGATCAGGTTGAGGCGGTGCGGCAGGTGCTGAAACACACGGCGTCGCTCTTCGCGGGGTTCCTGGACGGCTACGTGGAGGGCAGGGTCGGGGACGACACACATGTGGCGGAGGCGGAGACGAGGATGCTGCTGCACGAGGTGGACGAGTGGCTTGCGGCAGACGGGCACGGGGAGGAGGGGACGAGGGAGACGCCGCGGGACCCGCTGTGCCTGCTCGGGGACGGAGGGACCGGGAAGACATCTGCGGCGGTTGCGGTTCTGTGCCACCTGCTGCAGGAGAAAGGGAAGGCAGACGGGGTGGCGGCACAGAGAAAGAAGCCCGTGTTCCCTGTCTTTGTGGCGCTGCCAGCGATCGGTGCGTCCACCTTCACAAAACACGGCGGGATCGACGAGTTCATCCGGAAGTCCTTCGGGCTGGAGGAGGCTGCCTTCGATTACCTGAGCAGGGCGTACGACGTTGTGGTGATCCTGGACTCGCTGGATGAGGTGGGGCTGACGCAGGAACATTTGGACGTGGCGTACAAGGCCAGTGACGGGCAAGGGGTGCTGCGGCTGCAGCCGTGGTGTGCGAAGCAGTGCAGTGTGATCGTGACGACACGCGGCGAGTACTTGAAGAGTGTGGGACACACACCGTCGCAGATCTGCGGCAACGGAACGAGGTCGCTGTACATGCAGCCCTTCACGCAGAATGACGCGAAGACGTACATAAGAAAGGTGATTCCGGTGTCGGACGCAGTTCCTCCACAAACAGGGGTTGAAGTGGAGGTGCTGTCGCAGCTGCGCAACCCGTTTCTGCTTCACATGGCGTGCTACGCGAGGGGCGCTCTGGCGTCGGGCAGTGCACACGCACAGCAGTCCCTGAGTGATGTGGCGGTGTACGAGGCGTACCTGCAGATGCACGTTGAGGTGGGGTTGTGCCAGGGGACGGCTGCTGCTGGGGAGCGCACGACGGAGGGCAAGCTGGCGGCAGACGTTGCGGCGCGCGTGGAGGAGGTGCTGCGGGTGGGGGAGCTGATTGCGTGCGCGATGCTGGAGGCACAGACGTGGCAGGGAGTGCTGGGCACAGAGCGGGCGCGCCTGTTGAAGGAGGACAACGTGGGCAATGACGAGGCGAACAAGGCGTTCCGGCTGCTGCCCTTCCGTGTGGAGAGCTTCGAGGACGACAGCAGTGCGTTTACATTCCGGCACAAGACGCTTGGGGAGTTCCTTGTCGCACGGCGGCTGTCACGGGAGGGCGGTGTGGCCGACACGCTTGGGTCGAAGGTGCGCAGTGCCTTCAGCCAGGATGCGCCGAATGTGCTGCAGTACTTTGCAGACACAGTGCTCGCATGTGGAGGCCAAGTGCGGGATGCAAAGGTGACGTCTGAGCTGCTGCCACTGGTCCTGGCGAGTCGCCCCGCTGGTGGTGGAGAAGCGGTATCCCTTGCGACTACTTCCAACGCCATGGCACTCGCTGTGCGCACGCGATACATGTTCGACTGCGATCTCACGGGTGTCTTGGTGCAGCACAGCGATCTCCGCCACGCGCGCCTGTGTGGGGCAGTCCTGAACCGGAGCCGCCTCCACAACTGCTGGCTGGAGCACGCTTTCATCGAATCAGCGGATCTCACAGACTCCAACTGGGAAGGCTGCTCCTTCGGCGCCCCTCTCCCGCCTCTGTTTGGTCACACCGCCGAGGTGAATTCCGTGGCTGTCACGCCAGACGGATCGAAGATCATCTCAGGATCCGACGACCACAGCGTTCGTGTCTGGGATGCATCAACAGGGAAGGTGTTGCAGAATCTTGAAGGACATACCTCCACTGTTGCCTCCGTGGCTGTCACGCCAGACGGATCGAAGATCATCTCAGGATCCTACAACAGCACCGTTCGTGTCTGGGATGCATCAACAGGGAAGGTGTTGCAGAATCTTGAAGGACATACCTCCACTGTTACCTCCGTGGCTGTCACGCCAGACGGATCGAAGATCATCTCAGGATCCTACGACAAGAGCGTTCGTGTCTGGGATGCATCAACAGGGAAGGTGTTGCAGAATCTTGAAGGACATACCTCCCGTGTTACCTCCGTGGGTGTCACGCCAGACGGATCGAAGATCATCTCAGGATCCTACGACAACAGCGTTCGTGTCTGGGATGCATCAACAGGGAAGGTGTTGCAGAATCTTGAAGGACATACCGACCGTGTTACCTCCGTGGCTGTCACGCCAGACGGATCGAAGATCATCTCAGGATCCAACGACAACAGCGTTCGTGTCTGGGATGCATCAACAGGGAAGGTGTTGCAGAATCTTGAAGGACATACCTCCACTGTTACCTCCGTGGCTGTCACGCCAGACGGATCGAAGATCATCTCAGGATCCTACGACAACAGCGTTCGTGTCTGGGATGCATCAACAGGGAAGGTGTTGCAGAATCTTGAAGGACATACCTCCCGTGTTACCTCCGTGGGTGTCACGCCAGACGGATCGAAGATCATCTCAGGATCCTACGACAACAGCGTTCGTGTCTGGGATGCATCAACAGGGAAGGTGTTGCAGAATCTTGAAGGACATACCGACCGTGTTACCTCCGTGGCTGTCACGCCAGACGGATCGAAGATCATCTCAGGATCCTACGACAACAGCGTTCGTGTCTGGGATGCATCAACAGGGAAGGTGTTGCAGAATCTTGAAGGACATACCGACCGTGTTACCTCCGTGGCTGTCACGCCAGACGGATCGAAGATCATCTCAGGATCTGAGGACCACAGCGTTCGTGTCTGGGATGCATCGACAGGGAAGGTGTTGCACAATCTTGAAGGACATATCTCCCGTGTTGCCTCCGTGGCTGTCACGCCAGACGGATCGAAGATCATCTCAGGATCCTGGGACAACAGCGTTCGTGTCTGGGATGCATCAACAGGGAAGGTGTTGCAGAATCTTGAAGGACATACCTCCACTGTTACCTCCGTGGCTGTCACGCCAGACGGATCGAAGATCATCTCAGGATCCTGGGACAACAGCGTTCGTGTCTGGGATGCATCAACAGGGAAGGTGTTGCAGAATCTTGAAGGACATACCGACCGTGTTACCTCCGTGGCTGTCACGCCAGACGGATCGAAGATCATCTCAGGATCCTACGACAACAGCGTTCGTGTCTGGGATGCATCAACAGGGAAGGTGTTGCAGAATCTTGAAGGACATACCGACCGTGTTACCTCCGTGGCTGTCACGCCAGACGGATCGAAGATCATCTCAGGATCTGAGGACCACAGCGTTCGTGTCTGGGATGCATCGACAGGGAAGGTGTTGCACAATCTTGAAGGACATATCTCCCGTGTTGCCTCCGTGGCTGTCACGCCAGACGGATCGAAGATCATCTCAGGATCCTGGGACAACAGCGTTCGTGTCTGGGATGCATCAACAGGGAAGGTGTTGCAGAATCTTGAAGGACATACCTCCACTGTTACCTCCGTGGCTGTCACGCCAGACGGATCGAAGATCATCTCAGGATCCTACAACAGCACCGTTCGTGTCTGGGATGCATCAACAGGGAAGGTGTTGCAGAATCTTGAAGGACATACCTCCACTGTTACCTCCGTGGCTGTCACGCCAGACGGATCGAAGATCATCTCAGGATCCTACGACAAGAGCGTTCGTGTCTGGGATGCATCAACAGGGAAGGTGTTGCAGAATCTTGAAGGACATACCTCCCGTGTTACCTCCGTGGGTGTCACGCCAGACGGATCGAAGATCATCTCAGGATCCTACGACAACAGCGTTCGTGTCTGGGATGCATCAACAGGGAAGGTGTTGCAGAATCTTGAAGGACATACCGACCGTGTTACCTCCGTGGCTGTCACGCCAGACGGATCGAAGATCATCTCAGGATCCAACGACAACAGCGTTCGTGTCTGGGATGCATCAACAGGGAAGGTGTTGCAGAATCTTGAAGGACATACCTCCACTGTTACCTCCGTGGCTGTCACGCCAGACGGATCGAAGATCATCTCAGGATCCTACGACAACAGCGTTCGTGTCTGGGATGCATCAACAGGGAAGGTGTTGCAGAATCTTGAAGGACATACCTCCCGTGTTACCTCCGTGGGTGTCACGCCAGACGGATCGAAGATCATCTCAGGATCCTACGACAACAGCGTTCGTGTCTGGGATGCATCAACAGGGAAGGTGTTGCAGAATCTTGAAGGACATACCGACCGTGTTACCTCCGTGGCTGTCACGCCAGACGGATCGAAGATCATCTCAGGATCCTACGACAACAGCGTTCGTGTCTGGGATGCATCAACAGGGAAGGTGTTGCAGAATCTTGAAGGACATACCGACCGTGTTACCTCCGTGGCTGTCACGCCAGACGGATCGAAGATCATCTCAGGATCTGAGGACCACAGCGTTCGTGTCTGGGATGCATCGACAGGGAAGGTGTTGCACAATCTTGAAGGACATATCTCCCGTGTTGCCTCCGTGGCTGTCACGCCAGACGGATCGAAGATCATCTCAGGATCCTGGGACAACAGCGTTCGTGTCTGGGATGCATCAACAGGGAAGGTGTTGCAGAATCTTGAAGGACATACCTCCACTGTTACCTCCGTGGCTGTCACGCCAGACGGATCGAAGATCATCTCAGGATCCTGGGACAACAGCGTTCGTGTCTGGGATGCATCAACAGGGAAGGTGTTGCAGAATCTTGAAGGACATACCTCCCGTGTTACCTCCGTGGGTGTCACGCCAGACGGATCGAAGATCATCTCAGGATCCTACGACAACAGCGTTCGTGTCTGGGATGCATCAACAGGGAAGGTGTTGCAGAATCTTGAAGGACATACCGACCGTGTTACCTCCGTGGCTGTCACGCCAGACGGATCGAAGATCATCTCAGGATCTGAGGACCACAGCGTTCGTGTCTGGGATGCATCGACAGGGAAGGTGTTGCACAATCTTGAAGGACATATCTCCCGTGTTGCCTCCGTGGCTGTCACGCCAGACGGATCGAAGATCATCTCAGGATCCTGGGACAACAGCGTTCGTGTCTGGGATGCATCAACAGGGAAGGTGTTGCAGAATCTTGAAGGACATACCTCCACTGTTACCTCCGTGGCTGTCACGCCAGACGGATCGAAGATCATCTCAGGATCCTGGGACAACAGCGTTCGTGTCTGGGATGCATCAACAGGGAAGGTGTTGCAGAATCTTGAAGGACATACCGACCGTGTTACCTCCGTGGCTGTCACGCCAGACGGATCGAAGATCATCTCAGGATCCTACGACAACAGCGTTCGTGTCTGGGATGCATCAACAGGGAAGGTGTTGCAGAATCTTGAAGGACATACCGACCGTGTTACCTCCGTGGCTGTCACGCCAGACGGATCGAAGATCATCTCAGGATCTGAGGACCACAGCGTTCGTGTCTGGGATGCATCGACAGGGAAGGTGTTGCACAATCTTGAAGGACATATCTCCCGTGTTGCCTCCGTGGCTGTCACGCCAGACGGATCGAAGATCATCTCAGGATCCTGGGACAACAGCGTTCGTGTCTGGGATGCATCAACAGGGAAGGTGTTGCAGAATCTTGAAGGACATACCTCCACTGTTACCTCCGTGGCTGTCACGCCAGACGGATCGAAGATCATCTCAGGATCCTGGGACAACAGCGTTCGTGTCTGGGATGCATCAACAGGGAAGGTGTTGCAGAATCTTGAAGGACATACCGATGCTGTTACCTCCGTGGCTGTCACGCCAGACGGAGCGAAGATCATCTCAGGATCCTACGACAGCACCGTTCGTGTCTGGGATGCATCAACAGGGAAGGTGTTGCAGAAACTTCATGGGAATACCTCCTCTGTGTTCGCTGTGGCTGTCACGCCAGACGGATCAAAGATCGTCTCAGGATCTCGTGACCGCATCGTTCGTGTCTGGGATGCATCAACAGGGAAGGCATTGCAGAATCTTGAAGGACATACCTCCACTGTTACATCCGTGTCTGTCACGCCAGACGGATCGAAGATCATGTCAGGATCCTACGACAACACCGTTCGTGTCTGGGATGCATCAACAGGGAAGGTGTTGCAGAATCTTGAAGGCCACAGCCCATCATCGGTGCGCATGTTGCCTGTGACGTCACGCGGATCCGACATTATTGCCGTTTGTGACGACAACAGGATCCGAGTCTGTGCAGCATCCTGGCGTGTGGCGGCTGTGATTGGCAGTGGGCACGTCGTGCCTGTTCCCCTTCTCTGCACAGGGCTCGACACTGTGACACCCCCCCATGCATGCAGGATGCTCAGTGGCACTCCCGCTGATTGCTAGTGCACACATCGAGCGCAGTCCCCCACCTGTGTGCTGCTTGTGTGCACTCCGCTTCTGCCGGTCTGCCACTTGAGCAGTCTGGCACCCACTACACCAGACAGTGCGGCACTCGTGTCATGCTGAACAGCTCGTACCGTACACCGTCATGACTCCCTCTGCCCGTGGGGGTGTACGAACGGGGCTGGGCCTGCCTACCGGCAGCAGCCCATGCCTGAGAGTGCGACACCGCGCCCTTTACACCTGATAGGGTTTGGCACAACCAAGACGGCCCCACTCCCCCGCCCTCCCGCGCCCCTCCCTTGTGCCACTGCGCCATGCCGTGCCGCCTCCTGCACCCCACCCCAAAGCCACCCCACTGCACACCACACCACCCTTGCCCCTCACCCCTCTCTGCCAGCCCCCTACCCCCTCCCACACTCACCACCACCACTGCCGTGCTAGCTGACTTGCTCGAGCACTCGCAGAGTGCGACAGACTTGGGGCCACCACTGCTACCTTTGCAGCGAGCAGCGCAGGGGGCTCTGGTGCAGGGGCTCTGCAGAGAGGAGCGAGGCGGAGGCTGTGGGCGGAGAGCCCCCCCTTGCCGGCAGGGCCCCTAACAACGTGGCGGGGTAGCGGGGGGGCTCATCCCTGTGCCTCAGCAGTACGCGGTAGACAGCTACACCCCTCAGACCACCGACACCACAGCAACAGCAAGGGGCACCGTCATTTATGGCGACAGCCTGCTGGTCGTCGAGCAGGTGGAAGGGCGCTACGCCTGCAAAGTGAAGGAAGTGAAGGTGCTTCCCCTCTGTGACGAGGCACGGGTGCTCCTAGAGGCGGCCCGCTCAAGCTCCCCCCCCGTCTGTGCAGACGGAGCACATTGAAAGGGGACATAACGGCCACGCAGGCCAGCTCGCCAAAAGACGCCGCAGCGCAAGCTTGATACGAATGGGCAGGTGAGCTGGAGGTGCCAGTGTGAGGTGGGGTTGGTGCGGGGTGGGTCTGGCTGCAGCGCCTGCCGCGCCGGAGGCATATCACACGGGGCTGAATGTTTAGGCTTCGTTCACCTTGCGCACACACTTTCAGTCAGCACCGTCACACAGGGTTTGCAGTTGTTTCCGTGCAACCAAATCATGGACGTGGCTGTTCGCCATGCCGGGACCGGCACAGCTGTGTCGTCGGTGTTCCGGAAGGTGGGACCGTGGTGGGGCTGAAGGCAGCTGCGTTGTGCGTTGGAGGGGATGTTCGCGGGTTTCATCAGCGCAGTCTGTGAGGCTGCATGCGTGGCAGCACACATCGAAGGGTGTGAGGAGGAGCTGGACGATGCACAGCGCGTTGCTGAAACAGGTCTGGAGGAAGGGGGTGCTGTCCAGCTGGTCCCACGCTGGCCCAAAGTCCAACCGCAGTCTTCTCATCTGTGCATAAATGCGACACCAAATGCATCACAGTGATCAACACTGCCGATGTGTGGGACGCTGTGTACAGTAGGTTACGGCAGGGGACACATCGCTGTGTTCGATACCACCACTCCTGCTGTGGTGGCGGACTTAACACACGGCAACAAGACGGCTCCTATACTTGGCACTGCATTCTCGCGATGCGGAACGTGGTTGGCAACGTGCTCTGATAGCGGCTCGAAGGAAGGGAGGCTGCTGCAGCCCTGTGGTGCAGTAAAAAATCGACACCCCCGATGGTGTAGCAGAAGAGAGGGTTTTTGACTACGAACGTACTACGAAATATGGGGGCTTCTGCTACACCACGCCGGCCCGAGGCGATTTTTAACGTCTGGGGGCTTTTGCCCTACCTAAAGTATGGAGAAGTGAGCTGCCTCACAATATCGGCTGCAGCCTGACACGCTTTGGCACAGAGTGAAGGCACCCCTGATAAACTTCTGATAGAACGGATCTCAGGCGCACCACTCACAGCTCGGTTTGGAGGCAGCTGTGCGGTGCGCCTGAGCTGAGATGAGGCTGCCCCACGCCCCCTCTGCTCCCCCCCCACCCCCCACTCACGGAGAGTTCCAATCGAGTCAAGCTCTGGCAATCCAGGTGGGATCTGCATTTGGGCCGGCTTTTCAAGCAAAGGGTATTGAGTGGGACTCCGTGTGTGTGGCAAAGGTGCCAACAAACTCTCCGCACACTTGTGTGGGAGGGATGTGTCGCTGTTAGGGCTCACTCACTCACTCACTCACTCAGTGCGCCTCCTGTACTCGCCCCTCCCTGGAGGGGCCGATATCGGTGCCAGCCGGAGTAGTACGCGCCTCCACCGGGGTGCGTCGAGTGTGTCCCGCACGTAGCAACCCGACCTGTGGCTCGTTGAGTCCTGCTGCGATATGCACCACGGGCCCGGCGAGGGCCTCACACCACAGGCACTTTTCTGTTCGAAACGCCGTCTCACTCGTTGTGGCAATTGCGTGTCTGCCACCATACAGGTCAAAGTGTGCTGCACCAAGCACCACCGGCCAGGTCGGGTGGCGGCGCCGTGACTTGATCATGGGGCTAGCGTGCTCAGGACCCGAGACTGAGTGCGCTACGCAAACTCTGGTTTCAAACAAAAAAATCACTCACTCACACTCACTCGCAGGGTTTTCGCTAGCACCGGGGGGGTCAGGCGGTAAAAATATCGGTGCGGTGCTCTTCGAACCGAAAATCAGAGGGGGAAAAAAAAAATCTTTCCGCGGTGGTGCTTTGCACCGAAAAATCCCCACCCCATCGGGACGCACCACGCGAACACACGTTCCGCTCTTTGCTGTAGTGTAGGTGAACTGATGGTACACCGCAGCGCGGTGTACCATCGGTGTACCTACACGAGTGTACGGGCACTGGGTGCCACTGACCCCCGATTCGAATGGTTTCGGGGTCGTTTTGTCCAACGACGCCCCTTTCTCGACATGTTGCCGTCGCATCCACGCAAGGTGGTGGCGATCTCGTAGACAGGCACACGGCACAGGGGGGTCTGGGGGGCGGAGCCCCCCAGCCGCCGGAGGCCACGGTAGTGAACATCTGTTCATTGCAGTCTCGGGCAGTCGGGATTCCCTCGGGTTTGTGATGCTCGTAAATAGGCTTCGCTGTTTCGCAGCCCGACCAGCAGGAGATCACCGGTCCCTGGGTGACACCAAAAAAAATCAGGGGATAAGATAGGTCTGGTTTTCCGGTTTTCAAAACCAGGGTTTCCCGGTTCCCGGTTTTCTGGAAAAAAAAAAAGGTCGATCTCATTTTTGGCGGTTTTTTTTGTGACTTTGGGACAGTAAAACAGTCAGAAAAAACGCCATAAAAAAATAGAAAGTGACCCCATCGTGATCCGCACAGAGCTCAAATAGTCCAAAGAAGGCAGAGAAGCGGAGAAGAAAAAATGGACCTAGCGGGTGGCCCGGTGGGGCCCGGTGGGTGGTGATGCCCTCGTCATGCAGGCCTCTTCTGTTTTGAAGGTGCACACATGGTGGACTCCAGCCACCCTAGCGAGTGTCTAAGAGGGAGTCTAAGACTGCAGTCTGTACTGGAGACGGGAGTCTATTTTCCAGCTAATTTACGACTCCCGCTAGTTGAGACTCATGGGAGACACACGGTGTACTCCAGCGGAGGTAGGGTAACCTCCGCTGGAGTTCACCGTGTCGTCTGCCTCTGTGCAGCGTCACTCGGTGCCATCGAATACATGGCGACAGCCCACCAACTCGAGACAGATCTGCTTGTCTGGAGGGCTGAGACGAGAACACGAACGACTTTCAAGCAATCTTGAAGGTCGCCAAGCCTATTGGGGGCAACTAACAGATGAGATTTGTTTGTTGCCTGTCGTCACAGCTAGGTGCCCATTTCCTCGATAACGGAATGTGTGCAGAGATCTCGTGGACCCTTTGGCCATTCTGTCGTGCACCCACTCCACCCACAACGCACACCTGTCACGAGTGGTCGCTCCCCCGTCCTCCTCCACCCTGAAGGTTGAACCCTCAAGGACCAGTGATCTCCTGCTGGCCGGGCTGCGATACAGCGAAGCCTTCCTACTTACAAGCGAATCCAGACTGTAGGGAACAGATGATCACTACCGTGGCCTCCGGCGGCTGGGGGGCTCCGCCCCCCAGACCCCCCTGCGTAAAAAAATTGCACCAGACCGGTTTTTTGGCCGAGAGTCCAAACTTTCAAAGCAGCTGCTGCGCCTGCCCCACCAAGCAGCCTCAGTACGACAGGACGCGCGCAGGCACCGGGCCCTCTCAGATTCTGGGAGGGTTTGCGCGGGTCGCGCGCGCCGAAGGCGCGCGCGAAAAATTTTCAAAACCAGAAAAACCGGAAAACGGCGCCAGAAAAAAAGTCTATCTTATACCCTGAAAAAATTGGGGGAAAAAAAAACGGTGCTAAGCACCAGGGCTGTTCCTAACTGGGGGGCTGGTTCCCCACTTTCAGGATTCTGAACTTTTTTTCTAAGAACTTTTGTACGGGGAAAAAAAGTTTTTTTCTAAGAATTTTGTAAGGGAAATTTTTTTTTCTAAGGGTTTTTCGCAGAGGAAATTTTTTTTTCTAAGATTTTCCCAGTCGACAGGGCGCACACAAGGATGGAAGGGAAGTCTCTCCCCCGTACAGTTCGCCTTGCTGGCCAACTGGAGACTCCGCAGGATGACCCCGCCCACCTCCTCTTGCCTCGGTTTGCGTGTTGCTGGTGTGTTGCCTGTGTATTGCTGTTGTATTGCACTCCTGAGGACCTCCCTATTTATTCCCACTCGACTACCCTTCGACAGGACCCTGACCTCACACTCACCCAACCTCACGTACTCCGCGAATATGGTGCGCACCACTGCAAAAATCTCCGGGAGCTTTTGGGCTTTCAGGCCTGAAGGGGCCAGTAGGGGGGTGGCGTCGGGGAGTGGCAGCTTTGTAACTATCCTCCAGCTGCTGGCATGTACAGTACTGCGGGAGTGCCAAGGTGTATTGAGCAACCTCCTCCAGTCCCTGCGGAGCACAACCCCCGATGAGAACGAGCCCCAGATGATCACCTCGCAGGACCCGCAGCGACCCAACCCTGACGTCAGTCTCTCCGCCCTCGGACACAAACACCCGCACCTGAAGCACCTCTGCACCACCAAAAGCGCCACCGTCTACAGCTGCCCATCTTGTGGTGAGTTCCGCACAGCTATTACAGACAGCATGGTTGTGATGTTGGGCGTCGTGAAGGACGAGGTGCAGCGCGTTGCTTCTCAATTTATGGAGAAGCAAGGTCCGTGCACATGTGGTGCTGTCCGGGCTGCGCAGTTCTGCGTCGAGAAGGCCCCGCACCTCCTGTTCCTCTCGACGCAGCGGTTTTCTGCATCCGGCGAGAAGCAGAAGCACCTGACGGAGCTTGCGGAAACCGTCAACGTCAAGGAATTAAGAGACCTCTCCGCCCTTCGTGAGCTTGGCGTTGACGGCAACGGGGTGGTGCAGGTGGGCACGGTGCAGCCGGTGAATCACCGGTACCGGTTTGTCGGTGCATCGTGCACAAAGTCCGGGCTGACCCTCGCGAAGGGGATCGCCTGGGAGACGCTGTGCGCTCGTGGCCCCGCCACCACTCTGAAGTGGAAGTCGATCACGACTGATCGTGTGACGGATTGCTCTGTGGCGCCGTTCAATCGTGCGAACGCGAAGCCAGCACTCGTGCTGTACGCACGTGAGGCATCGGACGGTGACGGGCACGACGTCGATGCTTCGCATGATGCGCCGCCGCCTCCTCCTCCGGATCCCCTGGCCGCCTCTCCTGCAGCTACCACCGCCGCCCCTGTCGCCCCTGCACCCCACGCCGCCTTCTACACCGGGGAAGGGGCGTGCCACGTCGCCGCGTTCGACAGCGCCGGGCGACTGTCCCCATGGCTGACCGCCATGAAGCTCGCCCAATCAACCGGAGGCGTCAACATTGGGCTTGTACCAGGGTGGGTTCAACGGGATCTATACAGTTCTGGACACTACTGCCTCCGAGTGCTTGACTGCCTAGCAAGGTCAATTCCCATTACGGAGCCGACGCGTACCAGTGCTGCGGCGCTTCTGGAGGGCGTTGACTCCCCCGAAGCGGAGGCCCTCACGGTGAAGCTCAGGCGTCCGCGATTGATGGATACGAGATTCCTCGTGGACGAAGAGTTGGACACCAACACCGCGTCAGTGGCCCTGCAGACTTTCCGCACATCCCGCGGTTTAAATGTTCACTTTTCTATCGTCGACACCACACAGCCTCGCACCTTCGGCTTGCTTCTTCCGTCGTTGATGGCCCAGTACCCCTTGCGGCTTGTCTTCGACACAGCAAAGGCGCACTTCCTTCTTTTGATGGCAGCAAACAAGAAGTACGTGCCAGAGGGCTCAATGGTGAACGGTCTCCTTCGGATTCAGCAGCGGCAGGCACAGCTCGCCATACAGGAGAAGCAGCAGCGGAAGATCCACGCTGCAGCCTCCGGTGTGGTGCGTCTCCCTGATGGGAGGTGGAGGTGCACCACGTGTGCACCGTTCTTGGTGCAGCTGGAGGGGGAGTTCTCGGAGCAACCCCACTTGCTCCGGTATGCACGCGGCGAAGCGTCTATGTCTGCCACGACAGTTGGGCGCCAGCAAAGCAATATCCGCCGCCACATGGGTGGTGCGGCGCACAAGAGAGCAGTGCAGTTGTCCACGCCTGGGAGTGAAAACACCAATGTGACAGCTACAGATATCCCCAAGCAGACGCTGTGCGCGAAGGTGAAGGTGACCAGCGAGCAGTACACAAGTCTGGTCAACCTGGTGTACAACGTGGCAACGGCGACGCAACGGGCGGAGGGGCTGAGCAGTGTGGGTGCGAGGTTGCAGGACGACAAGCGGAAGGGGCTGCATGTCCTGGACACCCACTACTCTCGAAAAGTCGCGAAGGAGTTCCAGACGATACTCTGGGAGGTGCTCCTGAGGGGAGTGGTGGGTGCGGTGCGTGCGTGTCGGGCGGCAACCCTGAAGGTGGACGGTACCACGTTCGCCCGCATCGACTTGATGATCGTCATCGTTTCGGGGATCAGCAGGACGGATTGTGCTATGAAAGATTGGTGTGTGGGCACAGTCGACTTGAAGAAAGCTGACGCAGAGTCGCAGAAGGACGAGCTGGTCAAGTTGTTCGACAGCCTCCAGCTGTCGCAGTGGGCGCGGCGTTCGCTGAAGGGATTCGCGGCAGACGGGGCATCAACGATGAAGAGTCTCAGGGGGAAGCTCGAGATCGCGTGGGGATGCACTCTCATCGATGTGCATGATGCTGCCCACATGCACCAGCTGTCCGTCGGCCTCATCAAGAAGACACGAAAGGTTGTTGAACATAGCCGCCTCCTCCGACACTGGTTTGCCTTCTTCAGATCAACCGCCAGGCAGAAGTCTCTGCAGATCATTTCCGGTGGGAAATGTCTCTCCTTCCCGAAGGAGCACTCCGTGCGTTGGGCAGCTGCAACGTTCCGTCGCCTGAACGCGGCTGTGGTGAACTTTGACTTCACTGTCGCTATGCTCGGGGAGATCCAGCCGCCGCCGTTCTTCTTCCACAAGCTCACCCCCGAGTATTCCCTCTCGACTTGCATCTTGGCTGACGTCTTCGACATCAATAAAGGGGTGAGCGAGGCGTTGCAGAAGCGAGACCTGTCGCTCTCGTCGATGGAGAGCATCCTGCAGAATGCACTGACAGTGCATAAGGTGCTGGCGCGCCAGCCTGGCAAGCACGAAGCCAAGTTCTATGAGAACCAGGGAACCACATCGTTGCCTCCGGGGGTAGTTGCCGAGATGACTTCCTGGCGCTCAAAGCTCTGCCACACCATCTACAAGGACCTGGCCAAGAGGTGGGAGGAGTATCCCTGCCGCTCATTCAGCTCTTTCTTCGCGACAAGTGGGAAGGACAGCACGTGCGAGTGCCTCATGGCGCTCGCTTCTCGCTTGGGTTACGACCAGGCAGAGATTCTCAGCATCGGCATGGAGTGGGTGAAGCTGCGGTTGGAATGCACAGATCTCAGGGGGAACCTTCTGAAAGAGTTTGTCGTCGACTTCTTGCTGGAATCCGAGAGTTCGACGTTTGCGATAGTGCTTGAGGCCATGGTGGCACTGTCACCCTCGACTGTGTTTGTGGAGGCTGCTTTTTCAGTTGTAACGCGCATGAGGGGATCGTTCCGGAAGGCACTCTCTGCCGCAAGCATCTCTCAAGAACTGGGCATCACTCTAGAGCTGTCACATGATGACGCGGCGCGCAAGATCATCGTTGAAGAAACAGTCAACACGTTCCTCGCCAACAAGAAGCGCCGCTTCACTGCGCGTTCCCTGACGCCTCTTCCAACTCTGACAACCGTGGAGCTCGTTGACCTCGATGCAGCCATGGGTTCTCTATTTGCTGGCGTGGAGGATTGTGATGAGGAATCGGACGGCAGCTGGGAAGATGACAACGCCGATGCATTGTCGATTGTCAGCCTCGTGGAGGAAGTCCCTGAGGATCCCTTCCTCACTTCGTTGCTTGCAGATGCCGCACCCCCCGTCGTGCCTCCAGCCACCCTGCAACATGTCACCTTCCAGCTCCCCGCTTCATCGACCCCGGGCACCCCATCGACACTCCCCACACCTCAGCCGGAAGAACCGCCGCAGCTGCCTCCCACACAGGCGGCACCGGCAGAGCGCAGGAGGGAGGTTGGGCCGCACCCCGAGGAGCCCCAGGAGAAAAGGGCCCGCGTCCATGTCGACATCGATGTCGACATGGAGGAGGATTGGGGAGAGTGGGCGTACGTTTCGGACGCCGAAACTTCCGAGTGAGCCATCATCGTTCTTAGAAGGGGGGGGGGGGTGGGGGCGGGGGGGTGGTTTTCATCGTAGAAATCATAGAAAAAGTCCCGCCTGACGGGCACGCGCCTGAAACCTGTGGGGGGGTGAGCAAAAAATCCCTTGTAAAAATTCTTAGAAAAAACCTGGTTCCCCGACCCAAAAAACCCGGAAAAAGGGCTGGTTCCCCGCCCAGGCCTGCTAAGCACCGCTCCCAAGGGCGGTGCTTTGCACATTCCGAAAAACCGAAAAAACCCCAGAAAAAAAACAATTGGTGCAAATCACCGGTTTTCGGTGCTAGCGAAACCCCTGCTCACTCGCTCACTCGCTCGCTCAGCTGTGATCCGCACTCACTCGCCTTCACACAGGCGAGGGTGTGTGGAGCGGCAACGCAGAGCAACCCAAGTGAGAGAAATTGGCAGCGAAGCTTTTCTCCAACAAGACACGACTGCCCTCTGTTGATGTTGCAGAGGTTGGAGTGTACCGCACCGCACCACACCCATGCAGGATACACAATGCGTTATTACTCTGCACATGTCGCGCTGGGTGCCCTGCTGCTGTGTGCAGCAGGCGGGCAGGCAGGGCCAGCGATGGATGCTGTGCTGATGGATGACAAGGTGTCGACAGGTGCCGTGTGCCTCGATGGGTCGCCTGGGCTGTTCTACTACGGCCCGGCACTGACACAGGAGAATGCGAACGACTGGGTCATCTACTTCCAGGGTGGGGGTTGGTGCTACGACGAGTACGACTGCCTGGGTCGCAGCGAGGGATGGCTCGGGACCTCGAAGAACCAGAACGACAAGTGGGGCATCCCCGGATTGGGGTCGCAGAACTGCACTGTCAGCCCCACTCTGTGCAACTACAGGCATGTGTTCCTGCACTACTGCGACGGGAACAGCTTCGCCGGGAACCGTGACGAACCCATCTCCATCAACGGGACGAAGCTCTACTCCCGTGGCAAGCGCATCCTGGACGCCGTGCTCGACACGCTTGTTGAGAAGTACAACTTCTCCTCTGCCAGGAACGTGCTTGTCTCAGGGTGCAGTGCAGGCGGACTTGCAGCCTACCTGCACGCAGACTACATCCACGACTTCGTGCAGAGCAAGTCATCGAACCTGCAGAAGTTTGGGGCTGCACCAATCTCTGGGTTCTTCCTGGACCACGCCATCACCACAGGCGAGCATATCTACGGGGAGGAGATGAAGTACGTGTTCGAGATGACGAATGCGTCCAGCGGCATGAACCAGGCCTGCCTCAAGGCAAACGTCGGTGAGGAGTGGAAGTGCAACATGGCACCCTACACGTACCCGCACATCAACAGCCGTGTCTTCATCTTCAACAGTGCGATGGACTCCTTCCAGACGATGTGCATCCTTACCGCTGCCTTCCCGCCGGGGTACCCTGCCCAGACAGGCTTGGAGAACGGGGTGTGCAACGCTATCCCGGGCTTGGAAGACTGCATCAACAACCCTGTGCAGGGTTGCAACGCCAGCAGTGTGGCGCTCATCAACAACTTTGCCACCGACTTCATGGCTGCCACACAGGGTGTTCCAACGTTCACCAAGCCTGGGAATGGTGCCTTCATCAACTCCTGCCACCTCCACTGCGAGGCTGCCAGCCTTCAGTTTTTCCAAGACATTGTCATCGACGGCGTGACCCTCCGCGATGCATTCAAGGCTTGGTGGGAGGAGCCCACCAGCACCGCCCCTTCCAGCTCTCACACATTCACCCCGTGCCTCTACAAGCCGTGGCCCGACACTGCCGACAGGCGGTGCAACCCCACCTGCAACCTGGGTGCCGTGCCCCCCTCTGCATTCGTCTCCCAGACTGGGAAGCAGTAGTGGCTCCCTTTCCTCGACTCACCACTCCGACCCCTACTGTCCCTGCCCTCTCCCCCCCGCCCCCGCAACCAACGTTTTCTCCGATCCCTCCTGACGGTATTTTTTACGGAGTTTGTTCCGCACAGCACGAGTTGCACAAAGCAGTATCGTAATGTACAGGCCTGGCTACGGCTGCACTACACTCCGATGGGATGTGTCCCCTGCTCAGGGGATAAGATAGGTCTGGTTTTCCGGTTTTCAAAACCAGGGTTTCCCGGTTCCCGGTTTTCTGGAAAAAAAAAAAAGGTCGGTCTCATTTTTGGCGGTTTTTTTGTGACTTTGGGACAGTAAAACAGTCAGAAAAAACGCCATAAAAAAATAGAAAGTGACCCCATCGTGATCCGCACAGAGCCCAAATAGTCCAAAGAAGGCAGAGAAGCGGAGAAGAAAAAATGGACCTAGCGGGTGGCCCGGTGGGTGGTGATGCCCTCGTCATGCAGGTCTCTTCTGTTTTGAAGGTGCACACATGGTGGACTCCAGCCACCATGTCTAAGAGGGAGTCTAAGACTGCAGTCTGTACTGGAGACGGGAGTCTATTTTCCAGCTAGTTTACGCTCAGACTCCCGCTAGTTGAGACTCATGGGAGACACGGTGTACTCCAGCGGAGGTAGGGTAACCTCCGCTGGAGTTCACCGTGTCGTCTGCCTCTGTGCAGCGTCACTCGGTGCCATCGAATACATGGCGACAGCCCACCAACTCGAGACAGATCTGCTTGTCTGGAGGGCTGAGACGAGAACACGAACGACTTTCAAGCAGTCTTGAAGGTCGCCAAGCCTATTGGGGGCAACTAACAGATGAGATTTGTTTGTTGCCTGTCGTCACAGCTAGGTGCCCATCTCCTCGAAAACTCTCGTCTAGGCTCTACGTGGCGGAGATCTCGTGGACCCTTTGGCCATGACAAGGTCTGCCGTGCATCCACTCCACCCACAACGCACACCTGTCACGAGTGGTCGCTCCCACGTCCTCCTCCACCCTGAAGGTTGAACCCTCAAGGACCAGTGATCTCCTGCTGGCCGGGCTGCGATACAGTGAAGCCTTCCTACTTACAAGCGAATCCAGACTGTAGGGAACAGATGTTCACTACCGTGGCCTCCGGCGGCTGGGGGGCTCCGCCCCCCAGACCCCCCTGCGTAAAAACATTGCACCAGACCGGTTTTTTGGCCGAGAGTCCAAACTTTCAAAGCAGCTGCTGCGCCTGCCCCACCAAGCAGCCTCAGTACGACAGGACGCGCGCAGGCACTGGGCCCTCTCAGATTCTGGGAGGGTTTGCGCGGGTCGCGCGCGCCGAAGGCGCGCGCGAAAAATTTTCAAAACCAGAAAAACCGGAAAACGGCGCCAGAAAAAAAGTCTATCTTATACCCTGCCCCTGCTGGGTTGCAAAGTAAATTATTCAACCGGGTGACCCCCTCAAGAAAGGAGGGGGGGGGGCAAGCAATGCAAATGCCTTCCAGCCCCCCCCCCCCTACTTCATGTTTGTACCAAAACACATTTTACACGGCTCGGTCCTGGCACCCTCTCGCTGCGATGTCACGACGCGGTCAGAATTTGTTGTCTCCTTCCTCCCTTTCTCCCTCCCTGCGACCTTCAGAATACGCCCGCGTTGCGGTTTTCTCTGAAGAGATGTGATGCCGGTGCAGAGAAGCTGTGCCACAGTAAACCATGCAGATGCAATGGCTGCAGCAGAGACGTGCTGTTGCCGGGATGAGCGAATGGCGCGCGCCCCCCGCCCCTCCCGTGGACACAACCCGCATTTCGAGTGAAGGGACATCTTGAGGCGCAATATCCGGCTTCCAGTGTGTGTGTGTCTGCGTCACCCCTCCTTTACAGCGCAACGAGAAGGAGAACCCGTGTAGTGTCATGGGGTGTGGGGGCAGGATAGCGGGCCTGGCTTCTCACGGAGTGGACTCGGGGGGACACTCTGCGCTGCCAGCACGCAAACTGCAGTACGAGTGTGAAGGGGCAACGCTGTGTTTGGGGATTGCCTTTTGCTGCACACAGTCGCATCATGAATATTTTCACTGTCGCTCAGCAGGCTCCATGTGTTTCACGTGGGCTGAGTAATGTGGTGTGCAGGTGAGGGGCACGTGTTTGGAGGAAGGCGGGCACGACGAGGGGGAGAGGGGTGTGGTAAGGAAGCCATCTTGGGGGTTGAGGCAACCGCACCACACCCATGCAGGATACACAATGCGTTATTACTCTGCACATGTTGCGCTGGGTGCCCTGCTGCTGTGTGCAGCAGGCGGGCAGGCAGGGCCAGCGATGAATGCTGTGCTGATGGAGGACAAGGTGTCGACGGGTGCCGTGTGCCTCGATGGGTCGCCTGGGCTGTTCTACTACGGCCCGGCACTGACACAGGAGAATGCGAACGACTGGGTCATCTACTTCCAGGGTGGGGGTTGGTGCTACGACGAGTACGACTGCCTGGGTCGCAGCGAGGGTGGTTTTGGGTCCTCCAATAACCTGGACAAGACGGCAGAGATCGCTGGCTTGGGGTCGCAGGACTGCAGCGTCAGCCCTGCGCTGTGCAACTACAACCATGTGTTCCTGCACTACTGCGACGGGAACAGCTTCGCCGGGAACCTCGACGAACCCATCTCCATCAACGGGACGAAGATCTACTCCCGTGGCAAGCGCATCCTGGACGCCGTGCTCGACACGCTTGTTGAGAAGTACAACTTCTCCTCTGCCAGGAACGTGCTTGTCTCAGGGTGCAGTGCAGGCGGACTTGCAGCCTACCTGCACACAGACTACATCCACGACTTCGTGCAGAGCAAGTCGTCGAACCTGCAGAAGTTTGGGGCTGCACCGATCTCTGGGTTCTTCCTGGACCACGCTGTGCCCTCTGGTGAACATGTCTACGGGGAGGAGATGAAGTACGTGTTTGGGATGACGAACGCAACTGGTGGCGTGAACCAGGCATGCCTCAAGGCAAACGTCGGTGAGGAGTGGAAGTGCAACATGGCACCCTACACGTACCCGCACATCGACAGCCGCATCTTCATGCTGAACAGTGCGATGGACTCCTGGCAGACAGGGTGCATCCTTACCGCTGCCTTCCCACCGGGGTACCCTGCCCAGACAGGCTTGGAGAACGGGGCGTGCAACGAAGTGCCCAGCCTCGTGGACTGCATGAACAACCCTGTGCAGGGTTGCAACGCCAGCAGTGTGGCGCTCATCAACACATATGCCACCGACTTCATGGCTGCGGCACAGAGCTCTGCAACGTTCACCAAGCCTGGGAATGGTGCCTTCATGAACTCCTGCCACCTCCACTGCGAGGCTGCGAGTATCTATTTCACCACCATTACCGTCGGCGGCATGTCCCTCCGCGATGCATTCCAGGCGTGGTGGGAGGAGCCCACCAGCACCGCCCCTGCCAACACCCACACGTTCACCCCGTGCCTCTACAAGCCGTGGCCCGACACTGCCGACAGGCGGTGCAACCCCACCTGCAACCTGGGTGCCGTGCACCGCTCTGCATTCGTCTCCCAGACTGGGAAGCAGTAGCCACCCCACCACCACCCACCCCCAGCAACGCTCGTTTTGCCACCGGTTTTTGGCACCGCATGTCCCCCCCCCACTCCTGCACTGCCCCACACCCTCTCCCCCCCGTCTTGTTGTCCGAATTGCAACCCGGCGAGACGGCTGACGATAGTCAGCCGTCCGGCTCGCCGGCTCTGACTCATCTCCCCCGCAAACTGTCAGGGAAACCTGATTTGCAACCTCACGTAACCGACACGGAACTACACGGAACACCCCTCGCATGATTTGGGAACAGAGTTTGGTCCCATGTGTTCACGCCTGTTCTATTGTTTTGACTGTGGCTCAACGTCTAACTCTCTGGAAGCGCTGGGATGGTGTCTGGGCACAGCAGCCTTCCAAGTCCCACTTGTTGCTAGCTACATGGAACCCAGTTTTCGCTGGCCCCAGCACTGTTTATTTACCCGAAGGTAGCTTAGTTTTGTACATTTTGCCCCTTCCATCCAGCGAGGACCTGAAGCCTGGAATCCCGTCGAATAAGATGATCTGCAGACTGCACACCACTCCCACCCTCCCTCCCCTGCTTGTATCACGAAGGCTTTCACCATCGCTCAGCAGGCTCCATGTGTTTCACGTGGGCTGAGTAGTGTGGTGTGCAGCACAGGGCCTGTGGTTGGGGGGAGGTGGACACGACGAGGGGGGCATTTTCGGGGAGAAGGCAACCGCACCGCACCACACCCATGCAGGACACACGATGCGTTGCTCTGCACATGTCGCGCTGGGTGCCCTGCTGCTGTGTGCAGCAGGCGGGCAGGCAGGGCCCTTGATGAACGGCATCTGGATGACTGACAAGGTGGCGTCGGGTGCCGTGTGCCTCGATGGGTCGCCTGGGCTGTTCTACTACGGCCCGGCACTGACACAGGAGAATGCGAACGACTGGGTCATCTACTTCCAGGGTGGGGGTTGGTGCTACGACGAGTTCGACTGCCTGGGTCGCAGTGAGGGATGGCTCGGGTCCTCCAACTACCTGGACAAGACGGCAGAGATCGCTGGCTTGGGGTCTCAGGACTGCAGCGTCAGCCCTGCGCTGTGCAACTACAACCACGTGTGGCTGCACTACTGCGACGGGAACAGCTTCGCCGGGAACCTCGACGAACCCATGACGGTCAACGGGACGAAGATCTACTCCCGTGGCAAGCGCATCCTGGACGCCGTGCTCGACACACTTGTTGAGAAGTACAACTTCTCCTCTGCCAGGAACGTGCTTGTCGCCGGATGCAGTGCAGGTGCACTTGCAGTCTACCTGCACACAGACTACATCCACGCCTTCGCGCAGAGCAAGTCGTCGAACCTGCAGAAGTTTGGGGCTGCACCGATCTCTGGGTTCTTCCTGGACCACGCTGTGCCCTCTGGTGAACATGTTTACGGGGAGGAGATGAAGTACGTGTTTGGGATGACGAACGCGACTGGTGGCGTGAACCAGGCATGCCTCAAGGCAAACGTCGGTGAGGAGTGGAAGTGCAACATGGCACCCTACACGTACCCGCACATCGACAGCCGCATCTTCATGCTGAACAGTGCGATGGACTCCTTCCAGACAGGTTGCATCCTGACTGCCGCCCTTGTGCCGGGGTTCCCTGCCCAGACGAGCACAATTAACGGGCTCTGCAACCAAGTGCCCAGCCTCGTGGACTGCATGAACAACCCTGTGCAGGGTTGCAACGCCAGCAGTGTGGCGCTCATCAACACATATGCCACCGACTTCATGGCTGCGGCACAGAGCTCTGCAACGTTCACCAAGCCTGGGAATGGTGCCTTCATCAACTCCTGCCACCTCCACTGCGAGGCTCAGAGTGACTTCTTCACCACCATTACTGTCGACGGCGTTTCCCTCCGCGATGCATTCAAGGCTTGGTGGGAGGAGCCCACCAGCACCGCCCCTGCCAACACCCACACATTCACCCCGTGCCTCTACAAGCCGTGGCCCGACACTGCCGACAGGCGGTGCAACCCCACCTGCAACCTGGGTGCCGTGCACCCCTCTGCTTTCGTCACCCAGAGCCGTAAGCAGTAGCCACCCCACCAGCACCCACCCCCAGCAACGCTCGTTTTGCCACCGGTTTTTGGCACCGCATGTCCCCCCCCCACTCCTGCGCTGCCACCCCGCCTGCATACCCACTCTCCTTGCGGCTACACTTGAATCGCATAGTGGACGGCTGTCCGCCCCACGCCACCCCCACCCCCGCAATGCTCCCGATACCCCCTTCGTATATATGTTACATGTTCTAGGTGTTCACCCCCCTGTCCTGAAGCTTTCATGCCAAAGCTGTGTGCATCAGCAGATCTGAAGAAAAAACAGAAGAACTGAAGAGGCATTCGTCGGTTGTGACAACGCCTCACTCCCCACCCCACCCCCTCCCCCGCACGCTAGCTGTGCTGTGCGGTGACGTGTCTGCAAAGGGTATACATGGGACACATGTTTTCCTGTTTTGTTGTGAGGTATACCTCTCAAGAGACAAGGAAATTCTGTTTTGATGATTCGCTTCCATTTACAGCCCTTTGCTGCAGGGCGGTAGAGAAGAAAAGGGTACTGGCACTGTGCCCCAGTGGCACAGGTGCTGATATTCGAGACGAGCCTCCCGTTGCTGTGAAGAGCACTGCCACAGGAGAGGTTGTGCCCCAATCCTGCGACACGCCAGGAACACCCAAATCTACCTTGTACGCGACGGGTAGTCAGGGCCCCCCCGGGAGTGTTGCGTCAGGGCTGGCCGTGGTGTTGGGTGCCAACCTGCTGTGAAGAAAGTACACCGTGGTTTATCTTAGTTTGTACGTGGTGCCCCCTTCCGTGTGCGGGGGCATGTTCTTCTCGGGTGGCATCCAAGAAACCTGTAATCTGGGAGGGTTCATGATCGTGACACGGCGTGAGGTGGGCTGGCAAGGGGTCCACGCCGTGATGTATGTTCGGGTCACGACGAGGTTACGGCGTGACCGTCATCTGACAACCCGGCCTGCTTCTGTAGTTTCTCGACTCGTGCACGACCATGAGCTCCTCCTTGTGTAACCCCATATCAAATAAGATGAGCTGCAGACTGCATGCGACACCCGCCCCCAGCGCCCCCCACCCTTCCCTGCCTTGTATCGTTGATTTTTGATCCAACCAAAGGCGGGGCTAGTGGTCGCAGCACCACACCACCGCACTGCAGCAGGCAAGGAGCTGCGCCTGCTACTGGGGCAGGAAAGCCATCTTGGGGGACGAGACAGCCGCACCGCACTACACCCATGCAGGACACACGATGCGTTACTCTGCACATGTCGCGCTGGGTGCCCTGCTGCTGTGTGCAGCAGGCGGGCAGGCAGGGCCCTTGATGGATGCCATCTGGATGACTGACAAGGTGTCGACGGGTGCCCGGTGCCTCGATGGGTCGCCTGGGCTGTTCTACTACGGCCCGGCACTGACACAGGAGAATGCGAACGACTGGGTCATCTACTTCCAGGGTGGGGGTTGGTGCTACGACGAGTTCGACTGCCTGGGTCGCAGCGAGGGTGGTTTTGGGTCCTCCAACTACCTGGTCAAGACGGCGGAGCTCCCTGGCCTGGGGTCGCAGGACTGCAGCGTCAGCCCTGCGCTGTGCAACTACAACCACGTGTGGCTGCACTACTGCGACGGGAACAGCTTCGCCGGGAACCGTGACGAACCCATTACCGTCAACGGGACACAGATCTACTCCCGTGGCAAGCGCATCCTGGACGCCGTGCTCGACACACTTGTTGAGAAGTACAACTTCGGCTCTGCCAGGAACGTGCTTGTCGCCGGATGCAGTGCAGGTGCACTTGCAGTCTACCTGCACACAGACTACATCCACGCCTTCGCGCAGAGCAAGTCGTCGAATCTGCAGAAGTTTGGGGCTGCACCGATCTCTGGGTTCTTCCTGGACCACGCCGTCACCACAGGCGAGCATATCTACGGGGAGGAGATGAAGTACGTGTTCGAGATGACGAATGCGTCCAGCGGTGTGAACCAGGCCTGCCTCAAGGCAAACGTCGGTGAGGAGTGGAAGTGCAACATGGCACCCTACACGTACCCGCACATCGACAGCCGCATCTTCATGCTGAACAGTGCGATGGACTCCTTCCAGACAGGTTGCATCCTGACTGCCGCCCTTGTGCCGGGGTTCCCTGCCCAGACGAGCACAATTAACGGGCTCTGCAACCAAGTGCCCAGCCTCGTGGACTGCATGAACAACCCTGTGCAGGGTTGCAACGCCAGCAGTGTGGCGCTTATCAACGCATACGCCACCGACTTCATGGCTGCGGCACAGAGCTCTGCAACGTTCACCAAGCCTGGGAATGGTGCCTTCATCAACTCCTGCCACCTCCACTGCGAGGCTCAGAGTGACTTCTTCTCTACAATTACCGTCGACGGCGTGACCCTCCGCGATGCATTCAAGGCTTGGTGGGAGGAGCCCACCAGCACCGCCCCTGCCAACACCCACACATTCACCCCGTGCCTCTACAAGCCGTGGCCCGACACTGCCGACAGGCGGTGCAACCCCACCTGCAACCTGGGTGCCGTGCACCCCTCTGCTTTCGTCACCCAGAGCCGTAAGCAGTAGCCACCCCACCAGCACCCACCCCCAGCAACGCTCGTTTTGCCACCGGTTTTTGGCACCGCATGTCCCCCCCCCCCCCACTCCTGTGCTGCCACCCCGCCTGC
This sequence comes from Rhynchopus euleeides, assembly GCA_963210315.1. Taxonomy (NCBI): domain Eukaryota; phylum Euglenozoa; class Diplonemea; order Diplonemida; family Diplonemidae; genus Rhynchopus; species Rhynchopus euleeides. The sequence continues at coordinate 434,919 of OY723310.1, read as the reverse complement.
ATACCCACTCTCCTTGCGGCTACACTTGAATCGCATAGTGGACGGCTGTCCGCCCCACGCCACCCCCACCCCCGCAATGCTCCCGATACCCCCTTCGTATATATGTTACATGTTCTAGGTGTTCGCCCCCCTGTCCTGAAGCTCCCAAAGCTGTGCCAGCAGCAGATCTGAAGAAAAAACAGAAGAACTGAAGAGGCATTCGTCGGTTGTGACAACGCCTCACCCCCCACCCCACCCCCCGCACGCTAGCTGTGATGTGCCTGCAAGGGGTATTCACAGGGCTTCCCCTAAGACGATTTTCCCGAAGAAATCGTCTTTTTTTTTCCCCCCCCATTTTCCCACTTTTTGGGATTGAAGATTTTCTTCAAGATTTTTTTTTGGGGGGCTGAGGATTTTCTTCAAAAAAAAATTTGGGGGGCTGAGGATTTTCCTCATTTTTGGGCTTCCCGGTTTGGCCTGGTTCTACCAGGCATACAGCTTGTTGCATGAAAGGTTTCCGCACGGAAGGAGCCCAGCACTGAGACGCCATCCGACGTCGCAAGAAAGGCTCAAAATCGTTCAGGAATTGGATGTTTGCTACTGCACACGCAGGTCGACCCGCCTCCCTCCTTCTGTTCCATGTGCACTCATCACCCGCACAGTTTCATCCAACCCCCATATCCCTTCCCACAACACGTCACTGGCGGCTTTTGGCTTCGGTGCAAGAAGGAATGTCGACGCATCTAAGATCCGCCTGGATTACTCGGCATTCCAGAAAGACCGCGACATCCTGCTTGAGCAGGCTCGGTACCGCCACATTCAACTCCCCAAGGCGTACCAGTCGAAGAAAGCCCTCCTGGACTTCATCGAAAAGGACGACAAGCGGAACAAGCGTGTCCTTCCTGCATCTGCCCCGGGTCCTGCCCCTGCGCCTCCAGTGCCCCAGCCCTCTGGCTCGCGGCCGCGGTCGCGGTCTCGCTCACAGCCCCCCGACCTGAAGAGGCAGCGGACCGCCACCCCAGAGCTGCTGGACTACCCTCTCTCTGAAGATGAAGAGGGGTCGCCGCGAGCTGTGGCGCAACCTGTGACGCCGCATGGCCCACCGAGCATCATGGCCGAAGCCGCCGCGCGCGAAGCGCGCGGCGGAAATTTTTTTTTGAGAGCCTTTTTTTCTGTGGAAAAAATCGTCATGACTTTTTGGAGGGATGAAGATTGTGGGAAGCCCTGGGTATTCATGGGACACGCTTTATTTTTATTCAGCACACTCGACGGCTTGATGATTCGTTTCCATTTCTATCCCTTTGCTGCAGGGCGCTACGATCTGACCTGTGTGACTACCACAATAAATTAGAAGATGCCACTCCAGGGGACGGGTACGAAGTTTTGAAAAAGAAAGGTGGTTGGAAATTGTGCGCCTGTGTCACATGTTCTGCCATCCGAAACGAGAGCGGAAGGGGAGTGCCCCCCGTTGCTGTGAAGAGCACTGCCACAGCAGCGGTTGTGCCCCAACCCTGCTGCCCTCTGAAGAGGGGGGGGTTTGCAGCTGGTTTTCCGACCAACACCCCAGAGGGAGATCTCACACCCACATGCCCCCCCACGCCCGGGATATCCCGGGCATCCTGGCCACCGTGTACCCCAGGAGTGTATACCGTGGAACAGCCAATCTTACATCCTACACGACACGGCAGTCAGGTCCGGACGTCTGTCTCGTTTTTTTCTGTCAGCTGTCCTGCTAGCAAGCTCTGGCTCGTCAGGGCCCCGACTAGCGCGCCGCGAGACTTTTTTGCGTCAGTATGGGCCGTGGGTTTTGGGTGTGTGCCAACAAGCCTTGAAGAAAGTACACCGTGGTTTATATACCGTATACGTAAATATTTTGGAACGTAAATATTATGGAACGTAAATATTATGGAACGTAAATATTTTGGAACGCTGGTGGGTTGGCGTTCCAGATTTTTTTCGTTCCATAATATTTACAGGGCTTTCTGCGACTCGGGGACTTGGACCAGGTGATCGGACGGCGTACAGAGTCCCTGACGGGACCTACTCGTGCACTTTTCGCGCGATTCCTGACGCAAGCCGTCCTCACCACCGAGTCCCGAACTGGCCCTGTAAATATTTTGGAACGTAAATATTATGGAACGGACCGGAAAGCGCCCTATCACTTCACAGCTACAACCGCTCTGATGAATTTCCTTTGTTTGTTGCGTTGACGCTTCTACACACAAAACCCTGAACTGATCACACCCTGAGCCTGATGAAGGGTGGGGTTAGTGTATAGAGCACGTTTGGTTGCAGCTGTGGTGGGGCGCTTTCCGCTCACACGAGTGTGCTTAACCAAAAATGGGCCCGTTCCATAATATTTACGTTCCATAATATTTACGTATACTATTATGGTGCCCCTGACGACCCCATATTGCGTAGTTTGTGCGTAGTGAAAAGGGGGGGGGGGGGTCTCATTTTTTGATTTACTCAGCCATTCTCTGTCTCTATGCCGGGACCCCAAACTCAAGGAGTTCTTGCTGTTCCGGGGTCAGTGAGGGTGCAGGCGCTTCAGGTGCTGCAGGTGCTGCAGGTTCTTCAGGTGCTGCAGCGCTGGCAGCCTTCGGTGCGGGTTTCGACGCAGTCTTTGCAGGTCTCTTTGGGGGTGCCCTTTGGCGCGGTGCCTGCTTCAGCTCGTCGGGTGGAAGCATCAACGCATCATTAAGCGGTGCCTGCTTCAGCTCCTCCGGGTGGAAGCGTCAACGCATCATTAAGGAAGAAGGAAGCACAGTTGCTACGCTTTTTTGCAGCTGCAGGAAACGACACCATACCCAACAACAATCCCCAGACCGTCGAGGGAGAGTGGGCGCCTGGATCCCGTGACACAGATCTCTAGTGCCGTTGTGATCCCCTCGGATAACGTCTCCTGGACGTTGTCAGCGGAGGTTGCCTGTGTGGCGGTGACCTCCGTATACCCCGCGGGATCCAGTGCCAGTAGCGCCTTCTTCAGCTTTTCGTCGACCCCTCGGCCGACGCTCTCCTTGATGTCAAGGGCCACCTTCAGGGTGGCACCTCGCAGCGCCCTGAAGGCTGTGATCGTATCATCATTCACAATCTCGAGGGTGTTCTACGCGGCTCCTGGAACTCACTTCCTTCTCAGGTGTTTCTGGAGTCCCGTGTTTCTGGGCATGGGGCAACCTTGCCCAGGTGTTTCTGGAGTCCCGCCCCACATGTCGTGCGTTCTTTCGTACGGTGTATAGTGAGTTCTGGCAATAATTTTTTGCTCGGTCAGCGCAGTGCCTCCAGTCCTGTCTCAGTAGCCACACAGAAAGGGGGACCAAAAAAAACTGGGGGGGGACCAAAAAGCGAGACCCCCCCCCCCCAGATTGCGTAGTTTGTGCGTAGTGAAAAAGGGGTAAATCAGGGGCACCATATACGGTATCTTAGTTTGTACATGGTGCCCCCTTCCGTGTGCGGAGGCATGTTCTTCTCGGGTGGCACCCCCTCCAGCCCTTCGCTCAGAAGTGCAGAAAAGGTGAGCCGTCTCAGAAACTGGCTGAGGCTAACTGACACAGTTTGCCACAGAGCAAAGGCTCCCAAATAGCATCTGTAACCGCAAATAACGAATAAGATGAGCTGCAGACTGCATACGACTCAACCCCCGCCCCCCCCCCCTCTCCCCCCCCCTCCCCTCCCCCCCCCCCTCCCCTCCCCTCCCCTCCCCCCCCCTCCCCTCCCCCCCCCCCCTCCCCTCCCCTCCCCTCCCCTCCCCCCCCCTCCCCTCCCCCCCCCCCCTCCCCTCCCCTCCCCTCCCCTCCCCCCCCCTCCCCTCCCCTCCCCTCCCCCCCCCTCCCCTCCCCTCCCCCCCCCCCTAGGGGGGGTCAAATGGGGGTGACAAACACGATTTTTCAAAAAACCGGCGCAGAGGCCCCAAAGCCCCCGTAAACCCTCCAAACCCCCCCAGATCGGTCCGGAAACCCATCGAACCCCACTTTTCCACCATTCCGGGCACCTCAGGTGCCCGAATTGGGGTACCTAAATTTTGTGCCACCGTTTGGTACCGGACAGTGCCACTGTGTGGGAGGTTGGAAAAGAAAATGCCCCAACACACCACATCTGAGGGTTGCAATGCATGTTGCTTGCCAACCACGTCATCCGGTGGGTGTCAGGCGCTATGTAGGTGGCATTAGCCAGGTCTTCGATGTGTTCTGGCTTGTATATATACCTCCCTGCCTGCGGCACAGGCACTGCCTTTGTCCCCCACACCAGCCACAGAGAGCGTATTGTACTCGGTCCACGGTTGCTGATTCATTGTGATGCGTTGTATCCTCGAGTGAACGTCACACACTAGTGGCACCACCACCCGCCATCCGAGAGCTGTATTGACTTTGCGCGCTTCCGTTGTATTCACCTCGCCACGCATATTGCACCGTTCAGTACCAGTGCTCTTGGGCCAGGCAAAGTAGACCGCAGCAACTACCAATTCTGGCACAATGGGTACCACGACAGCGCACTTCGTGTGTTCCCGGAATGTACAGCTCGTGTTGCAACAGTCGTTGTCAACACATCCCGGTTGTGGAGCACTGCTGCACAGGAATCACACGACCATCTGGACTTGTTCCGTACCTACAGGCAGCCTCCCGGTGCATGGTGGCAGGGAGGTACATATACAAGCCAGAACTCATCGAAGACCTGGCTAATGCCACCTACATAGCGCCTGACACCCACCGGATGACGTGGTTGGCAAGCAACATGCATTGCAACCCTCAGATGTGGTGTGTTGGGGCATTTTCTTTTCCAACCTCCCACACAGTGGCACTGTCCGGTACCAAACGGTGGCACAAAATTTAGGTACCCCAATTCGGGCACCTGAGGTGCCCGGAATGGTGGAAAAGTGGGGTTCGATGGGTTTCCGGACCGATCTGGGGGGGTTCGGAGGGTTTACGGGGTCTTTGGGGCCTCTGCGCCGGTTTTTTGAAAAATCGTGTTTGTCCACGTAAAAGGGTGGCATTTGACCCCCCCTCCCCCCCCCCCTCCCCCCCCCCTCCCCCCCCCTCCCCCCCCCCCTCCCCCCCCCCCTCCCCTGCTTTGAACATGCCGCTGCTTTCATCCCCAACGATCCAAACAGCAGGGGATAAGGGCCACACCATCACCGCACCACCGCACCCCAGCAGGAAAGGAGCTGCCGCCGCCTTGGCGCCACACCCACACCCACATCCCTCCTCTCTCTCTCTCTCTCTCTCACTTCTTCACCCCACCACCCCCGCACCATCTCTCGCCACGCAGCACCCGGCACGGAGGCTGCAGCAGCCGGAGCTGCTGCGGCCCCTCTTGGCCAGGCCACGCGCCGCGGGATCCCTGTCGAAACCCCCCAGTGGGCACGGGTGACCGCCGCCGCTGCTGCTGCTGGCGGTGCCGACGACACATCCCAGAGCCCGGGCAGCGGGTGCAGCGGGACAGCCCCTGGGTCGCCGGCGGCGGCGGCAGGAGGAGGAGTGCGGGAGGCAGGAACGGGTGCAGGTGCCGGTGTATCCCCCTCCTGCGGCATGTCGTACGGCATCTCCACCAACGACCCCTCTCTGGAGGATGAGTATGACGAGGCTGACGAGCTGCTGGGTGTCGGGGACACCGCACGCCCGAGCGAGCCGGTCCTCCGGGAGACGAGCGAGCGGTTTGCGGAGCTGATCCGGAGGAAGCTTGCGGGTTGCGGCGTGGAGGCGTCGCTGTCAAACCGGAGCATCACGGATCGGGAGATTCTGTTTATCCTGACGGAAATCGAGCGCCGCCCCGAGATCCAGTCGGTGGACCTCGGGTCGAACATGATCAGCGATCGCGGTGCGGAGGATATTGCGTACTTCCTCCAGGCGAACACGACAGTCACATCCATCGATCTGTATGGGAATGACATCGGGGATCGGGGCGCATCGGCGATCGCGGCAGCTCTGGAGGGAACCCCGACCCTTTCCCTGATAGACCTGCGGAGCAACCGCATCGCTGAGCCCGGCATCGCTGTGCTGAACCTTGCGATGCAGGAAAACCCCTGCGTCCGCGTCATGCATGACTGTTCCGATGACCTCGGCGTTCGGGGCGACACATGCCAGTGCTGTGCTATATGCTGAAATATATGGGGTGGTGTATGAGGTTGGGTGAAGTGGCCTCCACGTGGCGCGTGCTGCCGCGTCGTGTGTGTCTGTATCCTGTCCCATTCAGCAGCCCCTACCCCACCTCCCTCCCTTTTCCCCCCCATTTTTATCTTCTGGGTGTGTGTGTGTGTCTTGAGGGTTGCCGTTGTGCGACTCCAGCCACCGCCAATCGCCACCCAATGACGCTTTCCAAACAAAAAGGTATGCAGCCATGCAAGTTGGCATGATGCAGCCAACAAGCATCGGGTGGGGTGGAGAACACCGGCGGGGTATAAACTTCGGTCCGCAACACGTCGGTGGGGTTTTGGAGCTCCAAAAACCAGGATTTGGAGAGCCAAATCAGTGGGTTTGGTGACCCGCCCCCCCGGTGTTCGTACCTCTTGGTGCACGAAGGGGGGCTCCATTCCCTCGCCCTCCAGGCCTGTGGCTTGGTGGGTGGGCGATAAAAGTGGCGTATTCTGGAACGATTTTGGATGATTTTTCGTTCGCAGCGCCCCCCCAGGGTGCGAGGGGGGCACTGCTTCAGGTTCTGATGGCCGCACCCCGCCGATGTTCTGCCCGCCCTCCCTCCATTGGCTGTGCAACAGCATCAAAAGAAATATCCCGACGCTTTCCACTAAATTATGACTCTGTGATGCGGGGCTAAAATACCCCACCCCACCCCACACCCCTCCCATGCATGTCGCCGCCCTGATGAACAAGGCCAAATCTGTTGCTTAAACCTTCACCACCCGCCCTATATGTTGCCGCTGTGATTGCTCTGCGTGCCCCCCACCCCCCCTACCGGTAAATGTGTACCGAGCGTGGGTTTGCTGGAAGCGCTGCATATATATGTGCCGCCTCTTTCGCCCCCCACACCCCCCATCTACATCTCCGTGTGTTACCCTGTTTACTGCGCTCTTCAAGTTTGCCAGCGTAGCTGTGTGCTCAAAAAAAAAGTATTGCTACCGTCCGTCTTGCTGTTTGTGTTCCGTCCTCTCCCCCCCCTCCCCCCCCACCCGCGTACACGCTTCCGGCGCACACACAGAGGAGGCCCTAGAGCTGGTAAAGGGGAAGAAGTAGATATTCGACACCCCACCCCCACCCAAGTGTCAGCTGTTCTGCAATGCGTCTGCACAGGCGAACCCAAAGCAAGCCCTGTGAGCTCGCTTCAGACATACGGTTTTGACTGTGTGTGTTGTGACAGTGTGGTGGTAGCGCCAGAGCTGGCTCGGTGCCACTTACACATAACAGAAGATGGTACCGTGTGTGACAGTGATGATCCAGGAGTAGGTATATGAAAGGATTTACGTGTGTGTGTATGTGGTGACTATATTTTATGTGAGGCGTCCCCTGCGCGGATCAACTATGCCCCGGTCGTCTGGTGTTGCAAATCGGCGTGATTTCACACCGATTCTACTGAACTGAATCACACAGCAGATCGCCGCACGATACTGCGCAAAACGTCCACATTGCCCTGGGTCATCTGGATTGTGGTTCATCCAGGCCGACAGCAAACGCCCCAAACAGCATTAATTGTCCAGCAACATCTTCTGCCCCCCCCCCCCTCCCCCAAGGACAAACATTGCGAGAAGGTGCTGGGTGGCCTGCCTTTGCCTTCACTCTCGACAAGCAAACCCCCTTGCCCCCCCGCCTCCAAAACTTTGTGTTCTGAGACTTCTATCCGATCCGGCTTCTCTTCTTCGTGCGTGGGTCTGTCAGATTTTCTGTCGGTTGCAACCGGTTTCGCCTCCCTGTGCGGTTCCGTTTTTTGCGAACACGCTCCACACGCCCCCCAGCAAGCAAGGCTGTGTGTGTAGGGAGGGGCCCTCTGAGTTCAAAGAACACCAACTTACGTTGATCCCCTTCTCTCCGGATTCACTCGGGCTATGCTCTACGGTTCGGTCAGAGCTTGGCGCGGCCTCTACCCGACAGCGCAAGACATCATCTGAGTTTACTCGATGTGCCCTACGCCCAACACAAAACAGGTTCATGTGAGTCACAAAGAGCGACGGGTGCGTTACCCACAACTTCAGAAAGGCTCACACGGGGGTGGAGAACACTGTTTTTTAGCACCCCTGTCGCGAAATTCCCAGGCAGCTGGGCGTTATTGAGAACTCGGCTGGCTTTCCGCACGAAACAGGGTGGGCACTGTCTGCCGAAACAGCAGCAGCTAGTAGCAGTAGTATGCAAAAAGAACAAATAGGGGGCCTTCGCTACCAGGTGTGACTGAGTGAGAAAAAGCGAGCCACGGCCCCACTTCCCCTCACTGACCGACGAGCTGTGACGAGCTGTGACGAGCTGTGACTGGTAGCGAGGGCCCCCATAGAAAACGAGACCTCAGAGGGGCGGCCTCTCTCAGACGTGCAAGACTGCAAGACAATTGCACGCCCTCCCCATCTTGTGGGTAACGTGCTGATGCTTTCCAAAGTATTGCACAGTTTTTGGCACAGCACAGTGTTCATAACTCTCCGAAGCTGGGTTTGGTGGTTGCGGCGGATGTGGGTAGGTTTTAGGCAGGGCGGAGGGGTGGGGGGTGGGGGGGGGGGGGGCGGGCAGCCGCACCAACATCTAAATTATATCGAACAAAATTCTAACAGTGCAACAGATGGCCTGTGGGGGGGGAGGGTGGGAGGGGGGTAGGGGGCGTTTCATAGCAGGCAGTCTACTGCCCCTCTAGCAAGCTTCATCCTATAGCGAATCCCACCCCCGCCGGCCCCCGCCACTCCACCCGCATGCATGAATGCAGTCGTTTGCAATTTGAAGGATGTTTGGCTTTGGAGAGTGTCTCAAGAATAGCGGTGGCTGAGCTGCTACTCACCCCCACCCCCCCTCCAACCCACACACCACCACCACCACCATCCCCCCTCTCCAGTCAGAACACTCCCCCTTCCCCTTCCCTCCCCCCTCACCTGTTTGGTTGTCCGGGCAAGGAGAAGAAGGCAGCCTCTCGTTGGGGACAACCACACAACAACAACCACACTCCCCCCCCCCCCCCCCTCCGGCAAAAGCTGGCGTCCCACAAGGAAGACGAGTGGTGCTTCGTTCCTGCAGGGGCAGGGACGGCGCCGGCGATGGCGGCAGATGGGGCTGCGCAGGGGGCCCCTGCTGGGGAGGAGGTGGAGCGGCGGGGCGGTGCCGCAGAGAGGGCGCTGCTGAGCGGCGCGGCAGACTTGGTGAGGGATAGGGAAGCTGCGTATGACTCGGCGGCGTCTGCGCCGATTGTCAGGATGGGGAGCAGCACCATCATGAACCCGTCGTCGTCGCTCATCGGGGGGGCTGAAGTCCGTTTTCTCCCCTTTGCGCATTTCAAAAGCGGGGGGCAGGTCTTCACCCGCGCTGTGGGGTACCACTCTGACGGAGATGCTGTCGTGCTCAGGGAGGAGCGGGACGAGTCTTCTAACCCGTCCGCATCCGATACAGACGCTGCGAACCGGAAGAGGTTCAACCTGACGACATCGCATCGGATTGAGCAGCCGCTTAACCAGAAGAAGATTGAGGCGAAGGGGCTGCGCGCATTCCCCGGCGTCACGGGGCCCAAGGCACGGCATAAGCACCGGAGGTGGCGGAACCAGTTTTTCATCGACCAGGGCGAGCCGGAGCAGGGGAGCGCTGCGGCAGGGGTGGATCGGGCGCTGAACCACCCGGCGAGGATGTCGAAGGAGACCTTCCAGCAGCTTTACACCAACCGGGCGAAGACGGACTTCCAATTCCACGACTCGGAGGGGGAGGTTAACGGGAAGTGGGCTCCGTTTGTTGAGATCAGCGAGGAGAAGCAGGCTGCGCTGCTGCAGCGCTACGGCGGGAATGCGTCAGCCGGGTCGGGGGATGCGGCGCTGGGGAAGGAGCACGGCGGCAGCATGGCGCAGAGGTGGGGGCGGATCGGCAAGCCGCTGCGTGCGGAGCTGGTGCGCGTCGCGGGCAACCGCGAGAGCTTCATCCAGCCTGTGGAGGAGAGGCTGGTGTCCTTCATCAAGGGCGTGGACAAATGCCGCGACGACTGCGAGGAGGTGACACCACTCGTCCTGAAGTTCGACGATGGATACCACCGCCTCCTCTGCCACGGCGTGGTGACGTACTACTGCCTCACATCGGCGAGCAAGACGGGGGATGACGGGGAGAGGTATACAGTCATCCAGCCGCCGAAGTGCCCGAAGCACCCGTTCCCGCTTCCGGAGGCACCTCTGCTGGACTACATCACGGCGCTCTCAGAGCAGGTATGGCTGGGTGTGTCACAGGGGGGTGGTGGGGTGGGATATGCATTGTTCTGCCTCGGTCGTGTGCCACACATCTCGACTGTAAACAGGGTGCTGAAGGCCGTGCCGAAGGGAGGAAGAAGAAGAAGAAGAGGAACAAGGCGCGGAAGTGATTCGCTGGAGGGGGGGGGGGTGAATGAGGGACGGAGGGGGAGGGGTGTGTGGCGTGGCGTGGTTATTTTGTTTGCCGTTCCTTTTTCTTATTATTTTTTTATTAAGCACACTCGTGTGAGCGGAAAGCGCCCCACCACAGCTGCAACCAAACGTGCTCTATACACTAACCCCACCCTTCATCAGGCTCAGGGTGTGATCAGTTCAGGGTTTTGTGTGTAGAAGCGTCAACGCAACAAACAAAGGAAATTCATCAGAGCGGTTGTAGCTGTGAAGTGATAGGGCGCTTTCCGCTGCCAGAAACAGGGGTGGAGCTTGAAATTTGGGGTTGCGGGCTGGATCGGGTCAGATCGGGTCAGCCAATTTTTCTCACTGAATGGGTTCCTCCCCGGTTCGTCTCAGAGATCAGTGCTCGGGCCCAGCCTCCCGCGAGGGTACCGGAACTGATATGCAGCCCCGGACGCGCAAGGACTTGGTTACAAGACAAACACATGCCATAGGGGGGGTCTGGGGGGCGGAGCCCCCAGCCGCCGGAGGCCACGGTAGTGAACATCTGTGACTTGCGGGCGTACGGATTCTGTGAGTTGGCTGCGTCCTCCTGAGGATACTGAGGGCGGTCTGTACTCCATTCCCTGATGTAAAGGGCTTGGATACAAGACAGGCACATGCCACAGGGTCTGGGGGGCGGAGCCCCCCAGCCGCCGGAGGCCACGGTAGTAAACGTCTGTTGCACGGTACGGGTTGGGCAGCTCCATTTGTCCTCTATTGTGACTGTTTGAGGCCTGTGCTCATGTCGCTGGGGTCACTTTGCTCACGAAACGCCTCCTGGTCACCTTGAGACCCCAAGGCGAGGAGCCAACATTTCCGGTTTCCCGAAAATCTATATTTTTTTTTCTTTTTACCCCTGACCTGATTTTTTGTGAGGGCCTGCAGAAAATCAGGTCAGCTGACCCGAAAAACCCCCCAAGCTCCACCCCTGGCCAGAAAGCAGCAGCAGCAGCAGCAGCAGCAGCACACGGAGTAAACGCCTTGCCATATATTCATCTTGTGTGTGTGCCATTTTTTTCTTCTTCCCCCACCCCCGTTCTTCCTTTGAGAGTTCGTCACACCCAAGCTGTGTGTGTGTGTGTGCCGACGCACCCACCTGTGTTTTTTTCCCCTTGCGTCCCTTGCATCCCCCTCACACCCACTCCCAGGGGGTTCCATTGGTGTGTGCCGTGACCACGTTTTGAGTTGGTTGGTGTAAAGGGGGGGCTGCCATGTGCATGTGATCCACATGAATCTTTTTCGATTCATCTGTCTGTGCATGTGCACCCGCGGCCCGCAGCTCCCCAGCATCATCCAGCTGGCATTCTGAAGTGTTTTGCCTTGTGGCGGTGGTGGTTGCTTGGCGGGGGAGAGAAAGCTCGGATGTAATGGGTGTTGGTCTTCTTCATCCCGAAGCAAATGCAGGCCTGTGGCGCTGGCCATGCGGGCTGCACGTTTCTGAGGATTTTGAAGGAGGGATAATGCATTGGGTGTGTTGCGTCTGTGTGCCAGTGAACGCGGAGCGAGTCGGAGTCGAGTCGGTGAACAGACGGCCCTTTTATATCTAACCAACACAAAAGGGCTGTTGTATGCTGAAAATTTCTGGTAGTTCGGTGGAGCCACAGCCGGGAAGGGTGGGGGGGGGGGGGGGGCAGTGGCTGGGGTAATTTTCTGGGGGGTCGCTTACAGCCCCGGGGGGGGGGGGGGGGGGGGCTGGCGTGCAGGGTGCAGGCAGCGCGCGCAAATGCGGCCTGTTTCCGGGTGCCCGCGCGCTGCCGGCGACCGTGCACCCGAGGTGCACGGTTTGGGCTGAATCTGGGTGACGTACGAGTAGGGCTCCCACCCTGAAAATGGGCTACCTGCGGTCACTCCAGGTACCTGACATCACCCGAAAGTGACCCAAAATCAGCGGGACCCCCTCCTCGGGTGTTCCGAAACCCCTTTCTTTTGACTATTTGGAATCTGTGCGGATCGTAGTGGGGTCACACTGTGGGTCGAGGTGTCAAGCTTCACCCATGAAATGTGGGTCTGATTCAGGGTCTGGTCATAGGAGGCTGGCCCCAGGAGGATGTGACTGAGAGGCAGCCACACCAGCCCACCCACCCAGCGGGACCCCCTCCTCGGGTATTCCAAAACCCCGTTCTTCTGAACGTTTGGAACTTTTGCGAATCGTAGTGGGGTCACTTTGTGGGTCTAGGAGCCAAACACCGTCCATGAAATGTGTCTCTGGTTCAGGGGCTGGTCCTAAGGGAATGTGACTGGGAGGCAGCCACACCCACCCACCCAGCGGGACCCCCTCCACGGGTGTTCCAAAACCCCTTTCTTTTGAACGTTTGGAATTTGTGCGGATCACAGTGGGGTCACTTTGGTGGTGTACGAGCCAAGTTTCGCCCATGAAACGTGGGTCTGGTTCAGGGACTGGTCATGGGTGAAGGTGGCTGGGAGGCAGCCACCTTCACCAGCCCACACCCCACCCAGCGGGACCCCCCCCCCCCCCCTCGGATTTTCCAAAAACCCGTTCTTTGGGATATTTGGGATCCGTGCGGATTGTGGTGGGGTCATTTTGGCCATGGGGTGCCTATTGACACCACTTACTGGGAAATGCCAATTGGGTAAAAGTACCCCCCCCCCCCCCTGTACAGGTACAAGGGGGGGGGGGGTCCTTTCCTACAGGTGCGGGAGGTAGCCAGTGTACCCCCCCCCCCCCCCTGTCCCCCACTTTGTGAGGGACCCCCCCCCCCCCCCCCGACCAGGGTGGGGGTCACCCAAAATTTCGAGGAAATCCTGGTGTCACCCTGAAAACCTGGGTCGCCAGCCTGACCTCAGCCCGCGGGGAGCCCCCCCCCCCCTACCCCCCCCCCCCCCCCCTACCCCCCCCTGCTTACAGTACCCCGGCGTTAAGCCAGCCACTGGGGGGGGGGGCGGAAACGCTTCTGTGCCATTTTCCCTTTTTTTGATTTCCTGGGCCCGCTTGCCTCGGATACTTTCTCCCTCACAGTTTCGGTGTCAAAAAAAAGCTAGCAGGTTGGCGCACCTGAAAAGGTTGATTTACGTAGTTCTTACGTTCCTATGCGATTTTCAGGGGCACCAGCTGCCGGCTTTTTCTTTTGACGCCCTAAATCCAGCACGCAACTGCCTCACTTGTTGCACAACGCAATGGTCGCATAGGTGGGAGGTGGGCGGGGCCGTCGTTCCAACAGCAACAAGAAACCTGCCGGTCTACAGCATCCGCTCCGGCTGGCTTCGGCTGGCGGCTTAAGCAACAGCGCCACGCCCGAGTTGGGCCGGTTCCTCTCCCGTCTGAGCCTCACACATTCAGGCCCCATGCACGAATCTCTCTTTCTCTCGTCCGGAGACACATGGCAGTGCCAACGCCAGCCACCCCCCACCCCCTACCCCCAACCCGCACCGCTGATCTGATCCACAGAACCACACGTGTATATATTTGTTCGCAGCAGTGCAGATCAGGCACCGAGCCCCCTGCTCTTGACGCAATCACCAGGGCCATCCCGCATAGGGTTGCGTCCTCTCTGCGGTCAGCAGTAGAGCTGGCCGCAAAGTGGGACAGCTGTGACACACAGTGGCACAGGGCGACATGACCCATGTCCTCACTCGCCGGAGTATCCAGTGGCATAGGGTCTTAGAGTGAAGGCAAGCGGGCCCGCATGAGTGGGTGGTCTGCACCGTGGCGTGCCATGGGTGTGGCAGCAGCAGGGGGCAGTGTGGTCGGCGTACAGAGTGCCCCCGTTGCCTGCTTCTGCTGAAGATCGATGAAGTGCCCAGAATGATGACCACTGTTCATGTGTTTCAAGACCTGATCCGCACAGCGGGCATGAAGCTGCTTATCGGGAACTGGCTGACACGGCACATATTGCCAGAGAGAAGCGGTGCCGCTGCGCACTGCTGCATCACAACCGCTGCTTGGATGATGACCACTGTTCATGTGTTTCAAGACCTGATCCGCACAGCGGGTACGAAGCTATTTATCGGGAACTGGCTGACATGGCACATATTGCCCGAAGCGAAAATCCAGAAGCGGTGCTGCGCACTGCTATATCACAGCTGCATCACAGCCGCTGCTTGGATGATGACCACTGTTCATGTGTTTCAAGACCTGATCCGCACAGCGGGCATGAAGCTGCTTATCGGGAACTGGCTGACAAGGCACATCGACACATCCAACACCCGCTCAACGCGGCATCAGCACATCATCGCGAAGTCGTGACCTCCTCCGAGCGAACTCCGATGATACCATAACACTGAACTCATTGCGACTCCTGCCGGATTCTTTATTCACGTCGAGGTGGGATCATCCAATGCAACATTCACATCACCGAGTCCAAGTGTTTCTCGTAGTAATATCTTTGCAACACAACCACGACCAACACCAACACCACCCTTCCAGGTGTATCCGAGACACCACACACACACCCACGGGTTATCTTAATCAGTTCTCAAGTCGTTTCGAGTTGAGCAGCGAGCAGCAGCGAAACACAGCGCCGTCGGAGAGGGAGTGAGGGAGGGGGGTCGAAGGAGGAAGGAAGAGCAAAGGCCGGCAAGATGGCGGAGGAAGAGGTTGCGAACTTCGATGTGTGCGAACAGGGCGAGGAAATGTATGTCGCCGAAGGTGGGGTGGGGTGGGGTCGGGTGGGGTGGGGTGGGGTGTGTCCGAGACATCCCTCCTGCATGATGAGGGGTGGAAGGAGGTCAGCTCTGTGCCTTTGCCGCGCAAGTATATCCATCATTGTGAGGTGTATCTACTTCACGACCCACCCAATCTGGGTGGTGTAGGCGCCCGGATGCTGCCTGGGGTTTTGCTGTCCAGCTCACTGTGGCGGATGTCTCTGATTTGGGGGGTGCAGTGGGGTTGCTTTTCTCCGCCACCTGCGCCCCACACACACACCCGACACCTGACACAGCAACGAGGGACTGGCCGTGCAGGATCTGGCCACGCTTGACGAGTCGAAGCTGACCCCCCTAACCCCTGAGGTCATCTCGCGGCAAGCGACCATCAACATTGGTATGATCCCCGGCAGAATGCATAGGCACACATGGGGCTCAGGTGCAAGGCCTGGTCCGCGGGCTCGTCCTATCCACCGGAATGTGTGTTGGGTGCCTTGGTCTTTTCCCCGCTTCCTCTTTTCCGACCCAAACCCGTCTCTCTCTGACCCCACCCACAGGCACTATTGGCCACGTTGCGCATGGGAAATCAACTGTTGTGAAGGCGATCAGCGGAGTGAAGACTGTAAAATTCAAGCGAGAAATGCAGAACAACATCACCATCAAGCTCGGGTACGCGAACGCGAAGATCTTTCAGATTGAAGACACGCCGCGCCCGCAGTGCTACGTCTCGGCACCCAGCTCCACGCCTGACAACAGCGTGTGCCCCAGCACCGGCAAGAAGATGAACCTGGTGCGGCACGTGTCCTTCGTCGACTGCCCCGGTCACGATATCCTCATGGCAACCATG
Source organism: Rhynchopus euleeides (assembly GCA_963210315.1). Classification (NCBI taxonomy): domain Eukaryota; phylum Euglenozoa; class Diplonemea; order Diplonemida; family Diplonemidae; genus Rhynchopus; species Rhynchopus euleeides. The sequence goes on along the minus strand of OY723310.1, from coordinate 418,975 downwards.
CTCAACGGTGCGGCAGTCATGGACGCCGCACTGCTGCTCATTGCAGGCAACGAGCCCTGCCCGCAGCCCCAGACATCCGAGCACCTGGCAGCAGTGGAGGTGATGAAGCTGACCAACATCATCATCCTGCAGAACAAGATCGACCTTGTCAAGGAGTCCGCAGCCCTCGCGCAGTACGAGGACATCAAGCGGTATGTGCATGCAAAGGGAACTGACCCTCTCTACAGGCGACCGTCGGTGCGCCTTCGCCCTCACTTCAGAATGAACACCTGCGCCACATGCGGCACCCCTTGTGGCGCCCACCTTTCCGCACTACCAAAATATACAACGAAGGGCCCTTCGCTCTACAGCGCAGAACAGTGAGCCGCCTCACAATATAGGTCGCAACCTGACACACCTTCGACACAGAGCGAAGACCCCCACCACATCACTGCCAATAGCGCAATCTCCGTGCCACACACTGCACCCTCCACCGCACCACACCCCCTCCCCTCAGGTTCGTGAAGGGCGGTGTCGCCGACGGCGCGCCTGTGATCCCCATCTCCGCGCAGCTGAAGTACAACATCGATGTGCTCTGCGAATACCTTGTGAAGAAGATCCCCGTCCCCCGCCGCAGCTTCACAGACTCCGCCCGCCTGATCGTGGTGCGGTCCTTCGACGTCAACATGCCCGGCGAGTCCATCGAGAGCCTGCGCGGCGGTGTCGCCGGCGGGTCCATCCTCTGCGGTGTCATCAAGAAGGGCCAGGAGATCGAGGTCCGCCCGGGTCTGAAGCACAAGATGGCTGACGGGTCCACCCAGTGCCGCCCCATCCGCTCCAAGGTGCTCTCCCTCTTCGCGGAGAAGAACCAGCTGGAGTACGCTGTCCCCGGAGGTCTGATCGGGATCGGCACCAAGATCGACCCCACCCTCACCAGGGCTGACCGCCTTGTCGGGCAGGTCGTGGGTGTGCCTGGGAAGCTCCCTGAGATCTACAGCGAGGTGGAGATCTCCTTCTTCCTGCTCCGCAAGCTGCTGGGTGTCAAGAGCGAGGGTGACAAGAGCGGCAAGGTGGAGAAGCTGGGGAAGGGCGAGATCATCATGGTGAACATCGGGTCGATGTCCACCGGAGGCCGCGTTGTGGCGGTGAAGGCGGAGCTGGCCCGCCTGGCCCTCACTGTCCCCGTCTGCACCGAGGTGGGTGAGAAGCTCGCTCTCTCCCGCCGTGTCGACAAGCACTGGCGTCTCATCGGGTGGGGTAAGATCCGCCGCGGTGCCACGGTCAGCGCAGAAGCTTTCTAGAGAGAGAAGGGTGGATCTCCCTCAATAGCCCCCCCCCCCCCCCCTTGGCACCGCTCTCTCCCTTCTCTCTTCTCAGTCAAGGGGGGGGCTAGGCTGTGCTATACGTTCCACCCCCCCAGCGTATAACGTATTATACGTATTATACGTTGAACGTATTATACGTTAAAATACGTATTATACGTTCAGGCAATACTGCACAGGCATCCACGATGCGACTCACACCGGACTTTGGGTTCGTGGCGTCGTTCGTCAGCACTTCGACAGCGTCCCACGCCTGTCGGTGCGGTTGCACTTCTCACCTGATATCGTTACACACCCACATGCACTCCAGCTGACTGGGGGATGCAGTGAGAGTCACACTCAACAAGGATATCAAGGTCACACTCCAAGTCCAGCCACGGACAGCCACTCTGTACGGTGTATGCAAAAATGGGGGGAAAATCCGGAGCGTATAATACGTATTATACGTATAATACGTATAGCGTATTATACGTATAGTGCAGCCTAGAGGGGGGGGGGGTGTTTTGATGTGTTGTGTGTTGTCCTGTTGTCTGTGAGGTCAGGGGAGCGTGGGTTCTCCTGCCAAAAAATACGGATTCGGCGTGGGCTGTGGGATGGGGGGGGGGGGGTGTGGGTGTGTGGCTTCTTTTGTGAAAGGGGAGAAAATTTCGCCGGAAAAAACAAATCCTGCCGGAAAAAAATATCTGGCCTGGGGGGCCTTCGCTACCAGTCACTGCTCGTCACAGCTCGTCAGTCAGTGAGGGGAAGTGGGCTGTGGCTCACTTTTTCTCACTCAGTCACACTTGGTAGCGAAGGCCCCCCTGGGAATAACGAAGAACCGTTTTCAATTGACTCCCTCTCAACCACCTCCCCCCAAAAAAGTACGCTCTGGGGGCAAGACTCTGCAAGCTGCCGCAGTGTTTACTTTATAGGCCCCCCTTTCCTGTTTCTTCTGGTTGAGGTGTGTGTGGTGAGTGTCATGTGGCTTTGTAACATGGCATTCCAAACCAGACCAGCGAGACCTCCTCTGTTGTGATCGGGACAGGGCGGGGTGCGGGTTCATACAATGAAGTCGAGGCTCCCTCCCCAAGGGGTTTTTCTTTTGTGGGACAGAATCAAAGACCAACACTGCTCAAAAAGAACCCCGGGTGACGGGAATGGGTGCGTTGGGTGTCAGTGGTAGGGGGGAGGGGGGGGGAGGTAGAGGGGGTATCGACCCCCTCCCTCCGCCCTCCACTGACCTTTCCCCCCCCCCCCCTGGCCCTCCTTTTGTTTGAATCTCGGGTCTCACCCCCCCCCCTCCTTCCTCTCCACACCTCGGCAACAATCAGTATGGCCAACACAAGCCAAAAAGGACGAACGTAGAAGAACACACCACCCTGCAATGGGGGTCTTCGCTGGTCGTTATTCTTCGTCAGTTATCAGCCAATTCAACAGGAATTGCACCAAAAATGCACTGACGATCACCCCGTAGCGAAGGCCCCCAATACCAACTAGCGCAGTGTGGAGCGACAGAACGAAGGCACAGCACGCCTCCCTGGTGTGGCCCAACACTTTTCCGCCACACACACCCCTATCTCCAAGCCCCCTTCCTAAACCACCAACAGCCCCTCCCCTGGGGCCCTTCACCACCGCACAGGCCTGCTCTCTAGCCAACACAGAGGCTTGTGGTGCTCGGTTGAAAGGCATATTGGTTGGCTTGTTGGGAGGTTCACCCGCCCTGTGTCGAAAGAACGAAGAAAAACTCTGATTTGGATGCAGCTTTCGACGCCCAAAGCCGAGGGAAAGGGGGGCGGGAGGGGGAGGGGGGAGGGGGGGGATAATGCAGAAAAGCGGCGTGTTTCTGGTGCCCCAGGTTTCCCTGCCCACCCTGGTCGGACCCAAAGTGCCTCGCACCGGATCTCTCACATTCACGCGCAACACGCAACACGCAACACACAAAAAATCGAATCGTGCTTCTCATGAAAAAAAATCAGTGAGGTGTCGTGTCAGCTGTGCTTCTCCAGATGCCAGCTTGCGCTATCCGAGTTCTAGTAAATCGAGAATCGGCAAACGTGGGCGTGGGATGGGGTGGGTGGGTGCCGCATAAGGCGGTCAACGATAATACGTTTTGGTTGTGGGCCCAATCAGCAGCAGAAAAGGCCTCCCTTGAGGGGGGGGCGGGGGGGTAAAACTATTTTAGTACCGAAAGTGTCGGCAAAGATAAGGGCCTTGTTGAAATGTTGTTCATCAAATCGGGGGGGTGGGTGGGGTGCAATGGGCCACCCGGGATAGCTCAAATATCGGAGCGATTGTGTTTTGTCGTTGAACGAGTTTAACTCGGGGTGACGTGCGGAGGTGTGTGCTGTGTGTGACTGTCACGTGTTTTTATTTTATTTTTTGCCTTTCTCGCACGAACCCGGATCGTAGAGGGGATGCGCTGGTCATCCCTGATAAGCAGAGTGGGGGAGGAGGGGGCGGCTGGAGGGAGGTGGGGCGCACGGATGCTACGTGCAGCAGCTGCAGCAGCAAAAAATCAGAAAGTTTTTGCTTCGACAATCAGGCGGAACTACCAACTGGGACCCACATCCCCCCCCCCCCCAACCCCTCCCAACAAGGCACTTCTTGTCAGCTCGGGATGCGGCGGCACCAGGTTGCCGAGAGAATAATCGCCCTTGCTGGGGCTCTGCTGAAGCGAAGTTGGTTGCCGTGCACACAATACCATGCGCCCTCTGCCACCTCACACACTCACCCACACCACACCCGACCGAAGGACAGGTGTAGCCATGCGTCATGGATATTGGGGCCCCGTGACTGCAAGCGTCGACTGGTGCGAGGACAACTATGCTGTGTCCTTTTACATCGCCGAATTTGTCAACACCTGCAGCAGCTTCCCCATGGTGGCGCTGTCGCTGTACGCGCTGTGGTGGGGGTCGGCGCTGAACCGCCGCGATAAATATTTTGTCGCAGCCTGCGCCACATCAGCATGCGTCGGAGCAGGGAGCATGCTGTTCCACGGCACGCTGCGCCACGAGGGCCAGGTGCTCGACGAGGTGCCCATGCTCATCGGGATCTGCTCGTTCATCCTCCTGCTGCGCATGACCGACAAGCAGACGAACCCCGTCGTGCCCTATGTCCTGGCGGGGTGGTGCCTCCTGGCATGCGCCATCTACGCGTCGTCGAACTTCCACATCTTCTGCGTGATGTACTTCCTCTCTGTGCTGTACACCATCTACGTCTCACGCCAGAGGCTTGCCGCCTGCCGCAACACACGCATCAAGGCGATCATGCAGAAGTTTATCAACGTGGGTGCGCTGGGGTACCTCCTGGGGTCTGTGCTGTTCTGGGTGCCGGAGATGCTCCTCTGCGGGAACCGTCTCGAGACCTCCCACGAGACTGTCGTCAAGCACCTCCACATGCATGCGGTGTTCCACCTTGCGTCGGGTGTCAGCATATATTGCTTCCTCTGTTTCGCCGTCCTGCTGCATGCCGATATGAAGGACCGGGAGGCGGCGCTTGTCTTTGAAATACCCAGCCAGGTTGTTCCCAAGGTTCTCATCGTGTGATCGGGGGCGTTTATAGTGATGTGAACGGTAGCAAACGAGCTGTATTTTTATTGTTGCTAAAAGGGGGTCTTCGCTGGTCGTTATTCCTCGTCAAATCTTCGTCAGTTTTCAGCCATTTCAACAGGAAATGCACCAAAATGCACCGACGATCACCCCGTCGCGAAGACCCCCAAAGAGAAAGAGGCAAAGTGAACCGAGGATGCGGAGGGGGTGCGTTGCAAGAGATCGCACTGTGAGAGCCAACTGGGTGTGGTCCCCACCCGCCCTCCCCGCCGTGCCTTGTGTGGTGTGCCGGCACTGTTTGCGACTATCGGGGAACAAGCATGCGTGTGCCACTCAGCCCCTCAGATGCCCCCAAGAAGCAAGCGTGGCCATCGCACTACACACAAAACTAACGGCGTCGTCTGTGTTTTTCAGCACACTGCGATGTGGGTGGAAAGTGTCACGTGCCCTTTTTTCGCACCTTTCACGTGCCCCTTGCGCTCCTCACTCACACCATCGTCAGCAGCAGGAGTGTGAGTGAGGAAGTGTCAACGCATCAAAAGGAAACGGAAGAAGGAAAAACATGCAGGAGGGGCGCCGTGACACCTTTTTTTGCCCGGATTTGGCGCACCGCAGCAACAGAAGGTTTCGCCACAACAAAGAAACTGCTCACAACCACACCCCCCCCAGTGCTGCGGCCCGTCGATACCAAAAAAGAAAAACTGGCTCAAACCCACACGCCTCCACCTCCACCTCCACCTCCACCCCAACCACAGTTTTACCCTACACCACCCTTCTCCCCTTCCCTGATGGACATCTTCCTCACCCTCAAGGAGTGTGGCGAGGAGCGCTCCGTATCCGTGACGCCTGATGACACCGGTTCTGTCCTGCAAGGCAAGGCACATGCCGCCCTCCCGCTGCCTGCCGATGCAGAGCCGGAAGACATTATCCTCGCTGTGGACGGCACCGTCATCGACGGAGACGCCGCGCTGCGCGAATCCCCCGGCCTTTGCGAGGGCTGCCACGTCGACGTCAGCCTCTCGGGGGACCGGTTCGTGCCTTTCCTGAAGGACGGCACCATGTGGCTGGACAGCATCCCCGCGTGGGCACGCCTCTCCCCGGCGTGCCTCCTCGCCGCCGCAACACGCGACTCCCGCGCCCTCTCCGAGGCACCCGACACCCTCCTCAACAACGAGGAGTTCATGCTGCAGGCCGTCGCACGCCACGCCTCCTCCCTGCGCTTCGCCTCCGAAGCCCTCCGCAGCAACCCCGAATTTCTCGTTCGCTGCGCAAAGCTCAACTCCGTCGCCCTGGGGAGCGTCCCGCCGGAGCTCCGCTCCAGAGACCTGGTGCTGTCGGCGGTGAGGTTCCGGGGTTCCCTCCTGAAGCACGCCCCGCCCGCCCTGCAGGGCGACAGGGAGATTGTGCTGGAGGCGGTGGCGCAGCAGGGAGGCGCCCTGGCGTATGCTGGGGAGCTGCGGGGCGATGAGGAGGTGGCGCTGGCGGCGCTGCGGCAGGACAGTGCGGCGATGGCGCATGTCGCCGATTCGCTGCGGGAGGACAAGGAGTTTATGATCCGTGCGGCGTCTGCGAGCGGTGCGATTCTGCAGTATGCAGGGGGTTTCCGGAACGACCCCGATGTGGCACTCGCTGCGGTGTCGGAGACCCCGCTCGCAATGGCGTTCATCCGGAACAACCTAAGGGAGGACACCGAGTTCCTGCTGCGCGTGGTGCAGTGCAACATGGATGGGCTGTCGCATGTGCGGAACCTCAAGCCGGACTTCCTCCTGGAGGCTGCCCGGATCAACCGCGGCGCCCTGCGGTTTGCCGGGACCTTGCTCCGCGACATGGAGTTCGCAATGCGTGCTGTGGCGGAGGATGGGCTTGCCCTGAAGGAGCTCCACAAAGACATGAAGGGGCACCGCAACGTTGTCCGGGCGGCGGTGCGGAACAACCCCGCGGCTCTCCAATACGCTGACCCTCTGCTGCAGAGCGATCCGGAGTTTGCTTCGGTTGTGGCGTCGTAGTGGGGGGCGGGGGGCGGGGGAGAGGTGGGCCGGAGGAGGGTTGTATTGAGGTTGTTGGAGGGGGTGGGGTGAGGTGTGAGGAGATAGTTCACGCGCGTATTCGATTGCGTTGCGAGAGAGAGAGAGAGAGCGCCTCAGCCCTCCCCTGAAGCGACCCCGTGTCCCGCTACTCCCGAGCCCGCCACCCCTCCAGTTATCCTGAAGAGGCTGGCCCATACCGTGTGCTCCCCGGGCTCACCCCACCGCCACCTGATGCAGCCTCGTAGGAGGCTCTCACCCGACGGCGTCAGGCCATCCATCCCCGCCGTGGCGCAGCTGAAGCGCACCGCCTTAGAGGCGCATACCGGTTCCACCCCGGCACTGCCTGCCCAAAGGCCTAGGGTCGACCACGTGATCCCCACCGCTAACGCTGACGTTGACGTGGGCGCCGCTGATCCGGACCCACCTTCTCCTACTACCTCCCCTCCCGACGGCGTGTCCGTTGACGCAGCCCTTCCCCAAAGGCCCCGTTCTGGTGCCTCTTCCTCCTCCGCCCGTGCGCGGTCACCGCACGCGCCTACAGGCTTCCGGGCCTACCTTAATCCTCCTTCCTCACGTAGCGCGTCACCGGGCGCTACAGACCGTGTGGCGCCTGCGCCTCCTCCTCCTCCTGTGTCACTTCCCTCACCCCACCAGAGCAGCTCCTCTCTCAAACAAGGGGAGTCTACCGGGCCGCGGGCCCGCGTAGTTAAGTAGACGACACCCTTGGGGTGCGAGTATTTTCGTTTCGGGGATATTCACACTATAAGCATACGAGAGAGAGAGAGAGAGAGAGAGAAGGGATGGGTGTGGGGTGTGGGAGGGGGGGGGGGAGGAAGGCGATGTCGGGTTCTGCTGAGCAAGCGGGGAACAGGGCTGGGGGGGGGGTTTCTTTTTTATTTTGGTTGTCTTCCATGGGGGGTCACCTGCCCTGTGTCAAAGCCGTGCCAGTCTTGTCTCCTCTTCTGTGAGGCGGCTCTTCTGATCGAAGGCCCCCATGAGAGTGTGATTCTGTCGAGTGGAAAAGGCCAGGTGGTATTGTTTCGGCACACTTCGGTCTTTACGCTCGAGAAAGTGGCACGGCAGGCCCCGCCCTTCCTGTCTATCTCAAGGGTTGTGTAGAAGCGTCGGCGCGTCAGAAGCAAAAAAAACGATGCCCTTGATACCCGGTTATGCCTGAAGAGGAACCAGGGAGGACAGGGCATAGTCGGTTCGAAACGAGACGGCATGAATAGTTTTGTGTGCCGCCCATGCATGCTCGCGCCACGTTGTCGGGAGGTGGGACAAAACAAAAATACAATGGAACCTTCTCTCTGAGTGGTTCGTCCCGATCGGTGGAAAAAAAATGCCCTTTCCCGGGGGCCTTCGCTACCAGTCACTGCTCGTCACAGCTCGTCAGTCAGTGAGGGGAAGTGGGCTGTGGCTCACTTTTTCTCACTCAGTCACACTTGGTAGCGAAGGCCCCCCCCGTTCCACCCTTCTGCTTTCTTCATGATCCAATGATCCCTTGCACGGCAGTCCGTCAAGCTGTTTTCGGCAATTTTCGGCGATTCGCCCGGTTGCGTTAGTTTTACCGTGATGTGACCTTCCCCGGTTGCGCCCTGCTATATAAATTCGCTCTGTGTCAAAGCCGTGCCAGCCTTGTCTCCTCTTCTGTGAGGCAGTCTGCACTTCTGAGCGAAGGCCCCTTCACAACACAAGCCACATCCGAGACCTCTCCCCACGGCCCTAGCCTCCCGTGGGGTTTCTGGAGAAGAAGCCACACCAACAGCGGTGCCAACAGTGCGCCCAAGGCTGGCCGCCCCACACGCCAGCCCTTTGGCAGCCAGAAGAGACAATGCCACTCGGCACAGGAAAAGCAAATCCACACCCCGCCCCCCCCCCCCTAGGGGGGGTCAAATGCCACCCTTTTACGTGGACAAACACGATTTTTCAAAAAACCGGCGCAGAGGCCCCAAAGCCCCCGTAAACCCTCCAAACCCCCCCAGATCGGTCCGGAAACCCATCGAACCCCACTTTTCCACCATTCCGGGCACCTCAGGTGCCCGAATTGGGGTACCTAAATTTTGTGCCACCGTTTGGTACCGGACAGTGCCACTGTGTGGGAGGTTGGAAAAGAAAATGCCCCAACACACCACATCTGAGGGTTGCAATGCATGTTGCTTGCCAACCACGTCATCCGGTGGGTGTCAGGCGCTATGTAGGTGGCATTAGCCAGGTCTTCGATGAGTTCTGGCTTGTATATGTACCTCCCTGCCACCATGCACCGGGAGGCTGCCTGTAGGTACGGAACAAGTCCAGATGGTCGTGTGATTCCTGTGCAGCAGTGCTCCACAACCGGGATGTGTTGACAACGACTGTTGCAACACGAGCTGTACATTCCGGGAACACACGAAGTGCGCTGTCGTGGTACCCATTGTGCCAGAATTGGTAGTTGCTGCGGTCTACTTTGCCTGGCCCAAGAGCACTGGTACTGAACGGTGCAATATGCGTGGCGAGGTGAATGCAACGGAAGGGCGCAAAGTCAATACAGCTCTCGGATGGCGGGTGGTGGTGCCACTAGTGTGTGACGTTCACTCGAGGATACAACGCATCACAATGAATCAGCAACCGTGGACCGAGTACAATACGCTCTCTGTGGCTGGTGTGGGGGACAAAGGCAGTGCCTGTGCCGCAGGCAGGGAGGTACATATACAAGCCAGAACACATCGAAGACCTGGCTCATGCCACCTACATAGCGCCTGACACCCACCGGATGACGTGGTTGGCAAGCAACATGCATTGCAACCCTCAGATGTGGTGTGTTGGGGCATTTTCTTTTCCAACCTCCCACACAGTGGCACTGTACGGTACCAAACGGTGGCACAAAATTTAGGTACCCCAATTCGGGCACCTGAGGTGCCCGGAATGGTGGAAAAGTGGGGTTCGATGGGTTTCCGGACCGATCTGGGGGGGTTTGGAGGGTTTACGGGGGCTTTGGGGCCTCTGCGCCGGTTTTTTGAAAAATCGTGTTTGTCACCCCCATTTGACCCCCCCTACCCCCCCCCCCCCGCTCCTCCCCTCAACTGCCATTTCCTGATGCCCCTGGGCACTACCCTGCACTACATCACCGCACCGCCACACCTCAGTATTGTCGACATGGATGTGGTGGTGTGCGACACATCGACTGGGCGGAAGCGTGTCATCGAGCTGCGCAGCGATGAGACGTTCGGATCGATGAAGGTGAAGCTCATGGCCGCCTTCCCCTTCGACACCGAGGACATGGACGTCTCTGTCGGCGGGCACCCGGTCCTGCTGGAGGATACAGACCTGGTGTCGCAGCTCGCGGCAGACCTGACCTGCAGCCCTGTGGACGTGGCCCCCACGGGCCTCACCCTGCTGCAGGGGCGGCTGCGCTGCGGCGAAGCCGCCCTGCGCACCCTCCCCGAGTGGGCACGCGAGCGCCGTGAGTGCGTCCTGGCAGCCCTGGAGGCCGCACCCCCCCGTGGGCCGGTGGACATCAGCCCGGCCCTCCGCGGCGACGCAGAGGTCATGCTCGCAGCCATCGCCCGCGACCCTGCCCACCTCCACACCGCCGACCCCGCCCTCCGCAGCAACGCCGCCTTCGCGCTGCAGGCGGTCCGCTACACCCCGACACTCTACTGGAGGCTGAGCGACACGCTGCGCAGCACCACGCAGATCGCCCTCGCCGCCCTCCCGATGTGGCCCCTCGACCCCGCCTGCTCCTCCAACCGGGAGGTGGTCCTCGCTGCACTCCAGTCCCGCTACGGCGCACTCAAACACGCCAGCCACGACCTCCGTACCGACCCCGATGTGGCCCGCACCGCCATCGAAGCCACAGGGGATTTTGAAGGCGCAGCCCCGGAGCTGCGCTCCGACAAACCCTTCGTGATGGACATCCTCCGGACACACCCGCAGATGCTGGAGCATGCCACGCCACCCCTCCGCGACGACGCAGAGGTGGTCCGCACCGCTGTGGAGCAGGACCCCGACAGCATCCGGCACGCCTCGGCACGCCTCCGCAACGACATCCCCACCATGCTCCCCGCGCTGCGCGCATCGGGGGGCTGCCTGGCAGCCGCGGGGCCCGCGGTGCGGGCTGACAAGCGGTGCGTCCTGGCTGCGCTCGCCAGATGCACCGACAGGTGCCCCGACAGCGACTGCCTCTGCCTCCTGCAGTGCGCCAGCCCCCAGCTCCGCGGCGACAGGGATGTCGTGGTCGCCGCGGTGCGCCGCCATGCCGAGGCGCTGCGCTACGCCAGCGAGGAGCTCCGTGGAGACAGCGAGGTGCTGGCTGCAGTGCAGGAGCCCTCCTCCGAACCCACCTCCACATCCAGTGGGTCGGATGGCACGGATGACACTGACGCGCCGCTGGAGGATGGCCCCATCGACAGGGAAGGCGTGCTGGCCGCGCTGGCGGCCTGTGGGGGTTGCCTGGGCACACCCACCTGCAGCGGCATGCATGAGCTGCGCCGCAACCCCGATCTCCAGGGCGACCGGGATGTGGTGTTGGCGGCAAGGCCCTCACACCCCGACGCGCTGCGCTACGCCAGCGAGGATCTGCGTGCCGACGGCGACGTGGTGCTGGCCTCCGTGCGCTCCACCCTCGACCTGGAGTTGGACTGCCCCCTGTTGGGCCTCCGCCACGCAGGCCTGCCAGCCCTCGCGGATGCACCCACCATGCGTGCCGCCGTCAGCATGCAGCCTTCCTGCCTCCCCTTCACCTGCCCCGAGGTGCGGGATAAGGCGATGGTGTTGGATGCCCTGGGGCAGGGTGCGTGGGGTCTCTTCCCCTGCCTCGAGCCCTGCATGCAGGCGGACCGCGATGTCGCTGCCGCTGCTGCGCAGTGCGATGACATCGACATCGGGTGGGACCACCCGCTGCTGGCGGAGAAGGGGTTTGTCCTGGAGCTGCTGGAGGAGTCCGACATGGCGTTCTGCACAGTGCCGGAGTGCTTCCGCGCAGACAGGGATGCGGTGATGCTGGCAGTGAGGCACCGCCCCGCAGGCGACAGGAGTGCGTACAGCGAGGCATCGCCTGCCCTGCAGTGCGACAGGGATGTGGCGCTTGCGGCGCTAGAGGGAGGCACCAGTCTGGCGGATATCCGGGGCGAGCTGCGCGGCGACAAAGGTGTTGTATTGGCTGCGGTGGAAGGCAGCAGCGGCAACGTTGCGTATGCCTGCGATGCGATGCGTGATGACGGTGACATCGGGCTGGCGGCGGCTGCGCAGTCCTTTGGCTGGCTGAGCGACAGGCTCAGGGGTGACAAGCGTGTGGCTCTTGAAGCTGTATCGCAGGACCCGCACAATTTTATTTTTGCTAGCACGGCTCTGCGTGATGACACCGAGGTGGCACTCGCCGCACTGTCGCAGCCTCACACGCGCTCACTCCTGATGTACTGCAGCATTTCCCTGCAGTCCGACCGGGATGTGGTGCTGGCTGCTGTGAGATCCAATTCGGTGAACTACTCCTTCGTCGGCCCCTCCCTCCAGGGCAACGCAGAGGTGCTGGCTGCACTGCAGCACGCACACCAGGGTGCTGCCGCACAGTCGCCGTCACCATGAATGGGTGCTGCTTTTCGAGTGGGGTATAGGCTGGGGAAGTGGGGGGGGTGGGGAGAGAGAGAGAGAACTTGTTTTGTAATGTGTTTGTTGCGTGAGGTCCTGCATACGCAGTGTGTGACATATGTGACGCACAAAACAAGGTCTCCTCGCAACGCTACGCTATTGCGTAAGAGAGAGATGTATCGTTTCAACGTGTGTCCCCGTCCCCCCGCTTGCTGCGCGCTGCGCCGCTACCTGGTGCAGTGTCGTCAGAGAGGCAGAAAATGGGGGCAGCCTCTAGTCGGGCCTCTTCAACACCTGGGTTCCCGCTCAAGACAAATATCTTGCGCTGAACGAAAAAGTAGCCCGGATCTGCATTTTTTGCGTTTGCTGGGCAGGGTGTTTCTCTTGACATCACGAAAGGTGTACCTTTTCAAGAAAAATCACACGGCCTGCTGTTTCCGATGTTTCCGATGTGCCCTGCCCCCTGGGCGTTGTCGGTTCGATTGGGCTGTCACTGAGGCACAACCCCACCACCCCCTGTCCACCGAATACGAGACATCATCACCATCAGCACCACCATCACCTGAACTCACTCGCGACCTGCAAGGCATGTGCTGTGGGGCATGTGTGCGCCTCCGAATTGGGAGGGGGGTTTGTTTTTTACTAGTTACGAGCGACGAAGCGTAGCGAAGTCGCGAAGTAACGAAGGAAATCGTACGACTGAAGCTTTGGATTAGCACCTCATGCTACTTCACAGGGCCTCTACACAGCCTTGAGACAGCAAGTGTGCGCTCAACAAATGATCGGGAAAGCCTATATATATGGCCCCAGCCCCCCCCCTCCCCCTTTCGCCCCAGTCAATTCATCACTTCCCTCGTCCTTTCCTTCTCTCCATGCGGTGCAAAAAGAAAGGGGGCGTGCCTTGCCAAAAGAAAGAAGGAATGGCGGCCTGCCCCCGCTCAAATTTTGTTGCCGTGATGCCTTGTGCGTCAACTTTTCAGCTCTGTGCTCTGGCCTACACGCCCAGCCCTCGCCGTGCCTGATGCAATCTCGTACAGCTGGGCCAAGCGCGTTCAGCCACCACAGGGGTTATCCGTGCGTTTCTTGCGTGCCTCCCCATCTCCATCCCATCCCATCCCATTCCATCCCCCCGCCCTCCACGTTCCCCCAACCACCACCCACCGGCTACTGCAGAAGCTGTTCCTGTATTCAACATTTTATTTGCCCTCCTCATACCCCCCTCCCCTCAACCCCCCAACTCTTGTAAAGTCGGGGGGAGGGAAACCATACCGTTTGATGGTGTCCCTGAAACGCATTCGGAAGAACTGTGTAATGGCTACGCAATTAAAAAAAGAACTGCCGTCTGCGTGGGAACTGACAGGTCAGAAAACTCCGTACAGAGCCTGCATGAGGGAAGGGGGTTTTTTTTCTCTCCCAACAAGGTACTTGTCAGGCGGAAATGCAGCGATAGGGGAAGTGCTTGCCGTCACACACAGTCTTATGCGCCTGCCAATCACACACCAACACTTCCGCAGGCAAAATTTTCTGTGTGTGTCGTGCGATCAACGAAAACCTTTTTCTCGTTTACCTTTGGTATTTCTTCACGAATGATCCTGCACGACTCCAGCTATATTTTAATGTTTATCGAAAACGTTATCACACCATCCGGGGGTTCTTCGCTCAGAACTGCAGACAGTTGAGTGAATGTTGTGAGGCGCCTCACAGAACTGGCTGCAAAGTGACACAGTTTGACACACACAGTGGCACAGAGCAGAAGGCACCCTCTGCATGCAATACGTACGTATGCCTGGCCTTTATTCAGGGAGGCCACGTCACATACCCTCTCCAGATCTAGCGGGGTATCCGCTCGGGATGGCGGCCGTCGACACCCAACAGGGGGAGGAGGAGGAGAGGGGGGCAGGGTTGGTGCCCTTACTTCATCACAGGTCTTCACTCATGGCTCAGAACAGTGCAGAAATAAGTGAGTCTTCCGGCCCGAAGTGAGTGCCAAGCCCTCACAGCAACAGGTGCCCCTTGTGCCACTTACACCTGACGCACGGTTGTTCTGAGTGAAGAGTGAGGAGTGAGGAGTGAGGGCAATCCCTCCCCCTCTCCCTCCCTCCGCATCCCACCCCCTCCAATAGTAACGAAACCCAGCGGGGCCAGGCAGTAACTCTCTGCGCTGTGTGGCCGCGCTGCCCCCTCTGAACACAAGAATTCCTCAAAGAAAAAGCCAAAAAATCATTTCAAAATGATGCAAAAAAACCGGATAAATGTACCCCCCCACCCCCCCTTTGCCATCACCCCCGCTTGCTCCTGGGGATCCAGGGCGATGGGGGTGGGCCGATGAGCCCGTGGTGGCGCCAGGGGATGATTTCGTCGGGCTCACTCCCCCATTAATGTGTGTGTGCGGGTGGTGCCGTGCACCGGCTCTATTTTATTTTTCTCCTCAGCTCAAGCTTCTTGCATGCGATGTGCTCCTCTCTTCAGCACGCTTCAGTGTGGGTGGAAGTGTCCTGTGCCTGGTCGTGCCCCTTGTGCTACTCACCCACGACACCGCCAGCAGGAGTGTGAGAGTGGAAGCGTCAAGCGCATCAAAAGGGAACATAAGAAAAAGTGCAGAACGAGCACAGTGACACCTTCCACCCACCATCAACTCCTCTGACAAAATACCACACAGTGTGGCTCCAGCGCAGCTGGGCAGCTAGGCTGGGTTGTGGCTTCACACCACTCCCAACAAGGTCAAAAGAAACCAAAAAAAACGGATGGTCGTTCGCTACAGGTGTGCCGAAAACGGCGAGTTTTTTTTTTGTTTTGGTGAATTTTCCTCCTGTTTTTTCGAAGGAGAAAATTAAGAACCGCCGAAACTTTTGCCGAAACTTAAAAGCTGCCCGGTAGCCAAAGAAAAAGGCCCCCTCCCCCCCCCCCCCCCTAGGCATAGACCCCGATAAGAGGGGGTCGGGGGTCGGGGGGGTCAGGGGTCGGGGGTCGGGAGGGGGTCCGAGGGGCTCGCCTTGAGGAATTTGCCTGAATGGGGACCACCAATAAGGGGTGTTCATAGGCACCCCATGGCCAAAATGACCCCACTGCGATCCGCACAAACTCCAAACATTCAAAAGAACGGGTTTTTGAAAAACCCGAGGAGGGGGTCGGGGAGGGTGCCGCTGGGTGGGTGGGTAGGGTGGCATGGTGTGTGCCTCCCAGGCATCTCCTCCCACGACTATCCCTGGACCAGACCCACATTTCATGAGTGAAGCTTGGTACTTCTATCCACGAAATGACCCAGTAGTCCCAAATATTCAAAAGGACGGGGTTTTGCAAACCCTGTGTGGGGGGGTCGGAGGGGGTCGGGAGGGGGGCCGACCCCTCATACTCCGACCCCCCAAGTTTGCAACCCCCCATTTTCCGACCCCTGAGAAATAGTGCAAAAGTTCCGACCCCCAAGTTTCAGACCCCCATTTTCAGACCCCCTTCCGACCCCTCCGACCCCCCGTATTCCGACCCCCGAGAACAATGGGGGGTCGGGAGGGGGGCCGACCCCCTCTGACCCCCATATCCGACCCCTCGATTCCGACCCCCGGGTTTCCGACCCCCATTCTCGACGAGGACCACCTCTGCATTTCAGGGGTGTTGTGTGGCACCTACACCAACAAAGTGACCCCACTACGATCCGTACGGAGTCCAAACAATGCAACAGAGGGAGAAACCCGCGTTTCCTCGGGAAAAACCCAGGGTTTTTCCCAGATATTTGGGGGGGGGGGGGTCTTTTATAAGAGGGGGTCGGGGGTCGGGGGTCGGGTGGGGTCAGGGGGTCGGATTCTTATCGGGGTCTCTGCCCTAGGGGGGGTCGAAAGCCCCGTTTTTTTGTCCCAAAATGGTGTTTTTCGACATAGCAGCCGCGGCCCTCTATTTGACCTTCTGACCCCCCAGAACCCACCATACCCCGGTTTTTGGGCCCTAGGAGTCCGATTTTCGGGCTCCCGAGCCCCGGAAAGTCGATTTTTGATGATGTCAATTTTTCCGTTCCCTATACTGCACCTCCGGGTCATGGCACGGACGCCTGCCACGGGCAGATAGTAAAACACTCTCATCCTGGGACGTCCGAGCGCACACCATCCTGCGGCTGTGATTTTCTGATGCAACCGCTCATCCGCGCCACAAACAACGTCGTATCCCAACGATTCGGACAGTGAGAAGATGCTATCGAATACTGCCATCTGACACAGTCGTTGGGTGGCCTGCTATTGAACTCGGAGCTGCCAGGAACAGGGAGGATGTCATCATAGCCGACAGTGATGCATTAGTGTTGATGCCCTCATGAGAATGCTCTCTTAGAATGCAAGGCAGGTAAACTGTCCCGACTAAACACTTGCCACTGCTGCCGTTATCTGCGAAGCATTTCTCCTGTGGATGCAGACAGTCAAGGGAGGTGGAAGAGCGCAGCGAGTACCCAGCTGCAACGCAGAGCCCGAGCTTATCATCAAGGTTCTCTTCTGGCGCTCAAGACCAGGGTCCTGTGGGACCTGGTCTCAGAACAGTGTCCGGGTATTTATGCTGCACGCGCCTTATGTAAATGACGAGTGCGCGGAACTGGCTAAAGACGCTGCGAAGGATATGCTCGGGACATTCAAGCGTCCTCCGTACGCTGAGGCGAGGAAGGGGATCAAGGAATCACACAGTGCAACTCTCGCAACAACCATTTCACAGAAGAAGTGCGCGGGCTTCGAATGCACGTCCTGAATAATCAGAAAGTCATTGCACGCCCTGCTCAGCAAGCCATGAGCAAGTCGTGAGGGTTGGTTCGCAAACCCCCCTCCCGACAGAGGAGACCTTTCAACTTACAAAGAGTTCGTTGGCCAGACCAGCATCTCAGTGTCGGAGCAGTGGCCAGTTGTGCCGCCTGTCCCTTGCAGCCAAGCACCGCACACTGTGCAAGTTGATGACGGTTCCCACTCTGCATCAGTATGCATCTTTGCATGATCTGGCAGTGTATACAGAGAAGGAGATGGTGGCTGCCCGCATTCAACAGTTTGGTGCGACGCTGGAGTGGGAAGAGGGTCGAAAGATGCAGGATTGGCACCTATGGAGGGTCTTGAGGACGCAGGGGAGGAAGGGGTGGAGGAGGTCGAGAAAGTGGGCCTGCACATGGGCTGATAGTGGACTGGCGAACCCGTGCGTGACCCTGAGGTGCAGTATAGGGAACAAAATTTTGACATCATCAAAAATCGACTTTCCGGGGCTCGGGAGCCCGAAAATCGGACTCCTAGGGCCCAAAAACCGGGGTATGGTGGGTTCTGGGGGGTCAGAAGGTCAAATAGAGGGCCGCGGCTGCTATGTCGAAAAACCCCATTTTGGGACAGGCTTTCGACCCGCCCTACCCCCCCCCCCCCCCCTCAAAAAAGTCAAAAAAGTATCACAGAAAAAGTGACCTGCTCCTTACGTCTTTTTATCCCCCCCCCCCCCCCCCGAGTTTTGGTTGCTTCTTCCTTCCGATTTCTCCTTCTTCTCCTCCCTGCACTCGGCGCTTCGTGGCGCGCATAGCCAAACGAGGGGCGCCGTGCCCGCCCCCTGCCTCGTAGAGGGGCGGGTAAGGTGCCGGCTGTGCTTCCGGCACAGCCTTCACCTTAAGAGGCTGCGTCCAGTCTTGTGCGAGGCCTTCTCTTGCTTGTCTAATTCCTCCGTCCTCCTTACTTGCTTTCTGTCGATAGGCTTTCATCTTAGCTCAGTGCAGTGGTGCAGACAAGCGAGTAACCTACCAACACGGGGTGTCTTGCCTTGCCTTGCCTTGCCTTGCACAGTTCGGTCCACTGAACGATTAGAGCACGAAGGCCCTCACACCCGCCGGTATTTCTTTTTTCCCCCTCGACATTTCGGTTGCCCCCAATGTCGCAGTTTTGAAGTTGAGGCTTTCCTCTTTTTGTTGGTCCAGCGTTCTCCTCCACATGTGCTCTCTCTCGGCAACCTGTCGTCTCCTCGGGCAGTTCTCTTTTTACGCACACATGTGAGCAGAAAAATGTCACGGCAGCACAGCCAAGCGCTTCCGCACACCACACACGAGCCTCAGGAGTTGAGGTCTTGTGGTGTGCGGAAGCGTCAATGCATCACAAACAAACAACGGGCCAAAGGAGTGAGGACATGCTGCGGTGGCATTTCGTCTTTTTCAGCACACTTCGATGTGGGCGGAAAGCGTCACTTGATATACTGTTCAATGGTTCTGGTGTTGCTGCGGCTGGCTGGGAACTGAAACTTGCTCCAAGAAGAACGAACCATCACCCAGCCACCCCGTGCCCGCTCATCAGCAGCACGAATCGGGCGTGTTATTATCGGAGTGGGGCCTTCGCTCAGGAATGCAGAGAAGTGAGGAAGGGTGAACCGCCTCACAAAACTGGCTGCAACGTGACACACCCACCCCCATTGCTGTCAGAGCACACTGATGAACGATTGAAGGGTGATCATTCTTGTGATCCCTTCTACACCTGTTTCACGGTGGGATCTTGTAAATTTTACATGTATAACTACAAGTATATACATGTATTATACATGTATAATACTTGCATGTCAACTATTATACATGTATAATACATGTATATGCCTGAAATATACATGTAAAATACATGTATATCAAGTAAAAATACAAGTATAATACTTGCATGTCAACTATTATACTTGTATTTTTACTTGATATACATGTATTTTACATGTATATTTCAGGCATTTACATGTATTTTACATGTATAATACTTGTCATGCAAGTATTATACATGTAAAATACTTGCATGACAAGTAAAATACTTGCATGCAAGTAAAATACATGTATTTTACTTGCATGCAAGTATTTTACTTGTCATGCAAGTATTATACATGTATTTTACTTGTCATGCAAGTATTTTACATGTATAATACTTGCATGACAAGTATTATACATGTAAAATACATGTAAATGCCTGAAATATACATGTAAAATACATGTATATCAAGTAAAAATACAAGTATAATAGTTGACATGCAAGTATTATACTTGTATTTTTACTTGATATACATGTATTTTACATGTATATTTCAGGCATATACATGTATTATACATGTATAATAGTTGACATGCAAGTATTATACATGTATAATACATGTATACCGTAAACGGAAAAAGGGTGGACCGTAAAAATGTTCCAAGTTCCCAAAAAAAGGCCAAACGTTCCATCTTTTTTACGGTCCACCATTTATTGGGACTGAATATGGAAAAGACAATGCGATTTTCGCCCGCGGGCTGGTGGGTTGCGGGGCGCGGACTGCGGCCTCCACGCCGCAGACTCCCGCACGTAGGCCTCCCGACCTCCCAGCTTTGGACCCTCCCTCCACCACCGCAACCAACACCAGCAAGAGAAGCAAGTCCTCCCTGCGTGTGGAAAGGGCACGATCACCACCACTCACCTCGAGACTCACCCACCACCACACCTCGAGAAGTGTAGTACCATGCAAGGAGCGTTCCGGTAGAAGTAAAAGTAGAACCTGCTGCACGAGCCCACAAAAGCAGCCACAGTACGGCAGGGCGCGCAGACAGAAGCTGAGACCACCGGGCTCCCTCCAGATGTAAATTCGTGAATCAGTGCCCGGAAAATTCAGGGAAATCGTACTCCTTTAGTGTAGTACACCCTGCAGTAACTGTGGGAGAACAGTTCCCGGACGATGGTGAGCGCACACTCTGTGTTGAGGCCCTGCGGTGTTAATCCTGCAGCTTCAGTCGTGCGATTTCCTTGGTTCCTTCGCGACTTCGTCGAAGGAATTCGTAAAAAAAAACCGCCAAGTCCACTATCCCAACCGTAAAATAGGTGGACCGTAAAAATGTTCCAAGTTCCGGAAAAATCCCATTTGTTCCATCTTTTTTACGGTCCACCTATAGTACGGTTCACCTTTATTACGGTCCACAATATTTCCGTTTACGGTATACTTGTAGTTATACATGTAAAATTTACAAGATCCCACCGTGTTCACTACCCCCCCCCCCTAGGCATACAGTGCAAACGATAATTATTATCGCACATATACCAGATACGATAATTTTCGGAAAATTATCGCATACGATAATTTATTATCGCATACGATAATCCATTATCGTATGATGCGATAATCCCATTATCGTATACGAACGGATACGATAATTATTATCGTATATTATCGCATACGATAATCCCATTATCGTATGTTATCGCATACGATAATAATTATCGTATCCGGTCGTATACGATAATGGGATTATCGTATGCGATACTTACTGGGTTGCACTATTCTTGAACACCACTGCCCTCGTCAGATTCCTTCACATACTCGTCCGTCATCAGGATTCATCGCCCCCCCGACACATCCCCGACGTCCTCTGCGTTGTGCACCTCGCCGTCACCACGCACTTTCGACAGGAGGAGCACTCCCCTGCCTCCCACGTAGGCGACGACCGACATGATGGCAAAGCCAAGATGCCGCAGGCCTGTTCCATCAACGCCCAACGCCACCGGCCGGCCGGTGATGCAGTCGCGGATCTTCTTCTGGATCTCCGCGACGAACAGCGGGGCCTTGCCCAGCAGCGTCCGGGGCTTCGGCAGAGGGGTGGTCATCGGCAGCGCAAGGATAGACGCCTGGTGAGGCGTGATCCCCGCAATCACAAGGGCAAGTGCCCATGCCTTTTGAAATGATGCGGTGGTCGTGGGATCGCTCTTCGTGGTTGAAACACAGGGGGCCGCCTGCACTGGCGCTTCCTTCGATGTGGTCTGGTGCGCCTTCGTGTCGGTCACGTGTTTCTTTGCCACTGTCGATTCAGCATGCTTTACGACGATGCTACAGAGGTTGCACCACAGGACTTCGTCCGATAATGTCCGGGGGGGGTTTGCATCAAGCAGCATGGTGCGAGTTTCGAACGGGAGGTCCTCCACCGACTTGATCGTGTAGGCCGCAGCAACTGTGGCGTCGTACCTCGCCAGTTGCTGCAGCCGCTGCCTGGCTGTTACCAAGGAGATCCTCTTCTTGGCAGCAGCCTCGTCTGCGGCTTCCTCCACCGTTTTTCTGAGTTTTATCGTGTCCAGGCGTTTCTGCGCGCTCTCCGATTTTCCCGCGGGCTTTGGTGCTGTCTTCTTGGGGGCTGGCTTCTTCGCTGCTGGCTTCTTTGGGGGTGGCTTTTTCACGGCCGCCTTTT
Organism: Rhynchopus euleeides; assembly: GCA_963210315.1. Classification (NCBI taxonomy): domain Eukaryota; phylum Euglenozoa; class Diplonemea; order Diplonemida; family Diplonemidae; genus Rhynchopus; species Rhynchopus euleeides. The sequence continues at coordinate 397,395 of OY723310.1, read as the reverse complement.
TCGCTGAAAAATGGCAGCTTCCGGCTCCACTTTTACCACTTTTTCAATGTGTTCTGGGCTGATTTCTGGTTTTCCGAAAATCTCAAAAAAATTATCGCACCATTATCGTATATTATCGTATACGATAATATACGATAATGGGAGTACGATAATAATTATCGTATGCGATAATAATTATCGTTTGCACTGTATGCCTAGGGGGGGTCAAATGCCACCCTTTTACGTGGACAAACACGATTTTTCAAAAAACCGGCGCAGAGGCCCCAAAGCCCCCGTAAACCCTCCAAACCCCCCCAGATCGGTCCGGAAACCCATCGAACCCCACTTTTCCACCATTCCGGGCACCTCAGGTGCCCGAATTGGGGTACCTAAATTTTGTGCCACCGTTTGGTACCGGACAGTGCCACTGTGTGGGAGGTTGGAAAAGAAAATGCCCCAACACACCACATCTGAGGGTTGCAATGCATGTTGCTTGCCAACCACGTCATCCGGTGGGTGTCGGGCGCTATGTAGGTGGCATTAGCCAGGTCTTCGATGAGTTCTGGCTTGTATATGTACCTCCCTGCCACCATGCACCGGGAGGCTGCCTGTAGGTACGGAACAAGTCCAGATGGTCGTGTGATTCCTGTGCAGCAGTGCTCCACAACCGGGATGTGTTGACAACGACTGTTGCAACACGAGCTGTACATTCCGGGAACACACGAAGTGCGCTGTCGTGGTACCCAGTGTGCCAGAATTGGTAGTTGCTGCGGTCTACTTTGCCTGGCCCAAGAGCACTGGTACTGAACGGTGCAATATGCGTGGCGAGGTGAATGCAACGGAAGGGCGCAAAGTCAATACAGCTCTCGGATGGCGGGTGGTGGTGCCACTAGTGTGTGACGTTCACTCGAGGATACAACGCATCGCAATGAATCAGCAACCGTGGACCGAGTACAATACGCTCTCTGTGGCTGGTGTGGGGGACAAAGGCAGTGCCTGTGCCGCAGGCAGGGAGGTACATATACAAGCCAGAACACATCGAAGACCTGGCTCATGCCACCTACATAGCGCCTGACACCCACCGGATGACGTGGTTGGCAAGCAACATGCATTGCAACCCTCAGATGTGGTGTGTTGGGGCATTTTCTTTTCCAACCTCCCACACAGTGGCACTGTCCGGTACCAAACGGTGGCACAAAATTTAGGTACCCCAATTCGGGCACCTGAGGTGCCCGGAATGGTGGAAAAGTGGGGTTCGATGGGTTTCCGGACCGATCTGGGGGGGTTTGGAGGGTTTACGGGGGCTTTGGGGCCTCTGCGCCGGTTTTTTGAAAAATCGTGTTTGTCACCCCCATTTGACCCCCCCTACCCCCCCCCCCCCCCCCGGCGTTTTTCTAAGGAAATGGGGAAATGCACCCCCCAAAAAATCAAGAACCCATCGCGTGTCGGTGGCCCTCTGTGTGTTGGACTTTATATTTTTTAAGCACACTCGTGTGAGCGGAAAGCGCCCCACCACAGCTGCAACCAAACGTGCTCTATACACTAACCCCACCCTTCATCAGGCTCAGGGTGTGATCAGTTCAGGGTTTTGTGTGTAGAAGCGTCAACGCATCAAACTATCAAGCAGGCGAGAGAATCAAGAGGGGAGCAAGAGTGACAGAAGCGGACAGAGTACGCCGAGCTGCGTGTATAGGAGAGGAACAGAACGGGCTGAGGGAGTACGCCGAGCTGCGTGTATAGGAGAGGAACAGAACGGGCTGAGGGAGTACGCCGAGCTGCGTGTATAGGAGAGGAACAGAAACTACGCCGAGCTGCGTGTATAGGAGAGAAACAGAAACTACGCCGAGCTGCGTGAATAGGAGAGGAACAGTAACTACGCCGAGCTGCGTAACAGAGAAGATGGCCACTCTGGATTGGGACACCCTGAAGGTTCCCGACCCCGCCCACCCCGACAACGAGCCAGCAGAGCGTCGCCCCGAGTGCATATTCGAAACGTGCAATACTACACACACAGCCAGGACCGCATTCAGCTGCCACGACTGCGGTGGGACCACGGTCAGGACGTGCTTGAGAGAGCGCATCCCGGCGCACGTCGTCCCCGAATGGCTCGAGGGCGCAGGGGACAGGGGCTGGGTGTGCCCCGAGTGCGCATGGGTCCGGCAGGCAGTCGACGAGGAGACCGCGGCGGACCTGGCAGCAGCGACGGGCGAGCTAGGCGAGGACGGGGAGTACAGCGAGGCGGACAGCCAGAGTGGCACGGGCCTCCAGCACAGGGACGCACACCACCCCGCCGACTCGAACACCGATCTCCGCGTGGCGAACTCGCTGGAGTACCTGCTGAAATTGACAGGCCGGCTGGAGAAGGAACAGAAGGAGCTGAAGAAGACCGTGGAGACGCAGGCGAAGCAGATCGCCACCCTGCAGAAGGCGCTGCAGCGGACGGAGGCCGAGCTGCCCGCCGATTTCTCCGCCCACATCGTGTCGACCTGGGGATCGTCGATCGCCACTGTCCCCGGACGCAGGTTGGTGAAAGCTGAGGTATCCCGGGTTTTCCGACAGGCGGAGCTCAGCGATGCCCCGAGCTCACCAGACTGGCAACACCAGCTCATCCAGGCCTTCGACGCTCTGTTTCAGACAATGGGACTGATCCGCGACGACGATGATCCGGATCGCTTTACCGAGGCCCTCCACAAGACAATCGTCGTTATGAACCCGCACTTTCTCCTGAAGGGGCGCGCGGGCGCCCGCCTCTACCTGGCAAAGGCGAAGATTATGGACCCAGCGAAGTACGATGCGGTGACACACGGGCGCCTACTCCGGGAGGGGCGGGCCACGCAGGACGACACACAGGAGAGGCGGGCCGCGTTTCAGGAGCGGTTCCTGCAGGAGCGTAACACGCAGGACCGCCCCGCGCCCTACTCGGGAAAGGGCCATCACAAAGGACGGGGGGGGAAAGGCAAGCGACAGTGACTCCCCGACACCAGCAGGGGACGCCCGCGGGCCACGACCCTCCCCCCCGCCGCGGTAGTGTATGTGAAGGCAGTACCATCTGCCCCCCCGTCAACAAGAGGACGCCCCCGCAAGACCGAGACGAGCGTGACCCCGGAGGAAGCAACCACCATTCGCCAGGAACTGCAACACACCCTGGCCCAAGCCCTCGCACCCACATACTGGGGGGCCCTCCGCCGCACATACGACAGGTACTCGCAGTTCCGGGAAGGGTGGATGAAAGCGGAGAGGCGAACACTGCCACACGACGAAGGGGCGGTGCTGTGGGTCACGAAGCAACGGAAGGACGGGCTATCAGTGCAGTCCGCCCTCCAGTACCTCAACAACCTTGCAGCAGCACTCAGACGCTTCGCAGCGTTCCCCCTCGACGGAAAACAAATTGTGGCGGACTACAGGCGGGCGCTGAAACGGGGAGGAGCACTACGCCCACTGAAGCAAGCAGAACCAGCAACAGCCCACAACATCCGGGAGGCGCTAGCGAAGGAGCCACGTCCCCTCGTGAAACTGCTGCTCGGCATCATGTGGGGGGGTGCGGCAAGGGCCTCGGACGCACTGCGCTTGTATGTGAAGGACGTCACAGCGGAAAAGCGCAGCGAGCCGATATACGTGCGCTGGACCCAGTCGAAGGCGGACCCCTTCCACATGGGTCACATCACAGGGATCTCCCTGCCGAAGGACCTACACCGTATCCTCCGACACCGCCTCCGCAGGGCGCGCAGAGCAGGAGAGACGAGACTGTTCCCGGCGGACGTCACCTACCGGACCGTGGTAAAAGCCGTCAAGCGGGCACGGAGGGGGCTCACGGCACACTCTCTGCGGAGGGGGGCACTCACACAGCTTGCGCGAAAGAACGTTCCACTGGAGGAGGTGCGCCTCCTCTCGAGACACGCGACGGTCGACGGTGTGATGCGTTACGTATCAGCGGCGGAAAACGCACACGCGCGCGAGACAGCACAGGTGTCGGCGAAGATCGAGTGGTGAAGAAAAAACGACAGCAAGGGGGGACGACGCGCACACAGCCAAAACCCCTGACAGCAACCCACTTCCCGGGGACCACGAGGCTGTTCGCAGCGCGCCGCTACTACGAAGATGCCACATCCGACGAAGCCGCGTCCGACCCACCACCCAGTGATGAGGAAGCGTGGAGCGAGGTGGATAGCGCAGAGTCGTACGGTCCGGGTGTCGAGGACCTCTACGGGGAGGACTTGGGTGTGTGCACGGGGGGGAAGGTGATACGGCCAGCCAACGCGAAGACGGAGCTGTCGGAGGAAGAGGACTACATCGCGGAGATCTGCACCTCGCGCCTCAATCTCAAGGAACTGCGACGGTTGGACAGCGAGGGTGAACTGACGGGGGTCTTGGACCTCATCACCAAGCCAGCCGCTTTCGCTGACGCACTGCTTCCCGAGGCCCGCCAAGAACTACGTAAAACGGGGAGGAAGGTATCACGCCACATGTTGCACCACCTGGACACCTTGGTTGAGTATGGCGTCCTGACGGATGCGGATGCACACCCGTACCTCACGCTGCCAGCGTTCACCGTGTCCAAGAAGTCTGGGGGCCAACGTTTCATCGTCGACGCAAGGCGGCTAAATGCACTGATGACACGCCCACCGGACATGCGTTTGCAGGACATCACGGAGGTGACACAGCGAGTGGCCGCGGCGAGCTGGGTGGTGATGGCAGATGCACGCAGCTGGTTCTACCAGTTCCCCGTACACAAGGAGATCCAACGCTATTTCGAAGTGCGCCTAGGCGGGGAGAGAAAGACATTCGTGAAGACCTTCCTGACTGTCATGTGCATGGGGTGGTCACATTCCCCGGCAATCGCGAACCGCAGCGCACGCGTGCTGCTCCCGCCAGAGCACGGAATAGTCTGGATTGACAACTTCATCGCTGTCGGAGACTCCCTACCAGAGGCACAGGCGAGGTACGCCGACTTCATCAGCCGCTGCGAGAAGGTGGGGGCCGCCCTGAACTTCGACGACACACAACACGGCGTGCCGCTGCAGGACTTCACAGTGTTCGGGATCCACTTCGACCTGACGCGACACCGTTTCCACATGGACACAGCCTGGGTGCAAAAAGTCCTCGGACGGGAAGAGTACAAGGAAGTCGTCAACGGCCACACGACACCACGCAGGGCGTTCAGAGTATTCGGGTCTTTCGTCTGGCAGTCGTATGTGATGCGGACACCGATGTGTTACATGCCAGCCGTGTTGTCCTTCGTGCGGCGCATCGCGAAGCAGACTCACTCAAACAACGCCCGATGGGACTCCAGGGTCGCAGTACCTCCGTCGGTGCAGGCGGAGACAGTGGCGCGGGCACGCCTCATCGAGGACAACGAGTGGTATACGCCGCAGAACCCGCCACCGACCATTGAGCTCTGGACAGACGCGTCATCCACGGCGTGGGCGGCGGTGCTCGTGCTGCCGGGAGGGGAGTCAGTGTCCCAAGGGGCGTTCGAAGGGAGCGACGCGGACACGAACATCTTCCTGAAGGAAGCGTATGCAGTGTGGCAGGGGGTGCGCATGATGCAGCGTGTGAGGGAGGCAAGCGTAACCTGCCACATAGACAACCTCGGCCTGGTGTTCGCGCTCCGGAAGGGCCACTGCGCCAACTACCGAGGCAACCTCCTGCTGCAGGAGATATACACAACAGCGCGCCGCCAGCAGATACGACTTATTCCACACTGGGTTGCGACCCACGACCAACGCGCAGACGCGTACACGCGAGGGACGCAGGCCACACACCCCGTGGAGTTGCCACCAGTGTCGATGCCACCTACACTTTTACCAGCGCGCCCGCCTCGTTGAGAACGAGACGGACACGTCCCTCCGGATGAGGGTCCTGGTGTAGAAGCGTCAACGCAACAAACAAAAGGAAATTCATCAGAGCGGTTGTAGCTGTGAAGTGATAGGGCGCTTTTTAAGCACACTCGTGTGAGCGGAAAGCGCCCCACCACAGCTGCAACCAAACGTGCTCTATACACTAACCCCACCCTTCATCAGGCTCAGGGTGTGATCAGTTCAGGGTTTTGTGTGTAGAAGCGTCAACGCAACAAACAAAAGGAAATTCATCAGAGCGGTTGTAGCTGTGAAGTGATAGGGCGCTTTCCCTCTCTGAGTTGCGGTTGTGCTGCGCTATTCATCAAAACCAGAAGCACCGTGTTGCAGGGCCACACGCGACTACAACTGCGCTGCAGAAGCAAACCTCGAACTTCTTTATATTTGTGCTGTTTTTTTCCTGCCTGATTGCGGATGCGCCATCCCATCTGGGTGATGTATATGATGCAATAGTTGTGACATCTCTCCAGATGGCACCAGACATGCCTCATCCTCGGGTGTACTGTTCTGCCCCCTTGGCTGCAACGCACTGCCTCCTGCTGCAGGCATGCAGACAGTGGCATTTCATGCGTAGTGCAGCAACAACTGACCCCCCTGTGCATCAGTGTGCGTCAGCAGTACACACGCCAGACAGACACGGTTCGGGTCCGGTGTTCCCATGACTTCCAGAACAGATCCACGTGCAGACCTGCGTTCATCCGCAAGGGCATCCCCTCCCTGGGGTTATCTTGCGGCAGATCGCCAAGTGTCACCGCGTGTCCGTCGCACGCGGCAGGGGGTGCGAAAAAAAATCCCACTGCGGCTCGTCAAAATGGCCCCCACCCCCAAGTGGGGTTGAAAACCACCGCACTCAAGGGGTGATTTCGAAAAGGGGGAAAAAAAAGAGACAGCGTGGAGGCGGTGATGTCCCACCCCTCCCCCCCTCCCTCCCCCTCTTGAACTGGAGCGGTCTTTGTTCAAAAAAAAAGCAGAACAGATTTTTTTTACGCACACTTGTCAGCCTTGAGGCTTTTGTGTGTGGAAGCGCCAACGCATCACAAACAAACTACGAGCAAAGAGGCGGCTGTGCTGGAGTGACATTTTCTTACCTGCATGTTGTATCACCTCCCCCCCCCCACACACACACACACACCACCACCCCCTGCACACCTCAGACACACACACCCTCCACACCACACCACCCCAACCCACCCTACCCTACCCCCCCTCCTGCATCACAAGCTCGGGGGCCAACCCCGCCTCGGCATCTCCCTGCCCCTGCCCCTGACCGCCCACCCCCACCCCCCTCTCTGCGGGACCATGCCGACTCGGGGGGGTGTTGGTGGGGCAGCGCAGGGGGTGGTGGTGTCCGCAGTGCTGCTGCTCGTGGGGTTTGGCAGGGGTGTGTGTGGCGGGTCATGCTCTGTGTCGGACCACTGCTGCGGGTATGACTGCAGGTGGTGCTGCGGCAGGGGGGAGGCGTGCCGTTCCGACGATGATGACGGCGATGGCTGCTCGGAGCACTCCTCGGTGCGTGCCATCATCAGCGTGGCCCTCCCGATTATCATCATCGCCGCAGTTGTGGGATGCTGCGTATCCGCCTGGAGAATGCACCGCCGCAGGCTGAAGCGCAGCCATGTCGTGATCGACTCCCACCCCACCACCACCACCACCGTCATCCACCCCAACCAGCCCGAGCAGCCCATGCCCCACCCGGGGTACAGCTACCCAGCGGTGGTGACGCACGAAGGCTACACCATGCAGCCGACGTATCTGCCCTGCGGGCGTCCGATATACCCGGTGTCCCACCTGACAGGCCGCCCCGTGGTGCCGCAGGGGCTCCTGCTTGGGGAGGACGGGCAGCCAATGTGGCCAGCGCCTCAGGGCGTGGTGGCGCTGCCCCCGCCGCTTGCAGTGGGGGATCCTGTGATGCCCGTGGTGGTTCAGGGGGTGCCTGTGGTGGGGTTGCAGGTCGGGGGGGTCGGCGGCGGGGGTGGCGGTGGCGGTGCCTGCGTCGTCGCTGGCTCAGCACCCTCCTGCAGCGCGGCGCCAGGGGCGGTGGTGGTGGTTGGGGGAGAAGGGAGGCAGGATGGTGGGGTGCAGGGGCAGCAGCAGGGCCATGCCGGTGTTTGCGACCCCTCGCCTTCGCCTTCCGCCCCTCCGCCCGAGTCGGCGGGTGCGGGCTGTTCTGCGCCGTAGGGGGTTGGGGTGGGGGGTGGGGTGGGTTGGGGTGTGCTTCGATCTCTGATTTGATGCGATCGCCCCACTGCCAAGGCACGGCTCGGTTCTGTTTCGTAAAAAAAAACATGGAGAGCCTCATACGGTACAATCCGAGCAAAAAAATATGCCCTCATCAGGGAGGGGGGAGGGTGTTCGCTACGGTGCTGACACGGCGCGGTTTTGGCGCATCTCCTCCTAGTTGCAATAGGTGTGAATCGCCGAAACTTTTTTGCCGAAAAGTTTGCAGAGAGCGGATAGCCCCCTTCAGCAGTGATGGTTCCATCGGGTGCGGGTCTGGGTGTTCGTGTGTGTGTGTGTGTGTGGTTATAAAGTTTTAAGGCGGTGTCGCCCTGCACGGGCAGTAGCACCTCCCCTTCAGTATCGCACTCCCGAAGGATTCCCCAACACGACGTGACACCGGTTTCGACGCGTACTCTTCGTACCCCTCCCCCCGGCCGCGTCTCTTCAGCGAAGAACCGGGGATAATCGGACCAGGGCTAGCTAAACCCTGGTGGTGTCACGGGTGGGGTTGGAGAGGGAGAAAAGGAAGAAATGAAGTTGCGAAAAAGTCAAACACTGACACGTGAAATCAATAAAAAAGCGGTATATATCGCCCCCTTGCTGCGACAAAGACACTAAATAGTCAGGCCGCTCCAAGAGTCTTGAGGGCTTGTGTGTGTGTGTGTGTGTGTGGAAAAGCGGTTTCTCTCAGTATGGCGCTCAGCAAAAAAAAAGGTAGTTTGGTGCTTTCCCGCCCTTTTGTTATCACGGTGACAAGCGAGACTCGGGATGATTGGCGCTCAGGGGCACCCCTCGCTACCGGCAAGCTCACGGAAAAGTTTGGCGGTTTGAAATTCAACAACAAATAAACACACCGTTTTCAGCACCCCCGTGCGAGCGACGGCCCCCCACAGCGAATAGATAGTTGGAAGCGCTTTGGGTGACTCTGACACAAAACCCACCTTGGCAAAGCGAAAGCGGAGGCCCTCAGAGGAGTGTTGCTTCTTCAGCCCCCCACCCCGTACCACGCTGGTGAATAAATGAAAGGGCCCGAAGGGGGCGAAGGAAGGGGGTTCGCCGAACGCAAAAAGAGCGGCTCTCCCCTCCTCCCGTCCCAAGAACAAACTAGAAAATGTCACGACAGCATCATCGCTGCAGTGGTGCAGCTGCTCTCGTTGCACGGATGCTGTTTTGTGGTGTGCTGACCGGCCTCCGCAAACGGCAAAACAGGCGTGCAAAACACTGGCAAAAAAAATAGTGAAAAAAAAATGGCCAGGGCCTGCTGAAAGGCAGGAACGGCAGGGATCGTATCTTGCCCACTTCTGAACCCTCTTCGCGGCGATATCCATGCTGGATGCTTCCGCAAAAAAAACGCCTTCTGGCGCCTTCAACGGATTGCATGTCACCCGCCTGGCATTTCAGAGAGCCAGTTGAGGCTCGCAGTGGCCCGTTGAGACCGAAAACGAACAAAAAGAAAAGCAGGTGTTCCGTAGAAGGTAAAACAGTCGCTTTATCCAGCCTCGTATATATGTGCCTTCTTCTTGGGGCTTTCCCTTTCTCCACCTCAGTAACCTCTCCATTCCCGTGCGACATGCGGTGCGTGCTTCTGTGCGTGAAAACGGCTTCGAACCCGACCCAGTTAAAACAGTATGTCTGGTTCGGATGGTCCACCTACCCCCCCACCCCCACCCCGACCCATGCGGCGGCAGTCTCTCTACCGCCACCATGGCAGCCGGGCTCAGGCGGTGGTGGCCCATCGAGTTTGTGAGCTGGTGAAGATCCGCTGCTGGCGTGGCCACCACCCCCGCCCCCTCCCGAAACCTACCCTCCCTCCCATTGTGCATTGATCCGCTTTGTACGGCATATCTGGTGTGGTGACTACAAAAAAGGACTAAGGAGGATTCTTCATATTCCTGGATTTCCCGAATTTCCTGGATTTCCCCCGGCCCCTTAGGCGATTTCAGGGCGGACAGGGCGGACATATCCGGACCGGAAATCCGGGTGTCCGGATGTCCGGGTCCAATTTTGACCCCCCCCCCCCCCGGACATTCACGGTGGGATCTTGTAAATCTTACATGTATAACTACAAGTATATACACGGTGGACTCCAGCGGGGGTAGGGTAACCCTTTTCGGGAGTCTCTACTAGCGGGAGTCTCGGACTCCCGCTAGCGGGAGTCTTTAGCCTAAATTAGCTGGAAAATAGACTCCCGCTAGCGGGAGTCTCCAGTACATACTGCAGAAAAAGACACCCTCTCAGACTCCCGCTCCCAGACTCCCGCTAGGGTGGCTGGAGTCCACCGTGTACATGTATTATACATGTATAATACTTGCATGTCAACTATTATACATGTATAATACATGTATATGGGGGGTGTCGATTTTTTCGGTTTTTTTCCGTTTTTTCCTTTTTTTTCGTTTTTTCCGCCTGTGGGCGCTGGCTGCGACTTGGTCAAAATTCGACGAAAAAAATCCGAAAAAAAAACGGAAAACGAAAAAACGGAAAATCCCAAAATCGACACCCTGATCATACATCGGGCGTTATTGCGTTACCAGTAACGGTAATACCGTTATTTTTTCGGTAAAATAACTTACCGTTAATAACGTTCCAGAACGGCCGAATAACGTTATCCGAAAATCGGTAACGTTATTTTTCCGCGTTATACCGTTATCGATAACGGTAATACCGTTATTACCGTTATCAGGAACGGTAATAACGTTATCGGTAACGTTATTACCGTTATTACCGTTATCGGTAACGGTAATACCGTTATCAGTAACGGTAATAACGTTATCGGTAACGTTATTACCGTTATTACCGGTAATACCGCGTTATTTTCGGTATTTTTGGGCAACTTCTATAGGGGGACCCTTTTCGAATTTTTTTTTCGGGGTGGCCAGAATGGGCTGTTTTAGGCTATTTGAGGCCATTTTCGAGCAAATTTTTGGGTTTAGAGCCACGCAAAGGGTCTAAAATGGGCATGCCAATCTCAAAAAATGCTCAAAATTCCGAGAGATTTCAGATTTTTCGAATTTTTTGACCGAGAAAATTCTGACCCCAAAATGTGGTCCTTGTGGTCTGGAACTGTCCGTTGTCGAAGGAATTGGTGAAAAAATCGTGATTTTTGGCCTCTGGATCACCCATGCCGTCCCAAAAATCAAGCAAAAGAGGTTTGGTAGGTGCATTTTTGGGTGAACATGAGCCATTGTGCCAACCTGCTTGATTTCACCCGAAAATTGGAATCCGTTGAATATGGTTTCTGATGAAAATGTGAAAATTTTCGACCTTCTTCGCAGTTTTTGCCACTTCCTTGCCCCATCTTTCCCACCCAAAATCGAAGTACCGTGAATGGTGTTGTTGAAAGGTCCAAATTGCGTTGGTTGTGCGTAGTTCTGCCGAAATCGTGCACACGTTGTGCATAGTGCATGTGTAACGCCATTTGCGACCAAAATGTAAATTTCCTGCACCCGAGCGTTGACGCTTCCACACACCCTTACAAACCCACTTGCCTGATGAAGGGGGTGGTGTGTAGAGCACGTTTGGCAGGGCTGAATGACACTTTCCGCGCGAAGGTCGTGTGCGTAATTAAAAAACGGTCCGAGGGCCGGAGGCCCGAGGCCTTTTTTTACCTGCACGAGGGTGCAATTGAGGCCGATACGGGGTGCAGATGATGGTTTCTTGCACAACCCAGTCATGTTTTGCACATCACGACGAACTCGGAAATTCCTCATATTTGCACTCCAGGTCTCATATTTGCACTGGTGCAAATATGGGACCTGGAGTGCGTGCAAATAATGACTGGGGGGTGCAAGAAAGTTCAAATTGCGTAGTTCCTGCGTACTTCGTGCGTAGCCCGAGCGTACTTTGGGTAGTTCGTGCGTATATTGTGCGAAGCGTCTTTGACAGCACCAGTAACGGACTTTTGGAACGTAACTATTTTAGAACGGACCGGGAAAAAATGGGCACGTCGCTACTTCGTCGCTCGTAACGAGTAAAAATATCAGGTGGTTTATACACCGCCAATGTGAGGTGTGCGGGTGTATTCCTGAAGGATTCACTTCTGCGTCCACACTGAGTGATTTTGGAGTGATTTTCACTCCAAATTTCACTCCAGGAACATTGGATGCTGCAAGGTTGCAGGGGTTTCTGCAGTATTTGCCTTGAAAAAGCCAAAAAAACATGATTTTTTCACGAAACTCGACATGTCCGTGCGTTATTATCCAAAAAATGGTCCCAGGGGGGAATTCTGGAGCCATCTCCACCAAAAACTACACCATCCGCCCGCAAAATTGTCCGAATAACGCAAGTTTTCATGAAAATAACGGAAAAATAACGCGTTATTTTAGGAGAAAACGTTTTCCAATTTTTTGACATCACGGAGTGGCCCCCTGGAGTGATATTTTACCCAAGAAAATTCTTTTAGGGGGGGTAGGGACCCGAGTTTCGGGTCAGATTCACCGGGAACTGCTGCCTTTTTTGGGGTCAAAAAATAACGCAAAAATAACGTTATTACCGTTACTGGTAACGGAATAACGCCCAATGTATGAGCCTGATTTTCCGTTTTTTTCCGTTTTTTTCCCAGTACCAGAAACAGGCAGGGTCGTCGTAAGACCGGCGTGCCAAGGGGGAGGTGCTCGCATTTTTTTTTTGGGGGGGTACAGAATGGGTCGTTTTTGGACATTTGAGCCCACTGCGAGCAGTGCCGGGTCCCGGAAACGCTGTTTCAAACGCTCAAAAGGGGATGTCGTGGGCACCAGAACCCAGTAAATTTATCACAAATGGTCCCACCCACAAACGGGTTACCCCCTGCCTCTAGGGGTTCCCCCCACCCACAAATGGGTTACCCCCTGCCTCTAGGGGTTCCCCCCACCCACAAATGGGTTACCCCCTACCTCTAGGGGTTCCCCCCACCCACAAATGGGTTACCCCCTGCCTCTAGGGGTTCCCCCCACCCACTAATGGGTTACCCCCTGCCTCTAGGGGTTCCCCCCACCCACAAATGGGTTACCCCCTACCTCTAGGGGTTCCCCCCACCCACAAATGGGTTACCCCCTGCCTCTAGGGGTTCCCCCCACCCACTAATGGGTTACCCCCTGCCTCTAGGGGTTCCCCCCAGCCACAACTGGGTTACCCCCTGCCTCTAGGGGTTCCCCCCACCCACAAATAGGTTACCCCCTGCCTCTAGGGGTTCCCCCCAGCCGCAAATGGGTTACCCCCTGCCTCTAGGGGTTCCCCCCACCCACAAATGGGTTACCCCCTACCTCTAGGGGTTCCCCCCACCCACAAATGGGTTACCCCCTGCCTCTAGGGGTTCCCCCCACCCACAAATGGGTTACCCCCTGCCTCTAGCGGTTCCCCCCACCCACAAATGGGTTACCCCCTACCTCTAGGGGTTCCCCCCAGCCACAAATGGGTTACCCCCTGCCTCTAGGGGTTCCCCCCACCCACTAATGGGTTACCCCCTACCTCTAGGGGTTCCCCCCACCCACAAATGGGTTACCCCCTGCCTCTAGGGGTTCGCCCCACCCACAAATGGGTTACCCCCTACCTCTAGGGGTTCCCCCCAGCCACAAATGGGTTACCCCCTGCCTCTAGGGGTTCCCCCCACCCACAAATGGGTTACCCCCTGCCTCTAGGGGTTCCCCCCACCCACTAATGGGTTACCCCCTGCCTCTAGGGGTTCCCCCCAGCCACAAATGGGTTACCCCCTGCCTCTAGGGGTTCCCCCCACCCACAAATGGGTTACCCCCTGCCTCTAGGGGTTCCCCCCACCCACTAATGGGTTACCCCCTGCCTCTAGGGGTTCCCCCCACCCACAAATGGGTTACCCCCTACCTCTAGGGGTTCCCCCCAGCCACAAATGGGTTACCCCCTGCCTCTAGGGGTTCCCCCCACCCACTAATGGGTTACCCCCTACCTCTAGGGGTTCCCCCCACCCACAAATGGGTTACCCCCTGCCTCTAGGGGTTCGCCCCACCCACAAATGGGTTACCCCCTACCTCTAGGGGTTCCCCCCACCCACAAATGGGTTACCCCCTGCCTCTAGGGGTTCCCCCCACCCACTAATGGGTTACCCCCTGCCTCTAGGGGTTCCCCCCACCCACTAATGGGTTACCCCCTGCCTCTAGGGGTTCCCCCCACCCACAAATGGGTTACCCCCTACCTCTAGGGGTTCCCCCCACCCACAAATGGGTTAGCCCCTGCCTCTAGGGGTTCCCCCCACCCACAAATGGGTTACCCCCTGCCTCTAGGGGTTCCCCCCACCCACTAATGGGTTACCCCCTACCTCTAGGGGTTCCCCCCACCCACAAATGGGTTACCCCCTGCCTCTAGGGGTTCCCCCCACCCACTAATGGGTTACCCCCTACCTCTAGGGGTTCCCCCCAGCCACAAATGGGTTACCCCCTGCCTCTAGGGGTTCCCCCCACCCACAAATGGGTTACCCCCTGCCTCTAGGGGTTCCCCCCAGCCGCAAATGGGTTACCCCCTGCCTCTAGGGGTTCCCCCCACCCACAAATGGGTTACCCCCTGCCTCTAGGGGTTCCCCCCACCCACTAATGGGTTACCCCCTACCTCTAGGGGTTCCCCCCAGCCACAAATGGGTTACCCCCTGCCTCTAGGGGTTCCCCCCACCCACAAATGGGTTACCCCCTGCCTCTAGGGGTTTCCCCCAGCCGCAAATGGGTTACCCCCTGCCTCTAGGGGTTCCCCCCACCCACAAATGGGTTACCCCCTGCCTCTAGGGGTTCCCCCCAGCCACAAATGGGTTACCCCCTGCCTCTAGGGGTTCCCCCCACCCACTAATGGGTTACCCCCTACCTCTAGGGGTTCCCCCCAGCCACAAATGGGTTACCCCCTGCCTCTAGCGGTTCCCCCCCACCCACAAATGGGTTACCCCCTACCTCTAGGGGTTCCCCCCAGCCACAAATGGGTTACCCCCTGCCTCTAGGGGTTCCCCCCACCCACTAACGGGTTACCCCCTGCCTCTAGGGGTTCCCCCCAGCCACAAATGGGTTACCCCCTGCCTCTAGGGGTTCCCCCCACCCACAAATGGGTTACCCCCTGCCTCTAGGGGTTCCCCCCAGCCGCAAATGGGTTACCCCCTGCCTCTAGGGGTTCCCCCCACCCACAAATGGGTTACCCCCTACCTCTAGGGGTTCCCCCCACCCACAAATGGGTTACCCCCTGCCTCTAGGGGTTCCCCCCACCCACTAATGGGTTACCCCCTGCCTCTAGGGGTCCCCCCAGCCACAAATGGGTTACCCCCTGCCTCTAGCGGTTCCCCCCCACCCACAAATGGGTTACCCCCTACCTCTAGGGGTTCCCCCCACCCACAAATGGGTTACCCCCTGCCTCTAGGGGTTTCCCCCAGCCGCAAATGGGTTACCCCCTGCCTCTAGGGGTTCCCCCCACCCACAAATGGGTTACCCCCTGCCTCTAGGGGTTCCCCCCAGCCACAAATGGGTTACCCCCTGCCTCTAGGGGTTCCCCCCACCCACAAATGGGTTACCCCCTGCCTCTAGGGGTTCCCCCCAGCCACAAATGGGTTACCCCCTGCCTCTAGGGGTTCCCCCCACCCACTAATGGGTTACCCCCTGCCTCTAGGGGTTCCCCCCAGCCACAAATGGGTTACCCCCTGCCTCTAGGGGTTCCCCCCACCCACAAATGGGTTACCCCCTGCCTCTAGGGGTTCCCCCCAGCCGCAAATGGGTTACCCCCTGCCTCTAGGGGTTCCCCCCACCCACAAATGGGTTACCCCCTACCTCTAGGGGTTCCCCCCACCCACAAATGGGTTACCCCCTGCCTCTAGGGGTTCCCCCCACCCACTAATGGGTTACCCCCTGCCTCTAGGGGTTCCCCCCAGCCACAAATGGGTTACCCCCTGCCTCTAGGGGTTCCCCCCACCCACAAATGGGTTACCCCCTGCCTCTAGGGGTTCCCCCCACCCACTAATGGGTTACCCCCTGCCTCTAGGGGTTCCCCCCAGCCACAAATGGGTTACCCCCTGCCTCTAGGGGTTCCCCCCACCCACAAATGGGTTACCCCCTGCCTCTAGGGGTTCCCCCCAGCCACAAATGGGTTACCCCCTGCCTCTAGGGGTTCCCCCCACCCACAAATGGGTTACCCCCTGCCTCTAGGGGTTCCCCCCAGCCGCAAATGGGTTACCCCCTGCCTCTAGGGGTTCCCCCCACCCACAAATGGGTTACCCCCTGCCTCTAGGGGTTCCCCCCACCCACAAATGGGTTACCCCCTACCTCTAGGGGTTCCCCCCAGCCACAAATGGGTTACCCCCTGCCTCTAGGGGTTCCCCCCACCCACAAATGGGTTACCCCCTGCCTCTAGGGGTTCCCCCCACCCACTAATGGGTTACCCCCTACCTCTAGGGGTTCCCCCCACCCACAAATGGGTTACCCCCTGCCTCTAGGGGTTTCCCCCAGCCGCAAATGGGTTACCCCCTGCCTCTAGGGGTTCCCCCCACCCACAAATGGGTTACCCCCTGCCTCTAGGGGTTCCCCCCAGCCACAAATGGGTTACCCCCTACCTCTAGGGGTTCCCCCCACCCACAAATGGGTTACCCCCTGCCTCTAGGGGTTCCCCCCAGCCACAAATGGGTTACCCCCTGCCTCTAGGGGTTCCCCCCACCCACAAATGGGTTACCCCCTGCCTCTAGGGGTTCCCCCCAGCCACAAATGGGTTACCCCCTGCCTCTAGGGGTTCCCCCCAGCCACAAATGGGTTACCCCCTGCCTCTAGCGGTTCCCCCCCACCCACAAATGGGTTACCCCCGACCTCTAGGGGTTCCCCCCACCCACTAATGGGTTACCCCCTGCCTCTAGGGGTTCCCCCCAGCCACAAATGGGTTACCCCCTGCCTCTAGGGGTTCCCCCCAGCCGCAAATGGGTTACCCCCTGCCTCTAGGGGTTCCCCCCACCCACAAATGGGTTACCCCCTGCCTCTAGGGGTTCGCCCCACCCACAAATGGGTTACCCCCTACCTCTAGGGGTTCCCCCCACCCACAAATGGGTTACCCCCTGCCTCTAGGGGTTCCCCCCACCCACTAATGGGTTACCCCCTACCTCTAGGGGTTCCCCCCACCCACAAATGGGTTACCCCCTACCTCTAGGGGTTCCCCCCACCCACAAATGGGTTACCCCCTGCCTCTAGGGGTTCGCCCCACCCACAAATGGGTTACCCCCTACCTCTAGGGGTTCCCCCCACCCACAAATGGGTTACCCCCTGCCTCTAGGGGTTCCCCCCACCCACTAATGGGTTACCCCCTGCCTCTAGGGGTTCCCCCCACCCACAAATGGGTTACCCCCTACCTCTAGGGGTTCCCCCCACCCACAAATGGGTTAGCCCCTGCCTCTAGGGGTTCCCCCCACCCACAAATGGGTTACCCCCTGCCTCTAGGGGTTCCCCCCACCCACTAATGGGTTACCCCCTACCTCTAGGGGTTCCCCCCACCCACAAATGGGTTACCCCCTGCCTCTAGGGGTTCCCCCCACCCACTAATGGGTTACCCCCTACCTCTAGGGGTTCCCCCCAGCCACAAATGGGTTACCCCCTGCCTCTAGGGGTTCCCCCCACCCACAAATGGGTTACCCCCTGCCTCTAGGGGTTCCCCCCAGCCGCAAATGGGTTACCCCCTGCCTCTAGGGGTTCCCCCCACCCACAAATGGGTTACCCCCTGCCTCTAGGGGTTCCCCCCACCCACTAATGGGTTACCCCCTACCTCTAGGGGTTCCCCCCAGCCACAAATGGGTTACCCCCTGCCTCTAGGGGTTCCCCCCACCCACAAATGGGTTACCCCCTGCCTCTAGGGGTTTCCCCCAGCCGCAAATGGGTTACCCCCTGCCTCTAGGGGTTCCCCCCACCCACAAATGGGTTACCCCCTGCCTCTAGGGGTTCCCCCCAGCCACAAATGGGTTACCCCCTGCCTCTAGGGGTTCCCCCCACCCACTAATGGGTTACCCCCTACCTCTAGGGGTTCCCCCCAGCCACAAATGGGTTACCCCCTGCCTCTAGCGGTTCCCCCCCACCCACAAATGGGTTACCCCCTACCTCTAGGGGTTCCCCCCAGCCACAAATGGGTTACCCCCTGCCTCTAGGGGTTCCCCCCACCCACTAACGGGTTACCCCCTGCCTCTAGGGGTTCCCCCCAGCCACAAATGGGTTACCCCCTGCCTCTAGGGGTTCCCCCCACCCACAAATGGGTTACCCCCTGCCTCTAGGGGTTCCCCCCAGCCGCAAATGGGTTACCCCCTGCCTCTAGGGGTTCCCCCCACCCACAAATGGGTTACCCCCTACCTCTAGGGGTTCCCCCCACCCACAAATGGGTTACCCCCTGCCTCTAGGGGTTCCCCCCACCCACTAATGGGTTACCCCCTGCCTCTAGGGGTCCCCCCAGCCACAAATGGGTTACCCCCTGCCTCTAGCGGTTCCCCCCCACCCACAAATGGGTTACCCCCTACCTCTAGGGGTTCCCCCCACCCACAAATGGGTTACCCCCTGCCTCTAGGGGTTTCCCCCAGCCGCAAATGGGTTACCCCCTGCCTCTAGGGGTTCCCCCCACCCACAAATGGGTTACCCCCTGCCTCTAGGGGTTCCCCCCAGCCACAAATGGGTTACCCCCTGCCTCTAGGGGTTCCCCCCACCCACAAATGGGTTACCCCCTGCCTCTAGGGGTTCCCCCCAGCCACAAATGGGTTACCCCCTGCCTCTAGGGGTTCCCCCCACCCACTAATGGGTTACCCCCTGCCTCTAGGGGTTCCCCCCAGCCACAAATGGGTTACCCCCTGCCTCTAGGGGTTCCCCCCACCCACAAATGGGTTACCCCCTGCCTCTAGGGGTTCCCCCCAGCCGCAAATGGGTTACCCCCTGCCTCTAGGGGTTCCCCCCACCCACAAATGGGTTACCCCCTACCTCTAGGGGTTCCCCCCACCCACAAATGGGTTACCCCCTGCCTCTAGGGGTTCCCCCCACCCACTAATGGGTTACCCCCTGCCTCTAGGGGTTCCCCCCAGCCACAAATGGGTTACCCCCTGCCTCTAGGGGTTCCCCCCACCCACAAATGGGTTACCCCCTGCCTCTAGGGGTTCCCCCCACCCACTAATGGGTTACCCCCTGCCTCTAGGGGTTCCCCCCAGCCACAAATGGGTTACCCCCTGCCTCTAGGGGTTCCCCCCACCCACAAATGGGTTACCCCCTGCCTCTAGGGGTTCCCCCCAGCCACAAATGGGTTACCCCCTGCCTCTAGGGGTTCCCCCCACCCACAAATGGGTTACCCCCTGCCTCTAGGGGTTCCCCCCAGCCGCAAATGGGTTACCCCCTGCCTCTAGGGGTTCCCCCCACCCACAAATGGGTTACCCCCTGCCTCTAGGGGTTCCCCCCACCCACAAATGGGTTACCCCCTACCTCTAGGGGTTCCCCCCAGCCACAAATGGGTTACCCCCTGCCTCTAGGGGTTCCCCCCACCCACAAATGGGTTACCCCCTGCCTCTAGGGGTTCCCCCCACCCACTAATGGGTTACCCCCTACCTCTAGGGGTTCCCCCCACCCACAAATGGGTTACCCCCTGCCTCTAGGGGTTTCCCCCAGCCGCAAATGGGTTACCCCCTGCCTCTAGGGGTTCCCCCCACCCACAAATGGGTTACCCCCTGCCTCTAGGGGTTCCCCCCAGCCACAAATGGGTTACCCCCTACCTCTAGGGGTTCCCCCCACCCACAAATGGGTTACCCCCTGCCTCTAGGGGTTCCCCCCAGCCACAAATGGGTTACCCCCTGCCTCTAGGGGTTCCCCCCACCCACTAATGGGTTACCCCCTACCTCTAGGGGTTCCCCCCAGCCACAAATGGGTTACCCCCTGCCTCTAGCGGTTCCCCCCCACCCACAAATGGGTTACCCCCGACCTCTAGGGGTTCCCCCCAGCCACAAATGGGTTACCCCCTGCCTCTAGGGGTTCCCCCCACCCACTAATGGGTTACCCCCTGCCTCTAGGGGTTCCCCCCAGCCACAAATGGGTTACCCCCTGCCTCTAGGGGTTCCCCCCAGCCGCAAATGGGTTACCCCCTGCCTCTAGGGGTTCCCCCCACCCACAAATGGGTTACCCCCTACCTCTAGGGGTTCCCCCCACCCACAAATGGGTTACCCCCTGCCTCTAGGGGTTCCCCCCAGCCACAAATGGGTTACCCCCTGCCTCTAGGGGTTCCCCCCACCCACAAATGGGTTACCCCCTGCCTCTAGGGGTTCCCCCCACCCACTAATGGGTTACCCCCTGCCTCTAGGGGTTCCCCCCAGCCACAAATGGGTTACCCCCTGCCTCTAGGGGTTCCCCCCACCCACAAATGGGTTACCCCCTGCCTCTAGGGGTTCCCCCCAGCCACAAATGGGTTACCCCCTGCCTCTAGGGGTTCCCCCCAGCCGCAAATGGGTTACCCCCTGCCTCTAGGGGTTCCCCCCACCCACAAATGGGTTACCCCCTGCCTCTAGGGGTTCCCCCCACCCACAAATGGGTTACCCCCTACCTCTAGGGGTTCCCCCCAGCCACAAATGGGTTACCCCCTGCCTCTAGGGGTTCCCCCCACCCACAAATGGGTTACCCCCTGCCTCTAGGGGTTCCCCCCACCCACAAATGGGTTACCCCCTGCCTCTAGGGGTTCCCCCCACCCACTAATGGGTTACCCCCTACCTCTAGGGGTTCCCCCCAGCCACAAATGGGTTACCCCCTGCCTCTAGGGGTTCCCCCCACCCACAAATGGGTTACCCCCTGCCTCTAGGGGTTCCCCCCAGCCACAAATGGGTTACCCCCTGCCTCTAGGGGTTCCCCCCACCCACAAATGGGTTACCCCCTGCCTCTAGGGGTTCCCCCCACCCACAAATGGGTTACCCCCTACCTCTAGGGGTTCCCCCCACCCACAAATGGGTTACCCCCTGCCTCTAGGGGTTCCCCCCACCCACTAATGGGTTACCCCCTGCCTCTAGGGGTTCCCCCCAGCCACAAATGGGTTACCCCCTGCCTCTAGGGGTTCCCCCCACCCACAAATGGGTTACCCCCTGCCTCTAGGGGTTCCCCCCACCCACTAATGGGTTACCCCCTGCCTCTAGGGGTTCCCCCCAGCCACAAATGGGTTACCCCCTGCCTCTAGGGGTTCCCCCCACCCACAAATGGGTTACCCCCTGCCTCTAGGGGTTCCCCCCAGCCACAAATGGGTTACCCCCTGCCTCTAGGGGTTCCCCCCACCCACAAATGGGTTACCCCCTGCCTCTAGGGGTTCCCCCCAGCCGCAAATGGGTTACCCCCTGCCTCTAGGGGTTCCCCCCACCCACAAATGGGTTACCCCCTGCCTCTAGGGGTTCCCCCCACCCACAAATGGGTTACCCCCTACCTCTAGGGGTTCCCCCCAGCCACAAATGGGTTACCCCCTGCCTCTAGGGGTTCCCCCCACCCACAAATGGGTTACCCCCTGCCTCTAGGGGTTCCCCCCACCCACTAATGGGTTACCCCCTACCTCTAGGGGTTCCCCCCAGCCACAAATGGGTTACCCCCTGCCTCTAGGGGTTCCCCCCACCCACAAATGGGTTACCCCCTGCCTCTAGGGGTTCCCCCCAGCCGCAAATGGGTTACCCCCTGCCTCTAGGGGTTCCCCCCACCCACAAATGGGTTACCCCCTGCCTCTAGGGGTTCCCCCCACCCACTAATGGGTTACCCCCTGCCTCTAGGGGTTCCCCCCAGCCACAAATGGGTTACCCCCTGCCTCTAGGGGTTCCCCCCACCCACAAATGGGTTACCCCCTGCCTCTAGGGGTTCCCCCCACCCACTAATGGGTTACCCCCTGCCTCTAGGGGTTCCCCCCAGCCACAAATGGGTTACCCCCTGCCTCTAGGGGTTCCCCCCACCCACAAATGGGTTACCCCCTGCCTCTAGGGGTTCCCCCCAGCCACAAATGGGTTACCCCCTGCCTCTAGGGGTTCCCCCCACCCACAAATGGGTTACCCCCTGCCTCTAGGGGTTCCCCCCAGCCGCAAATGGGTTACCCCCTGCCTCTAGGGGTTCCCCCCACCCACAAATGGGTTACCCCCTGCCTCTAGGGGTTCCCCCCACCCACAAATGGGTTACCCCCTACCTCTAGGGGTTCCCCCCAGCCACAAATGGGTTACCCCCTGCCTCTAGGGGTTCCCCCCACCCACAAATGGGTTACCCCCTGCCTCTAGGGGTTCCCCCCACCCACTAATGGGTTACCCCCTACCTCTAGGGGTTCCCCCCACCCACAAATGGGTTACCCCCTGCCTCTAGGGGTTTCCCCCAGCCGCAAATGGGTTACCCCCTGCCTCTAGGGGTTCCCCCCACCCACAAATGGGTTACCCCCTGCCTCTAGGGGTTCCCCCCAGCCACAAATGGGTTACCCCCTACCTCTAGGGGTTCCCCCCACCCACAAATGGGTTACCCCCTGCCTCTAGGGGTTCCCCCCAGCCACAAATGGGTTACCCCCTGCCTCTAGGGGTTCCCCCCACCCACTAATGGGTTACCCCCTACCTCTAGGGGTTCCCCCCAGCCACAAATGGGTTACCCCCTGCCTCTAGCGGTTCCCCCCCACCCACAAATGGGTTACCCCCGACCTCTAGGGGTTCCCCCCAGCCACAAATGGGTTACCCCCTGCCTCTAGGGGTTCCCCCCACCCACTAATGGGTTACCCCCTGCCTCTAGGGGTTCCCCCCAGCCACAAATGGGTTACCCCCTGCCTCTAGGGGTTCCCCCCACCCACAAATGGGTTACCCCCTGCCTCTAGGGGTTCCCCCAGCCGCAAATGGGTTACCCCCTGCCTCTAGGGGTTCCCCCCACCCACAAATGGGTTACCCCCTACCTCTAGGGGTTCCCCCCACCCACAAATGGGTTACCCCCTGCCTCTAGGGGTTCCCCCCAGCCACAAATGGGTTACCCCCTGCCTCTAGGGGTTCCCCCCACCCACAAATGGGTTACCCCCTGCCTCTAGGGGTTCCCCCCACCCACTAATGGGTTACCCCCTGCCTCTAGGGGTTCCCCCCAGCCACAAATGGGTTACCCCCTGCCTCTAGGGGTTCCCCCCACCCACAAATGGGTTACCCCCTGCCTCTAGGGGTTCCCCCCAGCCACAAATGGGTTACCCCCTGCCTCTAGGGGTTCCCCCCACCCACAAATGGGTTACCCCCTGCCTCTAGGGGTTCCCCCCACCCACTAATGGGTTACCCCCTGCCTCTAGGGGTTCCCCCCAGCCACAAATGGGTTACCCCCTGCCTCTAGGGGTTCCCCCCACCCACAAATGGGTTACCCCCTGCCTCTAGGGGTTCCCCCCACCCACAAATGGGTTACCCCCTACCTCTAGGGGTTCCCCCCACCCACAAATGGGTTACCCCCTGCCTCTAGGGGTTCCCCCCACCCACTAATGGGTTACCCCCTGCCTCTAGGGGTTCCCCCCAGCCACAAATGGGTTACCCCCTGCCTCTAGGGGTTCCCCCCACCCACAAATGGGTTACCCCCTGCCTCTAGGGGTTCCCCCCACCCACTAATGGGTTACCCCCTGCCTCTAGGGGTTCCCCCCAGCCACAAATGGGTTACCCCCTGCCTCTAGGGGTTCCCCCCACCCACAAATGGGTTACCCCCTGCCTCTAGGGGTTCCCCCCAGCCGCAAATGGGTTACCCCCTGCCTCTAGGGGTTCCCCCCACCCACAAATGGGTTACCCCCTACCTCTAGGGGTTCCCCCCACCCACAAATGGGTTACCCCCTGCCTCTAGGGGTTCCCCCCAGCCACAAATGGGTTACCCCCTGCCTCTAGGGGTTCCCCCCACCCACAAATGGGTTACCCCCTGCCTCTAGGGGTTCCCCCCACCCACTAATGGGTTACCCCCTGCCTCTAGGGGTTCCCCCCAGCCACAAATGGGTTACCCCCTGCCTCTAGGGGTTCCCCCCACCCACAAATGGGTTACCCCCTGCCTCTAGGGGTTCCCCCCAGCCACAAATGGGTTACCCCCTGCCTCTAGGGGTTCCCCCCAGCCGCAAATGGGTTACCCCCTGCCTCTAGGGGTTCCCCCCACCCACAAATGGGTTACCCCCTGCCTCTAGGGGTTCCCCCCACCCACAAATGGGTTACCCCCTACCTCTAGGGGTTCCCCCCAGCCACAAATGGGTTACCCCCTGCCTCTAGGGGTTCCCCCCACCCACAAATGGGTTACCCCCTGCCTCTAGGGGTTCCCCCCACCCACTAATGGGTTACCCCCTACCTCTAGGGGTTCCCCCCAGCCACAAATGGGTTACCCCCTGCCTCTAGGGGTTCCCCCCAGCCACAAATGGGTTACCCCCTGCCTCTAGGGGTTCCCCCCACCCACAAATGGGTTACCCCCTGCCTCTAGCGGTTCCCCCCCACCCACAAATGGGTTACCCCCGACCTCTAGGGGTTCCCCCCAGCCACAAATGGGTTACCCCCTGCCTCTAGGGGTTCCCCCCACCCACTAATGGGTTACCCCCTGCCTCTAGGGGTTCCCCCCAGCCACAAATGGGTTACCCCCTGCCTCTAGGGGTTCCCCCCAGCCGCAAATGGGTTACCCCCTGCCTCTAGGGGTTCCCCCCACCCACAAATGGGTTACCCCCTACCTCTAGGGGTTCCCCCCACCCACAAATGGGTTACCCCCTGCCTCTAGGGGTTCCCCCCAGCCACAAATGGGTTACCCCCTGCCTCTAGGGGTTCCCCCCACCCACAAATGGGTTACCCCCTGCCTCTAGGGGTTCCCCCCACCCACTAATGGGTTACCCCCTGCCTCTAGGGGTTCCCCCCAGCCACAAATGGGTTACCCCCTGCCTCTAGGGGTTCCCCCCACCCACAAATGGGTTACCCCCTGCCTCTAGGGGTTCCCCCCAGCCACAAATGGGTTACCCCCTGCCTCTAGGGGTTCCCCCCAGCCGCAAATGGGTTACCCCCTGCCTCTAGGGGTTCCCCCCACCCACAAATGGGTTACCCCCTGCCTCTAGGGGTTCCCCCCACCCACAAATGGGTTACCCCCTACCTCTAGGGGTTCCCCCCAGCCACAAATGGGTTACCCCCTGCCTCTAGGGGTTCCCCCCACCCACAAATGGGTTACCCCCTGCCTCTAGGGGTTCCCCCCACCCACAAATGGGTTACCCCCTGCCTCTAGGGGTTCCCCCCACCCACTAATGGGTTACCCCCTACCTCTAGGGGTTCCCCCCAGCCACAAATGGGTTACCCCCTGCCTCTAGGGGTTCCCCCCACCCACAAATGGGTTACCCCCTGCCTCTAGGGGTTCCCCCCAGCCACAAATGGGTTACCCCCTGCCTCTAGGGGTTCCCCCCACCCACAAATGGGTTACCCCCTGCCTCTAGGGGTTCCCCCCACCCACAAATGGGTTACCCCCTACCTCTAGGGGTTCCCCCCACCCACAAATGGGTTACCCCCTGCCTCTAGGGGTTCCCCCCACCCACTAATGGGTTACCCCCTGCCTCTAGGGGTTCCCCCCAGCCACAAATGGGTTACCCCCTGCCTCTAGGGGTTCCCCCCACCCACAAATGGGTTACCCCCTGCCTCTAGGGGTTCCCCCCACCCACTAATGGGTTACCCCCTGCCTCTAGGGGTTCCCCCCAGCCACAAATGGGTTACCCCCTGCCTCTAGGGGTTCCCCCCACCCACAAATGGGTTACCCCCTGCCTCTAGGGGTTCCCCCCAGCCACAAATGGGTTACCCCCTGCCTCTAGGGGTTCCCCCCACCCACAAATGGGTTACCCCCTGCCTCTAGGGGTTCCCCCCAGCCGCAAATGGGTTACCCCCTGCCTCTAGGGGTTCCCCCCACCCACAAATGGGTTACCCCCTGCCTCTAGGGGTTCCCCCCACCCACAAATGGGTTACCCCCTACCTCTAGGGGTTCCCCCCAGCCACAAATGGGTTACCCCCTGCCTCTAGGGGTTCCCCCCACCCACAAATGGGTTACCCCCTGCCTCTAGGGGTTCCCCCCACCCACTAATGGGTTACCCCCTACCTCTAGGGGTTCCCCCCAGCCACAAATGGGTTACCCCCTGCCTCTAGGGGTTCCCCCCACCCACAAATGGGTTACCCCCTGCCTCTAGGGGTTCCCCCCAGCCGCAAATGGGTTACCCCCTGCCTCTAGGGGTTCCCCCCACCCACAAATGGGTT
This sequence comes from Rhynchopus euleeides, assembly GCA_963210315.1. NCBI lineage: Eukaryota > Euglenozoa > Diplonemea > Diplonemida > Diplonemidae > Rhynchopus > Rhynchopus euleeides. The sequence goes on along the minus strand of OY723310.1, from coordinate 371,190 downwards.
ACCCCCTGCCTCTAGGGGTTCCCCCCACCCACTAATGGGTTACCCCCTGCCTCTAGGGGTTCCCCCCAGCCACAAATGGGTTACCCCCTGCCTCTAGGGGTTCCCCCCACCCACAAATGGGTTACCCCCTGCCTCTAGGGGTTCCCCCCACCCACTAATGGGTTACCCCCTGCCTCTAGGGGTTCCCCCCAGCCACAAATGGGTTACCCCCTGCCTCTAGGGGTTCCCCCCACCCACAAATGGGTTACCCCCTGCCTCTAGGGGTTCCCCCCAGCCACAAATGGGTTACCCCCTGCCTCTAGGGGTTCCCCCCACCCACAAATGGGTTACCCCCTGCCTCTAGGGGTTCCCCCCAGCCGCAAATGGGTTACCCCCTGCCTCTAGGGGTTCCCCCCACCCACAAATGGGTTACCCCCTGCCTCTAGGGGTTCCCCCCACCCACAAATGGGTTACCCCCTACCTCTAGGGGTTCCCCCCAGCCACAAATGGGTTACCCCCTGCCTCTAGGGGTTCCCCCCACCCACAAATGGGTTACCCCCTGCCTCTAGGGGTTCCCCCCACCCACTAATGGGTTACCCCCTACCTCTAGGGGTTCCCCCCACCCACAAATGGGTTACCCCCTGCCTCTAGGGGTTTCCCCCAGCCGCAAATGGGTTACCCCCTGCCTCTAGGGGTTCCCCCCACCCACAAATGGGTTACCCCCTGCCTCTAGGGGTTCCCCCCAGCCACAAATGGGTTACCCCCTACCTCTAGGGGTTCCCCCCACCCACAAATGGGTTACCCCCTGCCTCTAGGGGTTCCCCCCAGCCACAAATGGGTTACCCCCTGCCTCTAGGGGTTCCCCCCACCCACTAATGGGTTACCCCCTACCTCTAGGGGTTCCCCCCAGCCACAAATGGGTTACCCCCTGCCTCTAGCGGTTCCCCCCCACCCACAAATGGGTTACCCCCGACCTCTAGGGGTTCCCCCCAGCCACAAATGGGTTACCCCCTGCCTCTAGGGGTTCCCCCCACCCACTAATGGGTTACCCCCTGCCTCTAGGGGTTCCCCCCAGCCACAAATGGGTTACCCCCTGCCTCTAGGGGTTCCCCCCACCCACAAATGGGTTACCCCCTGCCTCTAGGGGTTCCCCCCAGCCGCAAATGGGTTACCCCCTGCCTCTAGGGGTTCCCCCCACCCACAAATGGGTTACCCCCTACCTCTAGGGGTTCCCCCCACCCACAAATGGGTTACCCCCTGCCTCTAGGGGTTCCCCCCAGCCACAAATGGGTTACCCCCTGCCTCTAGGGGTTCCCCCCACCCACAAATGGGTTACCCCCTGCCTCTAGGGGTTCCCCCCACCCACTAATGGGTTACCCCCTGCCTCTAGGGGTTCCCCCCAGCCACAAATGGGTTACCCCCTGCCTCTAGGGGTTCCCCCCACCCACAAATGGGTTACCCCCTGCCTCTAGGGGTTCCCCCCAGCCACAAATGGGTTACCCCCTGCCTCTAGGGGTTCCCCCCACCCACAAATGGGTTACCCCCTGCCTCTAGGGGTTCCCCCCACCCACTAATGGGTTACCCCCTGCCTCTAGGGGTTCCCCCCAGCCACAAATGGGTTACCCCCTGCCTCTAGGGGTTCCCCCCACCCACAAATGGGTTACCCCCTGCCTCTAGGGGTTCCCCCCACCCACAAATGGGTTACCCCCTACCTCTAGGGGTTCCCCCCACCCACAAATGGGTTACCCCCTGCCTCTAGGGGTTCCCCCCACCCACTAATGGGTTACCCCCTGCCTCTAGGGGTTCCCCCCAGCCACAAATGGGTTACCCCCTGCCTCTAGGGGTTCCCCCCACCCACAAATGGGTTACCCCCTGCCTCTAGGGGTTCCCCCCACCCACTAATGGGTTACCCCCTGCCTCTAGGGGTTCCCCCCAGCCACAAATGGGTTACCCCCTGCCTCTAGGGGTTCCCCCCACCCACAAATGGGTTACCCCCTGCCTCTAGGGGTTCCCCCCAGCCGCAAATGGGTTACCCCCTGCCTCTAGGGGTTCCCCCCACCCACAAATGGGTTACCCCCTACCTCTAGGGGTTCCCCCCACCCACAAATGGGTTACCCCCTGCCTCTAGGGGTTCCCCCCAGCCACAAATGGGTTACCCCCTGCCTCTAGGGGTTCCCCCCACCCACAAATGGGTTACCCCCTGCCTCTAGGGGTTCCCCCCACCCACTAATGGGTTACCCCCTGCCTCTAGGGGTTCCCCCCAGCCACAAATGGGTTACCCCCTGCCTCTAGGGGTTCCCCCCACCCACAAATGGGTTACCCCCTGCCTCTAGGGGTTCCCCCCAGCCACAAATGGGTTACCCCCTGCCTCTAGGGGTTCCCCCCAGCCGCAAATGGGTTACCCCCTGCCTCTAGGGGTTCCCCCCACCCACAAATGGGTTACCCCCTGCCTCTAGGGGTTCCCCCCACCCACAAATGGGTTACCCCCTACCTCTAGGGGTTCCCCCCAGCCACAAATGGGTTACCCCCTGCCTCTAGGGGTTCCCCCCACCCACAAATGGGTTACCCCCTGCCTCTAGGGGTTCCCCCCACCCACAAATGGGTTACCCCCTGCCTCTAGGGGTTCCCCCCACCCACTAATGGGTTACCCCCTACCTCTAGGGGTTCCCCCCAGCCACAAATGGGTTACCCCCTGCCTCTAGGGGTTCCCCCCACCCACAAATGGGTTACCCCCTGCCTCTAGGGGTTCCCCCCAGCCACAAATGGGTTACCCCCTGCCTCTAGGGGTTCCCCCCACCCACAAATGGGTTACCCCCTGCCTCTAGGGGTTCCCCCCACCCACAAATGGGTTACCCCCTACCTCTAGGGGTTCCCCCCACCCACAAATGGGTTACCCCCTGCCTCTAGGGGTTCCCCCCACCCACTAATGGGTTACCCCCTGCCTCTAGGGGTTCCCCCCAGCCACAAATGGGTTACCCCCTGCCTCTAGGGGTTCCCCCCACCCACAAATGGGTTACCCCCTGCCTCTAGGGGTTCCCCCCACCCACTAATGGGTTACCCCCTGCCTCTAGGGGTTCCCCCCAGCCACAAATGGGTTACCCCCTGCCTCTAGGGGTTCCCCCCACCCACAAATGGGTTACCCCCTGCCTCTAGGGGTTCCCCCCAGCCACAAATGGGTTACCCCCTGCCTCTAGGGGTTCCCCCCACCCACAAATGGGTTACCCCCTGCCTCTAGGGGTTCCCCCCAGCCGCAAATGGGTTACCCCCTGCCTCTAGGGGTTCCCCCCACCCACAAATGGGTTACCCCCTGCCTCTAGGGGTTCCCCCCACCCACAAATGGGTTACCCCCTACCTCTAGGGGTTCCCCCCAGCCACAAATGGGTTACCCCCTGCCTCTAGGGGTTCCCCCCACCCACAAATGGGTTACCCCCTGCCTCTAGGGGTTCCCCCCACCCACTAATGGGTTACCCCCTACCTCTAGGGGTTCCCCCCAGCCACAAATGGGTTACCCCCTGCCTCTAGGGGTTCCCCCCACCCACAAATGGGTTACCCCCTGCCTCTAGGGGTTCCCCCCAGCCGCAAATGGGTTACCCCCTGCCTCTAGGGGTTCCCCCCACCCACAAATGGGTTACCCCCTGCCTCTAGGGGTTCCCCCCACCCACTAATGGGTTACCCCCTGCCTCTAGGGGTTCCCCCCAGCCACAAATGGGTTACCCCCTGCCTCTAGGGGTTCCCCCCACCCACTAATGGGTTACCCCCTACCTCTAGGGGTTCCCCCCAGCCACAAATGGGTTACCCCCTGCCTCTAGCGGTTCCCCCCCACCCACAAATGGGTTACCCCCTACCTCTAGGGGTTCCCCCCAGCCACAAATGGGTTACCCCCTGCCTCTAGGGGTTCCCCCCACCCACTAATGGGTTACCCCCTGCCTCTAGGGGTTCCCCCCAGCCACAAATGGGTTACCCCCTGCCTCTAGGGGTTCCCCCCACCCACAAATGGGTTACCCCCTGCCTCTAGGGGTTCCCCCCAGCCGCAAATGGGTTACCCCCTGCCTCTAGGGGTTCCCCCCACCCACTAATGGGTTACCCCCTACCTCTAGGGGTTCCCCCCAGCCACAAATGGGTTACCCCCTGCCTCTAGCGGTTCCCCCCCACCCACAAATGGGTTACCCCCTACCTCTAGGGGTTCCCCCCAGCCACAAATGGGTTACCCCCTGCCTCTAGGGGTTCCCCCCACCCACTAATGGGTTACCCCCTGCCTCTAGGGGTTCCCCCCAGCCACAAATGGGTTACCCCCTGCCTCTAGGGGTTCCCCCCACCCACAAATGGGTTACCCCCTGCCTCTAGGGGTTCCCCCCAGCCGCAAATGGGTTACCCCCTGCCTCTAGGGGTTCCCCCCACCCACAAATGGGTTACCCCCTACCTCTAGGGGTTCCCCCCACCCACAAATGGGTTACCCCCTGCCTCTAGGGGTTCCCCCCAGCCACAAATGGGTTACCCCCTGCCTCTAGGGGTTCCCCCCACCCACAAATGGGTTACCCCCTGCCTCTAGGGGTTCCCCCCAGCCACAAATGGGTTACCCCCTGCCTCTAGGGGTTCCCCCCACCCACTAATGGGTTACCCCCTGCCTCTAGGGGTTCCCCCCAGCCACAAATGGGTTACCCCCTGCCTCTAGGGGTTCCCCCCACCCACAAATGGGTTACCCCCTGCCTCTAGGGGTTCCCCCCAGCCACAAATGGGTTACCCCCTGCCTCTAGGGGTTCCCCCCAGCCGCAAATGGGTTACCCCCTGCCTCTAGGGGTTCCCCCCACCCACAAATGGGTTACCCCCTGCCTCTAGGGGTTCCCCCCACCCACAAATGGGTTACCCCCTACCTCTAGGGGTTCCCCCCAGCCACAAATGGGTTACCCCCTGCCTCTAGGGGTTCCCCCCACCCACAAATGGGTTACCCCCTGCCTCTAGGGGTTCCCCCCACCCACAAATGGGTTACCCCCTGCCTCTAGGGGTTCCCCCCACCCACTAATGGGTTACCCCCTACCTCTAGGGGTTCCCCCCAGCCACAAATGGGTTACCCCCTGCCTCTAGGGGTTCCCCCCACCCACAAATGGGTTACCCCCTGCCTCTAGGGGTTCCCCCCAGCCGCAAATGGGTTACCCCCTGCCTCTAGGGGTTCCCCCCACCCACAAATGGGTTACCCCCTGCCTCTAGGGGTTCCCCCCACCCACTAATGGGTTACCCCCTACCTCTAGGGGTTCCCCCCAGCCACAAATGGGTTACCCCCTGCCTCTAGGGGTTCCCCCCACCCACAAATGGGTTACCCCCTGCCTCTAGGGGTTCCCCCCAGCCGCAAATGGGTTACCCCCTGCCTCTAGGGGTTCCCCCCACCCACAAATGGGTTACCCCCTGCCTCTAGGGGTTCCCCCCAGCCACAAATGGGTTACCCCCTGCCTCTAGGGGTTCCCCCCACCCACAAATGGGTTACCCCCTGCCTCTAGGGGTTCCCCCCACCCACAAATGGGTTACCCCCTGCCTCTAGGGGTTCCCCCCACCCACTAATGGGTTACCCCCTGCCTCTAGGGGTTCCCCCCAGCCACAAATGGGTTACCCCCTGCCTCTAGGGGTTCCCCCCCACCCACAAATGGGTTACCCCCTACCTCTAGGGGTTCCCCCCAGCCACAAATGGGTTACCCCCTACCTCTAGGGGTTCCCCCCACCCACAAATGGGTTACCCCCTGCCTCTAGGGGTTCCCCCCACCCACTAATGGGTTACCCCCTGCCTCTAGGGGTTCCCCCCACCCACAAATGGGTTACCCCCTACCTCTAGGGGTTCCCCCCACCCACAAATGGGTTACCCCCTGCCTCTAGGGGTTCCCCCCACCCACTAATGGGTTACCCCCTACCTCTAGGGGTTCCCCCCACCCACAAATGGGTTACCCCCTGCCTCTAGGGGTTCCCCCCAGCCGCAAATGGGTTACCCCCTGCCTCTAGGGGTTCCCCCCACCCACAAATGGGTTACCCCCTACCTCTAGGGGTTCCCCCCACCCACAAATGGGTTACCCCCTGCCTCTAGGGGTTCCCCCCACCCACTAATGGGTTACCCCCTGCCTCTAGGGGTTCCCCCCAGCCACAAATGGGTTACCCCCTGCCTCTAGGGGTTCCCCCCACCCACAAATGGGTTACCCCCTGCCTCTAGGGGTTCCCCCCACCCACTAATGGGTTACCCCCTGCCTCTAGGGGTTCCCCCCAGCCACAAATGGGTTACCCCCTGCCTCTAGGGGTTCCCCCCACCCACAAATGGGTTACCCCCTGCCTCTAGGGGTTCCCCCCACCCACTAATGGGTTACCCCCTACCTCTAGGGGTTCCCCCCAGCCACAAATGGGTTACCCCCTGCCTCTAGGGGTTCCCCCCACCCACAAATGGGTTACCCCCTGCCTCTAGGGGTTCCCCCCACCCACTAATGGGTTACCCCCTACCTCTAGGGGTTCCCCCCAGCCACAAATGGGTTACCCCCTGCCTCTAGGGGTTCCCCCCACCCACAAATGGGTTACCCCCTGCCTCTAGGGGTTCCCCCCAGCCGCAAATGGGTTACCCCCTGCCTCTAGGGGTTCCCCCCACCCACTAATGGGTTACCCCCTACCTCTAGGGGTTCCCCCCAGCCACAAATGGGTTACCCCCTGCCTCTAGGGGTTCCCCCCACCCACAAATGGGTTACCCCCTGCCTCTAGGGGTTCCCCCCAGCCGCAAATGGGTTACCCCCTGCCTCTAGGGGTTCCCCCCACCCACAAATGGGTTACCCCCTGCCTCTAGGGGTTCCCCCCACCCACTAATGGGTTACCCCCTACCTCTAGGGGTTCCCCCCAGCCACAAATGGGTTACCCCCTGCCTCTAGGGGTTCCCCCCACCCACAAATGGGTTACCCCCTGCCTCTAGGGGTTTCCCCCAGCCGCAAATGGGTTACCCCCTGCCTCTAGGGGTTCCCCCCACCCACAAATGGGTTACCCCCTGCCTCTAGGGGTTCCCCCCAGCCACAAATGGGTTACCCCCTGCCTCTAGGGGTTCCCCCCACCCACTAATGGGTTACCCCCTACCTCTAGGGGTTCCCCCCAGCCACAAATGGGTTACCCCCTGCCTCTAGCGGTTCCCCCCCACCCACAAATGGGTTACCCCCTACCTCTAGGGGTTCCCCCCAGCCACAAATGGGTTACCCCCTGCCTCTAGGGGTTCCCCCCACCCACTAACGGGTTACCCCCTGCCTCTAGGGGTTCCCCCCAGCCACAAATGGGTTACCCCCTGCCTCTAGGGGTTCCCCCCACCCACAAATGGGTTACCCCCTGCCTCTAGGGGTTCCCCCCAGCCGCAAATGGGTTACCCCCTGCCTCTAGGGGTTCCCCCCACCCACAAATGGGTTACCCCCTACCTCTAGGGGTTCCCCCCACCCACAAATGGGTTACCCCCTGCCTCTAGGGGTTCCCCCCACCCACTAATGGGTTACCCCCTGCCTCTAGGGGTCCCCCCAGCCACAAATGGGTTACCCCCTGCCTCTAGCGGTTCCCCCCCACCCACAAATGGGTTACCCCCTACCTCTAGGGGTTCCCCCCACCCACAAATGGGTTACCCCCTGCCTCTAGGGGTTTCCCCCAGCCGCAAATGGGTTACCCCCTGCCTCTAGGGGTTCCCCCCACCCACAAATGGGTTACCCCCTGCCTCTAGGGGTTCCCCCCAGCCACAAATGGGTTACCCCCTGCCTCTAGGGGTTCCCCCCACCCACAAATGGGTTACCCCCTGCCTCTAGGGGTTCCCCCCAGCCACAAATGGGTTACCCCCTGCCTCTAGGGGTTCCCCCCACCCACTAATGGGTTACCCCCTGCCTCTAGGGGTTCCCCCCAGCCACAAATGGGTTACCCCCTGCCTCTAGGGGTTCCCCCCACCCACAAATGGGTTACCCCCTGCCTCTAGGGGTTCCCCCCAGCCGCAAATGGGTTACCCCCTGCCTCTAGGGGTTCCCCCCACCCACAAATGGGTTACCCCCTACCTCTAGGGGTTCCCCCCACCCACAAATGGGTTACCCCCTGCCTCTAGGGGTTCCCCCCACCCACTAATGGGTTACCCCCTGCCTCTAGGGGTTCCCCCCAGCCACAAATGGGTTACCCCCTGCCTCTAGGGGTTCCCCCCACCCACAAATGGGTTACCCCCTGCCTCTAGGGGTTCCCCCCACCCACTAATGGGTTACCCCCTGCCTCTAGGGGTTCCCCCCAGCCACAAATGGGTTACCCCCTGCCTCTAGGGGTTCCCCCCACCCACAAATGGGTTACCCCCTGCCTCTAGGGGTTCCCCCCAGCCACAAATGGGTTACCCCCTGCCTCTAGGGGTTCCCCCCACCCACAAATGGGTTACCCCCTGCCTCTAGGGGTTCCCCCCAGCCGCAAATGGGTTACCCCCTGCCTCTAGGGGTTCCCCCCACCCACAAATGGGTTACCCCCTGCCTCTAGGGGTTCCCCCCACCCACAAATGGGTTACCCCCTACCTCTAGGGGTTCCCCCCAGCCACAAATGGGTTACCCCCTGCCTCTAGGGGTTCCCCCCACCCACAAATGGGTTACCCCCTGCCTCTAGGGGTTCCCCCCACCCACTAATGGGTTACCCCCTACCTCTAGGGGTTCCCCCCACCCACAAATGGGTTACCCCCTGCCTCTAGGGGTTTCCCCCAGCCGCAAATGGGTTACCCCCTGCCTCTAGGGGTTCCCCCCACCCACAAATGGGTTACCCCCTGCCTCTAGGGGTTCCCCCCAGCCACAAATGGGTTACCCCCTACCTCTAGGGGTTCCCCCCACCCACAAATGGGTTACCCCCTGCCTCTAGGGGTTCCCCCCAGCCACAAATGGGTTACCCCCTGCCTCTAGGGGTTCCCCCCACCCACAAATGGGTTACCCCCTGCCTCTAGGGGTTCCCCCCAGCCACAAATGGGTTACCCCCTGCCTCTAGGGGTTCCCCCCAGCCACAAATGGGTTACCCCCTGCCTCTAGCGGTTCCCCCCCACCCACAAATGGGTTACCCCCGACCTCTAGGGGTTCCCCCCAGCCACAAATGGGTTACCCCCTGCCTCTAGGGGTTCCCCCCACCCACTAATGGGTTACCCCCTGCCTCTAGGGGTTCCCCCCAGCCACAAATGGGTTACCCCCTGCCTCTAGGGGTTCCCCCCAGCCGCAAATGGGTTACCCCCTGCCTCTAGGGGTTCCCCCCACCCACAAATGGGTTACCCCCTGCCTCTAGGGGTTCGCCCCACCCACAAATGGGTTACCCCCTACCTCTAGGGGTTCCCCCCACCCACAAATGGGTTACCCCCTGCCTCTAGGGGTTCCCCCCACCCACTAATGGGTTACCCCCTACCTCTAGGGGTTCCCCCCACCCACAAATGGGTTACCCCCTACCTCTAGGGGTTCCCCCCACCCACAAATGGGTTACCCCCTGCCTCTAGGGGTTCGCCCCACCCACAAATGGGTTACCCCCTACCTCTAGGGGTTCCCCCCACCCACAAATGGGTTACCCCCTGCCTCTAGGGGTTCCCCCCACCCACTAATGGGTTACCCCCTGCCTCTAGGGGTTCCCCCCACCCACAAATGGGTTACCCCCTACCTCTAGGGGTTCCCCCCACCCACAAATGGGTTAGCCCCTGCCTCTAGGGGTTCCCCCCACCCACAAATGGGTTACCCCCTGCCTCTAGGGGTTCCCCCCACCCACTAATGGGTTACCCCCTACCTCTAGGGGTTCCCCCCACCCACAAATGGGTTACCCCCTGCCTCTAGGGGTTCCCCCCACCCACTAATGGGTTACCCCCTACCTCTAGGGGTTCCCCCCAGCCACAAATGGGTTACCCCCTGCCTCTAGGGGTTCCCCCCACCCACAAATGGGTTACCCCCTGCCTCTAGGGGTTCCCCCCAGCCGCAAATGGGTTACCCCCTGCCTCTAGGGGTTCCCCCCACCCACAAATGGGTTACCCCCTGCCTCTAGGGGTTCCCCCCACCCACTAATGGGTTACCCCCTACCTCTAGGGGTTCCCCCCAGCCACAAATGGGTTACCCCCTGCCTCTAGGGGTTCCCCCCACCCACAAATGGGTTACCCCCTGCCTCTAGGGGTTTCCCCCAGCCGCAAATGGGTTACCCCCTGCCTCTAGGGGTTCCCCCCACCCACAAATGGGTTACCCCCTGCCTCTAGGGGTTCCCCCCAGCCACAAATGGGTTACCCCCTGCCTCTAGGGGTTCCCCCCACCCACTAATGGGTTACCCCCTACCTCTAGGGGTTCCCCCCAGCCACAAATGGGTTACCCCCTGCCTCTAGCGGTTCCCCCCCACCCACAAATGGGTTACCCCCTACCTCTAGGGGTTCCCCCCAGCCACAAATGGGTTACCCCCTGCCTCTAGGGGTTCCCCCCACCCACTAACGGGTTACCCCCTGCCTCTAGGGGTTCCCCCCAGCCACAAATGGGTTACCCCCTGCCTCTAGGGGTTCCCCCCACCCACAAATGGGTTACCCCCTGCCTCTAGGGGTTCCCCCCAGCCGCAAATGGGTTACCCCCTGCCTCTAGGGGTTCCCCCCACCCACAAATGGGTTACCCCCTACCTCTAGGGGTTCCCCCCACCCACAAATGGGTTACCCCCTGCCTCTAGGGGTTCCCCCCACCCACTAATGGGTTACCCCCTGCCTCTAGGGGTCCCCCCAGCCACAAATGGGTTACCCCCTGCCTCTAGCGGTTCCCCCCCACCCACAAATGGGTTACCCCCTACCTCTAGGGGTTCCCCCCACCCACAAATGGGTTACCCCCTGCCTCTAGGGGTTTCCCCCAGCCGCAAATGGGTTACCCCCTGCCTCTAGGGGTTCCCCCCACCCACAAATGGGTTACCCCCTGCCTCTAGGGGTTCCCCCCAGCCACAAATGGGTTACCCCCTGCCTCTAGGGGTTCCCCCCACCCACAAATGGGTTACCCCCTGCCTCTAGGGGTTCCCCCCAGCCACAAATGGGTTACCCCCTGCCTCTAGGGGTTCCCCCCACCCACTAATGGGTTACCCCCTGCCTCTAGGGGTTCCCCCCAGCCACAAATGGGTTACCCCCTGCCTCTAGGGGTTCCCCCCACCCACAAATGGGTTACCCCCTGCCTCTAGGGGTTCCCCCCAGCCGCAAATGGGTTACCCCCTGCCTCTAGGGGTTCCCCCCACCCACAAATGGGTTACCCCCTACCTCTAGGGGTTCCCCCCACCCACAAATGGGTTACCCCCTGCCTCTAGGGGTTCCCCCCACCCACTAATGGGTTACCCCCTGCCTCTAGGGGTTCCCCCCAGCCACAAATGGGTTACCCCCTGCCTCTAGGGGTTCCCCCCACCCACAAATGGGTTACCCCCTGCCTCTAGGGGTTCCCCCCACCCACTAATGGGTTACCCCCTGCCTCTAGGGGTTCCCCCCAGCCACAAATGGGTTACCCCCTGCCTCTAGGGGTTCCCCCCACCCACAAATGGGTTACCCCCTGCCTCTAGGGGTTCCCCCCAGCCACAAATGGGTTACCCCCTGCCTCTAGGGGTTCCCCCCACCCACAAATGGGTTACCCCCTGCCTCTAGGGGTTCCCCCCAGCCGCAAATGGGTTACCCCCTGCCTCTAGGGGTTCCCCCCACCCACAAATGGGTTACCCCCTGCCTCTAGGGGTTCCCCCCACCCACAAATGGGTTACCCCCTACCTCTAGGGGTTCCCCCCAGCCACAAATGGGTTACCCCCTGCCTCTAGGGGTTCCCCCCACCCACAAATGGGTTACCCCCTGCCTCTAGGGGTTCCCCCCACCCACTAATGGGTTACCCCCTACCTCTAGGGGTTCCCCCCACCCACAAATGGGTTACCCCCTGCCTCTAGGGGTTTCCCCCAGCCGCAAATGGGTTACCCCCTGCCTCTAGGGGTTCCCCCCACCCACAAATGGGTTACCCCCTGCCTCTAGGGGTTCCCCCCAGCCACAAATGGGTTACCCCCTACCTCTAGGGGTTCCCCCCACCCACAAATGGGTTACCCCCTGCCTCTAGGGGTTCCCCCCAGCCACAAATGGGTTACCCCCTGCCTCTAGGGGTTCCCCCCACCCACTAATGGGTTACCCCCTACCTCTAGGGGTTCCCCCCAGCCACAAATGGGTTACCCCCTGCCTCTAGCGGTTCCCCCCCACCCACAAATGGGTTACCCCCGACCTCTAGGGGTTCCCCCCAGCCACAAATGGGTTACCCCCTGCCTCTAGGGGTTCCCCCCACCCACTAATGGGTTACCCCCTGCCTCTAGGGGTTCCCCCCAGCCACAAATGGGTTACCCCCTGCCTCTAGGGGTTCCCCCCAGCCGCAAATGGGTTACCCCCTGCCTCTAGGGGTTCCCCCCACCCACAAATGGGTTACCCCCTACCTCTAGGGGTTCCCCCCACCCACAAATGGGTTACCCCCTGCCTCTAGGGGTTCCCCCCAGCCACAAATGGGTTACCCCCTGCCTCTAGGGGTTCCCCCCACCCACAAATGGGTTACCCCCTGCCTCTAGGGGTTCCCCCCACCCACTAATGGGTTACCCCCTGCCTCTAGGGGTTCCCCCCAGCCACAAATGGGTTACCCCCTGCCTCTAGGGGTTCCCCCCACCCACAAATGGGTTACCCCCTGCCTCTAGGGGTTCCCCCCAGCCACAAATGGGTTACCCCCTGCCTCTAGGGGTTCCCCCCAGCCGCAAATGGGTTACCCCCTGCCTCTAGGGGTTCCCCCCACCCACAAATGGGTTACCCCCTGCCTCTAGGGGTTCCCCCCACCCACAAATGGGTTACCCCCTACCTCTAGGGGTTCCCCCCAGCCACAAATGGGTTACCCCCTGCCTCTAGGGGTTCCCCCCACCCACAAATGGGTTACCCCCTGCCTCTAGGGGTTCCCCCCACCCACAAATGGGTTACCCCCTGCCTCTAGGGGTTCCCCCCACCCACTAATGGGTTACCCCCTACCTCTAGGGGTTCCCCCCAGCCACAAATGGGTTACCCCCTGCCTCTAGGGGTTCCCCCCACCCACAAATGGGTTACCCCCTGCCTCTAGGGGTTCCCCCCAGCCACAAATGGGTTACCCCCTGCCTCTAGGGGTTCCCCCCACCCACAAATGGGTTACCCCCTGCCTCTAGGGGTTCCCCCCACCCACAAATGGGTTACCCCCTACCTCTAGGGGTTCCCCCCACCCACAAATGGGTTACCCCCTGCCTCTAGGGGTTCCCCCCACCCACTAATGGGTTACCCCCTGCCTCTAGGGGTTCCCCCCAGCCACAAATGGGTTACCCCCTGCCTCTAGGGGTTCCCCCCACCCACAAATGGGTTACCCCCTGCCTCTAGGGGTTCCCCCCACCCACTAATGGGTTACCCCCTGCCTCTAGGGGTTCCCCCCAGCCACAAATGGGTTACCCCCTGCCTCTAGGGGTTCCCCCCACCCACAAATGGGTTACCCCCTGCCTCTAGGGGTTCCCCCCAGCCACAAATGGGTTACCCCCTGCCTCTAGGGGTTCCCCCCACCCACAAATGGGTTACCCCCTGCCTCTAGGGGTTCCCCCCAGCCGCAAATGGGTTACCCCCTGCCTCTAGGGGTTCCCCCCACCCACAAATGGGTTACCCCCTGCCTCTAGGGGTTCCCCCCACCCACAAATGGGTTACCCCCTACCTCTAGGGGTTCCCCCCAGCCACAAATGGGTTACCCCCTGCCTCTAGGGGTTCCCCCCACCCACAAATGGGTTACCCCCTGCCTCTAGGGGTTCCCCCCACCCACTAATGGGTTACCCCCTACCTCTAGGGGTTCCCCCCAGCCACAAATGGGTTACCCCCTGCCTCTAGGGGTTCCCCCCACCCACAAATGGGTTACCCCCTGCCTCTAGGGGTTCCCCCCAGCCGCAAATGGGTTACCCCCTGCCTCTAGGGGTTCCCCCCACCCACAAATGGGTTACCCCCTGCCTCTAGGGGTTCCCCCCACCCACTAATGGGTTACCCCCTGCCTCTAGGGGTTCCCCCCAGCCACAAATGGGTTACCCCCTGCCTCTAGGGGTTCCCCCCACCCACAAATGGGTTACCCCCTGCCTCTAGGGGTTCCCCCCACCCACTAATGGGTTACCCCCTGCCTCTAGGGGTTCCCCCCAGCCACAAATGGGTTACCCCCTGCCTCTAGGGGTTCCCCCCACCCACAAATGGGTTACCCCCTGCCTCTAGGGGTTCCCCCCAGCCACAAATGGGTTACCCCCTGCCTCTAGGGGTTCCCCCCACCCACAAATGGGTTACCCCCTGCCTCTAGGGGTTCCCCCCAGCCGCAAATGGGTTACCCCCTGCCTCTAGGGGTTCCCCCCACCCACAAATGGGTTACCCCCTACCTCTAGGGGTTCCCCCCAGCCACAAATGGGTTACCCCCTGCCTCTAGGGGTTCCCCCCACCCACAAATGGGTTACCCCCTGCCTCTAGGGGTTCCCCCCACCCACTAATGGGTTACCCCCTACCTCTAGGGGTTCCCCCCACCCACAAATGGGTTACCCCCTGCCTCTAGGGGTTTCCCCCAGCCGCAAATGGGTTACCCCCTGCCTCTAGGGGTTCCCCCCACCCACAAATGGGTTACCCCCTGCCTCTAGGGGTTCCCCCCAGCCACAAATGGGTTACCCCCTACCTCTAGGGGTTCCCCCCACCCACAAATGGGTTACCCCCTGCCTCTAGGGGTTCCCCCCAGCCACAAATGGGTTACCCCCTGCCTCTAGGGGTTCCCCCCACCCACTAATGGGTTACCCCCTACCTCTAGGGGTTCCCCCCAGCCACAAATGGGTTACCCCCTGCCTCTAGCGGTTCCCCCCCACCCACAAATGGGTTACCCCCGACCTCTAGGGGTTCCCCCCAGCCACAAATGGGTTACCCCCTGCCTCTAGGGGTTCCCCCCACCCACTAATGGGTTACCCCCTGCCTCTAGGGGTTCCCCCCAGCCACAAATGGGTTACCCCCTGCCTCTAGGGGTTCCCCCCACCCACAAATGGGTTACCCCCTGCCTCTAGGGGTTCCCCCCAGCCGCAAATGGGTTACCCCCTGCCTCTAGGGGTTCCCCCCACCCACAAATGGGTTACCCCCTACCTCTAGGGGTTCCCCCCACCCACAAATGGGTTACCCCCTGCCTCTAGGGGTTCCCCCCAGCCACAAATGGGTTACCCCCTGCCTCTAGGGGTTCCCCCCACCCACAAATGGGTTACCCCCTGCCTCTAGGGGTTCCCCCCACCCACTAATGGGTTACCCCCTGCCTCTAGGGGTTCCCCCCAGCCACAAATGGGTTACCCCCTGCCTCTAGGGGTTCCCCCCACCCACAAATGGGTTACCCCCTGCCTCTAGGGGTTCCCCCCAGCCACAAATGGGTTACCCCCTGCCTCTAGGGGTTCCCCCCAGCCGCAAATGGGTTACCCCCTGCCTCTAGGGGTTCCCCCCACCCACAAATGGGTTACCCCCTGCCTCTAGGGGTTCCCCCCACCCACAAATGGGTTACCCCCTACCTCTAGGGGTTCCCCCCAGCCACAAATGGGTTACCCCCTGCCTCTAGGGGTTCCCCCCACCCACAAATGGGTTACCCCCTGCCTCTAGGGGTTCCCCCCACCCACAAATGGGTTACCCCCTGCCTCTAGGGGTTCCCCCCACCCACTAATGGGTTACCCCCTACCTCTAGGGGTTCCCCCCAGCCACAAATGGGTTACCCCCTGCCTCTAGGGGTTCCCCCCACCCACAAATGGGTTACCCCCTGCCTCTAGGGGTTCCCCCCAGCCACAAATGGGTTACCCCCTGCCTCTAGGGGTTCCCCCCACCCACAAATGGGTTACCCCCTGCCTCTAGGGGTTCCCCCCACCCACAAATGGGTTACCCCCTACCTCTAGGGGTTCCCCCCACCCACAAATGGGTTACCCCCTGCCTCTAGGGGTTCCCCCCACCCACTAATGGGTTACCCCCTGCCTCTAGGGGTTCCCCCCAGCCACAAATGGGTTACCCCCTGCCTCTAGGGGTTCCCCCCACCCACAAATGGGTTACCCCCTGCCTCTAGGGGTTCCCCCCACCCACTAATGGGTTACCCCCTGCCTCTAGGGGTTCCCCCCAGCCACAAATGGGTTACCCCCTGCCTCTAGGGGTTCCCCCCACCCACAAATGGGTTACCCCCTGCCTCTAGGGGTTCCCCCCAGCCGCAAATGGGTTACCCCCTGCCTCTAGGGGTTCCCCCCACCCACAAATGGGTTACCCCCTACCTCTAGGGGTTCCCCCCACCCACAAATGGGTTACCCCCTGCCTCTAGGGGTTCCCCCCAGCCACAAATGGGTTACCCCCTGCCTCTAGGGGTTCCCCCCACCCACAAATGGGTTACCCCCTGCCTCTAGGGGTTCCCCCCACCCACTAATGGGTTACCCCCTGCCTCTAGGGGTTCCCCCCAGCCACAAATGGGTTACCCCCTGCCTCTAGGGGTTCCCCCCACCCACAAATGGGTTACCCCCTGCCTCTAGGGGTTCCCCCCAGCCACAAATGGGTTACCCCCTGCCTCTAGGGGTTCCCCCCAGCCGCAAATGGGTTACCCCCTGCCTCTAGGGGTTCCCCCCACCCACAAATGGGTTACCCCCTGCCTCTAGGGGTTCCCCCCACCCACAAATGGGTTACCCCCTACCTCTAGGGGTTCCCCCCAGCCACAAATGGGTTACCCCCTGCCTCTAGGGGTTCCCCCCACCCACAAATGGGTTACCCCCTGCCTCTAGGGGTTCCCCCCACCCACAAATGGGTTACCCCCTGCCTCTAGGGGTTCCCCCCACCCACTAATGGGTTACCCCCTACCTCTAGGGGTTCCCCCCAGCCACAAATGGGTTACCCCCTGCCTCTAGGGGTTCCCCCCACCCACAAATGGGTTACCCCCTGCCTCTAGGGGTTCCCCCCAGCCACAAATGGGTTACCCCCTGCCTCTAGGGGTTCCCCCCACCCACAAATGGGTTACCCCCTGCCTCTAGGGGTTCCCCCCACCCACAAATGGGTTACCCCCTACCTCTAGGGGTTCCCCCCACCCACAAATGGGTTACCCCCTGCCTCTAGGGGTTCCCCCCACCCACTAATGGGTTACCCCCTGCCTCTAGGGGTTCCCCCCAGCCACAAATGGGTTACCCCCTGCCTCTAGGGGTTCCCCCCACCCACAAATGGGTTACCCCCTGCCTCTAGGGGTTCCCCCCACCCACTAATGGGTTACCCCCTGCCTCTAGGGGTTCCCCCCAGCCACAAATGGGTTACCCCCTGCCTCTAGGGGTTCCCCCCACCCACAAATGGGTTACCCCCTGCCTCTAGGGGTTCCCCCCAGCCACAAATGGGTTACCCCCTGCCTCTAGGGGTTCCCCCCACCCACAAATGGGTTACCCCCTGCCTCTAGGGGTTCCCCCCAGCCGCAAATGGGTTACCCCCTGCCTCTAGGGGTTCCCCCCACCCACAAATGGGTTACCCCCTGCCTCTAGGGGTTCCCCCCACCCACAAATGGGTTACCCCCTACCTCTAGGGGTTCCCCCCAGCCACAAATGGGTTACCCCCTGCCTCTAGGGGTTCCCCCCACCCACAAATGGGTTACCCCCTGCCTCTAGGGGTTCCCCCCACCCACTAATGGGTTACCCCCTACCTCTAGGGGTTCCCCCCAGCCACAAATGGGTTACCCCCTGCCTCTAGGGGTTCCCCCCACCCACAAATGGGTTACCCCCTGCCTCTAGGGGTTCCCCCCAGCCGCAAATGGGTTACCCCCTGCCTCTAGGGGTTCCCCCCACCCACAAATGGGTTACCCCCTGCCTCTAGGGGTTCCCCCCACCCACTAATGGGTTACCCCCTGCCTCTAGGGGTTCCCCCCAGCCACAAATGGGTTACCCCCTGCCTCTAGGGGTTCCCCCCACCCACTAATGGGTTACCCCCTACCTCTAGGGGTTCCCCCCAGCCACAAATGGGTTACCCCCTGCCTCTAGCGGTTCCCCCCCACCCACAAATGGGTTACCCCCTACCTCTAGGGGTTCCCCCCAGCCACAAATGGGTTACCCCCTGCCTCTAGGGGTTCCCCCCACCCACTAATGGGTTACCCCCTGCCTCTAGGGGTTCCCCCCAGCCACAAATGGGTTACCCCCTGCCTCTAGGGGTTCCCCCCACCCACAAATGGGTTACCCCCTGCCTCTAGGGGTTCCCCCCAGCCGCAAATGGGTTACCCCCTGCCTCTAGGGGTTCCCCCCACCCACTAATGGGTTACCCCCTACCTCTAGGGGTTCCCCCCAGCCACAAATGGGTTACCCCCTGCCTCTAGCGGTTCCCCCCCACCCACAAATGGGTTACCCCCTACCTCTAGGGGTTCCCCCCAGCCACAAATGGGTTACCCCCTGCCTCTAGGGGTTCCCCCCACCCACTAATGGGTTACCCCCTGCCTCTAGGGGTTCCCCCCAGCCACAAATGGGTTACCCCCTGCCTCTAGGGGTTCCCCCCACCCACAAATGGGTTACCCCCTGCCTCTAGGGGTTCCCCCCAGCCGCAAATGGGTTACCCCCTGCCTCTAGGGGTTCCCCCCACCCACAAATGGGTTACCCCCTACCTCTAGGGGTTCCCCCCACCCACAAATGGGTTACCCCCTGCCTCTAGGGGTTCCCCCCAGCCACAAATGGGTTACCCCCTGCCTCTAGGGGTTCCCCCCACCCACAAATGGGTTACCCCCTGCCTCTAGGGGTTCCCCCCAGCCACAAATGGGTTACCCCCTGCCTCTAGGGGTTCCCCCCACCCACTAATGGGTTACCCCCTGCCTCTAGGGGTTCCCCCCAGCCACAAATGGGTTACCCCCTGCCTCTAGGGGTTCCCCCCACCCACAAATGGGTTACCCCCTGCCTCTAGGGGTTCCCCCCAGCCACAAATGGGTTACCCCCTGCCTCTAGGGGTTCCCCCCAGCCGCAAATGGGTTACCCCCTGCCTCTAGGGGTTCCCCCCACCCACAAATGGGTTACCCCCTGCCTCTAGGGGTTCCCCCCACCCACAAATGGGTTACCCCCTACCTCTAGGGGTTCCCCCCAGCCACAAATGGGTTACCCCCTGCCTCTAGGGGTTCCCCCCACCCACAAATGGGTTACCCCCTGCCTCTAGGGGTTCCCCCCACCCACAAATGGGTTACCCCCTGCCTCTAGGGGTTCCCCCCACCCACTAATGGGTTACCCCCTACCTCTAGGGGTTCCCCCCAGCCACAAATGGGTTACCCCCTGCCTCTAGGGGTTCCCCCCACCCACAAATGGGTTACCCCCTGCCTCTAGGGGTTCCCCCCAGCCGCAAATGGGTTACCCCCTGCCTCTAGGGGTTCCCCCCACCCACAAATGGGTTACCCCCTGCCTCTAGGGGTTCCCCCCACCCACTAATGGGTTACCCCCTACCTCTAGGGGTTCCCCCCAGCCACAAATGGGTTACCCCCTGCCTCTAGGGGTTCCCCCCACCCACAAATGGGTTACCCCCTGCCTCTAGGGGTTCCCCCCAGCCGCAAATGGGTTACCCCCTGCCTCTAGGGGTTCCCCCCACCCACAAATGGGTTACCCCCTGCCTCTAGGGGTTCCCCCCAGCCACAAATGGGTTACCCCCTGCCTCTAGGGGTTCCCCCCACCCACAAATGGGTTACCCCCTGCCTCTAGGGGTTCCCCCCACCCACAAATGGGTTACCCCCTGCCTCTAGGGGTTCCCCCCACCCACTAATGGGTTACCCCCTGCCTCTAGGGGTTCCCCCCAGCCACAAATGGGTTACCCCCTGCCTCTAGGGGTTCCCCCCCACCCACAAATGGGTTACCCCCTACCTCTAGGGGTTCCCCCCAGCCACAAATGGGTTACCCCCTACCTCTAGGGGTTCCCCCCACCCACAAATGGGTTACCCCCTGCCTCTAGGGGTTCCCCCCACCCACTAATGGGTTACCCCCTGCCTCTAGGGGTTCCCCCCACCCACAAATGGGTTACCCCCTACCTCTAGGGGTTCCCCCCACCCACAAATGGGTTACCCCCTGCCTCTAGGGGTTCCCCCCACCCACTAATGGGTTACCCCCTACCTCTAGGGGTTCCCCCCACCCACAAATGGGTTACCCCCTGCCTCTAGGGGTTCCCCCCAGCCGCAAATGGGTTACCCCCTGCCTCTAGGGGTTCCCCCCACCCACAAATGGGTTACCCCCTACCTCTAGGGGTTCCCCCCACCCACAAATGGGTTACCCCCTGCCTCTAGGGGTTCCCCCCACCCACTAATGGGTTACCCCCTGCCTCTAGGGGTTCCCCCCAGCCACAAATGGGTTACCCCCTGCCTCTAGGGGTTCCCCCCACCCACAAATGGGTTACCCCCTGCCTCTAGGGGTTCCCCCCACCCACTAATGGGTTACCCCCTGCCTCTAGGGGTTCCCCCCAGCCACAAATGGGTTACCCCCTGCCTCTAGGGGTTCCCCCCACCCACAAATGGGTTACCCCCTGCCTCTAGGGGTTCCCCCCACCCACTAATGGGTTACCCCCTACCTCTAGGGGTTCCCCCCAGCCACAAATGGGTTACCCCCTGCCTCTAGGGGTTCCCCCCACCCACAAATGGGTTACCCCCTGCCTCTAGGGGTTCCCCCCACCCACTAATGGGTTACCCCCTACCTCTAGGGGTTCCCCCCAGCCACAAATGGGTTACCCCCTGCCTCTAGGGGTTCCCCCCACCCACAAATGGGTTACCCCCTGCCTCTAGGGGTTCCCCCCAGCCGCAAATGGGTTACCCCCTGCCTCTAGGGGTTCCCCCCACCCACAAATGGGTTACCCCCTGCCTCTAGGGGTTCCCCCCACCCACTAATGGGTTACCCCCTGCCTCTAGGGGTTCCCCCCACCCACAAATGGGTTACCCCCTACCTCTAGGGGTTCCCCCCACCCACAAATGGGTTACCCCCTGCCTCTAGGGGTTCCCCCCACCCACAAATGGGTTACCCCCTACCTCTAGGGGTTCCCCCCAGCCACAAATGGGTTACCCCCTGCCTCTAGGGGTTCCCCCCACCCACAAATGGGTTACCCCCTGCCTCTAGGGGTTCCCCCCACCCACTAATGGGTTACCCCCTGCCTCTAGGGGTTCCCCCCAGCCACAAATGGGTTACCCCCTGCCTCTAGGGGTTCCCCCCACCCACAAATGGGTTACCCCCTGCCTCTAGGGGTTCCCCCCACCCACTAATGGGTTACCCCCTACCTCTAGGGGTTCCCCCCAGCCACAAATGGGTTACCCCCTGCCTCTAGGGGTTCCCCCACCCACAAATGGGTTACCCCCTGCCTCTAGGGGTTCCCCCCACCCACTAATGGGTTACCCCCTACCTCTAGGGGTTCCCCCCAGCCACAAATGGGTTACCCCCTGCCTCTAGGGGTTCCCCCACCCACAAATGGGTTACCCCCTGCCTCTAGGGGTTCCCCCCACCCACTAATGGGTTACCCCCTACCTCTAGGGGTTCCCCCCAGCCACAAATGGGTTACCCCCTGCCTCTAGGGGTTCCCCCACCCACAAATGGGTTACCCCCTGCCTCTAGGGGTTCCCCCCACCCACTAATGGGTTACCCCCTACCTCTAGGGGTTCCCCCCAGCCACAAATGGGTTACCCCCTGCCTCTAGGGGTTCCCCCCCACCCACAAATGGGTTACCCCCTACCTCTAGGGGTTCCCCCCAGCCACAAATGGGTTACCCCCTGCCTCTAGGGGTTCCCCCCAGCCACAAATGGGTTACCCCCTGCCTCTAGGGGTTCCCCCCACCCACAAATGGGTTACCCCCTGCCTCTAGGGGTTCCCCCCAGCCGCAAATGGGTTACCCCCTGCCTCTAGGGGTTCCCCCCACCCACAAATGGGTTACCCCCTACCTCTAGGGGTTCCCCCCACCCACAAATGGGTTACCCCCTACCTCTAGGGGTTCCCCCCACCTACCAATGGGTTACCCCATACCTCTAGGGGTTCCCCCCACCCACTTATGGGTTGCCCGTGCCTCTAGGGGTTCGTCTCGGTGTTCGGCGGCTCTAGGGGTTCGTCTAGGCGTTCGTCTAGGGGTTGCGACCCACTAATGGGTTGCTACCTCTCGGATATTCTTCGGTCGTGTGTGCTTCGGTCATAGGTTCTCTGGTGTGCGATGTCCGTCGTGCCGGTGCCCGCGCTCCCCCCCCCCCCCCCCCCCCACCCTCTCCAGCCTCGCCCCCGCCTCTTGGTAGCTGTTTCGCTTTTCTTTTCCGTGTTGTTGTGCCGCACATTACCTCACCACACACCGCCCCCCCCCCCCCCCCCCTGTAGAGCGCTGTCGGTTCGTTTCACCTCCTCATCATGTCGCTCGGATCTCAGGTTGAGAGCAAGGTGCGTAGCCTCCAACCAGTGTGCCGTACCAGCGAGCTTCCCGCTATTGTGCACGCTGCCGTCAAGCGGGACGGGGCCCACACCTGGTTGAAGGTGAGAGCTGTTTCTCTGGCCCTTGGGGTGCTGTGCAGAGAGTCCGGAGTGGAGATTTATGCGGATGAAGAACGGGAAGGCACTCCTGTCCTCTGGTGTTCTGGCCTGTTTACGAGGCATGTCAAGGCCGGAAAGAAAACTTCCGGTTTTGAGTATTGCGTGCATGTCGGGTGCCGCCACTGCCCGTGCCTGCCGTCGTCTGCTCTTCCCCCCGCACCCGCATCGACTCCGCCTGCTGCCCACCCATCGACTCCGCCCGCTGCCCCCGCTCCTATGCCCGCCTCGACTCCGCCCGCTGTCCCCGCTCCTATCGCCTCGACTTCGCCCGCTGCCCCCCCGTCGACTTCGCCCGCTGCCCCCCCATCGACTCCGCCCGCTGCTCCCCCCACATCCACTCCGCCTGCCCCGCCCGCTCCTCCTGCGGCCTATGCCCCGCCGTT
Source organism: Rhynchopus euleeides (assembly GCA_963210315.1). Classification (NCBI taxonomy): domain Eukaryota; phylum Euglenozoa; class Diplonemea; order Diplonemida; family Diplonemidae; genus Rhynchopus; species Rhynchopus euleeides. Next base: position 348,304 of record OY723310.1, on the reverse strand, counting down.
GCCTCGTGGTATCCACAACATCGGCAACACATGCTACCTTTCGAGCATCCTCCAGATGTTCTGGCGCTGCCCGATGGTGCATGAAATTATTACTGCGGGTAATAATGCAGGATGTGGCGTCCGTGAAGAGCTCTCGCTGCTGTTCGGGTCGGGGGGCTCAGCTGCGTGTCCGCGGGGGCTTTTTACAGCCATGGGGCGGAGGTTCACGATGTTCACCCGGAACATCAACGAGATGTACGACGTCTGCGAGTTCCGGGATTATCTCCTGAGCGCGTTGCCAGAGGCTGTGTCTGACCTCTTCACGACACAGTTCGTTGACAAGGTGACGTGCAGGGACTGCCGGAAGACCTCGCAGACGCCGTTCACCTTCTCGTTCAACGACGTCCGCCTCCCCACAGACGGTTACTTCCCTCTGGAAGAACTCCTTGAAAAGGAGTTCGGGGATGACACTCCCTTGGCAGACGCAGAGAACCGCTACGAATGCGGGAAGTGCGGTGGCCCTCGCCTTGCTGACAAGCAGCGCTCCCTCTTGTGCACGTCGCACTACTTCGGGATGTCCCTGAGCCGCTTTCGGCATGGGGCTGTGGAGGTGACGAAGCTGATGACGCGGGTGTTGATCCCGCGCTTCATCACTCTGCACCCTGACGGTTGTGAGGTGAGGTACCGCCTGCGCTCCTGCATTTTGCATTCAGGAGAAAGCTCAGGGGGTGGCCACTACTACGGCTACTTCCGTTGCGCTGGAGGGTGGTACCTTCTGGATGACGCCGTCGTCCAGCGCACCAGCGAGGCAGACACCTTCGCTGCCCTCAACGAGGAGGACGGAGCCGCCACCCCCTACCTGCTTCTCTGGGAGAGGGTGAGTTCGCTCCGCAGTTCGGACGACGTCCCTCGTGCCCCGCGACTCGCACCCCCGACGCCATCCACAAGCGTGCAAGGGAATTCCACAGCCCCCGCCGCCCCACAGCCCCCGCCGCCAAGGGCCCCGACACGACTCCCCAAGACGTCGCCCCCCGCACCACCGACTGCATCCCCAGCTCCGCAAGGTAATTCCACACAGGCCCCGCCCAAAAAAGAGGAGTCGGTATCATCACTCTCGCTCTTCACCGGGGTTAAGTGCACCACCCTCAACCCCATTGCTGCTGCCCTGGTGTGGGCCGTGTACAACCGCCTGCAGGAGCAGACCCCGACCCTCTCAGCCAACGCTTGCCGCGCGGCCACCCGTGCGAAATTTCAGCAGCCGCCTTTCTCGTGGCAGGTGGGTTCGTGGTCCGACGCCGCTGGGGTATTCCGGCGGGCCATCAATAACACCGACGCAGCCGCCTCGATGCACTACATCCCCCGCGACGCCTTTGACTTCGCTGTGTCGGAGACCACCGAGGACGTGCTCGAGAAGCACATCCGGGATTTTGTCCAGGGTGTGCACAACCTGCCCAGCATGGTGCAGCAGGGGTCGAGGAGCTGGACTCACCAAGAGTTCCACACCCACCTCGTGACAAGGTACTTCTTTGAAAAGGACAGTACCTTTGTTCACTACGCGTCGACGTACTCCGGCCGGCTGAAGCTGGACTCTGGTGCCAGCCGGAGTGGTACACCCTCTGCGGCCCGTGTGGCCCCTGCGACCCCTCTGTCCCGTGGGACTCCTGCGCCCCCTGCGACCCCTCTGTCCCGTGGGACTACTGTGCCTGCGACCCCTCTTTCCCCTGCGACCCCTGTGGCCTCTGCGACTCCGATGACACGCCACGCCACCCAGGACTCCAGCGCTACGAGCGTAACGTGGGACCGGGCACCCGACATCGACCAGCCCGAGTCGCCGTCCCCTCTGCCTTTGGCCCGCAACCTCTTGGGCCCTCAAGGCACGTCTCTGCCGAACCTCTCACCGGCACAGATCGCGGCTTACGTCCAGTTGTTCCACTGGATGTTACTGCAGGGGAGTGCCAGCGCGTCTGGTTTGCCGGCTCCCCCAGTCCCTCCCCTGCCGGAAGCACCCCTGCCACAGGCACCCCTGCCGGAAGCACCCCAGCCACAGGCTCCCCTGCCGGAACCACGACCCCAGCAGGCTCCCCAGCCACAGCCTCCCCCGCAGATGCCAATCCCACCCCCCAAGAAGCGCAAGGAGCCGACGCCTCGCTCGGCACTGGGTGAGGACGACGTGCACCGGGACACGCCGTCCTACGAGCGGCTGATCACGAAGGGTCGGGCCTTCCCCAGCCAACCCACCCTCGACTCCATGGCAGAGAAGGAATCTGTCAGGAAAGCGTTCGAGGCGGACTACGACACCCGGTTCATGGGGCTAATGGGAGAATTCCCCCAGATGAACGGGGACGGCCTGCTGGAGTCCGTCCACCCGCGAGTGCATGCCACCATCAACGGGCACGGCCGCCGCGATTTCCTCGAGCAGTACCGCGAGGGGACTGTACAGTTCCTGAGGGGCACGGGGTTCTCTGCAGATCTGCAGCACATCCTGACCGCACTTCGCCAGGGTACGATGCCGAGGGGGTGCACCCAGGCTTTGTCTGTGGGGGCGGGCAAGGCGATTACACGCCTGCGGTACCGAGCAATGCGGCGTCGTGTCGCTGCGGACCGGAAACGTCGCCACGCAGCAGCGGAGGCGGCGCGCAGGGAGGAGGTGGGGACTGCCCCTGACCCCGACCGGGATGTGGTTGTGGGCGCTGGGTGCGGGACTTCGCAGACAATGGAAGAGGCATTTGTGGCGAAGAAGGAGGCGAAGGAGTTCGGGAAGGACGCGCGGCAAGCGGCTGGCCTGAACCGCCGCGGCCGCCCCGCCAAGCAGGCCGTGGTTGAGGCGGAGGAGAAGGCGGTGGAGGCGCGATCCGAGGAGGCGAAAACCACGGGGTATGCCGAAGCGTGGCAGGACCACGACGCCAACCGCGTCCACCGCTACCTGGACGAGGCTGCCGAGATGCGCCTGAAGATGGCGGATCTGCGGAAGACGCAGGGGGAGAAGGATGCGGACCACCCGCTCCTCGGGCACAAGACGCAGGATGTGGATGTGAGCGCCTGGCTTCCCTTCTTTGGGGATCCTGATCCCAGGACGGACTTCTCCTTCGCTGCCACTGGGTTTCACCCCTGGCAGCTGACAAAGCTCTACGACCTCTACGGCGGGGATAGCGCATGCCCGCGCCGCTGCCTCCTCATCTCCCTGGTGTACCTTCGCCACGTCCCGGAGCTGAGCAACGCCGGTTTCAGGCAGCACCTCCCAGGAGTCTCTCTCGAGCGCGAGACTCTGTCGGCGGAGTACCACAAGGGGGTGATGCATCTCCTCTCCAGCATGGATGAGATGGGGACAGATGTGAAGGGCCGTGAGTGGTTCACCAAGCCCTGGGCTCACCGCTCAGTGAACCACTTCCCCTTCCAGCCCCTCGCGTCGCTTGCGGTGGACGTGTTCCCCGTGTACGTCTGTGCAAATAAGACAGACTACAGTGGGTACTACTCCCGCCACGCGAAGAAGCTGCAGCTGTGCATCACAGCCCTCGGCTTCATTGCGGGGTTGTCGGCGCTGAACCCCGGGCCCCGACCCGATGGGGACATCTGGGGATCCGCCAGGAAGCCCCCGCAGGCCGACACCTACAAACGCGTCCCTCTCCGCGCGAATGACATCGTCCTCGGTGACGGGGCGTATGCTGACGCGGCCTGTGTCGTGATGCCGAACCGCCGCGTCGCGAAGCCGAACGACGAGAACAGGTCGACGGACTTCGACTTCTTCTCCCGCCTGCGTACTCCTGGGTGCGTAGAGTTCAACCGCGCACACGCTGCTGGCCGTTCGCGTGTGGAGAGGGCCATCGCACGCCTGAAGCAGTCGTTCGCGATCTTCCGGAAGATCTGGAACCTGGAGACTGTGAAGGGCGGCCTCAATTGGCTGAACCCCTGCTTCCAGGTGGCCGCCCACCTGCACAACTTCAGGCTGCGCTGGAGTATTCCGGAGATGCCCCTGTGCGGGTACACGCTCCTGGCGAGCAAGCTCACGCGTCAAGCCGACACGGCGAGCTACCCGTGGAGCGATGATGAGGCTGCCGCCTCAAAGACTGCGGCCGACACCCTGCTGGAGTTGTGGGCTGCGAAGGAGAAGAAGGCCAGGTGGCAGACCCTCGCAGCCACGAGGAGGGAGGATTGGGGCGCACTGGGTGGGGCCAATCTGTCGGTGGACCCTGGGCCCTGGAAGTCCAGCAGACAGGTGTGGACTTCCCGCTTCGATAGGGATCGCCTGTTTCTGGATGGTGGGGAAGAGGACGCGGACGGGGCCAGTGTGGGGTCCTCCGAGTGTCGGGATCTGGAGGGCGAGGATTCGTCGGACACGGAAGAAACGGCTGACATCCCCTCTTCCTCTTCTTCCCCGAATACTTCTTCTTCCACAAACACTTCCTCTTCTTCCTCTTCCTCTTCGTCTTCGTCTTCTTCATCTTCTGACGATGTCCCGCCCAAGAAAAGGCCGCGCTCCTCCAAAACCCCACCCCATGTGGAGAACCCCCCTGCGAGACAGCCCCCTGCCGGGAAGGAGGGTTCTGCTAAGAAGCGGCCCTCCGAGAGCTCGCCGCCTGCTGGCAGTAAGGCCCCCGCAAGCAAGAGGGACAAGAAGGCCGCTGTGAAGAAGACCGCTGCGAAGGCCCCTGCGAAGGCCGCTGCGAAGAAGACCGCTACAAACACTTCCTCTTCTTCGTCTCCGTGTGAGAACCCCCCTACGAGACAGCCCCCTGCGGGGAAGGAGGGTTCTGCTAAGAAGCGGCCCTCCGAGAGCTCGCCGCCTGCTGGCAGTGCGGCCCCCGCAAGCAAGAAGTACAAGAAGGCCTCTGTGAAGAAGACCGCTGCGAAGGCCGCTGCGAAGAAGACCACTGCGAAGGGGAAGAAGGGCAAGTGAAATTGCCGGGCAGGGTCGAAGAGATGACGTGTGTGTTCTGTCTCGATTTGTTATGGTGTATGGTTTGCTTCGTTTCGTTATCATGGGGGTTTGAGCTTGCAGGAATCAGTGCAGTTGACAGCTCTGATGGGCTGTGGCTACACTACTCCAATATTCAGTGAAAGGCATGCAGTTGCTTTTGGATGGCTGCGCGGCAGCTTGGAGGGTGGTGGACACCCCTGATTTTGTGCGGCGGCCCGAGGCGTGTCCTCCCTGCCTCGCGGATAATGTGCACATCACCCTGCCTATCCTGGGGTTCTTCGGGGTGTCCCATAAAAAACAGTGGAGAGGACGACCGCGCTGATGATGAGGAATAACCAACACCCCCGCCCCGCCCCCCGCCCCCCCCCCCCCCCCCCGTCCCCACCCAAAGCTCAAGCTTCCTGGACACGCTCGTTTGAGCAATCTGGAATCTGTAGAAGGCTCGCCGTGTAGGCGGCCTTGGCTATTTTGCCGGCTTGCTGGTCTGCGGCCCAGGATGCGCCTGCAGCGCCGTGTTGTCCCACGTTCTTGAGGCACCAAGCTTGAGGATTCTCTGGCAGATATGTTCACGATGTCATTCACGTCTCAACGGGTTCTTCGGGTGTCCCATTCAAAAAAACACCCGAAAAATATGACGACTTTGCTAAACTGGACCCAACTCCCCATACTCTTTTTTTTGCCATTTTTCAGCATTTTCCCCCGATTTTTCGATTTTTTTTTTTGAAAAAAATTATTTTTTGTCCAGAATCGACACCCCCCTATGCCTGAAATATACATGTAAAATACATGTACCTGGGACCCCCCGTGTATAAGTCCCCCCCTGGGGGTCTGGCAGGGGGGGGACTTAAACACAGGGGGACCTAAACACGGGGGTGGGCTGGTCTGGAGGGTCATCAGGTGGCCCCTAGGCCCTCCAGGTGCTGTCTGAGTCGAAAAGTGGGGTGCCAAAAGTCCATCCGAACCGGAATTACCCCCCTACGACAGCAGAGGAAGAGGTCTTCTTGGTCTCCACTGTGCCACCCCCGTGTTTAAGCCCCCCCTGTGTTTAGGTCCGCCCCCCCCGTGTTTAAGTCCCCCCCGGCCGAAAATCGCCTCCAGGGGGGGACTTAAACACGGGGGGTCCCAGGTATATCAAGTAAAAATACAAGTATAATACTTGCATGTCAACTATTATACTTGTATTTTTACTTGATATACATGTATTTTACATGTATATTTCAGGCATTTACATGTATTTTACATGTATAATACTTGTCATGCAAGTATTATACATGTAAAATACTTGCATGACAAGTAAAATACTTGCATGCAAGTAAAATACATGTATTTTACTTGCATGCAAGTATTTTACTTGTCATGCAAGTATTATACATGTATTTTACTTGTCATGCAAGTATTTTACATGTATAATACTTGCATGACAAGTATTATACATGTAAATGTACTAAATTTCGCTGTGTAGAAGCGTCAACGCAACAAACAAAAGGAAATTCATCAGAGCGGTTGTAGCTGTGAAGTGATAGGGCGCTTTTTTGGGGAAGGGTAAATTGAACGTTTTTGGCCAAATGAAGCCACTGCGACCATTCCCGGGCCTCGGAAATCAGATTTTGGCCCCTCAAATGCGGTACCGGTCCGGACAAAAAACCGAAAAAATCGTGAAAAATGGCCCATTTTCCCCAGCCAAAAATGGGCCAAAAATGCCCCCCGGACACCCCCAGAGACATGTCCTAATCCGGGGTGCCAGTAGGGGGGACCTTTCGATTTTTTTTTCGAGGAGAGGTCAATTGAACGTTTTTGGACATCTGAGGCCACTGCGACCATTCCCAGGCCTCGGAAATGAGATTTTTGGCCCTCAAATGGGGTACCGGTCCCCACGAAATTACGAAAAAATCATGAAAATCGAAAGGTCCCACGCACCAAATTCTGCCCAAAAATCGTCAAAAATGGACATGTCATACGCAGCAAGGGGGCAAACCACTCCCCAATGCTCAATGATTCCACGGCAAGCCAGATTTTCTGATCAATTGGTTTGTTTGAGCATGTTCCTGGCCCTTGTTTGGAAAGTAGATGACCCCTGGCTGGAGAGGACGGTTGTGCTCGACCGGACGGAGAGAGAACCTTCTCCATAACCACCTCCACTCCACAATGCCACAAGTGGCAGGAAGGCCGGGTGTTACAGGCCTCAACCAGGGTTCCAAGGCTCTCCACTTCCTGGCTGCGTCAGGGATCACCGGGTACAGCGAGCAGGATTCCCTGTCCTGACACCCCAGCATGTACCACCGGAAGAACCCGAAACAGCAGCCGCCCCTCATGGGGGTTGCAAGAGGCACGGAAATCGTTCAAATCGGACCAAGTCCGAAAATCCGGCACTTTCTTGGGTACAAATTGCGGTCCGAAATTTTCCGATTTTTTGAAAAAAGGCTAATTCTGTAAGGGGGACCTTTTCGAATTTTTTTTCGGGCACTTTTTCCACAAGGAAATGTCCGCCCTGTCCGCTACTGTCCACTACCGATTTCAAGGATCCTCCTAAATTGAACATTGCAAGAAGGTGCTGGGGGAGACTTGCTTTTCCATTCACTCTCGACAATCAAACCCCCCCCCCCCTCCCGGTGATCATTCTATCGGTGATTCCTTCTACTTCTATTTCACTACCCCCCCCCCCATCCCGGTGGATGTGGAGAGATCCTGTTGTATCTCTCTCTCAGAGTGCCGCACCACACCGCACTACCACCACCACCAGGAGGGGAGGGTCAACGCACCCACACCCACACCAAGCGGTTCGACGATGCCTAAACGCGGCGGTGGCGGCAGGAAGAGACGTGCCCTCCACCGGAGGGTCGTGTTCATCAACATCGACACCGAGCAGCAGGTCGAGGCGATCCTCGCGGAGGTGAAGAAGTTCCCAGAGCAGCCCAACGGCTATTATCGGGAGCAGGAGTGGCACATCTTCTTCTTCCCCAGGCGTGGCGACGGGTTTGCGGGGGAGAAGGCAAAGGACGCACTCAAGGAACGCCTCGCTGCTTCCTTCGTTACGGGGAAAAAAATGCGCTCCTCCATCATCGACCACACCATTGCGTCGAAGGAAAGCGGGGGCCGCCTGCAGGACGACCTGATCAGCTCTGTCGCGCTCAACATGTGGGGCCACACAGACAAGATCCTCGCCAACCGCCAGCCCGGGTTGGACTTGACTCTCGACTTCCACATCCTTATCCAGGACCCAGACCGCGCTCTCCTGGTTCACGTGGAGGACATGCTTGATGAGGCAGCTGAGATCCTCCAGCCACCCCCTGCAGATGCCACACCTGCACAGCCCGCTGGGGCTGGCGATGCATCCCCTGCGGAAGAGCCTGGTGCTGCATCACCAGAATCAGCAGCAGCAGCAGCAGCGGTGATCCCCAAGAAGACCTCCCCGATGCAGTTTACATTCTATTCCGATGTGGAGATGCCCAAGGAAGAGCCGCTGCTCGACCCCGCAGTGTCGGGCCACCCAGGCGCCGTGACGTGGCGCACCGTGGAGCTGGAGAAGGAGGAGCAGGTCCTGCAGGAGTGCCAGAAGGCGAACCCAGAAATCTCTGAGATGCTGTGTTTCCAATACAAAGATGACATTCTGCGGGCGATACAGGCGCATAAGGTGGTGGTGCTGATGGGCCCCACGGGGTGTGGGAAGTCCAGCATCATCCCCATGTTGATTCGGACCAACCAGAGGCTGAACAACATCGCGGGGAAAGTGATTGTCGCGCAGCCCAGGCGCCTCCCCGTCGTCACGCTCTGCTCCCGCGTGCAGGAATTGACTGAAAAGATGGGTGGCGTGCTCCACGCCGAGACGCAGTACCGCATCGGAACTGACGACCGCACCACACCCCGCACCACCCTGGAGTTCACCACCTACGGCTGTCTGGTGAGGCTGCTCCACCGCAACCCTACCCTGGAGGGGTACACGCATGTCTTCCTTGACGAGATTCACGAGAGGCAGCTCGACATGGATTTTGTGGTCGGCATGCTCCTCCCAGCAGTCACGTCGAACACACGCAAGGAGGCCCTCAAAATTGTCCTGATGAGCGCGACCTGCTCTGTGAAGCCCTTCAGAGACCACTTTGTTGGCCCCAGTGCTGAGGAGGGCGACACGGCAGACGAGGCGGAGCTGAAGCGCCAGGAGCTGGGCCGGTTCGCCCGGGTCGACCCGTCGGAGTTCCACGTGGTGGTGCTGGAGAATGCGGAGGACACGGCGGAGCGGGAGAAGTTCTCCGTCGAGGTGAAGCCCGACACTTGCGTGCGGCCGTCTGGGCAGAAGCGCCCCCATAAAGTCGAGGTGCACTACCTCGAGACCCGACTCCTGGAGAGGCTGCGCAAGGAAAGCCCCCCTGCGGCGTGGACCGACCTCACCCCCGTCGTCACTCCAGGGCTCGAGCTCCAGGGAGCTGTCGCACGGGTCGCCGCCAAAGCCGCCAAGCCCCTCTACTACGTCAAGAGGAACAGGGGGCAGGCGACGGAGTCGCTCGCCCTGGTTGACAGCTTCGAGGCGCACTGCTCGGAGCCCAAGGTGTCCATCTCCGGGACAACCGCCGACGAAATGGCTCTCAAAACCGTGGACCGCGACGCCACCGAGGCCTACCAGGCAATCCTCAAGGAGGAGGCACGCGAGTTTGCCTCCGCGTTTCTCGTCAACGGGCCTGCGGGAGTCCATGCGGTTCTGGATGACCTCAAGGTTACACAGATGCTCCGTCTCGGCCGACAGGTTGCGCACGCCCCCTCCTGTGGGCGTGAGCATGTCCCCAATGCGGAGGATGACATCCGCGCACTCAGCCTCCCTGCCCTGCACTCAGCCCTCTCGTTCTACGCTGAGAAGCTTCTAACACACGACGAGCGCGTCCGCATCGCTGCCGAGATTGTGAAGAAGAAGATCTTCGTCTGCATGAGGAAGCCTCAGAACTCCGGGAAGAACATCCTCATCTTCCTCCCTGGGCTCCGCCAGATCCAATACACCGAGCGGGAGCTGCAGCTGCCGGGGAAGTGGCGGAGGCCGGATAGCGGGGAGGTGCCCAGGTTCTCGGTGCACATCCTGCACTCCCAGATGCCGCTGTCGGAGCAGCAGAAGGTGCAGGATGGGAAGGACGAGGTGAAGGTGATTCTCGCGACCAACACAGCGGAGAGCAGTGTGACGATCAACGACGTCGGGGTGGTGATCGACTGCTGCCTCGGGAGGTTCGAGAAGGAGGACAACATCGTCATCACGGAGCGCAGCAGCAGAGATGCGGCGAAACAGCGCGCCGGCCGGACCGGGCGGACTGCGGACGGCGAGGTCTACCGCATCATCACCAAGGCGGAGTGGGAGCTGATGCAGGAGTACCGCGACCCCGAGATCTTCGCCAGAGGCCTGCCCGACCCTCTCCGGCTGATCCTGTCCGCCAGGTCGTATGCCAACGAGGAGGGGGTGTACTCCCCGCTCGAGGTGATGCAGCGCTCCATATTCCGCTCCGTCTCTGAGAAGAAGGGCGGCAGGGACCAGCTCATAGAGGAGGCAGCGAACGCCCTGGTGTATCAAGGTGCCATCTCCAAGGTGGCGGCGGAAGGCTGCGGCGACGGAGGGAATAGAGTGACCTACAAGCTGACCAGGCTGGGCAAGCTTCAGGCGCTTCTCCCCATATCGTGGCAGTGGGCGCATTTCATGTACATCGGGTGTAAGCTCGGGATAGCGCAGGAGTGTGCCACAGTGGCGGCGCTGCTCTCCTCACGCGCCGTGCTCTATGAGCCCTCGACAGGGGATGGCCAGCTGATGTTTCTCGAGCTGTGCAGTGGGACCTACAGCGATCCTGCTGCCTGTGTCGAGCTGATGTCGCTCTACCTCCACGAGAGTGCGAAGGGGTTGGAGGGCGATGACCTGTGGCTGTCTCAGAGCAACACGCCGGGCTCAGGTGTGCGGCTGAGCTGCGTGGGGCTGGCTCAGGCGCACCAGTCTGCAGAGGACATACTCGCATGCATGGATCGGTTCCTGGGGAGAGGGGCGGTGAACGTGCTCAGGGTGAAGGAGAGGAAGTCGCTTGACGGGGGGGAGAAGCGGCTGCTGCTGCTGGCGTGGGCGGCGGCCTTCCAGGGCAACGCCTGCAAGTTCATCCCGTCGGTGCAGCAGAAGACGCGGCGGCTCAACACCGTGCGCTTCCCTGCTGGGGATGCGGAGAAGCGTGCCAGGTCGGTATGTCCTGTTGCAGCAACTGTTGTGGCGACGGCTTCCTTGCGGGGAGGTGGTGCACACACGCAGTGATTCCAAAAGGCATTCGCTTTTGTCATGACACACACGCATACTCCGAACAACACAGATCGTGGTGGTGTTGGGGAAGGAGAGCCGCAGGGACGCAGTCGAGAGGATGCTAAAGTGTATCGGTGTGGACCAGAAGGCTGTCGTGATGCGTCCCCTGCAGGACGAGGACTGGACGCACGGCGAGTGCCCGCGGCTGAGGGGCGCTGCTGCGCAGGGCGATTTGGAATTTGTATGCCCGGTCACCACTGCATCACACATCACCCACACACATGAATCGCCACCCGCCGCCGTGGCGTGGTGGGAGTCACGGGGGCTGGCGTGGCCAACACTCGATCCTGGGGGCATGCCTCATGGCAGCCCCCTGGTTTCAAACACGCACAGAGGCAAACCTGGCAAATCACACCAACACACATCTCTCTTGTGACCACCGCCATGCACACCTCAGCGCCTGATTACCCTGCCGCCGCGTGAGGATACCCCGTTGGCGTTCGGCCTGGATGCGTCTGTGTGGCTTGCCGAGAAGTACTCACACAAGAACGACCTGATCGAGGTGATGAGCTGTGTCCGGTGGCGCACCCACTCCGATATGGACCGGTGGGTGCCCTTCGGCAGCACACACATCTGCGACGGGGCGAGCGTGGGTGCCAAGGTGGAGCTGATGTCGATGAGCTCGCCGCTGCTTGCGGAGGAGGACATGCTCGTGTTCCCTTCCGTCATCAGCGAGTTCCGCAAGAGCGTCGAGGACAGGGTGCTCACGGCACGGCACGCTGCGATGCTGCCCCACCACAACGAGCTGCTCGTCATGCTGTCCTGCCTGATGGTGCGCACCGAAGTGAGTCGCGCATTCTGCTGCATCCAGGAATACGTACAGATCGACGATCTCCCTGCGGACTGGGAGACGGTGCTGGTTGCACGCCACGCTGTGCCGTGCGCACCCGGCAGCTGGCTCCGCAGCAAAGAGTTCCGCCGCCTCCGCGAGCACCTGATGTGCCGTGTCGATGACGCCACCCTCAATCACGTCACTGCGAGCACGCTGCGGGAGTGCCTGCTGTCCCTCGCAGAGTCTGCTGGGTGCCGTGATGTGCTCAGCGTATTCGATACGGAGGCACACGAGAGCTCCCAGAAGCGCCTGACTGCTCGGCGCATGAAGAATGACCCCGATGCTGGGAACATCGACTATTCGCGTTGCCCCCAAGAGTTTGCCGCAGAGTTCAACCTTCCCAACGATGATATCGCAGCGATATGCGGGGCTGCGTGAGGCTGTGTTGCAAATCACACCAAAATATACAGCCTGATCGCCCAACAGTGCGGCTGATATTATCGCATCCGCACGGTTCCCTCTGCCTAGGGGTGCAGCTATTGGGCGCAATGCGATGGGATCACAGCCCTCCCCACTCCCACGCCCCCCACACTCCCCCGTGCAACGTACCCCCAACTGGCCCTGCTTGTGTTCACTCCTCCCCACCCCCCATCCCCCTCCTGCTGCGAGTAATTCTCGCAATTCTCAGGGTCATCGCTACCCGGCAACCCCTTCAGAGGGGGTCTTCGCTGGTCGTTATCCTTCGTCAGTCTTCGTCAGTTTTCAGCTAATTCAACAGGAAATGCACCAAAATGCACTGACGATCACCCCGTAGCGAAGACCCCCAGAGGCAGCCTTTTTCAGTTTTTTTTTTCACGAGAGCAGACCCAGGGGTTTTTCTAGGATTCAGATTTTTCGAAACGGGGGGGGTCAGTCGTGTTTTTTGCCTCGAAAAATTTTTTCACCGTGGGGAGAACGCTCGGGCGCTTCGCGCCCTCGCTGCCAACGTGACCCCAGCAGTCGTACCCGGCTGTTGCGACATGTGTCCTTGTGTCGTCACATTCCCATTCCTGGAGTCATGAACCGAATGGGTTCCTTCCACGGTACCTCTCCCGCTCGCGCCATCCTCAGGTATACCCCCTGATATGCCACAGCCAGAAGCGCAAGGACTTGGTTACTAGACGGGCACACGCTAGCTGGGGTCTGGGGGGCAGAGCCCCCCAGCCGCCGGAGGCCACGGTAGTGAACATCTGTTCATTGTGGGCGTAGATTCTGTGCGTCCTCCTGAGGCTACTGGAGTGGTTGAATTCTGATGGGAATCGAATGACTTGAGTACGAGACACACGCCACAAGGGGGGTCTGGGGGGCGGTGCCCCCCAGCCGCCGGAGGCCGCGGTAGTGAACGTCTGGCTCTTGGCTGGACTCATCCTCATCCCCCACTAGAAACACGCCTGCCTGTGGTCACGGAAAATGTGAAAAAACTGACCCAAAAACTGACCCCCCCCGGGGGGGGTCAGAATTTTCGGGAAAATCTCGGGGGGGGTCATTGACCCCCCCCGACCCCCCTGGAAAAACCCCTGAGCAGACCACAGGGGGTGGGGGCTTCGCTTCGTGCCACTCTGTGTCACCTTACAGCCAGTGTCGTGAGGGCCAGCTCTCACACTGACTTCTACGCGGATGAGCGGTGACTGGCTGTGGCTGGGTAGCGAGACACCCCCGAAGGGCACCGATCGGAAGGGGGGGGGGGGAAGGGCACTTTCAGTGGTGGGAAGTGCCGCGTTTGTGTTGTGTTCTGTGTACGGTGCCCCTCACTCGCTGCGACAGCCCTTCGGCGGGGGGGAGGGGGGGAGGGGGGGCGGGAGCGTCAGTGCAAAAATTGCGCAAAAAAAAGCAAAACGTGCAGAACGAACGAAACATATTTACCCCAGCTCAGGAAGGCCTGCTATGCTCCAACGTGTGTGGGGTGTCCCCTTTATTATGCTGCCCCCACCACCCCCCCACCCCCCTGACCTGCCGATGCCCCAAGGCTAGACGCCTCTCGCCTCACTGCCGTGGCCTGGATGGGCATACCGCCTGATGCCCTCCCCCACCCCCACCCCCCCCATCAGCACAACCGCTGCGTCCCTTTTTGGAGGTGTTTTTTTTCACTGCTGCAGAGGTGACTCGCGCTGCATCGGAGGTGAGGAGGCACTTCCTCTGACGAGGGTTGTCCCGTCCACCGAGAAACAGCGGAGCAGCATGATGCACGGGGTGGATCTTCTTGTTGAGGGGGGGCCATAACCCGCTTGTGGCGAACTATGACGATGATGCCACACACACACCCCCGACACCGAGCAAAGCTCCCGTCACCCCCCACCCCACCCACCCTCCACCCTCCACCCACCAAAACCCCCACACAACAGGGCAATCACACCCCACCGCCACTCAGGGTGCGTGTGAGGGAGGGGGGGCGGCGGCAGGGAGCCCTGGGGGTGTGTGTATTTTTTTGGGTCGGGTTGTCGTTGGGACCCCTCACCCCCCACAGCCCCCCCCCACCCCGCCAACAGCAATGCCCTCCTCCAGCGCACCGCTCCTGCTTTTGCAGGAGGTGCTGCTGGACCCGCTGCATCGCGCGGCTCTCCCCTTCCTCGGGTCATACGAGGCTGCCGCATGCGCGGCTGCCGCGCTTCTCACTGCCGCAGCCATGCTGCGCTATCTTGCCCCTGCAGTGGCCTCTCTCGTGATGACCATGCTGGGGTTTGCCAGCCCCGAGCCATCAGGGGCCACCGCACCAGCAGCACCCCCGCGCCGCCGCCGCCAGCAGCAGCAGCAGCAGCAGCAGCAGGGTGTCGTGAAGCGGCAGAACATAAAAGGCTGCCCGAAGGGCAGCACGCTTGGGCAGGGCCCTGACAAGCCTGGGCAGAGCGACTCCTTCAAAAAGGCAAAGCTCCGCAAGGCGAAGGAGGACGCGCGGGCGGCGCGTAGGGAGAAGCGGGCGGAGGAGGCGCGTGGTGACCCCGAGGGGTGCCTGCCGAGCTCGCTGGCTGCGCTGCAGGTGGACACCGCGTGGGCGGCGATCCGCCGGCACATGTTTGGGGAGGGGGAGGAGAGCGACCTGGTCACCCTGGAGGAGCAGCGGCACCTGAAGCGGTTCTTCGTCTCCGCCATCCAGGCCCGGGTCACCGCGTCGCACATCGAGGGGTTGGAGAACGCATACGCGATCGACAAATTCGCATCCCGCGCCGACGAGGCGGCGTGCCTGCTCCTCTCCACCACGCCGCACGGCGCCCTCCCCCAGCTCCCCCCTGCAGGGGTCCTCCCGGAAGCGCCTGTGATTCGCGTCGCGTCTATCGGCGGGGGTCCGGGGAACGATGCCCTGGGGTTTTCGGTTTTCGCCAACATCTTCGGCGAGCAGCACGGGTGGTGCCAGGCGGTCGAGGTGGACAGCACTGTGTACGACTTCGCCCCCGGCTGGGGCAACGTGGTGGAGAAGCTGGACGCCGCACTGCAGGATGCATCCGTGGCCTCCCTGGTCCCCCTGGCGCGGACACGGTTCTCCTTCGAGCTCTGCGACCTGCAGCACAACGCGGGGGAGCCGACCAACGCCGCCCTGATGGGTGCGGTGCCCACCTTCCACTACTTCATGTTCTGCTACTGCCTGCATGAGTCGCGCGCCCTCAGCATGTCGGACCTCTTCACAGAGGTGTGCCGTACGGCGCAGCCCGGCGCGGTGATCGTCGTGTTGGAGGTTTTCAAACAAGTCGTCCTGGATGCCGCAGAGGTTGCGGCGGAATACGGATTCGCCTACCACGACGTCCCCAGCGGAACCAACGCGCCGTTCAACGGGGGATATTTTGTGAAGGGCGGGTTGTGAGATCCGCACGCTCTCCAGAGGGGGGGTGGGGGTGGGGGTGGGGTGGGTGGTATCTGCTGGAGGGGGCGCCTTCACTCAGAAGCGCAGGAAAAAGCGAGATAATGCGAGGCATGCCGATGTAAAATCTGGCGCGTTTAGGGGGCGAAAGCCCCCGTTTTGCTTTGGCTCCCCCCCCCGCTTGTGTTTTTTGTCCTCAGCTTCGGAGAGTGAAGAAGAAGAAAATGATACCGAAGAGGACATGCGGCGCCAGCGGCACGATGTCAAAGTGGTTCCTTTGCACTAGCTTTTTTAAAGAACGGGGGGGGAGGGAGGGAGGGAGAGAAAGGGTGGCAGTGGCAGTGCCAACGAAGCGTGTGTCAGAGAGAGGAAAGGGGTGGGGGGGGGGGTTGCCAAGAGAAGAAAAGGGGCGTGCGTTGCTCTTTCTCTTTGATGGCCTCCCCCGGGGCGGAGGGGGGGGGGGGGAAGGTATTTGTTTATTCCTAATCATGCGGGTGGTGGTGGGGAGTGGGGGGGGAGGAGGAGGAGATATTCCAGAAAAGGATCATGTGCGTGATCACCACCTTGGGTGCGCCACACAACCCCCCCTCCCCACCCCCCCCTTCGAGTTGGCTGGGGGAGGCAGAGCGGGAGGGTGTGGCGGGAGTTAAGACAAAGTCCCTATGGTTTGAGGTCTCCCCCTCCCCTCCCCTTCCCCCCTCCACCCCTCCCATCTAGTCATCAATCAGCATAACCACACCCCACTGCCACCATCGTAGAGGTTTGATGCCAGGGCCGACTATACCCAACCTAGCCCGCCTGATCTACACCCACACCTCACACCCCACAGCGAGTGGGGGCTAGGGGGGTCTTCAGCACACTTCGATGTGGGCGGAAAGTGTCGCGTGCTTGTTCGTGCCCTTGTGCTCCTCACTCACGACACCATCATCAGCAGGAGTGTGAGTGTGGAAGCCCGTCAACGCAAAGAAGAAACCAAAGCAAAAAGTGCCGAACAAAGCGCAGTGACACTTTTGTGCAGGGTTCCCCCGTCTTCAAAGGTGATCAATCACACCTCACACACCTCGCACCTCATCCCAACCTGACCCGCCTGATCCACACCCATACCCCACACACCTCACACCTCCTACAGGCAAAACGGCCCGAAGAATCGGGCCGGGGTGCGTTGTGTGCATGGGAGGAGGCCTCCCGCTCCAACCCACCTCCCCGACACACACACACACCTCTGCAACCTGAGCGGAGAACCGAACACCCCACCCCACCCCACTCCCGGTGGATGTAGGGAGATCGCCCAGCCCTGACGCATCCCCTCCCCTCCCCTCCCCACCACCCCCCTCTTCTTCCCCGGGAAGGGGGGGGGGGTGGGGGGGGGGGAGGATGTCTGCTGGGAATGACTCTGGGAGCGACGGTACAGGCCCTTCGTCTGCAGAGGAGCCGTCTTCCCCCCCAGTGCAGGATGAGCGTGAGAGGGGTTTGCCCAAAGGCGAAGCGGAGTATCAGGAGAGCTTCTCTGTGGGGGAGAAGCTTGGGGAGGGCAGCTATGCGCAAGTCTTCAGATGCACCCACCGAAAATCAGGGGAGGGGTTTGCGGTGAAGGTGATTGACAAGGCAAAGGCAGGTGCGGCGGAGCTGCACGGTGTTCTCCACGAGGCCCAGGTCATGCGGGATCTGTCGCATGAAAATATCGTCCGCCTCCATGACCAGTTTGATGGGCCTCGTGCTGTGTATCTTATAGTGGACTACATCGAAGGGTCGACTCTTTTCGAGAGAATCACCAAGAGCCGGCACTTCTCCGAGTCAATCGCATCGGGTGTTGTGAAAAACGTCCTCTCCGCTCTCGACCACATCCACGCCTCGGATTACATGCACCGCGACCTGAAGCCCGAAAACCTCCTGATGAAGTGGAAGGCTCTCGACCCGGACCACCCCAAATACATCACCTCCATGACATCCGTTGTCATCGCGGATTTTGGCCTTTGTGGGCGCCCACCCTCCACTACCTGCTGTGGGTTCCCCTCCTATGTTGCACCGGAGGTGCTGCGTGGGGTGGAGTACGATGCGTCGTGCGATGTGTGGTCACTCGGCGTGATTGTGTACATCATGCTTGCAGGGGAGAAGCCGTTTTCAGGGGAGAACCAGCGGGATACGTTTCGGAAGATCGTGTCGGAGCCGCTCGTGTGGAAGAACAGACGGGTGTGGGATGTAGTGTCGCACGACGCGAAGGAGTTTGTCGCGAAGCTTCTGGAGAAGGATCCGAACCAGCGTGTGTCGGCGCAGCAGGCGCAACGGGATGCGTGGATCACGGGGGCTGACCTGTCGCAGTCGGAGTCACGTGATACCCACATGGAAGGGAGCATCACTGCGCTGCAGAAGTTCCGCCTGAGGGAGAAGTTCGCGACAGCGATGAACGTCTTCAAGGTCGCGGGGGTGACAAACGCAACGATCGCTGCGGCATCGCCTCCTGCCGTCGTGTCGCCTCGCATCAAGCGGATGAAGAGCCACGTGCGGCTCCCGACCTGGACGCGCTATGTGCTTCCCTCCGGATTTTCCCTCGTCATCGAGGTGAAGAGCCAGACAAACAGGTATGTCAGGTGGTGTTGGTGGGGGGGGGGGAGGGGAAGAGTGGGGTAGGGGGCTTGCTTATTTCCCAGCTCAAGAAAGTAGTGAGGAGCGTCTTTCAGGGAGAAGAAGGTGAAGCAAGCCAATGCGGGAGGCACGGGATTCTAGGGATTTTGGTTTTGCGGCCGACCATCATGGATCACAGTTGTTGTAAGGCTCTGCTGAACCTTGCTGTATCCATAGACAGAGAACTGCAAGAAGTGTCTGCTGTTATCACAAATAATGCAAACCGTCTGAGCTGCTTTTGGTGTGTTGCATTTGTGCTCACACGACTTTCAGTCCTTGACTGACCATTGTCTCCATCATCGACGAGAATAGCAACAATGCAGATCTGTAAAACAACAGCGCCCGGTGCAAGTTGCAGTAGTCCTGGACTCCTTTCTGATGCAGTTGAAACCAAGTGTCTCAGTCCCTCTGGAAAGGGATCCCTCCAGACATGTTCACGGAGGAGCTTTGCGGAAGCCCGTTGGTCCAGGCCAGCCGTCCCCACCCCAGTAACTCTTCTTTCTTACTACTTAAAAAGGCGCACTAACACGGTTCAAAGGACACTACAGGATAACCCTGTCTCTTGAAACCCCATCCAGTACACTGGATGGGGGGCCAGGGTCAGTTCACACGGTGCCTGCCACACCCACATCCTCACTACCGCCCCCCACACAGCGAGGTGCGCAAGGTCGACCTGGGCCTCCTGATGCAGATGGATGCGTCAAAATCCGACTTCCGGCTCCAGGTATGGTGCAACCTCCATCTGTGGGCCCACCCGCAGCGTTGCTGAGTGCAGTTCCGCACACCGAGCGAAATTCCATGTTGTGGCGACCCTCCGCTGTGCCACACACACCCCACCCACAGCAACTCTGCACCTGCCCATCGGCGCAGGTCTGCCGGCATATCCAATACGTCTACCACTACTTCTTTGTGGGGTGCTGGGACGCAGAGATTCTGCCCCACATCCACTCGTGCCAGCGGCAGCGCGTGCTGCTGCTGGAGGACTGTGGGGTTGACACGAGGCGGCGGTGCGTGTGGAGCACAGGCGCGGCTGCGCTGGGCACAGTCGGTGCCATCGGGAGCGCGGCAGGCACCGAGAGGGTCGTGGTGGTTGCGCTGGCAGCTGTGGCGGCCTTCACATCCGCGCTGCTGCTGCAGACACACGCGATGCTCTCTGTGCAAGAGGCACGCTTCAAGGAGCTGAAGGATTTGGACGACCTTCTGTTCTGCGCACGCGAGTTCAAACGCCTCTACGACCTTGTCCCGGAGGCGGACATGAAAAATGTGGTTTTTGGCTGCATCCGGAGCCCGGCAGGCAGTCCGTAGGCTGCCTTGGGAGAGTGCGCCACACAGGTTTTGGACAGCACCCCCCGGAAAGCTCTATGTGGTGTGGTGGTGGTTTTGGCAGCACCCCCCATTTCCGGCGCTTTGAAAAACCGTGGGTCGAAAGATATGCCGGCTATTTTTTTTATGCTGCCTGTTCTGCGTCAAATAGCGCCGTGTGTTGGGCCCTGTGCATGCCTGGAAAATATTGCCTGAAAGGGGATGGTTGCATTGCTTTCCAAGCAAGCCTTGATCACCACCGCTGGCAGTATTCTTGAAGATGCACAGAGGGGGTGAGTGTACGTTCACGGGTACGGTAGCCTCAACGTCGTATGTCGCGTGCGTGCTGCAGTGTGGGGTGCAGAAGGTGCCATGTTCGTTTCTCGCTAGCCCGCCGACGATCCCTGTATACCACCACCACCCCCCGCTCCCGCCCTTCATCAGGACAAAAATGACACATTGCTCGAGGGTGTGAGGCTTGTTTGACACCTCCACTCTCGGCATTTCTTTCTCCCCTTTCATCAGACGAGGGTTTATAAAATACCCCCCCCCCCCCCCGTTTTGTGCGGCTTGTATGTATGGAAGCGCCTCAAATGAACTCCCACAGACTGAACCTGTGAATCGCAGGTTTTAACAACACCCCTATTGATAGGTGGAAAAACCCCCCCGCCGAACTTTGCAGAAACCCTTGCTGCGATATAGCACACTCTGCAGCGGCGACCTCCTCAGAACCCCCCCTGCCCCCCCACCCAGAAGAGCAAATATCGATCTCCGTCCCTGCCATCCCCCCATGCCCCCCACAGGCTGCGTTCTATGCAGTGGAAACAAATGACGGTGCTATGATGTTCCCGCGCCGTCGATTTATTTCGTACGATAGGAGAATGCCGTTACACTCAGGGAAAGGGGGGGGGGGGGTGCATGTGCTTTGTGTGTTGGTATGCTAGAGTTTCTTCTCCCAATAAGGGCACTTCTGTCAGGGCGGTGAGACAGTGAGAGTGCCAAATACACACGCGTGAATGAAACGTGGTCAGGATCCTAGCAAGAGAATGCGACGAGAACTCTCTGGTTTCAAAACACACATGTGACTGAATACACAGTGTGTATAATTTGTGCGAGTGGTGTGGGGGGGAGGGGGTTTATGGGGAGGAGTCCGGTATCTTTCGAGCCACGAGCGCAAAAGAAAAGTCGCAAAAAAGGCTGCGAAAAGTAACGAAGGTAAAAATTGGATTAGAAAGACGCCTTCGGGAGAGGGGGGGGGGGGCGGGGGGAGAGAAGGGTAGAGACAGACAGACAGCGAATGATTGTCGGTTGCTCTGCGCGCACACCAGGGTGGAGCGGAGCCCACCCCTACCCCCCCCCCCCTCACTCGCCTCACGCCTCGCCTCTTCTCCCATGTGAGGACCGTAGTGGACACTTTCCATAAAGGCTCGGATGTGCATCCGGCAGTGAAGATCACCCCTAGAGTAGGGTTTGCTGTCGGTGTGTTTTGCACGGCTGCAAATGGTATTTGGGTGGATAAGGGGTCTTCGCTACGGGGTGGTCGTCAGTGCATTTTGGTGCATTTCCTGTTGAATTAGGTGAAAACTGACGAAGATTGACGAAGAATAACGACCAGCGAAGACACATATGGGTGTGTGTTTCAAATAGTCGAGCGAAGTGCGATGGGTCATTCCGATGCGGATGATGCACGCCCCTTCGGGTCAGCCGCAGGCAGTGAATAGGCGTGCAGACAGCAGGGTGCTGATGAACCAGATGGGTCACCGTGCCGCACCCCCGCAGCCCCGTCCCCTCCCCCGACACCCACCCTGTTGTCTTTCTCTCATATGCTTGGGGTGTGGACGTGAACAGCCCAGTAGCGTGACGACTCACCCCTCTCTTGCTATCCAGCACCGCATCTCTTTGGGCCAGGCTTCACCCGTGCTTCTGGTTGGTGTGGTCCTGCCCGCGAGAACTGCCTCCGTGTCATTGCTGGTACTGCTGCTGCGGCCACTGCACCACCCCACAGGATTTGCTGTATACTCCATCCAGACCCTCGAATCTCCAATGGCGATGCCGCGCTGTGCTGCCCTGCTCCTGGCAGGCGCTGTGTGCGTGTCTGGCGTGGTGGTGCAGAAGGACACACAGGCGCAGAAGAATGCGCAGCAGGAGCGTGACGGGTGGACGGCGTCGGAGGCTCTGCTGGTGTCGGAGGCAAGTTCATCGACGACCTCTACCGGAGGCAGGGTGTCGACAACAACTACCTGGACTACCGCGTGTACGATGCGAGCGAGTTCGCCACGGCATTCAGTGGCAAGCCCTCCACTGTTGTGACGAGCAGGTTGAAGCAGACGGACGCCCTGCGTCACTGCGTGTACCAGACCAAGGGTGCTTACGGCGAGCATTTCAGCAACCAGAAGGCGTGGCAGCTGGCCGGTCTGACCACCACACGCCTGCGCAATGCAAGGTACATCACAAATAACGAGCGCCAGTTCCTCATCCTTGGTTCTGAACCCCACAGTTCCCACGACACGGGGTTCAACTGGTCATGACCGTTGTTGAGAGGCCGGTAGCGGAGGGTCGAACGTAGGCTTCTAAATAATCCTCCCACCATGCTCCCGGACCCGCAGAAGCCGACGACGCTCTGAGGGCTAGCGTTTTCACGTTCTGCCCCCATCCCAACAAACCACATGATCCCCCTTCGCATCATCCTTTCTTTCATCCCCATCCCTACCCCCCTCTTGGTGTGTGTGACGCCAGCGCACAACAACAGCAACATCAACAACAAGTGCTGCGCCTCCGAACAGTAGAAGCGGGACGACACGGTACGGCCATACAGGCTGCATCGGCGTCACCGCACCGCCCCTGCCTCACTCGGCAGCTTCCATCAGATCCCTGCCCCGTCGCGGGGTGGGGCGTGTGGGCTTGCAGTGTTCTGGTCCTCATCGATTAGGATACAACTCGACGCAACGGGGCTCAGGGCCCTTGTGTTGTGTGGATGTTGTTGGTGGGAATGAGGGGCCTGTTGTTTTGTTAGCCGCTTCCACCACTCCTCTGATTGGGGTGATCGAGAACCGGGTTCCGTGTAGGTTCCATGTGGCTCAAAAACGGGATTTCGATCTCCCCAACTGATGTTGTGTGGTTGCGTTTGTCTGAAGTCCAGAAGGTGTGGTGGTGCACGGAAAAGGGGAGAAGAGGTGACGCCAGTCAGTTCTAGCAAAATACCATCCTTTCCGTTTGCTCTACTCACTCGCTACCAGGAAACATGAAGAAGAAAGAACACCCCTGTTGTTCTGTTGGCCGCTTCCACCACCCCTCCATCCTTTGTTGTGAGCCCTTCACATGTCTTACCTGTCTGGAGTACAGAAAGAGGTGGAACATGTGAAGAGAGAGAGGGGGGAGTTGGTCGTGTGGCAAGCGGTGGGAAGCATTTCCCTCAACACCTATCCCTCGCAGGGACTGTGTTGGTTGCATCGTATTTCCTCCAACCCACAAAGCTGCGCTGTGTTTAGATGGTACCTCATGCTAGGGTACCCGAGGGAATGCCACCCCCCCAGCACGGCGACCCGATGCGATCCCCCCCGGAACACATCCGCAGGCTGGCTGGGGCGAGCCCTGCCCTCCTCCTCCTCCCGGCACCGGGCCTCGTCACGCACACAGTGTATCCCTTTGGCACAGCGTCTTGAGACACATCATCATGCAGGCAGTGGACACTACACATTACACGTTACACATTACACTGGAAAAGCGGCACGAACGCGGGGTGTGTGCACAACACATCATAAGTCGGTGGGTGGGATGGGGGCGAGCGCGAGTGTGCAGGGGCACAGGCGGCCGTGGTGGGGCAGTACACGCGAAGTGAAGGAGGCACTGGAGGGGGGCAAGTGGCGGCAGCTGCTGGAGGAGCACAAGGCGGATGCGAAGGCGGCGGATCCACACACCGGGCGGACGCTGCTGCACGAGGTGTTGCAGCTCGCGTGCAGGGGGGTTCCCGGTGCTGTCGAAGCAGTCGAGTTTCTGGTGGAGCGCGGGGCAGCCAGCGTTGCGGACGGCGAGGGGCGCACACCGGTATGGTACGCGCTGCAGCACCGTGATGCAAGCACGCGCAGTGCGCTGTTAGTGGCGCTCCGAGAGCAAGTCAAGGAGATGCAGACGGAGGTGGCCAGCAGGCTGCAGCGCTTCCTCACAGACGAGTGGCTGCGCTGGAGGGCACGTGCTGAAGCTGTTGCTGCTGCTGCATGCCGCAGTGCATCGGACGCACAGCAGGAGTCGCAGCCGCCTGCTCAGTCGGTGCCACAGGAGCCCCACACACACAAACCCAGTGACAAGGACAAGACGAGCGATCTTCTGCAGAACCACGTGGACGGGCGGAAAATTTTCTTCACGAACAACGACAAGGCGTGCGAGACACCACTCCTGGAGTGGCTGGTGCAGCTGCTGGAGGTGCAGCCGGATCTCGGATACCGGGCAAAGCACGTCGACAGCATGCTGCTGGGGCTGCGGTTTGTTGTGCAGCGGCTGCTGCAGCGTGTGGAGGCAACACCAGACAAGATCGAGGACTGTATGGCGGTGGACGACTGGTTCGAGCATCTGTGTGCAGGGTTCCTCTTCACCTGCGACTGTGTGGACTACCAGATCGGCGCGATGGGCGATATTGAGTGCGACAGAGACGATGCGCCCATCGTCAAGGCTGACCAGTTACCACAAGAACTTCACCGACGCGGCTGTGCTGCGGAACCACGGCGCAGACTCCGTGCGGCCCGCACTGTACTTTGGGATGAACCGGGCGATGCGGGAGATCGGGCTGTTGAAGGAAGCGCAGGAGTCTGGCAGCGCCTTCAGTCTTCAGAAGGCACCGGAGCTGCACGTTATTGAGACGTTCCAGCCGCTGATCACGAAGCTGACGCGACTGATCCGGAGCCGGCGGCCGAGCCTGGTCACGGTGTTCCGCGGGATCAACGTGAATGTGTCGGCGCAGTACAAGGTGGGGACGTCGGTGGTGTGGAACGCCTTCACGTCGACGACGCGGGAGCAGGATGTGGCGAAGACCTTTATGTACGGGAAGGCGGGGACGTTCTTTGTGATTGTGGCGAAGCAGGGTGCGGCGGAGGTGGGGTTCGCAAGCGTGTTCCCGCAGGAGGCGGAGCTGCTGTACGACAGCAACATCGAGTTCCGGGTGCAGTGGAAGCTGTCCCCGACGCTGCTGCGGATGGTGGGGCAGCCGTTCGACGTGATTGTGATGCAAGAGGTGGCTGGGCACGACGAACACGACACCAGCACCGGCGCGCAGACACAGTCGCATGATGTGGCGGACCAGGTTGAGGCGGTGCGGCAGGTGCTGAAACACACGGCGTTGCTCTTCGCAGGGTTCCTGGACGGCTACGTGGAGGGCAGGGTCGGGGATGACACACATGTGGCGGAGGCGGAGACGAGGATGCTGCTGCACGAGGTGGACGAGTGGCTTGCGGCAGACGGGCATGGGGAGGAGGGGGCGAGGGCGAGGGAGACGCCGCGGGACCCGCTGTGCCTGCTCGGGGACGGAGGGACCGGGAAGACATCTGCGGCGGTTGCGGTTCTGTGCCACCTGCTGCAGGAGAAGGAGAAGACAGGCGGGGCGGCGGCACAGAGAAAGAAGCCCGTGTTCCCTGTCTTTGTGGCGCTGCCGGCGATTGGTGCGTCCACCTTCACAGAACACGGCGGGATCGACGAGTTCATCCGGAAGTCCTTCGGGCTGGAGGAGGCTGCGTTCGATTACCTGAGCAGGGCGTACGACGTTGTGGTGATCCTGGACTCGCTGGATGAGGTGGGGCTGACGCAGGAACATTTGGACGTGGCGTACAAGGCCAGTGACGGGCAAGGGGTGCTGCAGCTGCACCCGTGGTGTGCGAAGCAGTGCAGTGTGATCGTGACGACACGCGGCGAGTACCTGAAGAGTGTGGGACACACACCGTCGCAGATCTGCGGCAACGGAACGAGGTCGCTGTACATGCAGCCCTTCACACAGAAAGACGCGGAGACGTACATCAGCAAGGTGCGCCTGGTGTCGGACGCAGTTCCTCCACAAACAGGGGTTGAAGTGGAGGTGCTGTCGCAGCTGCGCAACCCGTTTCTGCTTCACATGGCGTGCTTCGCGAGGGTCGCTCTGGCCTCGGGCAGTGCACAGGCACAGCAGGCCCTGAGTGATGTGGCGGTGTACGAGGCGTACCTGCAGATGCATGTCGAGGTGGGGTTGTGCCAGGGGACGGCTGCTACTGGGGAGCGCACGACGGAAGGCAAGCTGACGGCAGACGTTGCAGCGCGCGTGGAGGAGGTGCTGCGGGTGGGGGAGCTGATTGCGTGTGCGATGCTGGAGGCACAGACGTGGCAGGGAGTGCTGGGCACAGAGCGGGCGCGCCTGGTGAAGGAGGACAACGTGCGCAATGACGAGGCGGACAAGGCGTTCCGGCTGCTGCCCTTCCGTGTGGAGAGCTTCGAGGACGACAGCAGTGCGTTTACATTCCGGCACAAGACGCTTGGGGAGTTCCTTGTCGCACGGCGGCTGTCACGGGAGGGCGGTGTGGCCGACACGCTTGGGTCGAAGGTGCGCAGGGCCTTCAGCCAGGATGCGCCGAACGTGCTGCAGTACTTTGCGGACGCACTGCTCGCATGTGGAGGCCAAGTGCGGGATGCAAAGGTGACGTCTGAGCTGCTGCCACTGGTCCTGGCGAGTCGCCCCGCTGGTAATGGCGAGACGGTATCCCTTGCGACTACTTCCAACGCCATGGCACTCGCTGTGCGCACGCGATACATGTTCGACTGCGATCTCACGGGTGTCTTGGTGCAGCACAGCGATCTCCGCCACGCGCGCCTGTGTGGGGCTGTCCTGTACCGGAGCCGCTTCCACAACTGCTGGCTGGAGCACGCTTTCATCGAATCAGCGGATCTCACAGACTCCAACTGGGAAGGCTGCTCCTTCGGCGCCCCTGTCCCGCCTCTGTTGGGTCACTCCTCCATGTTGACCTCCGTGGCTGTCACGCCAGACGGATCGAAGATCATCTCAGGGTCCCGCGACAACAGCGTTCGTGTCTGGGATGCATCAACAGGGAAGGTGTTGCAGAATCTTGAAGGACATACCGACCGTGTTTTCTCCGTGGCTGTCACGCCAGACGGATCGAAGATCATCTCAGGATCCTTCGACAAGAGCGTTCGTGTCTGGGATGCATCAACAGGGAAGGTGTTGCAGAATCTTGAAGGACATACCGACCGTGTTTTCTCCGTGGCTGTCACGCCAGACGGATCGAAGATCATCTCAGGGTCCCGCGACAACAGCGTTCGTGTCTGGGATGCATCAACAGGGAAGGTGTTGCATAATCTTGAAGGACATACCGACCGTGTTTTCTCCGTGGCTGTCACGCCAGACGGATCGAAGATCATCTCAGGGTCCTGCGACAACAGCGTTCGTGTCTGGGATGCATCAACAGGGAAGGTGTTGCAGAATCTTGAAGGACATACCGATATTGTTACCTCCGTGGCTGTCACGCCAGACAGATCGAAGATCATCTCAGGATCCTTCGACAACAGCGTTCGTGTCTGGGATGCATCAACAGGGAAGGTGTTGCAGAATCTTGAAGGACATACCGATACTGCTGACTCCGTGGCTGTCACGCCAGACGGATCGAAGATCATCTCAGGATCCGACACCAGCGCTCGTGTCTGGGATGCATCAACAGGGAAGGTGTTGCAGAATCTTGAAGGACATACCTCCACTGTTGCCTCCTTGGCTGTCACGCCAGACGGATCGAAGATCATCTCAGGATCCTACGACAACAGCGTTCGTGTCTGGGATGCATCAACAGGGAAGGTGTTGCAGAATCTTGAAGGACATACCAACGCTGTTACCTCCGTGGCTGTCACGGCAGACGGATCGAAGATCATCTCAGGATCCTGGGACAACAGCGTTCGTGTCTGGGATGCATCAACAGGGAAGGTGTTGCACAATCTTGAAGGACATCCCGATACTGTTGCCTCCGTGGCTGTCACGCCAGACGGATCGAAGATCATCTCAGGGTCCCGCGACAAGAGCGTTCGTGTCTGGGATGCATCAACAGGGAAGGTGTTGCAGAATCTTGAAGGACATACCTCCGCTGTTACCTCCGTGGCTGTCACGCCAGACGGATCAAAGATCATCTCAGGGTCCCGCGACAAGAGCGTTCGTGTCTGGGATGCATCAACAGGGAAGGTGTTGCAGAATCTTGAAGGACATACGTCCTATGTTACCTCCGTGGCTGTCACGCCAGACGGATCGAAGATCATCTCAGGATCCTTCGACAACAGCGTTCGTGTCTGGGATGCATCAACAGGGCAGGTGTTGCAGAATCTTGAAGGACATACCGATACTGTTGCCTCCGTGGCTGTCACGCCAGACGGATCGAAGATCATCTCAGGATCCTGGGACAAAAGCGCTCGTGTCTGGGATGCATCAACAGGGAAGGTGTTGCAGAATCTTGAAGGACATACCTCCACTGTTGCCTCCTTGGCTGTCACGCCAGACGGATCGAAGATCATCTCAGGATCCTTCGACAAGAGCGTTCGTGTCTGGGATGCATCAACAGGGAAGGTGTTGCAGAATCTTGAAGGACATACCGATACTGTTACCTCCGTGGCTGTCACGCCAGACGGATCGAAGATCATCTCAGGATCCTGGGACAACAGCGTTCGTGTCTGGGATGCATCAACAGGGAAGGTGTTGCACAATCTTGAAGGACATCCCGATACTGTTGCCTCCGTGGCTGTCACGCCAGACGGATCGAAGATCATCTCAGGATCCTGGGACAACAGCGTTCGTGTCTGGGATGCATCAACAGGGAAGGTGTTGCAGAATCTTGAAGGACATACCTCCCCTGTTACCTCCGTGGCTGTCACGCCAGACGGATCGAAGATCATCTCAGGATCCTACGACAACACCGTTCGTGTCTGGGATGCATCAACAGGGAAGGTGTTGCAGAATCTTGAAGGACATACCGACTGTGTTACCTCCGTGGCTGTCACGCCAGACGGATCGAAGATCATCTCAGGATCCTGGGACAACAGCGTTCGTGTCTGGGATGCATCAACAGGGAAGGTGTTGCAGAATCTTGAAGGACATACCTCCGCTGTTAACTCCGTGGCTGTCACGCCAGACGGATCGAAGATCATCTCAGGATCCTTCGACAAGAGCGTTCGTGTCTGGGATGCATCAACAGGGAAGGTGTTGCAGAATCTTGAAGGACATACCTCCGCTGTTACCTCCGTGGCTGTCACGCCAGACGGATCGAAGATCATCTCAGGATCCGAGGACAAGAGCGTTCGTGTCTGGGATGCATCAACAGGGAAGGTGTTGCGGGATCTTGAAGGACATACCGATACTGTTACCTCCGTGGCTGTCACGCCAGACGGATCGAAGATCATCTCAGGATCTGAGGACAAGAGCGTTCGTGTCTGGGATGCATCAACAGGGAAGGTGTTGCGGGATCTTGAAGGACATACCGATACTGTTACCTCCGTGGCTGTCACGCCAGACGGATCGAAGATCATCTCAGGATCCGAGGATAAGAGCGTTCGTGTCTGGGATGCATCAACAGGGAAGGTGTTGCAGAATCTTGAAGGACATACCTCCCCTGTTACCTCCGTGGCTGTCACGCCAGACGGATCGAAGATCATCTCAGGATCCTGGGACAACAGCGTTCGTGTCTGGGATGCATCAACAGGGAAGGTGTTGCAGAATCTTGAAGGACATACCTCCGCTGTTAACTCCGTGGCTGTCACGCCAGACGGATCGAAGATCATCTCAGGATCCTTCGACAAGAGCGTTCGTGTCTGGGATGCATCAACAGGGAAGGTGTTGCAGAATCTTGAAGGACATACCTCCCCTGTTACCTCCGTGGCTGTCACGCCAGACGGATCGAAGATCATCTCAGGATCCTTCGACAAGAGCGTTCGTGTCTGGGATGCATCAACAGGGAAGGTGTTGCAGAATCTTGAAGGACATACCTCCGCTGTTACCTCCGTGGCTGTCACGCCAGACGGATCGAAGATCATCTCAGGATCCGAGGACAAGAGCGTTCGTGTCTGGGATGCATCAACAGGGAAGGTGTTGCAGAATCTTGAAGGACATACCTCCCCTGTTACCTCCGTGGCTGTCACGCCAGACGGATCGAAGATCATCTCAGGATCCTACGACAACACCGTTCGTGTCTGGGATGCATCAACAGGGAAGGTGTTGCAGAATCTTGAAGGGAATACCTCCTCTGTGTTCGCCGTGGCTGTCACGCCAGACGGATCGAAGATCATCTCAGGATCTCGCGACCGCGTCGTTCGTGTCTGGGATGCATCAACCGGGAAGGTGTTGCAGAATCTTGAAGGACATACCTCCACTGTTACCTCCGTGGCTGTCACGCCAGACGGATCGAAGATCATCTCAGGATCCTACGACAGCACCGTTCGTGTCTGGGATGCATCAACAGGGAAGGTGTTGCAGAAGCTTGAAGGCCACAGCCCATCATCGGTGCGCGCGTTGCCTGTGACGTCACGCGGATCCGACATTTTTGCCGTTTGTGACGACAACAGGATCCGAGTCTGTGCAGCATCCTGGCGTGTGGCGGCTGTGATCGGCAGTGGGACCGTCGTGCCTGTTCCCCTTCTCTGCACAGGGCTCGACACTGTGACACCCCCCCATGCATGCAGGATGCTAGGTGGCGCTCCTGCTGATTGCTAGTGCACACACCGAGCGCAGTCCGCACCTGTGCTGTTGAGCAGTCTGGCACCCACTCCACCAGACAGTGCGGCACTCGTGTCATGCTGAACCGCTCGTACCGCACACCGTCATGACCCCTTCTGCCCGTGGTGGTGTACGAACGGGACTGGGCCTGCCTACCGGCAGCAGCCCATGCCTGAGAGTGCGACACCGCGCCCTTTACACCGGAAGGGGTTTGACACAACCAAGACGGCCCCACTCCCCCGCCCTCCCGCGCCCCTCCCTTGTGCCACTGCGCCATGCCGTGCCGCCTCCTGCACCCCACCCCAAAGCCACCCCACTGCACACCACACCACCCTTGCCCCTCACCCCTCTCTGCCAGCCCCCAAACCCCCCTGCCACACTTACCACACCGTGACGAGGCACGGGTGCTCCTAGAGGAGGCCGCTCAAGCTTCCCCCCCTGTGCAGATGGGGCACATTGAAAGGGGACACAACGGCCACGCAGGCCGGCTCGCCAAAAGCCGCGCGCAGCGCAAGCTTGATGCGAATGGGCAGGTGAGCTGGAGGTGCCAGTGTGAGGTGGGGTTGGTGCGGGGTGGGTCTGGCTGCCGCGCCGGAGGCATATCACACGAGGCTGAGTGTTTCGGCTTCGTTCACCCTCCTTCCGCACATACTTTCGGTCAGCACAGGGTTTGCAGTTGTTTCCGCGCAACCAAATCATGGATGTGGCTGTTCGCCATGCCGGGACCGTCACAGCTGTGTCGTCGGTGTTCCGGAAGGCGGGACCGTGGTGGGGCTGAAGGCAGATGCGTTGGAGGGGGTTTCATCAGCGCAGTCCGTGAGGCTGCATGCGTGGCAGCACACATCGAAGGGTGTGAGGAGGAGCTGGACGATGCACAACGCGTTGCTGAAACGGGTCTGGAGGAAGGGTGCTGTCCAGCTGGTCCCACGCTGGCCCAAAGTCCAACCGCAGTCTTCTCATCTGCGCATAAATGCGACACCAAGTGCATCACTGTGATCAACACTGCCGATGTGTGGGACGCTGTGTGCAGGAGGTTACGGCAGGGGACACATCGCTGTGTTTGACACCACCACTCCTGCTGTGTGGCGGACTTAACACATGGCAGCAAGACTACCGCTATACTTGGCGCTGCGTTCTCGCAATGCGGGACGTGGTTGACAACGTGCTCTGATTGCGGCACCATCTGCGTGTGGCTGGCACCGGTGCAGCAGCAAACAACCTGGGAACAAGTGTGCATGCTGAAGAACAACACCACCTGGGTGTGCAGCACAGCGTGGTCACGCTGCGGATGTCTGGTGTGTGGAGACTCCGAAGGCAAAGTGCGTGTGTGGGACTTGAAGGGCACACCGAACGCCACAGTGCTGGAGGTCGCAGCAAGATTATTTATTATAGCATTGCTGTGTCGGGCACGAAGATCTTCGCCGGGTCAGGTACAGAATCATTCGTGTGTGGGTCATCAACACACTCACATACACACACACCTGGATGGGCAAGCGCTCGGGTGACCAAGGTCGCTCTGACCAACGATGGTGTCGCAGGTGTGCTGTTCTGACAAGTCACTCAAGGTGTGGTGCACAACCTCCCTCGGCTGCCTGCGTACTGTGTGCCGTTGGATAGACCTGTGTCCCAACTCAGGCTACCGGTATGGCCATGAGGGCCTGTCGTGCTATCGAAAGGAACACCCATCGATGCCGTGTCTTTCATCAGCCAAACCCAGGCCCTCCTCACCCGTGGCCTGCAGTTCGAACCAAGATCGCTGGCAACACACCGGAGGCGATGCAGAGCGCCAGGCGGTTGTGGCAGAGCCTTGCGAGGCAGACGAGTATCACGAAAGAGAAGAGGACATGCTCTGTCTTCTTGAAGAGCTGGAAGAAAACCCGCTGGCGGGTGACGTGCCCCTCCCCCGTACCCCACCACCACCACCACCGGAAACAAGTGTGCGCAGCGAAGCTTGCCACTGTCCGCACCACCACCACCAGTCTCACCACTGCACGCAACACCCAACTGTGGGGGTTTGAGCATCTTCATCGGGTGTCATGAGATCCCGGCTAATTCCGTGTTGCTGTGGCGCTGAGTGTTCGTATTGCATTGCTGTGGGTTAGTTAGCGGGCTGGTTGCTGGGATAACACACCCGCACCCTCACTCTCGACAGGTGCACTTTGCACTCGCTGCTGTGGTGGTCACGCCAGCGCACAGTCCCACCCCCCCACCCCGCCCTCTGTCGCAATGAAGGAGCAAGAGTACGACGTTGTGAACACCAGGCTGATGAAATACTTTGTGCGCAGCATCGGCACAAAACGCGGCGTGCGTGCTGCAGACATTGCCGACACATTTGTGAATACCTGCGTCAAGGGGCCTGGCTGCTCGGAGGAACCCTTTTGCAATGTGTGCGACGTTGAGCCTAGCCCAAAGGCATTCCTGCGACATGTGCAAAAGGGCGCACACATCAGAAGGCTTGCACGCATCCGTCTGGTGCTGGCCTGCATGGCGGAAGCGCTGGCGCTACCCATGTATTGCATGCCATCATCGGTGTTGGAACAGAGATGCGCAGAAGCATCACGTGTGTCGAAGGACCAAGGTGCTCCTCAGTACTTCTGCGTGATGTGTGAGGCACGCCTGTCCGACGAAAGGCAGTACATCATGCACGCGGATGGTGCTGCGCACAAACGGACCATCCTTACGGTAACCCAACTTGTGGCAGAGTCACGCCGCCAGGCCTTGCTAGCACGCAAGCCAGTGCCGGGGCCAAAGGTGCCGAGCACCGCTTGTGACATTCCGGAGGGTGCCGGCCACGACCCATTGGAGGACATCCCGCGTAACGCAAGGATCATGCTGCTGGGCGAGGGCGACTTCGGCATGACACAGACCCTCATTGCGAGGGGCTTCGACGGGAGCAGGATCATCGCGACAGATGTGAAGCGGCATTGGGCTCTGTCGGAAGGCGTCGAGATGCGCTTGCGTGAGTGTGGGGTAACGCTTGACTTCAGCACAGATGCAGCACAGCTGCCCGGCCAGAAGTGGGAGCACATGGAGGGGGGGGTGGACTACGTGATGGCGTGGTTCATGCACACAGAGACACCCAACTCCGACCGCAGGTATGAGGCACTGTTCCGGGCTGACCCCCTCCCGGTCTGCTGGTTCTTTTCTGTGACGTTTTTAATATTTGCCTCAGCAGAGCACCACCTGTCAGTGTCGACAGCATAGCAGGTCAGCGACTCTCCCTTGGGGAATGTGGTGGGCTCGCCAGTTTGCGACACCGACGCACAGCGCCTCACACGAAGCTTTCTAGATCGAGCAGAACAGGAGAGAATGTCTTCAGATCCTATCCTATCGCACACCTCTTGCTGCCGATCTCGACTGGATCACCCACACATGCGCACTTTGAGCTTTTGTATCAGTTCTGGACCGAACACAACACACCCCCTGCCCAACAGCTGCAAGCACGAACACCAAGATCTGTTCTACTCTCTTCTCGAGGGTGCCACCCCGCTCCTCGCCCCGGGCGGCAAGGTGATGATCGCTCTGCGGAACCGCCGAGCCTACAAACGGTTCCGGGTTGATGACATGGTATGCCTGCATTGGGTTTGCTGCGCGGTGGGGGGCGGGGGGAGGGGAGGTGGGATGGTTGCCCGGGTTTCCCAGGCAAGTCGCAAGGAGGCGCTGCTGGCCCTTGCCTCATGGGGCGAATGTCACCACACACCACAGGAAACATCTACGCTTAGTTGCGTCTCGAAGAAGCTCTTCAGCACGCGGCAGTTCGAATACTATCGCCCCAAGGCGACGAGAGAGCTCCATCACGTGCGGCTGCTTCCATATGCGAATATGATCACCTTTGCAGCACGCAGCCCCGAGGTTCCTCCAAGGTGGGTGGACTTCGTCGGAGGCATTCCTCAGGACTCAAGGAATGCGTCAAACTACACTGGAAAATTGAGGCGGCGGCGTCGGAAGCACCCGGTCCCGAGAGTGAGGGGGCGGGCTCGCCTCTCACGCCGTAACGTCACGGAGACACTGAAGGATGTCGGTTCGCGAATCCAAACCACAAGCGCCAAACACATTACTGCCCTTTGTCGGCTCCTTGAAGATCACTGACACGCCGAAGGCAGGGCCTTACATCAGTGGTGGCCTGGCCACGAGCGGGAGGATAGTCCCAAGGGGGAATAGTTGCGTTCTCTGCGCCGTTGCCCCGTGCAGCCTGTTGGGGCCCTGCCCCGACACCGCATGGTTTTTTAAGCAGTGGTGCGCGCTCAACGAAAAGTAGCCCGGAACTGCCCTTTTGCAGTTGCTGGGCAGGGTGTTTCTCTTATTATAGCGAAAGGAGTACGATTTCATGCATGATGCATAAAAGTGTAGGAGTGCTTCCGACGACCTGCTTCTTTTCTGTGTGTCTTGCTATTTCGTGTTCACATGTGCTCCACACCCGCATCAAAGCAGCAGGCTAGGGTGGTGGAAGCATCAACGCATCATTAAGGAAGAAGGAATCACGCTTTTTTCTTATTGTAAGTTCGGCGTAGCCAACTCAGGAAACTTTTCACCGTGCGGATCCTTGCGAACACTTCACACGCCCGGCAGGCTGTGGGGTGTTCTGCGTTCGAAGAACACAAACTGTCGTTGCTACCTTATCTCTTGAGATTCACTCGGTTGCATTAGTTTTTGTTGTCTCCAATATCCTGGCAGAAAACCGGCCCGACATAGCTTTACGGTGTCTTTCTTTGCTCATCGGCAGGGTTCAGCTTTTTTTCCCGCAAACATGAGAGATGTGGATTAATGCTTTCTCATCGCCCTTCCCTGGCCACTCCCACTGTGAACGGCAACACAGGAAGAAGAGCCGCTCCCCGATGTCGCCTGCCTTAAGTTGCTCCTCCATCCAGGTGCCCTTGATCCCGGCATGCCTCGGGAAGACGGAGGACGTAGCTTTGTAGGCTCGAAACGAGACGGCGCGACGAGTGACTTGCGTGGTGTTCGTGCTGGTCATGCTGCGGCGCGTTGTCAAGAAGTGCAATCTGACCCCTCTCGCGGGCTGCTAAGATCACGGCAAAATATAGTATATCAGCTCTTCTGCTTCCCTATTGCACAGTGCCTGTGTGTTCCGTGCCACCGAAAAAAAACCCCGACTTCCCCTCTGCGTAATATTACACAAACTCCAGTGGACCTCCTGTGAAAACGTTTTGCTTTACCTTGAAATCTCCCCATACCTGGGACCCCCCCGTGTATGTCCCCCCCCGGGGGTCTGGCAGGGGGTGACTAAGACACAGGTGGACCTAAAGACGGGGGTGGGCTGGTCTGGAGGGTCATCAGGTGGCCGCTAGGACACCTGGTGCCCTCCAGGTGATTCAGACTCGAAAAGGGGGGTGCCAAAGTCCATCCGGACCAGAGTCACCTCCCTACGACGGAAGCGGAAGAGGTCTTTTTGGTCTCATCCGTGGCCCCCCATGTGTAAGCCCCTGTGTTTAGGTCCGCCCCGGCCGAAATCGCCTCCAGGGGGGGGGACTTCAACACGGGGGGTCGCAGGTAGCTCTTCAAAGAACACAACCAACGTACCCTGCGACTTCTTTGCCCGTAAACACGACGAAATAACCACCTCTTGTGTGTCCATTCTTGCAGTTTGCTGGCGTGTATGCATGCACATGCATCTCATCCCCGCACAGGTCGAGGTGTGTGCGTGTCACCACAACCTCCCCAAACCATTTCATCGAAACGTGTGCTGTAATGCGACTGTGTGTTTCAGTTTTGTCGATGAACGCCGGCGGCGTTCTGCTGTTCACCGTCACCCGCTCCCAACTGCTCCCAACTGCTCTCTTTCCGTTTATTTCTGCTTACAGCACGCCCAGGCGCATGGAGCTGTGCGAGCGGCTGCTAGACGAGTGTGTTGGTGGCCAACACCTTGCTTTGAGAGTAGTTGCAACAGGAGTTGGAAGATCGCCAGCATGCATCACCAGGCGTGTCTTCCAACAGAACCAGGTGTGCCCTTACTTAGGGAGAGAACTGTACCCCAACCCTTTCGGCGTACTTCTTGCGGAGTCCGCCGAGGATATTCAGAAGCACCGGCCAAAAAATGAGCGACGTACCGACAGAGGCCTCGTCACGGATGCCACGACCACGACCACTAGCACCACCACGACCACGCTCAGGTAATACTATCACACACAGGACACAGCACACAGCCATGGCATCTGTGGCGGCACTTCTGTCGCTGTGCGTCGGTGCGCTGCCATTGTGCTCCAACAACGAGAATGTAAATAGTGTTGTCAACTTGCAGTCGAACGTGGGCGACTTCAACCCGACTGATCCGTTGACGTTTGGTGGGCCGCTCTCCGTCAAGGCAACAGTGACGATTGAGAACCCCACGTGGTGGCGACGTATCTTTGACTTCGGGAACAGCCGTGCGGCGGACAACGTCTTCGTCGGTCTGCGGGACAACACCAGGCGCCTTGCATTGTCGGTGTACCGCAATGACACGTGGCAGGAACTCGTGTGTCAACTCGACGTGCCGCTTGGAACCCCCTTCACTGTGGAGGCGAGGGTCACCCGTGACGCGTCCGCTGTGACACAGGGTGTGGGTTCCATCTACCTCGACGGTGAGTTGTGTGCCGCGGGCGATCTGCACCTGCCTCGCATGGTGGAACGCAGCAGCAACTACATTGGACGCAGCAACTGGGCTGAGGACGCAGATCTCGACGGAAGGGTGCACAGCCTCGCTATCTCCTCCTGTGTCCCGCAGATGCCTTGCGTCACGATGCAGGAGGTTGTGAATGATGACAGTGGCGCCATGTTGAACGAGCAACCCAAGGTGACATTCGGGGGCGCAATGTACGTCAGGGCAACGGTGACAATCAAAAACCCGACGTGGTGGGGCCGCATCTTCGACTTCGGGAAGGGCCGTGCGGCGGACAACTTCATCGTCGGGTTGCGGGACAGGACGAGACGTATTACCATGAGAGTTTACCGCTATGGCATGTGGCAGGAACTCGTGTGTCAACTCGATGTGCCGCTTGGAACCCCCGTCACTGTGGAGGCGCAGATCTCTCATAACACTTCGGCTGAGACACAGGGTGTGGGTTCCATCTACCTCGACGGTGAGTTGTGTGCTGCGGGGTCGGTGCACCTGCCTCGGATGGTGGAACGCGGCAGCAACTACATTGGGCGCAGCAACTGGGTTGAGGACGCAGATCTCGACGGCATGGTGCACAGCCTTGCCATCTCCTCCTGTGCCTTGCGGAAGCCTTGTGCCAATATGCAGCAGGTTGTGCAGGCCGACAGTATCATCACATTCAGCCAGCAACCCAGTATGACCTTCGGGGGAGCAATGTACGTCAGGGCAGCAGTGACGTTCGGCATCCCCACGTTGTGGGCGTGCATCTTCGACTTCGGGAACGGTGCTGAGAAGGACAACGTGCTCCTGAGTCTGGCTGACAACACGAAGCAGCTTGTGCTGGAGGTGTGGCGGGGGAAGGTTGCACAGACGCTGAGGTGCACATCCGACGTGCCCATGTCCACCACATTCACTGTGGAGGCGACCATTAGGCGCAACAGCGAGTCGGCTGTCACGGGTTTGGGCACCATCTACATCGACGGTGTGGAGTGCGTCAAGGGCCCGCTGCACCTGCCTGAGGTGGTGGAACGCAGCAGCAACCTCATCAAACGCAGCAGCTGGGCTGCTGACCCTGACCTCGCCGGTACGGTGAACAGCTTCGAGCTTTCCACCTGCCCAACAATGTGATGATGCCCATTACATGCTGCACAGTGCATGTGTAGCAGACGCAAGTCTACACACGAAGAAAGGGTATACATGTAATACACTGCTGGGATGTAGTTTTGGGTGTGCGTGTGGTGCTGGGGTCTTCCACTTCCACACCACAGAGTGTGAAGGCACAGGCAGACAGACGTGGTGTTGCGGAGAACCTTGCCGTGTATATTTTCTTCATTATCGTATTGCTTGTCCTTATACAATCCCCTTTTTTGCTTTTCAGACCGAGGTCCTTGACTCTGAGTGAGAGTTGTCATGCACACCCTGCGAGCAGAAAAATGTCACGGCAGCCAGCCAAAAAAAATGTGCTCCGCACACCACACCACGAGCCTCACCCATCACAGGAGTTGAGGTCTTGTGGTGTGCGGAAGCGTCAACGCATCACAAACAAACAACGAGCCAAATCACTTTTTTGAGCGAAGGCGCCATTGTCCCCAACCAAGATGTGGCATCTTGCATCTGCCGAGCTTGCTCTGCTTTTGCTTCAGGACCCTGGGTCTCGGAACTTCTTTCTCACCCTCCCACCCTCTTCCCTCCCATTTCCCCTCCGACACAACACAAAACGGATACTCGAGAATAGTCAATTTCCGGAAACTGTGTAACCCCTGCCCCGATCTTCTTCATTCTTCTTTTTGAACTGCCGCCGTGGGGCAGGCATCGTCACCAAATGCGTGTGAGGGTGTTGCCCTGAGGCGGAATCCCGCATCGCATGCGGACCAATTGCCCCCCCCCCCCCCCCCCCGTTCACCCCGCAAATGATCACATGACTGACACGAGGTATTGCTCCATGAATAGCGACGGAGGGCACGGCAGCATGTGGCCTGCGGCATTGCATTGCTCCGCTGCGGTCAGCTGCCGTCCCTCCTGCTCCTGTCGCTATAGTGCCACGTGAAGGTCTTCAAATCCAAAGCGACGTGGTCAGATAACGAAAGGCCAGAAGAATGCACAGTGCTGAACAAATGGGGGTGGGGGGAGGTGGGAAGGGCAGCGCAAAACGACACCGGGAACGGTCGGAGCGGATGATGCCTGCCTGTGGCACCACCACAGAGGGAGAGGCTCGGTGGGTTGCTGTGTATTGCTTTGCAGGAGTGGCATGCAGTCTTGAGACAGAGACACGTCATCCTGCCTTGCTGTGCGCACCCCACTGTTGCTCCCACTTCTCCTCTCTTCAGGGGTGGCTGTTGCACTGACCCAATCTGAACTGCGTGTTGTCCGCGCTGAACCCCGTCGGGAACCTACGTAAGACGTCCCACCAAAACTCGCTCTTTTTTTGAAACGCTTGCAGCCACGCGACACTGTCCTTGTCTCTGTCACTACCACCTGGACCCCACCGCACAGGTTATCACGGCAGACGTCGTGGCAGCCGCTGCTGTTGGTTCAACTTCATCTCCCCTGCGCGTGCAAGGACACCGTCTCCGCAGTATCAGAGCGAACATGGAGGTTTTGGTGCGGCACGTCGACAGCAGTCGGAGCTGTGTTGTTGGTGTTCGCGATGGCGGCACTGTGCTCGACCTGAAGGTTGATGCCCTGAAGGAGATGTTTGCGGGTTCCGTCCACGCAGAGCACGAGGCTGCTGGGCTGGGGGCACGTATGGAAGGTGAGGAGGAGCTGCACGATGCAGAGCGCGTTGCCGACACGGGGCTTGAGGACGGAGGTGGCGTGCAGCTGGTGCATCCCTGGCCACGAGTCGAGTTTCCGGCTGTTTACAGCAGTCAGTGCGGCGAGAATATTCTGTGCGTCTCACTGTCGAGGTGTGGCACGCTGTGTTCTGTGGGGTACCACCAAGGCCACATCACCGTGTTTGACACCAGGACTGCTGACGTGGTTGCGGACCTCATACAAGAGGGGATGCCGTATGACGACGAGCTCGATGGGGGCCCTCGCTACGAGTCACTGTGAGTCACGAGTCGTCAGTGTTCAGCCAAACATGGCTGACTTCTCACTTTTTCTCACTCAGTCACACTTGGTAGCGAGGGCCCCCGATGAATCTAAATCAATTCACAAGACTGTATTCTCAGTTTGTGGGACGTGGCTGGCAGCGTGCTCACAGCATGTCATCTGCGTGTGGCTGACAGCAACGTGGGAGCGGGTGTGTTGCCTGGATGATCACGACGAGTTGGTTTGGAGTGCGGCCTGGACACACTGCAGGCGTCTCGTGTCAGGTGATAATGTTGGGAAGCTATGTGTGTGGGACTTGGAGGGCACGCCAAGTGCCACAGTGCTGGAGTCGCAGCCGCTCCCTGTTCAGAAGATTGCAGTGTCAGCCACGAGGATCTTCACCGCATCAATGGACCCCACCATCCGTGTGTATGACCTCAGCACCCTCAACCGCACCGACAACCTGCATGCCCACACCAGAGCTGTGCATGACATCGCCGTGACCAACGACGGGCAGCTCCTACTGTCGTGCTCCCACAACAAGTCTCTGAAGGTGTGGTGCACAACGTCCCTCAGCTGCCTCCGGACTACAGAGGTGTGTGACATTCCCTCATCTCTTGCCGTGTCGCACACAGGCGATGTTGTCGCAATGTCCTTTCTCTACCACCGGCGTCCCAGGTTGTTCGACCTCAGCACCTTGGAGTGCTTGGGACAACTGGGGTCAGAGGATAAACGCGTTTCGCTCAGCCCCTGCGGGAGGTGGCTCTTCGCAGCAAACAGGCGCTGCGTGACTGTCCGTGCCGTGTGTGACGCGACGCGTGATGAGATCACTTAGGGGGGTGTCTAAAAGTACGGACTCTACGGCCAAATACGGCTTTTACGGCGGGCGGGCGTTTTTTTTGCCTTTGTCAAAAAACCCGATTTTCAGGCCGTATTCGCCGTAAAACCCGTCGCCGTAAAATGGCACGGGGGGGGGGGGGTCCGGGGGGGGTCCCGGAGAGGGTGTCTAAACTACGGGGTTTACGGCAGATACGGCCAAAAAAACCGATTTTCCTGCATCACACTGGGGCACTTGGCGGATCTCCCCCAATTTCCCCCATATCATTGGGGTACTTGGCGGATCTCCCCCAATCTCCCCCATATCATTGGGGTACTTGGCGGATCTCCCCCAATTTCTCCCAACACATTGCGGTACTTGGCGAATCTCCCCCAATCTCCCCCATGTCATTGGGGCCCTTGGCGAATCTCCCCCAATCTCCCCCATACCATTGGGGTACTTGGCGGATCTCCCCCAATCTCCCCCATATCATTGGGGTACTTGGCGAATCTCCCCCAATTTCTCCCAACACACTGCGGTACTTGGCGAATCTCCCCCAATCTCCCCCATATCATTGCGGTACTTGGCGGATCTCCCCCAATCTCCCCCATATCATTGGGGCCCTTGGCGAATCTCCCCCAATCTCCCCCATGTTATTGGGGTACTTGGCGGATCTCCCCCAATCTCCCCCATATCATTGGGGTACTTGGCGAATCTCCCCCAATTTCTCCCAACACACTGCGGTACTTGGCGAATCTCCCCCAATCTCCCCCATATCATTGCGGTACTTGGCGGATCTCCCCCAATCTCCCCCATATCATTGGGGCCCTTGGCGAATCTCCCCCAATCTCCCCCATGTCATTGGGGTACTTGGCGAATCTCCCCCAATCTCCCCCATATCATTGGGGCCCTTGGCGAATCTCCCCCAATCTCCCCCATGTTATTGGGGTACTTGGCGGATCTCCCCCAATCTCCCCCATATCATTGGGGCACTTGGCGGATCTCCCCCAATTTCTCCCAACACATTGCGGTACTTGGCGAATCTCCCCCAATCTCCCCCATGTCATTGGGGTACTTGGCGGATCTCCCCCAATCTCCCCCATATCATTGGGGTACTTGGCGAATCTCCCCCAATCTCCCCCATGTCATTGGGGTACTTGGCGAATCTCCCCCAATCTCCCCCATATCATTGGGGTACTTGGCGGATCTCCCCCAATTTCTCCCAACACATTGCGGTACTTGGCGAATCTCCCCCAATCTCCCCCATATCATTGGGGCCCTTGGCGAATCTCCCCCAATCTCCCCCATGTTATTGGGGTACTTGGCGAATCTCCCCCAATCTCCCCCATATCATTGGGGTACTTGGCGGATCTCCCCCAATTTCTCCCAACACATTGCGGTACTTGGCGAATCTCCCCCAATCTCCCCCATACCATTGCGGTACTTGGCGGATCTCCCCCAATCTCCCCCATATCATTGGGGTACTTGGCGGATCTCCCCCAATTTCTCCCAACACACTGCGGTACTTGGCGAATCTCCCCCAATCTCCCCCATACCACTGGGGCACTTGGCGGATCTCCCCCAATTTCACCCAACACATTGGGGTACTTGGCGAATCTCCCCCAATCTCCCCCGTATCATTGGGGTACTTGGCGGATCTCCCCCAGTTTCTCCCAACACACTGCGGTACTTGGCGGATCTCCCCCAATTTCGCCCCCGTCAAACCGTGCAACGCACGTCGCGGAAACTGCGCTATGCAGCAACAGTGATGTGAAACAACACAGCAAACAGCAGCAAGCAAACGCCGCGTGATACCGCGGCAGCCACGCCCCAAGCCATCGCGCATCTCCAACAGGAAACTCGCCGCCCCATATGCCCCAGCGCCGAGGCGCACCCCACTGCGCCCGCAGCTGGACCACCCAACCCCATCCTCCGTCGCTCGCATCAGTGTACACCACCGCGTCGAACAGCGACTCCGCCCCGACAACCGGCCGTGGCGCCCGAAACACATCCGTCGCCCCGCCCACTGCAAATCCCGCCGCACCGCGCTCGGCACGGCCACCGCCGACTCCCAATCGGACAAACCCTCAGCCACCCGGCTACCCTGCGTCCGCACCCAATCCATCAGGTCTGGCACGTCGCACAGCCGATCCCCCAACGCGAAAAACGCCCACACCAGCACACCCACGACGCGCCACATCCTCCGCAGCCCAACGCTCGACGCGACACACACCGCCGCAATATCGGCGCGCACCCGCAACCGCCACTCCACTGGGAGGCGGCGCCCCCGCGCGTGTGTGCGTTGGTGCTCGGCCCCTCTCCCAATTTCCCCCATGTCATGAGTGCACTGGGTCAATCTCCCCCAGTTTGCCCCATGTCATGAGTGCACTGGGTCAATCTCCCCCAATTTCCCCCATGTCATGCGTGCACGGGGTCAATCTCCCCCAGTTT
The DNA here is from genome assembly GCA_963210315.1 of Rhynchopus euleeides. Lineage (NCBI taxonomy): Eukaryota > Euglenozoa > Diplonemea > Diplonemida > Diplonemidae > Rhynchopus > Rhynchopus euleeides. The sequence continues at coordinate 304,980 of OY723310.1, read as the reverse complement.
GCCCCATGCCATGCGTGCACTGGGTCAATCTCCCCCAATTTCCCCCATGTCATGCGTGCACGGGGTCAATCTCCCCCAGTTTGCCCCATGTCATGCGTGCACTGGGTCAATCTCCCCCAGTTTGCCCCATGTCATGCGTGCACTGGGTCAATCTCCCCCAGTTTGCCCCATGCCATGCGTGCACTGGGTCAATCTCCCCCAATTTCCCCCATGTCATGCGTGCACGGGGTCAATCTCCCCCAGTTTGCCCCATGCCATGCGTGCACTGGGTCAACCCGGTGTCCTCACCTCGGACGGGGGCGTTGTGTGCGTCGGCATGAGGTGGTGCATGGGGTGACCCCCTGGGGTGCACTACACAGCGACGTGTTTTCTGATGGACCACGGTGGTTGAGCAGCACTGAAGGTGAGCTGGGGTTACATCTGATGCCTGGAGCTCACGACAGGCCCTGCCTACTGGCTGGCCTGCATGGGTTGCCCAAGCCTTACCCGGGGCCAGCTTCTCCGACGACGACTTCTTTGTCCTGCACGCACCAGCGGCGGGTTGGGGACAGCAGCAGGGCTGATGGTGGCATCCTGGGACCGACCCCGCATGCTACACCCACCGCAGCTGGTTGTTGCTCTCCGTACGTGCGCGCGGGCCCGACCTGCGTGTGGGGTGCTAACCACCTGAGGCATCCACCAAGCAGAAACTCATATTTCGGCCGACTCGGGACATGCTGATATTCCTCCTGTGCGCCACTCCCTGTCGTGGAGCCGCCGTTAGCGACATGTCATGGCCATGTCATGGGTTCTTCGGGTGTCCCCATTCAGAAAACACCCAGAAATACGACAACTTTGCTAAACTGGACCCAACTCCCCATACTCTTTTTTTCGCCGTTTTTCACCAAAAAAACCCCGATTTTTGCCCGGAAAATCCGGAAAATCCGAAAAATCCGGAATTTTAGACACCCCCCTTAGACATAGGAGCTGATTTCGACTGTTTCCGTGCTGTCCGCACACTACCCTTGCTCCTTGCCTCCACAACACCTCCTAGCCCTGCTGGAGGCAGCCCCGCACTGCATCTTGTTTAGGTGTGGCTGCTCGCTCGGGACAACCCAGTGCTTGCAGACAGCCTCTGCCCCCACCCCCCCCCCCCCCCCCCCAAGCCCCTCCAACCGCGCCAGTTGCCCTGTGCGCGCTTGCTTACTCCTTCCCCCCCTCCCCTCCCCCCACCTACAACCATTCCCTTCACTCCGGACCCACCGCCACACGCCACAGGTAGAGGGGGCGGGTGCTGGTGAGGGCGGCCACAGCGCCCCTCCTGGCATGTCCGACGACCTCGTCGCCGAGGCGCTTGCCTCTGGCAAGTGGGTGGAGAAGAAGGACGAGAAGGGGAAGGCGTATTATGCAAACAAGGGGGATGACCGGACGAAGGTGAAGACGATGCGTGCCAAGGAGTTCAAGACGTTTCTGAAGGAGAACGGGGCACCAGGGGGTGGTGGCAAGAAGGACGACAAGAAGGGCAAGAAGGATAAAAAGGAGAAGGACGAGGGGAAGAAGGAGAAGAAGGAGAAGGACGACAAATCCTCGAAGAAGAAGGACGCGAAGGAGGGGAAGGGCGAGAAGGAAGAGAAGGCTTCAAAAAAGTCCAAAAAGGATGCGAAGGGGGATGAGGACCCGCTGGCTGCCGCCCTGAGCTCAGGGCTTTGGGTGAAGAAGTCGAAGGATGGGACTGATTACTACGCCAATAAGGGGGACACGCGGTGCCCTGACAAGTCTCTGTCGGAGAAGAAGCTCCTGAAATTCCTGAAGGAGAATGGGCCACCCCCTGCGAAGGGAGGGAAGGACGACAAGGCGGATAAGAAGGACAAGAAGGAGAAGAAGGACAAAACCGACGACAAGGCGGACAAAAAGGACAAGAAGGAGAAGAAGGAGAAGAAAGGCAAGAAGGACGCGAAACCCACCGAGGATGAGGAGGAAGAGGAGGCAACTTTTGACGAGGCTCTCAACGACGGCTTCCCTCCTGAATACCAGCTGACCCCTGATATGACACCCGAGCAGAAGGAGGCTGCGGCACGGCTCCGCGAGGCTTACCAGAGGGGGAAGGACGAGGGCAATGCGGTTGGGGGTGGCGGGGCGCTGGACCTGCCTGCCAACCAGCGGCCTGTGAAGGTGCACCCCGTGGTCACCGCGCCTGTGGAGGCGAAGGAGGACTGGGCACCAACGGAGTGGCCGAGGTGGCAGTCGCTCATGGTGGACGCGTCGCACGCCCCTGGCCTCCAGATCGCATCCCCGCCCCACGCGAGGAGGGAGCTGGCGCCGGGGTCGAGGCTGACCCCTGCACAGCGCGTCGCAGCTCTCTACAATCACCAATCGCCTGGGCAGGGGGGGCACCGAGGACACCAGCCTCAGACGCCCCCACAGTATTCCCCGTATGGCGGAGGGCACAGCCCAGAGTACAGTCCAGTGGCCGGGTATGGTGGTGCCCGTGCCCCTCCAGCCGGATATGGCAGCAGCTATCCCCAACACTCCCATGCCGCCGGCATGCGGTCTGTCTCGCCCACCCGCTCGCCCGGGCAGATATACTTCTAGATGAGGAGGGTGGGAGGGTGGGGTGGGGTGGGGTGGGGTGTTAGAAAGGCGGGGGTTTGGGGGGGGGAGGGGGGGGGGGGCAGGGGCAGGGATGAGAGACGTGTGCGTTTGTTGTATTATTTTTTTTGGTAAAACACACCCCGTGTGGTAGAGAAAATACGGCAAGAGTCTCGCTGGGTCGGAAGAGCAGATGGTTCCCGCAACAGCTCCCGGGGAGCGGCGGGTATTTCGCATAGGATGCCGGATGTGTGAACACGTTTGTGCGGTTTGTTCTGTGTTTGTGTGAACATGTTGTGTGTGTGTATGCTCCACCCAACCCGACACATTTCTGTACTTCAGACAGGTAAGGTCACTCGACACGCGGGGGGGGGGGGGGGGTTTTGTGTGTGGTTTTTCTGCCAGCGGTGGAAGCGATCAATGCAAAAATCATCTGAAAGGAAGACTCGAGAGACTGCTGCTGTATTTTGTAACAATAGGAAGAGCCGCGGTGGAGGGTATTGTCGTCCCCCCTTCCCCCCCCTTCCCCCTTACCCATCACTTCCCCGCGTCGCGTGTCGCATGTTGGGCCCCCGGGCGGGGCGGGGGGGGGGGGGGGTAGGGGGGGTCAAATGCCACCCTTTTACGTGGACAAACACGATTTTTCAAAAAACCGGCGCAGAGGCCCCAAAGCCCCCGTAAACCCTCCAAACCCCCCCAGATCGGTCCGGAAACCCATCGAACCCCACTTTTCCACCATTCCGGGCACCTCAGGTGCCCGAATTGGGGTACCTAAATTTTGTGCCACCGTTTGGTACCGTACAGTGCCACTGTGTGGGAGGTTGGAAAAGAAAATGCCCCAACACACCACATCTGAGGGTTGCAATGCATGTTGCTTGCCAACCACGTCATCCGGTGGGTGTCAGGCGCTATGTAGGTGGCATTAGCCAGGTCTTCGATGTGTTCTGGCTTGTATATATACCTCCCTGCCACCATGCACCGGGAGGCTGCCTGTAGGTACGGAACAGTCCAGATGGTCGTGTGATTCCTGTGCAGCAGTGCTCCACAACCGGGATGTGTTGACAACGACTGTTGCAACACGAGCTGTACATTCCGGGAACACATGAAGTGCGCTGTCGTGGTACCCATTGTGCCAGAATTGGTAGTTGCTGCGGTCTACTTTGCCTGGCCCAAGAGCACTGGTACTGAACGGTGCAATATGCGTGGCGAGGTGAATACAACGGAAGCGCGCAAAGTCAATACAGCTCTCGGATGGCAGGTGGTGGTGCCACTAGTGTGTGACGTTCACTCGAGGATACAACGCATCACAATGAATCAGCAACCGTGGACCGAGTACAATACGCTCTCTGTGGCTGGTGTGGGGGACAAAGGCAGTGCCTGTGCCGCAGGCAGGGAGGTATATATACAAGCCAGAACACATCGAAGACCTGGCTAATGCCACCTACATAGCGCCTGACACCCACCGGATGACGTGGTTGGCAAGCAACATGCATTGCAACCCTCAGATGTGGTGTGTTGGGGCATTTTCTTTTCCAACCTCCCACACAGTGGCACTGTACGGTACCAAACGGTGGCACAAAATTTAGGTACCCCAATTCGGGCACCTGAGGTGCCCGGAATGGTGGAAAAGTGGGGTTCGATGGGTTTCCGGACCGATCTGGGGGGGTTTGGAGGGTTTACGGGGGCTTTGGGGCCTCTGCGCCGGTTTTTTGAAAAATCGTGTTTGTCACCCCCATTTGACCCCCCCGCAGCTCTCTACAATCACCAATCGCCTGGGCAGGGGGGGCACCGAGGACACCAGCCTCAGACGCCCCCACAGTATTCCCCGTATGGCGGAGGGCACAGCCCAGAGTACAGTCCAGTGGCCGGGTATGGTGGTGCCCGTGCCCCTCCAGCCGGATATGGCAGCAGCTATCCCCAACACTCCCATGCCGCCGGCATGCGGTCTGTCTCGCCCACCCGCTCGCCCGGGCAGATATACTTCTAGATGAGGAGGGTGGGAGGGTGGGGTGGGGTGTTAGAAAGGCGGGGGTTTGGGGGGGGGAGGGGGGGGGGGGGCAGGGGCAGGGATGAGAGACGTGTGCGTTTGTTGTATTATTTTTTTTGGTAAAACACACCCCGTGTGGTAGAGAAAATACGGCAAGAGTCTCGCTGGGTCGGAAGAGCAGATGGTTCCCGCAACAGCTCCCGGGGAGCGGCGGGTATTTCGCATAGGATGCCGGATGTGTGAACACGTTTGTGCGGTTTGTTCTGTGTTTGTGTGAACATGTTGTGTGTGTGTATGCTCCACCCAACCCGACACATTTCTGTACTTCAGACAGGTAAGGTCACTCGACACGCGGGGGGGGGGGGGGTTTGTGTGTGGTTTTTCTGCCAGCGGTGGAAGCGATCAATGCAAAAATCATCTGAAAGGAAGACTCGAGAGACTGCTGCTGTATTTTGTAACAATAGGAAGAGCCGCGGTGGAGGGTGTTGTCGTCCCCCCTTCCCCCCCCTTCCCCCTTACCCATCACTTCCCCGCGTCGCGTGTCGCATGTTGGGCCCCCGGGCGGGGCGGGGGGGGGGGGGGTCGTTTGCCCCACACTCATCAAGCCCACACGTCACAGGTGGTGTGCCAGCCATGCCCGATGCTGCGGCACTGCTGCAGGCGCGCCTGCAGCGGCTGAAGGGCGGCACCGCCCCACCCTCGCAGCCACCATCATCCGAACCCCCGCTGCAGCCCGCGCAGCAGCTGGCCTCGGCGCCGCAGCCGGATACGGAGCACACTGTGCCGCCACAGCAGCAGCCGCAGCAGCAACACACCACACCCCCGCAGCAGCAGCAGCCGGAGCCGGAGCACACTGTGCCCCCAGCACCACAGCCGCAGCAGCAGCAGCCGGAGCACACCGTGCCCCCGGCACCACAGCAGCAGCCGCAGCCGGAGCACACTGTGCCCCCGGCACCACAGCAGCAGCAACACACCACACCCCCGCAGCAGCAGCAGCAGCCGCAGCACACCGCACCTCCGGCACCCCCCACGCCGGGCCCCGCCACCGGCGACCCGACCCCGGCACCGCCACCGGAGCCCGCCGCAACCCCGACGCCGCAGCAGCACAGCGACCCCCTTGCGGCCCTGCCGCCTGTTGCCACGCTGCCTGAGGTGGGCAAGGTGCAGTACTCCGCAGCTGCAGGCGACGGCAACGGGGACAAGGACCTCTGCAAGCGGGTGACGCGCCTGATGGGCGGCGACCGGGACACGGAGGACGGGCTGTGGCGGCGCCTTCAGAAGCTGCGCGGGGGCGAGATGTCGCTGTCGGATCCCAGGTGGGCGCAGAAGGGCGAGGGGTCATACACCGACGACGCCTTGCTGGTCGCGCCTCCTCCACAGGAGGCGACGAAGCAGCAGAAGAAGGCGCTGCTGATGCAGGACGTCGCCGCGGAGCGCGCAAGGCAGCGCGGCCCCACTGCGCAGGTTGACGACCTTCTGGGGCAGATCACAGCCTCTGTGGATCTCGACACGCGGCAGGGGAGCCGCACAGCCGCACCGCGGCAGCCGGCTCTCGCAGTGCAGTGCAGTGCATCGGACGCAGGGAGCGACGCCGAGGCAGGCAAAGAGGAGGGGGATGACAGCGAGGAAGAGACCTCCGACAGCGGCATGGGTTCCGACAGCGGGATGCACAGCAAGGCCCGTGCCTACAAGCAGAGCGCTGCGAAGCAGCAGCAGGCGTTGCGGAAGCAGCAGCAGGGGAAGAAGGCCAAGGGTGGTGGTGGTGGCGGTGGCGGCGGGGGCAGCTCGGCGAGGCTCAGCCCCGAGGAGATGGCGCGCATGTGCCGCGCCTTCGGCTTGGATGCCGCAGGGGATGCCGCAGGCGAGGAGCCAGGCGATGCTGCGGTCGACTCGCTGCTGCGCGAGGTGCTGCAGGGGGATGATTTCTGATGTTCTCTGCAAGGGGCGGGGGGGCGGAGGGGTGGTCTTTTTTCGCGGCTTTTTATTTTTGCTCCCCCCGTTCCCCACCCGCGGCTGCAGCCTTTCGGCAGGCCCCCGTTGTGTGCCGTGCAGTGGGAGGCTGCAAACCTGCCCAGTCTAGCCTCCTAGCCTCCCAGAAAGGTTGCCGTGCCGTGTGCATGCTTACAGTGTCACAACGAAGAGAGTCAGGTGGGGGAGCGTGCGGTGCGGACACACTGTGTTGTTGTTTTGGTGGAAGCGTCCAATGCAACTCGCACAATGCAGAGGACAGAGTGGCTTCCGTGGTAGTTTTTACCACAGCAGGGAACCTGTCAGTGTCAAAGACAGTAGGCAGCGCTTGGGCAACAAATTCAACCTCCTCATCAGGCTGCGGAGTTGCCTTTGTTTTGCCCGGATTTGGCGCACAAACAAGTCGCCCCAGAGCTCATCTATTGGGTTCACGGCAAGGCCCACATCACGCTGCAAACATACGGAATATTTTTGAGCACATTTATGATGCGTAAAAGTGTAGGAGTGCTTCCGACGATCCTGTTCCTTTTCTGTGTGTCTAGCTATCTCGTGTTCACATGTGCTCCACACCCACATCAAAGCAGCAGGCTCTAGGGTGGTGGAAGCGTCAACGCAAACTATAGTGAAGGTGAAGCGAAGTCGCCGACGTGACACTACTCCGGAGCTAGCATCAGACAACGTCGTCAGCGGACGGGGGGCGTGAGAGAGCTTAAGGCAGGACCGCCGTTGGTCACCGGTGGAAGCGTCAACGCATCATTAAGGAAGAAGAAAGCACGGTTGCTACGCTTTTTGGTGGATGCGTGCAATGCAAGCAAGTGACAGGTTCCTGGGGTGTGACCGCACGGGTCCTCTGTTGGGCTGACGTGTCTGAGGCGGGGCGTGGGGTGTTTGTGAGCTCCTTCTTCTGCTCTTCTCAGACTTCTGCACAAAGGGTATTGAAGATTCATCCCCTCCCCCGGCCCCCCCCAGTATTGCTGTGTATCCTGCATGCCCAGTTTGCCTGCAGTGGCGTGTGCGTTGCGGGGAGGAGGGGGATTTCGCCCCATCTCAGCGTGGAGGTGTGACGCTCAGACCGGAGTATGGAGACCTCAACCCGTTAGGACCCTCCCCGTTCTATTGTAGAGCCTGAAGTCAGCTCGCTGGAGGGCCGTGCTACATTCGCATTCCCCCCACTCTTTACCCAACCCTAGTGTGTGGGAAGGGTCAGGTGCGGAGATCCTATCAACACAAAAAATGCCCAGCCCTTTGCTGTCACTTCACGATCCAACGGGGGGGGGGGGGGGGGGGTCACTGGGTCAAACACAGGCCGAATTTTGGGAATCGAGTTTTTGACCCTAAAAGGGTGATTCTGCTGGCAGAAAGTGCCCAATATGCTCCGGAAACTCATTTCCGCCCGCCGACCCCATCTTCAGTCCCCATGTCTCTTCACGCCTCAACAGGCAGCCGCACAGGTTGACGGACGGCGACAGCGAGGCCTCGAGAGCAACTCGGCCGACACCACCCTGCGAGGAGGACTCTCAGCTGGACTCGCGACGCGCGCTCCAATTCTTGCCCTTGTGTTTCGCGTTACCTTTGCTCACTTGCCAACAGACAGTGCCACGGGATGGGGGGCGGGGTGGGGCGGGGTGTTGAGGAAAGGGGAGGGTATAGATCGAGTAAGGGATGGATGCAGGAAAGGGAGTGACAGATAAGAACTACAAAGGGGAGGGGGGGGGGGGCATGTGGGGGGGGGGGGGGGAGGGGGTGTTGTTGTTGTTCTCGGGGTCGCGACCGCCTTGCTGAGGGGCGCGCTGACCCGAGGGGGTGTCTTGTTAGCTCACACTCCTGCTGGGCCCAACACACGGCCTCCTTGGGGGGGAGGGGTAGTGGCCGGAGTCAGGAGCCGGCCTCCAGGGGATGATGACCTGCCCTTACGGGCTTCGTCTCGTCGCCTTCCCCTTCTTCCCCTTCTTTGCCCCGTCATTCTCCCACATCTTCACAACGGTGTCCCGAAAGGTGTCCCGCCTTCGCCATCGGCACAGCCCACGCGTTCTGCGTCGCTCGCGCAGCGTGCCACTCCTTCACCGCCACCACAGCCACCTGCCGCGTCAGCGGGTGCGAGCCGTGCCGCCAGGGTGCAGTGACCCCCCCCCCCCTCAAGTACGAGATGCCCGTGACTCATCGCACTGGTACGCTCGAGATGCCGTAGAACTTCACCTTCGCCTCCGAATAACGTCCATCCTCCCGCATGCTCCACGTCCACCTTCACCTTCCAGAAGGAGAGCCTGAGTGCGCCGTGGGGAGCGGCCCCAGCGGGCAAGTGGGCGGCGTTGTGGGCTCCGGCTCCGGCTCCGTGTTGTGGGGTGCTCCGGCTCCGTCGTGCGCGTTGTTGTGCGCGTTGTTGTGGGCTCCGGCTCCGTGAGCGTTGTGGCTCCGGCGGCGTTGTCGGCTCCGGCGTATTTTCCCCCATCCGGGGGCCGCTTTTCTAGAACCCCATATTCCCCATATTAGGGGGTTCCCCATATGGGGGGGCCGTACAAGTATGCCTGGGGTGGGGGGGGGGGGGCACAGATAGTTTTCCGTATCCTCAAATCGCGTGCCGTCTGACCCCCCGACCCCACCCCCAGATCCGCTCTCGACCATCACCCTCCCAACTAAACAGGGGAAGCAAGGCTTCTGCGGTAGCACCCTTGTCTTCTTCAGGACAAGGGCGTGTGAATCGCACCCCACCCCACCCCCACCCACCGACCCACCCCGCCCCGCCCCACCATGAAAATCGGATCATGGCTGATGGGCGGTGGGAAGAACCAGGTCAAATCGAAGGATGAGCAGGTCCAGGACGTCCTCAACCAGTTCCAGGGGACCCGGAGGGGCGACTCGCTCGACATCACAGTCACGGTTTTGGGGAACCCGGATTGCAAGTGGTCGGTGCAGCTCCCGCCGAACTACCCGCAGCCGGGGGGCCCGCCGCAGTTCAGCTTCGTCTCCAGCCTCGCAGTGGAGCACCCTCTGCTGGGGAAGCGTGACCGCAACATGCAGCGCGTCACGGGGCTCGAATGCCTCAACACGTGGAACACGCAGACCACCCTGATGACCATCCTCAACGCCCTGACATATGAGTTCGGCTGCAAAGAGCCTGGCGTCCACCACCCGGGGGAGCAGCTCTTCATCATGGAGAAGGGCGTGCAGGAGCCCATGGGCTGCTCCTTCCTCGAAACCTCCCTGCAGTCGGTGGCGCCGGGGGGGCCAGCCTACCGCTGTGGGATGAGCAACTTCATGGGGTGGACCTGCACCCGGGTGAACAACCGCACCGTGTCCCGCACGGATGACATCAAGCAGTTCGCGCCCTGCCCCAGGATTGTGCTCAACCTGAGGCAGCCCGGTGTCCAGCAGGGGCCGCACCCGGTGCAGGTAGCGCCTACGCAGTCGTTTTCACAGCCCCCACCGCTGGGGGAGCAGAGGGCGGGGTCGCTCCCGCAGCAGCAGCAGCAGCAGAAGCCGCCTGCGCCGGTGCCTGTCGAGCCCGCAGTGCCCCAGCGGCAACAGAAGCAGGCCCCGCCGATTCCGATCTCGTTTGACGTCGACGGGTTGGATCTCGGGGAGCTGCAGACCCTCAGCACCAACGAGACGGCGCTGCGCGGGTTCCTGGAGAAGACGGACTTTGCAAAGGGGTGCAAGGGGGTTTCGGAGGAGGCAGCCATCGAGTTGGCGGAGCTGGAGTCCGAAGCAGCTTCGAAGAAGGCGCTGCTGGAGGCCCATAAGGTGGAGCACGTCGCGCTGGAGGCGAAGGCCAAGGCGGCTCAGGAGGAGCAGGTGGGGCTCAACCAGCGTGTCGCTGCGGTGCGGGAGGCGACTCAGCCCCATGTGGTGCGTGCTGCGCTCATGAAGGAGGCAGGTGCGGAGGAGGCGCTTTCGATGGATTTGGAGAAGGACGTGACATCAGGTGCGTCGGACCCGACAAAGTATATCGCAGCGAGGACACGTTTCCACAAGCTCAAGACGCAGGCGGAGCAAACGATACAAGTTGTCTCATAAAACCCGGGTCTCATACACCCTGGTGTTGTCCGCCTGTATTTTGCTCCTCCAAGTGCCCTTGATGGTGATCCCTAAAACGAGACATAACGAATGGGCCACGTGGTGCTCATACTGGTTGTGCTGCAACACCTTGTCAGAGAGGAGTGAAAGTCGATGCAAACTGTCTCGTTAAGGAGGGAGCCCTTCCGATGCTGCGGGTCTGAAGAAGAAGCTGTTGTGGTCGTCAGGCGCAGCGAAAGGTATATCGTGTCGAACGGTTCTGACAGAGGCGACCCCTCCCAAGGCGCAGGCAGGGGCGAGCGGTGCAAAGCAGTCTCATAAAGGAGAGGGGGTGAGGGGGGCATCCATTGGGTGAGGTGATTTGCCCCGGCAGCAGAGGTGTCGTTTCATGACAGGGGCAGCGCCGCGTAGCGAACGCGCTGGCCAAAAAATGCAATCACCTCAAGAGTGACGTAGAGCGTGGTGGCGGGCAAGGGTTGGGGTGTGTGTGTGTGTGTGGGTGGGGGCGGGGCGGGGGTGGCGGTAACAGACACCCCTTCTCGGGAGGCGCGTGTGTTAAACTGTTTTTGCGGGGCAGGGGGTGGGGGGGTTTTTCACGGTATTTTTTGGGTGGGGGAGGGGGGGGGATCCAAAAAAAGCAAGCGTGGCAAAACAACCCCGTCCCCCCCTTTTGGAGAAGGTGCTGGGGAGACTTGTTTTTCCATTCACTCTCGCCAATCAAACACCCCCCCCCCCTTTTTTTAGGCGATTCCCATAGTTTCCTTTGATTGCGGTTATTTTGACTGGCTTCACACCGCGCCCGATCTCTGTTGCCTGTGATATAGGGATCACATGCGGGGGGACACACGAGATGGCTCCACACACAACAACAGAAAGGGGGGAACCGCCGGAGGCACCTCTCCTCCACCTTCACGCATCATGCATGCATCATGCATGCCACACCTTTTTGCTCAGAAGAGACGCGCATTCCATTCCTAGATGGGTTTGTGATGGGCATTTAAACGAGACATTTTGCTCAGAGTTGACAGAAGAACACGCCTTCCATTCAACCCTGGGCTAGATATAGTTTGTGACAGGATGTTGTGAAATCATCGTTCAGGGGAGCCCAGGGGATCGCTCACGCTTTAAGTACGCGAGACGTCGAGAGGTGGAAGCGGTCAACAAACCAACAAGGTTTTTCTCCGTTCATATTTCATATTTCCCTGTAGCGAGTGAGTGAAGCAAACGGAAAGGAGAGGATTTGCGAGACGTAGAGTGGTATAGAGGCGGCTTTGCTTTGGAGTCCATTTGCTGCGTTGGTGATTTTGGGATGGGAACTCATGGCGGGTGTGGTGTGTGTGTGTGGAGGGGGTGTGTGCAGCCGGCAGCATCGCAAACTACGACTACTGCACTCTGTGGATGACAACGCCCTTCAAAGGGGGGTGCCTTCAGCTCTGTGCCTCACTGTGTGGCAAACCATGCCGCTTTGCAGCCAGTTCTGCGAGGCATGGCTCCCCCTTTTCTCACTTTTTTTGCACTTCTGAGCGAAGGCCCCCAAAGGATTACTTTGGGTGGGGGTCTTGCCGTCGAGACTCGCATATGTATGTATCCAGGCGGCGTCACAGCACTCCAACCACCTTGCGATTGCCCCGAGTGAAAGCACCCCGGCTGAGTAACAAGATGTGTGCGTTGCAATCAACGCCTTTGTGGGGGGTTCGTTAGTAAGCTGCCCGCACCACACCTCCTCCCGACGTCCCTAGCAGGCTGAGTGAGGGTGTGGTGCACGGCCTGGGTCTACCCCCTCCCCCCATTCGAAGCTTCCCCCCAGCATACCCTTTTGATTCACTCGGTAGAAGAGTTTCGTTGCAATCGTTGATTCTGCGCGGAACGTTGCGATTTGTTGAGTTTTGTTATGTGTACAACCTGCGAGCAGAAAAATGTCACGGCAGCACAGCCAAAAAAAATGTGCTCCGCACACCACGCCACGAGCCTCACCCATCACAGGAGTTGAGGTCTTGTGGTGTGCGGAAGCGTCAACGCATCACAAACAAACTACGAGTTGAGAGCAGCTGTGCTGAAGTGGCATTTTTTTTCTTTGGCAGACCATCTAGCTTTGTTGCACGAAAACAAACTTGATTGCAGCGTTTGGCACCCTGCATGCATGCACAAACCTAAGAAGGCACCGCCCGCACAAAAAAAAACGAACCCCTGCTCCCCGGATCCCAACAGCTTTTTTATTGGTCAAAACGGAAACCACAAACAACCCCAGCTGGCAAAAAAGATGGCAATGGATCGCTCCCCATACCGCCTGCCTGCAAACGACGCGCCACGGTAGCCGTTATGTGTTGCCAACATATTCCTTAGCTGGATCCAAGCGTCGGCCAAAATGCACTTTTTCTGCAGAGGAGCGAAGAACCCCCTCTCTTGAGAATTCCTCCCAGAGACCCCCCCACCCCATCTGGACGTCTGTGCACAGCCTGCACTGCAAGTGAAGGGTGGGGGGGGGGGGGGGTGAAAAGGGCATCGTTCTGCGGCTCTGCCTTTTTTTTCATTCTCGACTTCACTAAAACAAAAGCTTGCTATGCACTGCTCTCTCTCCCCCCCACCCCACCCCCCACCCACACCGCGTCAATAAGTAAGAAGGGAAGTCTGGCTGCTGTGCCCCACCTTATATTATGCACCACCCCAGAAGATCGCCGCCGCCGCCGCCATCCCTCCCACGCCCGCTCCCCCGATCCCCCCCCCCCCGGGTGCGTGTCATCATTACCAGGCTGGTCGCTAACCATCATTCATCATTCCACTCATTCTGGGTTTCCCCCCCCCTAGATATTTCATCATTCCACCATCATTCCACCGATGGTGGAATGATGGTGG